>OY978442.1:19218460-20418460 GCA_963854805.1 Plagodis dolabraria
CAAAAAATTTTTAAGAAATAATTACATACACAATAAATGTACAGCTAGCCATAGTGTTTAGTGATGATTTGTTGGTAAATTAGCTAAATCATAAAGTTTGATGCAGATGGTAATAAAATTAATTTCACACTCAAACTGAGAGAATTTGGTATTAGATATATGTTTGAAAAGTTTATTCGTAAATTCGTATTAATGTTTGTGAGATATAAATGTTATTTAAAATATAGTTTTTGGGTTGAAAAAAAACCTTTTAAACTACTATTATATATGTGATTTATGCGATTTTTTTCAATATCGGGTGTGAAGTTAGTATTCTGTTGTTAATAAGGGACTATATTATTATTTTACGATGTGTTTTATTATACCTATTGAGCTTAACTTTTGCTGAACCGCATGAAGAGCCACAAGCAGCTTTATTGTGTAACGTAATGTCTACTACATACAAACACTACAGCTACTACAACGAAAGCATTTAGGCAACCTAAACGCCATCGCAGGCCTTCAGGCAGTCCAAATGCTCCAGCTGGATACCATTTTGACATTTGAACTATTTCAATGAACATTTGAACTAATTCAAGACGTAGGAACGATCCTATTACGTTCTGTACGTGTAGTAACACTACAACTTTAAATGTACAGGCGTGACGCTTACCATCAGACGGAAGACTTCTACGTAACGTCATTTCTTATCGTAAATGAACCGCCAGTTGTTACTGAAATTATTTTTTGTCTTTTATTTTCGACATTCGATTTCGACATTTTGTCGATGTGAATGTATTAATACATATTATATAACTGTACTGTAAATAAACTTACAATAATTTACTACTGAATTCTAACACAATTCCTTAAAAAAAGGGCCATTCCTGAGTTCAAATGTCAAAATTGAGTTCATCTCCATTTCTAGTTAGACAAGCTGAGGTTAGATTAGGATAAAGCATATTTTTATACTCTCATTATGTATTATCATTTCATTACAATTATATTAAAGGGGGCGTTGTTGTTCTTTTTACTTAAAAACTAGCGCTTCTATTGAATATAATATATCGTTTCAATGTCACTAACAGTCATTCATTTCACTTGTATTATCACTGACTCGACTAACACTTGCTAAGATATTTAGGACACGCGTCCACCAGAGGTGGCCGAGGAAGATGAGCGGTTTGCGAGGCAAAAAACAAACCGGGATAAAAAAAAAACAAAAAAACAGCAAAAAGATTTCAGTCAAACAGCAGAAAGTTTCAAAAGAAATAAAAGGAAAAAGACAAAAAAAAAGGAAAAAGACAGCAATACGATCGCATCATTTTCCTAGCCTCACTGAGCAGAGCGATCCTATTGCTATTTTTTTCTTTTATTTATTTTGTTTGTAAATTCCTTATTTTTTTTTGTTTTCTTTTATCCTATTTTTGTCTTTCTTTTCGTTTTTTGCAACTATGTTTTTTTTTATTTCGTCACAAGTGGCGAATTGCACTTCTCCCGTCACTGAGACATACAGTTCTTAAGAATCATGTGCCCGTCTGGCTCTCAAAGACTGCAGCCGGAACACACTGTTAGGTGCTTGGCGGGCGATTTTCTACTTGAGGGTGTTAGCTAGCCAGGCGAGCATTCGCAAAATGCCCTACCACCATGCTCCTCGCACATCCCTGGTGGATACGCAGCCTTATTGTGCTAACAATATCTACACTGCTATCAAAAAAAGGTCTTTTACTAAAGCATAGGCGCATCAACAGTAAACAACCAAGTTTTGCCAGATAACGTATGATCTCGTGTAAAATGTGGCGAGCCTATCGACATCTACCGGTCACAGGACCAAACTTCAAACCGCAACTGAAAAAAATATTCCGAGAAAATCCAATTAATATCAAACCGGGGATCGACTCGAGGACGAGATACCAAAACGATACTTAACGTTCTACTCGGCCAATTTGCTATAGCAACGTATTGTCCCATTTAATACAATAATTACAGTAAATATATATTTTTTACTACTAGAAAATATATATTTTTTAACAACACCGTTCCGCCGAACAATAAAACTGCTGAGCTAAACGGCTAAATCAGTTTTATTGTTACGGTGGTGGCTATAATAAAGTTTTCTTGCATGCTCGCTTTCATTAAAAGAGTTTATATTTTAGATATACCTCTCTTTTAGTCAAATAACATTTTGCACCAAAGATCGTAAACAGGCTATTGAGGCTAAAATTAAAATTTGCATCGATTTTATTTTAAACTGCGGTTTTACCAGCAGTAGAACTTTAGTTCAATTTCGTCCGGATAATTACTGACACCGCCTATTTCTACCGCCAAGCAGTAATGGTTGCATTACTGTGTTCCAAATTGAAGGGTATGTGTGCTGGTGAAAGTAAAGGTACATGAGATGTAACAACTTTGTCTCAGGGTGATGGGCGCAGTGCAGTTCGCCACTTGTGACGAACTGCATCTGTTATAGGCACAGGTTTCTACTTAACATCAGGTGAGCCTCGTACTTATTCCATAACTACAGCATAATAAAATACATGTCAAATAAAATACACAACTTCGACATGATAGGGTCACAAATGATCTTTTTATACTGATGACGTGATACTCGAAGCAAACCTTCAAGCCTGCGTTGGGCTTTCCAGTATTATTTGCAATACTCAGATAGTTCCGGGGATGTAAGCTAAAACTTGTTTACCTCTAACTTATACGCTTGTTAAACTTAAGTGTTGTAACAGGATATTCTGTGACGATTTCTTTAAGAAGCTGTATTTCTCTGAGTCTATTTGTACATTATTTTCTTATATAGCGTTCTGGCTCTGCGACGTTTCATGCAATTTTTATATATGTAGCTATGTTACTACTGATAATGAAATAATAGTGTAATAGTAGAAAAAATCTTTAAATGACTGATTTAAATATTTTCGTAAATTATTTTCGATTTCTATTATTTACTGTTGAACCGCCCGGTTAGTTCTCCATACAAACGTCGATTACTCACTTATTTGAGATAAGGTCCAGAACTAAGCATGATATCGTTTGATATCTTAATTATTATAGGTAGGTACGTAACGAATATTATAAAATATAATTAAATTGAAAGTTATTAAATTCGAAAAATGTACATGAAAATGTTTCGAAACGAACAAGATTATTTTATTAAACATTTGTTTTGGTAGAACCCCAAGAGATATTATGATTAGTTTTGGACCAAAAACCTTAAATAAGGGAGTGATCACCCTTCGAAGTTTGTGTGGAGAGCTGACTTGTCAGTTCACCGTTAAGAAAGGACTTATGTACAAAAATATTTCCAGTTAGAATATTCTCCATAAAAACTGTATATAGTCAATTTAAATTCACTTTATACCCGACCCGAGAAGAGTAAGTGTGTAAAGAATAATAATGACACATTACGTCATATCCAGAACAATACCTGGCGTCAGAAGCCATAATACAAGATTAATTTACCATTCATAGAAGTCCAAGCGCAATGTTTCACAGTACGGCGTGTAATCGCTTGTCAAACAGAATATTCGATACGCATTATATAATAAACACTCATACACATTTACCTAATGGATAAAAGACACTATATGTATGCACTGACACCAAGGATAGGTGATATTTAAACATATAAATATCGTGAAGGGGACATAACATACCTACTAAACAAGATTTATATAATTACCGAAAGGAACAAAATGAATCACCTGTAGAACCGCAACCATGCGTTTGCTATGGCCGGAATATAGTTTACTCGGGCTCTTGGTTTCAATTTTTCACTTCGTTATAAATTTGCCCGTGGGGCGTCGGGCTAGAATGTCACCCCCCCATCTCTACCCGTGGGTATCGGAAGAAGCGACTATGGGTAACACCAGAAGGTGGGCAGCATTACTTTCTGCGGAACTGATATCTCACACTGCGATCGCCAATCCGCCTGTCAAGCATGGTGATTATGGCAAACCCCCTATAATGGGGGAGGCTGTGTTCAGCAGTAGACAATCCGGCTGATACAGTACAGTACTGTTTTAATTTATATGTTTGGTAGGTACTATTATTGCAAAATAACAATGTTAGTATATCCTAAAATGTATTTGAAAAAATGCTTGTGGGACCACGCAAACAATGCCGCGGACATTTGCTAGTTCCTTAAAACACTGATTACTTTAATCGTTATAATAAGATATTCCATACCTAATGCAGGTGACCTATCATCAAACAATGTGACTGGCTCTAAACATACTTTTTGCATGACCTTAACTTTTGATTTATTCATACGCCTGCTTGCAGATGGCATGTTTATTATTGCTTTATAAAATATTAACGATATCATCGAGACGGTTCATCCTGCACGTTATTATATTTGATTGGGGAGCGCTTTTTTCATTTATTTGCAAATGGTAGCGAATACTACTTAGATGAAATGTTTTTGAGTAAAAAGGAAATGATTTGCAGGGAGAATGTGGATCGGTCGCGGCCTATTATTGCATACAACGATCTTGACTTCCCGGACAGTGGTGATATATTTTAATTGTGAATTATATGACAAATCCATTACAGAATAAAAAAACATATTTTATAACGGTTACCTAAAATATAATAATTTGATGCATTCCATGGTACTGCTACCTACTGCCATTTTTATACATACATAGGTATATTCACGATTTTACAGTCGTATAATTGAAAACTTTTGTCAACTGCAATCAATGGATTTATGGAAATAAAATAAGTACACGTGGGTATTTATATTATATAGGTATATTTGTGCTGTATAAATGTTTTTATATTTCTATTTTGTTAAAACAAAATGTAACAATGTTAATATGTTGTAATTACTGGTTATTTCCATTTTTATAGTACCTTATCGTGAGTCAGTATAAAAATCCATTCATCAATAAACTATACACATACAAAGTACCTACGTATCAATGTTTGCAACTTAGATATTTATATACCTATAGAATACTTTTTTCTTGTATATTATGTAATCACATTCAAGTATATAGAAACAAAAATGCGGTAATTTCATAATTTAGAATTACGTTAGACGTGTAATATTTTTCAGACCATTTTGTTAAAATCATGATATCATTAGTGTTAAATTTAATTTACTACATCTTCAACTAGTATGTATTTTACCTCAAGCGTAACCTTTATAACATACGTTGTATGAATGTTTTTAATAAACTGTCTAAAACTCTTCGTATCAAAATCTTTTCATCATTAACCTGTGTTTGCACCTATAAACTAAGTATAGTCTGATGAGTCCCGGGAAGCTGAGATTTAGAGCACTTGGCTTTAGATAGGGAATAGCAGAGTGAAAGCCCCAGCGAGAAGTTGTTATGCTTGTGCATTATGGTGAGTGAGTTGCTCCTAATACAGTTTGTGGTTGTTGTTAAAGGGGCGGCGGCGCTGACTTCCGCCCGGTCATACACTACCGCGACTTGGACGCACCGCGCGAACCCGACGAGTTCATATAGCGCGCTCAACAACGACGACTTGCCAAAGGAACTTGTTACGCACGTACCAACACATTTACTTTTCACCATGTAGATGACGCGGATCACTTGCATTTTTAGACAGATTTTTTTAGACTTGACTAGTATCATCGACACTGTTCATAGAGTAGATAATAGTTACCTAATATGTGTAAAATTATTTAGTTAAGGACTTCGGTTATGGAAATACGCAAATGTATCTTAGAAAATATACAGATGTGATTGAAGATGTCGTTTCTTACTTGATACTAAGACATTGTAAACGCTGTATTTAACAAACCACGATAATACTAGATGATTCTCATTATTTGTAATAACAATGATCACGGAAAGAACTATTTAGTTAGTATAATCTGCGGTTAGTGATGAGATGATATACGAGAACTGCAACGCAAGTTCCGTGACATGTATAATGCAATAAATTAGCCATGTTCTTTTTATGAAATCAATTTTGCTTTATAATCCATGCATATGTGTCCAAACCGCGAACTAATAGGGTATTTCCAAATACCAAATGTTAATATACGAAGCAACCTCTGACTGCCCGTTTTGTAACTGAATGGAAGGCCAGATGAATATACATGATTGTCACGTTGATAATGGTATTGAACCCTTATTATATAATAAGGGTATTGAATATACCCATAACAAATAGATACGAAGTAAATCTGATCTTACATTGATGCTGCAACAAAATTAAAAATATATACCTACCGTTGACCCGCGGCAATCCAGCCCCTGTGTTATCCGGAACCCTCTATAATCCGACATGCTTATAAAAGTAAATACAAAGCAAATTTATCGCGGCAAATCTTCTTCAATACATTCTTATTTTTATTAACTTGTGACAAGACTAGAAAAAAACACTGAGAATGACGGCCAAATCAATGACCGACCTATATAAAATAAACGTTAATTTAGTCTTAAATACATTTTTGAAATCCGTCATTACTTAGGTTGTCAAGAATATGGTACATAGTATTTTTTTATATATAATAAAAAAAATAGTAAGTTTATTTAAATTTTATACATAATTTCTTAAATTGTTTCTTAGTAATTATACATAAATTATTATTATTATATGAATATCCGTATATATATAAAAATTACGCGTCATTTTGTTTGTCCGCGATGGACTCCTAAACTATTGAACCGATTTTAAATTTGATTTGCACGCCGTGTGCAATTTGATCCAAATTGAAAGATACATATAATAAACAAGCTGCCCCATTTCGAAAATGTTCAGAACTACAAGAGGTCGTTTGTCGGATTACCGCGGGTCTACCGTATAGTTACTGACATAAATGTCACTAATACATACACATATAAGTAACCTCTGCAAATGCAATCACTTCCTCATACTCAAGCCTAAGGAACCCAAATTATCAGAACAGTGAGATGATAATTTTAACCGCACACAAGGATGCAGTCTGAACTTCGTAAGGTCCTTTCTAATATGTTGTCGATATTCTATGTAGCTATTATAATGACCTTCTCATATAGTTCTACGAAATCTTTATATGATGAAGAGGAAAACACGAATATAAATTCATCGTTCAAAATTAACTCAGTTGTCTCGAGATTTAACCATCTCAATATACCAGTCCAACTATAATATAAACACGTCGTTAAAATCTGTACCTTAGTAGCATTACGAGGTAGGCTTATGATTATGAACCTTGACCTCTAGCTGTCAGTCATGCTTTTTTATTTGTTTCTGGGGAAGCAGATAAACAATCATATGAAAACTTATAATGTAGTATATTACATTATGATCTTTATATCTTCACCGCACCTTAAATGCACTTTCCTTGTTGCGGTCAGTATTTTTCTTGCCGTTTAAGCTAATGTCAAGTTCATGAGTTATGTAAGTACTTAGTTATTTATTTACGAGTCACGTTTATGATCTGTGCATACAAACAAAGGATGGAATGTTGGAGATTTATGGATAGGTATGAATCCCAGGCTTCGATATCAATGTATGATCTTGATGAGTACCTATGTGTGTAGGAGTTATGTACCTAAGTCAACCGGATCTTCGTTGAAGTATAGCTGCGTGTGAGCATCAAGTGTCGTCTGAGACCGCGACCGGCTGCGTCACGCGCCATTGTCGGCGATTACTGTGGCTCCCCATTAACATATGCCTGCGAGACATGAAACTATGATTACCTCTTAAGTGTCTATGATGTGTCAAGCAAATTACCTAAGTACTTAAACTGAAGTATGTAGTTTACAGGTAATAGTTTTGGAGTAGTTTGGATTTAACCAGTCGAGCTGAAGAATTATTGAAGAAAGGCCCCGCTTATAGATGGGCGGTCTTGGACTGCTAATGATGATGATGCAGACCGTAACCAATAATTTTAATGTCTTGTCGACCGTTTTTTTTTAGTATGGCTGTGTAATCTGTTATTAAATAACTGTATGTTCAATATTCCGTGCTAAAAAATACAACTTGAGGTAAACATGCGAATTGAAAAGAATCGAAGTTACTATGACGAACACAAATTACCTATCACCTATCAATAAACATTTGTAGAGGTTTTTCCACTCCTAACAAAAAACTTAATGTCGGTGTGTGTGTGCAAAAATAACAGAATATTTGTTATATTCACTATTATGGGAAGGTTTAACTTCTCAAACAGGCTTGGAAACAGCAAATCGATTTGCACCTCACTCACATCTCGCTAACCACAACAATAAAAATATCAAACCGGAGCTGAACAGCAGCCTCGGTGGTGTCAGCGTGTTTTCCAGCGAACCGGCGTCGGCGTCTAAATGTTAGTATGTATTGAAATAAAAAGCGTGAGTAATAAATATTTGTGGAGTGCTCACTTGTGGCCAATTACAATGCGCCTCAGAGCGCTGTTAGTAATGAACTCTGGATACAATACCGACCGCCTACGCGAATACGACCTGCGATTCTTAGTTCGCAGTAAACGCAGACTGGTTTTTTGCTGGAAATATAAATGGGTGCCTATTTGTGTAATGGTTTATAAAAGCGGGCGACTGTGGAGGATTAACATTATAGTTAGGAAGCTCCACGACGATGGAGCTCACGTGTGCACTAGTTTTATTGATTGTGGGGCTTACGACTGCTAGCCCTTACGGATATGGCACGAAAGGAGGAGCTGCGGCTAAAGGTCAGTGTCAGTACCTATAAGCTTGGTTTTGTATACCTTGAGGATACAGGAATCTAGAAGGTTAACGTAATAAACTTTGTTTTTGATTGAATTATGTAAATTAAAAATGTTTTGCCATTATGTTCTTGCACCCTATTAATAGAGAATATTGATAGCCAGTGCCCATTTTAGATATGTACTGCTTTTGTCTGATACCTTTTCATTTACTCGAGCACGTCATCAAATCTTCATAAAAGTGAGATTTTGGTCAAACATATTGAAATTACAGAAATATTAATACATTATGATAATATTTTAAGAATTTTTAGTTATAAACAGAATTACTATAATAACTGGCCGGATCTATATCCGAATAGATGAATTAGATACCATATATCATTATTTTTGTTTATAGCTGACGCGAGTGCGGTAGCGGGCGCATACTCTGGCGCAAGGGAGATACCGCTAAGCATCCCTAGTGGTGCGGGTTACTCAGGAAGCTTCGCCAATTCATATTCATCGAGCTCTGCTTCGTCCAGTGCAAGCTCTAGTTCAAGTTCTTTTAGCTACAGTGGTACAGGAGTAGTTGGTGGAGCTAACGGTTGTGGTTCGGCAAACTGTAATGGCGAGGAAGCAATAGGCTCTCAGAAATCAGCAGCTGGATCTAAGGCGTACAGTGGTGCTAATGCTGGATCTTTAACTGGATATGGAGGCCAAACACACACTGGCAGTTACGGTCATAATCATAATAGTGACGGATCAGTAATTAGCAATGGACAGGATTGTGGATCTGGAGCTTGTCCAGGAACAGATGATTCTACTATCAATGTGAACGGTGCTAAAGCCAGCTCTCAATCTGTTAGTGATGCCAAGGCCTCGGCTGGGGCCGGTGCTGTGGACGGTCAAAGCTGCTCGGGGCCTGATTGTAATAAATCTGGGAGTGGCTCAAAGTGTAGTACTGGTGAATGTGATCAAAACAACAAATGCCTTACCGGAAATTGCGATGCAACATCACAAATTGGATCCGACAAAAAACATTATGAAGGAAGTTCTTCAATTGATTATGAAAATAATGACATACATGTCAAAAAGTCTGGTACCGAGAATTCGAAATTAAATTATGGTATATCTGGATCGGGCTGCTCTAATGGGAAATGCGGTTCTTCATCTGTACCTGAGAGTCCCATAATTCCTAGTTACAATAAACCCGCAGTACACTTAACAGCTCCTAAATTCGATGCCCCATGTTCCGGTCCCAACTGTCAGAACAAGCAGAATTATTCACCGACAGATGAAATTACTTCTTTGTGTAATGAAGGCAATTGTGATCATAGTCAAACTAATGCACCGTTCACTTCGTCTAATTCTCAAAATGTAAACCAGATTAGCCAGGCTGCTAATGGATTCGACGCTTTAAATAAAAGGCCCAGTGACTCTCAAGGATCGTCAGTGGTTTGCGTGCCGGGCAACCCTGGTTGCGACACGCCATCTACTTCAAGTGGACCTGCCGGGTGTGCTTCAGGAAACTGTGGAAGTTACCCGTCTGCACCAAGCTATGGAGTCTCGTCTAGCATCAAACCCAGTTATTCTTCGTACGCAGGAAAACCTTCGCAGTCTGGCTGCGTAACAGGGAATTGTGGACAATACCCCTCTTCTCCTGGCATTGTTGGTTCTTCAAGTATTAAGTCCAGTTACTCCCAAGGAACTTCACCTATATCCTCACTAGATAAACATTTAGATCCATCCTGCATACCTGGAACGCCAGGTTGTGGCTTAACGCCTCCTAGTGGTCCTGCTAATTGCGCATCAGGAAACTGTGGGACATACCCATCCGCACCTAGCTATGGTGGCTCTACAAAAATCAAGCCAAGTTATTCTCATAGTAGTTCGCCTTCGTACTCTCCCGGGAAACCTTCAAGTTCACCTTGTGCACCTGGATCGCCAGGTTGTAGCGTAACTCCATCATTTAGTAGTCATTCTACACCTTGTGCGCCTGGTTCGCCAGGTTGCCGCGTTACTCCATCATTTAGTAGTCCTTCTATACCTTGTGCGCCTGGATCGCCAGGATGCAGTGTTATTCCATCATTTAGTAGTTCTCCTACACCTTGTGCGCCTGGATCACCAGGTTGCAACATCACTCCATCATTTAGTAGTCCTTCAACACCTTGTGCGCCTGGATCTCCAGGTTGCAGCTTTAATCCATCATTTAGTAGTCCTTCTACAATTTGTGCGCCCGGATCGCCAGGATGCAGCGTTTCTCCATCATTTAGTAGTCCTAGTTGTCCTTCAGGAAACTGTGGGAAATATCCGTCGATACAAAGCTATGACTTCTCTGCACACACCAATCCAAGCCATTCTCACAGTAATTCGCCATCATACTCACCTGGGAAAAATACAGGATCACCTTGTGCGCCAGGATCGCCAGGTTGTGGTGAAACCCCATCATTTACTGGTCCTTCAGATTGTACATCAGGAAATTGTGGTGCATATCCCTCTTTGCCAAGCCATGGTAGCTTTTCAAGTAACAGACCTAGTTATTCCCAGGGTCTCTCCCCCTCGTATTCCCAAGGAAATCCTAACGGTTGCGCTCCTGGAACCCCAGGTTGTAGCACAGTTTCACCTGTAGTTGGTATTTCAGATTGTGCATCAGGAAAGTGTGGTGTGTCCGCACCAGGATATATTTCTTCAAGTATAAAGCCTGCTTATTCTCCTTCGTCTCCAGTGAGCCCTTTGAGCACGGCATGTGCTCCTGGCTCTCCAGGTTGCTCTTCATTGCCATTACCTAGTAGTCCGTCTGGTTGCACATCTGGAAATTGTGGTCCATACCCATCCTCTACAGGTTACGGAGGTGCAATAAATATTAAACCCAGTTATTCGTACAATAGTTCACCTTCATATGCTCAGGCAAAGCCTTCAAAAGCATCGTGTGAGCCTGGATCTCCAGGTTGCAACATAGCCCCATCGGGAAATGGTCCTTCTGGGTGTGTATCAGGAAATTGTGGTGAACTTTCACCATCTCAAGGCTGTTCCCCTGGAATCCCGGGTTGCTCTGGAGCCCCAACATATCCAGGACAGTCTGGGACCCCGTCAGGTCATCTAGGTATTGGCTCTTCTACTTCACCGTTACTAAATGGTCTATCAGGCACTGGATCTCCCGTTCCCAGTTATGGTGCAGCTGGCGCTGGATCCTCTTACAATCAAGGTAGTTTTGGGTCTCATGGTGCTGGAACTTACAACAAACCAAATAGTGGATATTCAACTGGATTGAGTGATAGTGGTGCAGTTCCTGGCATCGGGTCATCTTACACTGGCAACGTTGGTGCTACAGCTGGAGCTGATTCCCAACAAGGCACCAAAAAAGAAACTCCATACACCGGTGGTTTCGGAGGACCTGGTGGAATTTTGAAACCTAATGAATATAAAGCTCCTACAAGCTATGGTAGCAAACCAGTTATTTCAACCGGGCCAACAGGTACTAAACCAACTTGTAGTTCTGGAATTTGCGATCAGTCAGGGTTGGCATCCGCTAATCAAGTACTTAGCGGATCGGCTTCAGGAGCTCAAGCTTCTGCAGAAGCTTCAGCTGACGCCAATGCAATTGCGTACACTGGAGGTTTTGGGGGTCCGCCAGGTTACCTAAAACCATACGACAACGGCAAAGCCGACCTTAAAGCTGGAAATCAAGTCCCAGGATCTTCACACGGAGCAAGTGGTATTCATTCATCTTATTCAAACGGTGGGTCCCAAAGCGGTGCAAGCGCTATAGCGCAGGCGAATGCAGCAGCAGTTAGTAGTATAGGAGTGAGTGGCGATAGCAAAAAACATGGAGACAATAGTGGAGCCTATGGCCATGGACAAGAAGGTGGTTGTGGTGGTGGATGTGGCGGTAGTGGTGGAAGTAACTATGGATTCAGCGAGACTCAGGGTCATTCCAAATCCGGAGTATTAGAGAACTCGAGTAATGGGTCGGCCGCAGCGGGTGCTATCGCAAAGAGCGTCGCCAATGCATCCAGCGGTGCCAGATCCTATGGGGGAAGTTACGCCAGCAGTTCTGCCACCGCTCATGCTTCGTCTGGAGCCTCAGTAAAAGGAAGTGAGTGAAAAAAATTTATATATTATTTTTCCACTAAAATTCAAGGGTTTTTTTTACAAACAACTTTCTTTGAAGTGGTCAGTGCCAGAGTGGCCCAATTTTTTCAGACACAATTAAAATCTATTTACATACTACGAAATGGAAATGCAGTCTTAACCACATTCACTGGTTATTTTAACATAAGATTATTTTAATTTAAGTGTTTATTTTTAAAAGTCGTCCACTTTTCAACTACTGCAAGGGCTATGAAATTTTAAAGAAATAAATTGTAGATAGGTAACAACGATACTGTCAAACAAATGTAAGCGATAGTTACAATATTCTCGAAAAGTTGAACATTTTGTTTTCAATTAAAATTCGATTTATAGTGCCAATATATATTTTATACTGTGATTCTGCTCATTAAGTAGCACAGTAAGCATAGTAAGTAATATTTACATGTTAATCATACAAAAATCAACAATTTCGATTCACATGAACGGAGAAATGTAATCAAGATCAGAAACCTATATACAGGGTTATTGGTAAATCATCGAGCAAAGTAATAAAAATATGTAATAATACATTACAGGCACAAGAGACTTATAACGTCAGGTTGTCCTCGTGCTTATTCGGTCAAAAATATAAAAAAAAAAACAAAAAAATATTTTTTTCATTTAATTTCAAAACAAAAAAAAAATCATCTCTAAATGTTTGTTAACTCTAGCAGAAGTCAACCCCAAGAGGTTGTTAGCATTTTTCCAATAACCCTGTATAATTACTTATCAAATATAATACCAACAATGTTTAAAGATATTTTGCTCTTTGATTATTCATCATTATTGACACGGACACGATTATTTTCTGGGGTGTAGGTGCTATGTATATAAAAGATTGCAAGAGAAGCTAAAACCAGTAAAATTATATAAATATTAAGTTAGGGTTTCTGATCACCATACGGTGATACGTAATTATTTCTTCGATATGTTATTTTTATGTGTTTTTTTTTTATTTTCAGGTTATGGAAGGCGATAATAAAAAAAGCTTTGGAATAACGCAACGCAAGACTTATTTGATTTAACAAAACTCTTAATTAGGTATAAGGAAAAATGTGATACCTTTTTCTGTAAGAGAACTTTAAAGTCGTAACTCTATTTAAGATATTATGATTAAAATATTTTGATATAATATGATATTGTATCTCTCTTGATATTAACTGAATTCATGCCTTTTTAAGCCCTAAACTATTCTAATTATTGCTTGTAACATGGTCGATATATAATTAGATAGGTATCTATGTAGGTAATTATATAATGAAAGGTAAAGTTAAACGCGGTTTGTTAAGCTGGGAATGTTTTATTTGAACATTACTTATGTAAGTAGATTATATATTTTATATATTTATCATTCTTATGTAGAATATAAAACATGTTATGAATTAAAAAAATATAGAGGATGAAATGTTCATCACGAGCGGTAATCAATCGTTCATCTTCCGGTTCTAGGCAACGAACCACCAGCCTCCGGTTCAACATCCCGATCAGTGCGTAGAACCTAGACTAGGAAAATATTCACGCTTCATGCTCATCATACCCGTGTTGTGGTACGGTGGAAGTTTATAAACACCGCCCATAAGGTTAGAACTTTTAAAGCCTACCAGCCTACCTACCAGTTTAAGAATCTAAGAAGTTTCTATATTCTCATTTAAGATGATCTTAAACGGCGATTGTAGGAATGATACGGAATGGAAAGTTACTGCATGAGCAGGGTGCCACACACAACTCGCTTCGACGTAAGTAGGGTGTGATTGCTGCACATTAGGCGCACAACCTAGCTCTACTATAAATATATCAGTCATATCAATTGTACCAGTCTTTCGTTTTGTTTGAGAAAACATTATTGGTTCAAAAAGACTTAAGGGTCACCGGCTGTTTAATTTAGTTCTTATGTCGTCCTCTGTACGAGACTTAACATTGTACCGAGTGCCTCCAAATACCTAGCTATAGAATATGGGTAGGAAAATGAGTTAGGTACTCTTAGCCTATTGCCATGCATCATTCATACAGCGGAATGCTATAGGTAGCAAACCTCTGCATGTTCCTTTGTCAAAAAACTCAAGTACACTTGTCTGGAACTGAACCCTGGGACCTCGACAGTTAAGACAGGACTGACTAATGAACAAGGCGGTAGTAACTACTTTAGTCATTATCATGAGCGCTTCCGTGCTTCGGAGGGAACGTTAGGTCGTCGGTCCCGGTTGTTGTCGTAGGATGGCAATCGCTATGGCATGGTGGTGCAGCTTTTGCGAATGCAAGCCTGGCTAGCTATCACCCTTGTGTAGAAAATCTGCCGCCAAGCACCTGTCTGTTCCGGCTGCTGCCCTTAAGGGCCAGTAATTCTAAGTCAGCCTGAACAACATCTACCACATCATCATTTACCATCAGGTGAGATAGTAGTGAAAGGCTAGCCTATTAGCTATGTTAAAAAACATGACTGTATTATTGATTCTCTTATAGTATATCAGCCGAGTGTATAACGAGCAAGTTGCTCACGAGTTTCATACGCACTTTTTCGACACCCTTGCGAGGAAAAAAATATATATTGCACAAATGCTATACAAACAACATACGAAAATATATAGAAAATAGCGCGCAAGTTTTTTTTTGCGCGCGGCAAATGTTTTTTTTTTTTTTAGGGAGGACATAGATGCTGGCTACCGACTGTTCGGACGTCCAGCTCCACCGGATTTTGGGCGAGGGAAGGCCCTACTATAGCCCGGGAGGGAGAAGTGCCGAAGGCATTTCTCCCGACAAATGTATGGTGCTTGATAACATATACTCATATACTTAGCCTTAAACTTCTTTGTTGTTACAAATCTGTATTACCCAGATTAATTGAAAATGCTCTGTTTACTCGCATATAATTTGCACTAAGGTAATAACGTAAGTTTGTAGGGATAAATTACCCGGTTAAATTGAAAATGCTCTGTTTACTCGCATATAATTTGCAGTTAGGTACTAACTAACTTTGTAGGGATAATTCTATTACGCACTAGTGTATAATATTATTATGCACGAGGATGTTATAGTTCGGTTGATAGCCCTAAGAACGATATAATAAAGCTCACTTTACGAGCAAGGGTGTTGAAAATTTTTAAAGTAACGGTGATTACGAGAGGCGTGATCATAATTAAATTCGATTACGAACATTATAAATACCTTACATAAATCATGATAGACTGACTCGTATGATCGTTAACACTTATTTTTATTGAGTGCCATAAATTCTCATTATTAACATAATACAAGTAAATTATAATGATTACCTCCATGTACTATTTACCTCGACTAGCCTTCAAAGGAGTGGTTCTTGTGTTGTACTTAGCTATGATAAATCAGTCGGTGGGGAACCTATCGGTGATACAATCATTTACTTAGTTCATTCGTCTATTGTTCACGACCGGCATAATGTACTCGCACATTAGTACGCACCTATGTATTATTAACTAATACTTTGCAGATAGCGGATGTTACATAAATTATTCATAAATGAATTAAACATTTGTGTACTTAGAAGGTTACTTCGGTTAGTACAAAGTAACTTATTTACTTTTTTTAAGCCGCCTGCTTTATGATAAACAAATCTATGAGGTCACTCCCGTGTTGATTATCTCCGGAAGTGGGTTAGGTAGTAACTGGAGGCGTTTATTCTTAAGTTATATAGGTACTAAAGGAAGCCTCAAATTTATCATTTGTTATTTTTGAATAAGCTGGTTTGATAACTATAGGTACTACTGCCAGAATGTCAATTTCAATCTAAAATTAACTATTATTGTCCCGTTAATCGGCCACTTGATGGAAAATATCTTATTTATTTTTTCCTTTTTTTTACCGGCGATATGCCTTTATTAAACAAAATACTATGAACTATATACAACACTACAGCTACTACAATAAAAGCATTAAGACAACCTATAAGTCATAGCAGACTCATAGGCAGTCCAAATGCTCCTCCAGCCCACTCCCAGTTGGCAGCGTGCCCAGCATGCTGGCAGCATTGCCCCGTTGAATTGTAATGCTTATTCGTTGAGCCAAATATGTGCCAGCATTTTGATCACTCGTCGCATCGACCAAGCGCTCAGATAAGTTTTGGGACATACGATGAGCTCCCGGTCCCCACGGACCCAACGTCTCTTCACCAAACGGCTCAAATATGTAACCCATACCGAGGTTAGCATATTTGCGCCGCTTGAGTTGCCTTATTCATATCTGTATTTGGAACGCATTCACTAACATATTCTTTTTCTGTATGTTTATGCTTTCAGGCGAACAATAACGTTTATCGAAATAGATACAATTACCTACGCAAATATCCGATGACCAATCAATTTGAGGGCTCGTCCTTAGAATCGGTGCATATTCATATAGAAGGGGGAGTACCCCCCTTAATGAGTGGGGGGGTTATAGAACATATAGATTTTAATAATAATGATCATTAAAAAATTATGCAGAAGTCAGAACAGAGTGATCCTTGCAGAGTGTACTTATAACAAACAAGTCTTTTTAGGATTGCCGGAGCTGTTATAGAATATTGTTGTTAGCTGTGGGTACGCAGCGCTTTAGTCTTCTAATCCAATTCTCGATCGAATGGTGTGAGAGTACAAAATCGGGTCATCCACTTTCCAAGCCTCTAATTTGTCTGCCCTACCCCTAGAGTGGTTTCTATAAGCCGGAGGTGCGGAAGGGGAGGTCTAAAGCTCTGCGTACCCACAGCGCCAGAGTTGCCATAGAATTACATCACTTCTAAAAAGACATTTGTTTGTTAAATCTAACCATGTACATGGCTTTGAAATCTTACCATGTACTTGAAAGTACAATTCACGCAGTTCTGATCTAATGTATACCTATGTACATACATATTTTTATAATAACTTATTATATGTTTCCGTAACATTAGTCCAGCGTTGCAGGGCAAAAACTGGGAGTGTTGTGGAAAATGTGTTGATATTTTGTGTATCTCCCTGCATCGAGATGATTGAATTCTGAGTATGCCAAGTTTTAAAGCATATTTAGAGCAATAATTAACACCTACTCAAAATGTAGGAGACATGAAAACCTCGATGCTTCGTTTGATTACTAGCGTCAGCTGGCGTTATATATATAATACAAGGTTATTGGAAAAAAGATAACAACCTCTTAGGGTTGACTTCTGCTAGTGCTAACAAACAATCTGAGATGTTTTTTTTTTGTTTTGTTTTTTTTGTGTTGTTTTATATTTTTTGACGGAATAAGCACGAGGACCACCTGAAATATGTTGTGCCTGTAATGTATTATTACATATTTTTATTACTTTGCTCGATGTAAATATTAAAAACTATTCAAACGCACGGCGGTGCGGTCCAGTGAGCCCACGGCGGGCACTCTTGACTCGAAGTTACTTAAAAAGGAAAAAAAAATATCTCAAAATATTTGTAAGGACTAGCAGAAGACAACCCTAAGAGGTTGTAAGCATTTTTCCAATAACCCTGTATAAATGATACACACAATAACAATAATATTTGCTACTTTAACAATTAACATGACAAAGTTAGTAAATTTAATAAGTAAAAGACAATTCCTACTCCGAGGCAAGAGAGCCCGCCGCGCCAACACTGGACCGCGCCGCGCTTCCTCTGAGTCAACAATAACAACATTTTAACTTTATATTATTTATCATTGACGACGAGACGAGCAGTAGGGACAGTGGGCATTAATTTTCACAATTTGTTCCATTCCCGATGTCCCCATTGATAACTACAAAGGCAATGGGGACAGTGGGCAACATTTTTTACTTTTTGGACTATTCCCGCTGTCCCCATTGATGGGGATACAGGCGATGGGGACAACGGGAACGTTTTAAATTTTTTTTATTCAATTCCCACTGTCCCATATGGCCAATGGGGACATCGGGAATACACCGAATAGAGTTTTGAATATTTACATCGAGAAAGGAATAAAAATATGCAATACTTAATAAATTACAGGCACAAGAGACTTTTAACAGGTGGGCATCGTGCGTTTTCCGTCACAAGAACATAAAAAAAGAAAAGAAAAAACATTAATCTACAAAATGTTTGTTAGGACTAACAGAAGTCAATTCTTAGAGGTTATTACCATTGTTTTCAATAAGCCTGTATACCTATCAATTAAGACTGAGGTCAAATGCATTCTGCCATAAAAAAATATAAAATGTAGGCATATTTTTTCAGAATATAATGTTTCCTTCAATTCCGACAGTCAATGTTATTTAATACTACTCTTATTATTGTTTTTAAGTTTATTGTGCTACAGTCACAAAGGTTGTATATAATTTATATTCCATTTAAACTGGCATTTTATGGCGCCTGCATCATTACGTAACTCAATGGGATCTCTGCATAAATATGGACAATAATTATAGATTTCACGGTTTTTGGTAAATTGATTCTTAATCTCGGCTCACATCGCTGACGTACCAAGAAATATGTATAATTTACGAAAAATTATTACCTACCAACGCTACGCTTTAATTTACGCATGCCCAGGACAATGCTCTGGCTCATTGACTCAAGGTGCCACAATATACCATATTTTACTGGGGATGGGGACGGAGAGATGTCACCAGAGAATGCTCCTATTTTCATAGGATTTCAGACCTGGCGCGAAACCAAAAAAAAACGCACAAGCTTTTTGCACTTATATACTATACCATTATATACAAATTAACAACATGCTCTCAGCTTGACGAATATTTTTTTTTTTTAAATAATAATGTATATCTTTACATACACTTCTCAAAGAGCTCTAGTCAATAACACCCCATAGGTAGGGTGCACGTCCCATCAACAGCCATATCGTCCTCCGTTGAACAACTGCCTCCCCCATTTGAGTGGTTTGCCATAATCCCCATGCTTAGCACGCGTCTTGAGAATCGCAGTGCAAGATGGCATTGTGAAGCGCTCGTAGCAAAGTTGGATTAGTCGTTCTTAACCGATCAGCTAAGTTAAGTAAAGCGAGAACAACGACAGCCGCGGTTTCGACTTGGATGGGTGACCTCTAGTGACATTATTACTGAGCGCTTCCGTGCTACTGAGGAGGTAACACGTCATTACTTACCATCAGTTGAGATAGTGTTCAATAAGTAACCTAACAGGTGTTATGTTTTCATTCGGTATAATGGTATTATTGGACAGCAATAAATATTTAATACTAGTCACTTAGCGGATGTGGTAATGGCAACATCGATTCGATAGTGGCGCAACTATTTTGACGAAATTAAACATACGACACACTGTGATTGGCTGGGTGATTTCCCGCTAAAACGAGTGTTGACTGTTGACACGAAGAGAAGGGCGGGGCATTCTTGAGACGACCGACCACCAGGCTGGAAACATATGAGTCGAAGGGCTGTTCGGTTCTTACACAGTTATAAAAAAAGTTCTTCAGAAGGCGCTGCAATTGATTAACTGCACCGCGCCCATTATCCTGAGACGTAGGTACAGTTGTTAGCACTCATGTGCCTGTAATTTCATAATTTCTCTCAGCAACGACTAATGCCGAGGTCGTACGACAGTAGTGGTGCTCTTGAGCCCGTTGTTAACTCTATTTAGCGGCGCGTGTTCGGCGGCCTTAGGAGATGTAGGTAGAAGGCGCTTTTCTACGCTCGTCTCGGGTGAAAATGCCTTCGGCACTTTCTCCTGCAAGACTATAAGGACCTTCTCCCGCCCAAAGTCAATGTCATAATGCCAATTTACCGGCGGTATTATTTTATTTAAAAAAATACTACGAACTGTATTCAGCACTACAGCTACTGCAATAAAAGCATTTAGACAACTTATATGTCATAGCAGACTCACAGGCAGTCCAAATGCTCCAGCTACCAGTTGGCCAATTAGTTTCAAGTACCCACCTCAAGTAGAAAATCTGTCGCCAAGCACCTAACGGTGTGTTCCGGCAGCAGTCCTTGAGAGCCAGTGTAATTACAAGCACATGAGACTTAATAACTATGTCTCAAGTTGACGGGCGCAGTGCAATTCGTCACTTGTTACGAAATGTATCTGTTACAGGCAGAGGTGTGTCCGCTTAACATCAGGTGGACCTCACGCTTGTTCCGTCATAATAACATTAAAAAGAAATATTAATTCTTAATGTTTAATCCGATTCAAATTCAGATACTTTGTGTGCTATTATTCTATGCTACGAATAATGAGTTTTTATGCATTTATCTACGTTTGTTTATGAAACCTCAGCGGTCAGGACACTTTTTTAGTTATTTTAGTAGGTACATGACCTGTATGTCATTGTTGGCCGTACTGCTCGCTATGATAGTTGGTACCTAGGTAGCCGTACTTATGCCTCTGCCAGTTCACATGACTTCACAAACGAATACGACTACAATTCACCATTGCATTATGCATAATTTTATAACACTAGACTATGTGTTGACAAAATATCGTTTACATTAAACTGATCGTGCCGTTATGCCTGTCCCATAATTTCTTAGCGTGGGCGTTTCTTTGGCCAATGTGACTTAGATCAAAGAAATTTGATGTAATGAGTACCTATGTTCAATAAATGTTTTTAATAGTAAATTATTGATTTCACTATGGTCAAAAGATTTACAGATATTTCATACTTATAGTATTCTTAACAAGAGCATTGACTCATGCTAAGTTAAGCTAATTTGATAGGTTGTTTTGTGCATCAAACTGGCCAAGTGCAAGTTGGGCTTCTTTCTTTGACGGCTACGCATTGCAACAGACCGTAAAAAAAATGTATGTGAGTTTTGATGACAGCTTTGAAAGTACATTCTAAATTGGCTTTTCAGTACCTACTTATTGGTTAGTTAGATAGAGAATATACTTACCGAAATTGTAGGACCTGGTTTGGTATTCAAAAACCTAAATATTATAAAAGGTATACCAAAGAGTCTACTATAAGTTACTGTTGGCCACAGGTATTTTGATTGACCCCGTAATAAAAATGGTCTAAAATTGCCACTGTAGACCGCTTGAATTTT
This sequence comes from Plagodis dolabraria, assembly GCA_963854805.1. Classification (NCBI taxonomy): domain Eukaryota; kingdom Metazoa; phylum Arthropoda; class Insecta; order Lepidoptera; family Geometridae; genus Plagodis; species Plagodis dolabraria. The sequence continues at coordinate 19,240,168 of OY978442.1, forward strand.
GCTCAATAATCTCAAGACGATAATTAGAGCCTACATGCTAGGATGCAGGAAAGGTTTTTATGAACTTCCTTTTCATGCATTCGAACTGAAAAATTATTTAATTTGATTTCTAGTCTAATACTCAAAATATGAGCCAACGTTCCACACAAAATGTTAAAAAATCATGGTTTAACTCATTATGAGAGGCCCGTGATATATTAGGGATCAGTTTTGTCCTTTTGGTAGGGAACCCTAAAAATTATATAACTGAAAACGAAATTTCGTGGGTGATGATGACGATGAAATTTTCATCTAACAATGAAAACAGGGTAGGCATAGGATGAAGAGCCAATCATCACAGAAACTCTATTCAATCTAGAAAATAAAATGTTATATACTTAGGCATTCGACTCTATAGAGTGATATATCACGTTTTTGTATTCCGAAGCTTTTAAGCTGCCCAGATTAGGTAATATAAGCACCGTATTTCACCAATTTGTATGCGTCTGTGACACATGTTCCTAATAATTTAATGTCTGCATTCTAGTCAGTTGCATGTTTGCTTAGTATTGCCGATAGTCTGGCATGACTAAACACCCGAAAACAAACATTACGTGTGACCTAAGTCTAGGTATTGCACTGCCGAATTTATTTATTTAGATAAAGATATGCTAATCACCACTGGCTGAGTAAAAACAAAATTTACTGGTTGAAAATATATCATAAGTTGATTCATATTAAACGCTTTTAGGTCTTCAAAATGTACAGAATAATGTGACCCTTTATTAGATTAAACGGACAAAGGTGTGTTAAATAGATCGATAGATATAGGTAATAAATAGTTAACGTACTGAACTATCTCATCAATCAAACAGAACACATCTTAGCCACTCTTGTCTTATCCTAATCATTGTGGGGGCGGTATACAGTATTATAAATTTTTCTAACAATTTTAATAAATAATATAAAAAATTTGGATTTTTATAAAATTTCATATAAATAATTTACATATTTAATATCATTTTGCCCCTCATTTTGGGCGAAAATAAACCTGAGCGCAATGGTTAAACTATAAAATTGTGCACGTATATCCCTGAGCCAAATATCTATATTTATGGTATGCCAGTTCGTCGATTTATCATTTGTTTTAGCCCTAAACTTGAAAATAAGAATTCTAATACAAAACTGTTCTTCGTTTTTTTTTTAAATACTGATAATCAGAATCATAAATATATTAAGTATATGCTTGATACATTTCACAGAGTTTTTATGAAAATTCCCTCAAAGTTATAAAATGATAGTTGTTTATATTAAAAGTTCATATGTTTTACATTTGGACGATCGGCTTATTATTTTTATCACTTGACTATCTGATTATTGAAAATTTGTTCTTAAACACAAAAGTTTCACTGTGATTAGTCTAAAAAAAGTTTGGCTTAACGTCAGTCCATCTAGCACTTACATTCTTATGGATTTTATATTATATAAATGTTACATATTAGAATCTAATTGGGAACTTTTGTATCGTGAACTGAAAAGCTCCATGTAAGTTATTACAAAGAAACATGATTACTTTGTATTTTATTTCATCCGTATCGCTTAGTCATTCTTATTTTAAAATAATGTTTTTTTAAGTATGTAATTGTGTCGAGTGGTGAAAAATCTCATAATCTGTACCAACAAGCAGCTTCCCAAGGCAAATCATTGAGCTTTTTGACAAGTTAATTTAGCAATTATAATAATCGGAAAGCCCACTCCCCTGACATTTAAGTTGGATATGAATAATAAGGGTAAACAGATTATAACATAATGAAGAAGCTCTGTGTCAACACAAACCGCACACGCATTGGCCTGACACTTGACCCTTACTGGCCACAGACCACTTTCCGAAATAATCCATTACGAGCTAGACAATATATTACGATTATATTATATTCGAATGGTGTCTATCGAAAGGCATAGAATTGACTTTTTTTTATATAGCTGATAGGCTAGCCTTCGGTCACATACATATTGTTATATATTTTGACATAGTATATATTTATTATCTTATGATGGAAGTCGTTATAGCATGGTTGTATAGAGCATTTTGCGAATCTTCGTATGGCTAGCTACCACCCTCAAGTTGTTGTTCAATCAATCGCCAAGCACCTAATGGTGCGTTCCGGCAGCTTTCCTTTAGAGCCAGGTAGTTAAAGGTAAGCCTTAAACTGAAATGTTGCAGTGGAGAAAGGATGCTATTATTGACCCCCGACGCTGATGGGTCGACTGACGACAACTGATGGGTGTTATAAGTTTAAAGCCTTTTTGTATATGTCTCTATCTAGTAGCATCGTAGACTGAATCAATTTTGATACTGTTTTTTCGAAAGCTGGCTTAAATTTCTTGGTTCTTAGCTTTAATTAGCTGTTTTACAAGATGTAGAATATTAGCCTGCGCATCGTTGTGCATCCCGTTTCAGTTATTAGCTACACAGATATTGCGGCTTGGGACCGATATGTTTATTAAGCTAGTGCAATTCAGGTTTTAAGATTTTATATGGTGGGTTTATTATTGTTTTATTTGCTCAGGTAATATCTATTTGTATATACATTTATTACTGTAAGTATATATCTAAAACGGAGTACTTATCCTCAAGTTGCATATTATGTCCAAACATATTATGTTACAAATGTCATTTATTAAGATTTTTACATAGACAAATACTTATACATAGGTATGCGTACATACATTTGCTTTTATTGTAATGTAATTTCAGCTTATAGCAATAACCTACTTAAAATTGTAGGTGGGTATGTACGTATGAATTTGTAATAGGTATTCTTAGTCATTATTTGCAGACCTAACGAATCGTAAAAACACGGGCACGGCTATGCAAACTTTCTTATCTATGCCATACTCAGTCTATATTCCATTAGTAGGTATTTGAAGCTCCATTGGGCAACATTTCGCAAAACGCCTGCAGAAGCGACAATACCGTGACAAGCGGCGAAGACAAATACCTACCACCTTGTTATCTTATGAATAATGCCGATTATGTTGAGTAAACACGCGCACACGCGGTCGAGTGCATTTTTCACCAAACTTTATCATATACAGGTTGATACAAACTATGGATCGTGTGGATTCATGCGTGTCCAATATATGGCTCATATTGCTTGCGGCGACATCAAAATATGAGAGAAAGCTCCATACAAGCTTTATACGATGCGGCCGCAATTAATTATTCCTGCGCGATCAGATATAAAGTAAGCAATGTTGACTTACGAGGTATTGAACAATAAATCACTATTATATAAGAGTTGCATCAATCTGTCCCTATACCGGTACAGCGCAAGTTCATAATGAAAGCATAAAGAATAAAAAATCGACAATATTTTTTACGGAGACAATCCGTATTCTCCCATTGCGTCAAGACTTGCGAATTATGTAATATAGGTACTCGATAAATCGTATAACCTTTGTCCATTGTTTTCGATCAGCACCTCTGCAAAATACTTATGCATTCTCACGGTTTCAGTCCAATTCTGTGGTGAATATCGCATTACCATTGTTACGGAAGCGATGGATGTTGAGTTGTGTCCAATACATGTGATTGACAACAGCCTGTGCGTGGTATCGGCGGGCTGCGGCGCACGACTCACCTAGATGTCGCACCTATTGTCCAAGGCGTCTACTGGGTGAGCCACTACCTTGCCATTACCTCACACTTTCAATATTGGGTTACGAGAATTTTTTCTTCAAGGCCCTCTTTTAGGAGTAAATAGAGGAGGTATAAATGCAAAGACGAGCAACAATGACACGCAGTTCTGGTTCAGCAACTCGTGCGAAAATGAATGCGTCCCTCGCGCTTTTGGTGTGCTGTGTCGTCGGTACGTGAAGTGAAATTGTGCACGCAATTTTTTACAATAGCTCATCGGAAATAACTTTTATGTAATGCGTTGATTTGTTTTTTTTTTTGTAGGTAGTGCGGTAGGCTACAATTTGCGGAGGGAAGTGCCGTACAATATTGGGCCGAATGACCCATATTCCGTTGCAGTTAGCCCAGGATATAGCCAGGAGCCGTCGCAGCGGCTGTTCTGGGGAAGTCAAGGATCTAACCAAGTTGGCGGAACAGGATTTTGGGCGACTCTGACTAATAAGTTTCCGATTTTAGGAAGCATGTTCGGTCGGATGGAATTGCCTACGCAGTATGGTGTTCCGAATCAGTATGATTTGTCTCAGCAGTACAACGTTCCGAATCAATATGTGTCGTCGCAATATGGTGCTCCTGGACAATATGATGTGTCTCAGCAGTACCCGGGATACCAGCAGTACTCGGGATACCAGCAGCCGCAGTTCAACCAAGTGCCGCAGTACAATCAGCAAGCTACTCGGCAGCAATTTAGTCAGAGATTTGCTCCTTCGGGACGTGATGTGGGGCTTACTGACGATGCCGTGATAGTGACGCCACCATTCGTTCCAATTGCTCAGCCGGCTCCCGTCCCTGTGCCGGCTCCAGTACCTGTCCCTGTAGCCCCTGCGCCAGTCCCTGATTCAAACCCAGGGTACCAATACAACAAACCTCAATTCAGATTAGAATATCCTCATAAATAAACGAAGAAATTTCTGCTGCGGTTGACTGGTGAATGGTTTCAGGCTAAAGCCACATCCTATTTATAGGGTAGAATTGCCATCTATTTTTCTTGTAATAATTTGATAGGAGCAACTCCTCGTAGTCACTTATATAAAATAAATAGGAAAATATTGCCAGTATTTTGCCATTTCCATGACTATTTGCACGGGTATTTTAAAATTGTTTAGCCAGTAATTTTGCAAAGAGGCTGTCTCTTATATCGACTTATTTTATTCGAATAACTTATCTAAGTATAGAAAAGTAGGTAACTATTGATGTCACCTAATTTGACCAAAATTTATATTTATATATTTGACATAAATTTTAGAATTTAAATAAAATGAATATGAAAAATCTTTGATTTTTAATTTTTATCACATCCTTAGCTGTTTTATGTTTTCATTGTTCAATTATGTTTGGTGTCTTCTCTCACTAACGGACGCTTGTGACTTGACATCTTGATTAGATATGGATAGTCATATCCGAACTTGGTGAGTACAGTGATTCAGATCCTTACTTACATTTTCTGCTTAATTATTTATAAACCATTTGCATTAGATAGTATCATACTTAACCCAAAAGTTAATCAATACCTAATAAAATAACATTAAGAAACTTCGATATGTCACGGACCTACAAAACTAAATTTTACAAGAATAATTTTAAATTGAAGATATATTTTTAGATTGCCGTACCTAAAGGGCAAATAAAATCTTATTATGGACGCTTCGCAGCCTGTCTGTTTGTTTGTCCGTGCGTTCGTTAGTCACGGGTCTCTAGCTCGTAACTAGCGTAAAAACCACCGTAAAAAATAGAATGAGTGACAAACCTGAAATTTATTGTTTTGTTAGAACCTCGTAGGATTTATTAGTAGTTTTAGGAAGGCTACAAAACATTTTTTTTTATTGCTGATAGGTTAGCCTTTGACCACAATCTTACCTGATAGTAAGTGATGATGTGGTCGAAGGTGTTATCAGGCTTAACCTAGAATTACTGGCTCTCAAGGACAGCTGCCGGAACACACCGTTAGCTGCTTGGCGACAGATTTTCCACTTGAGGGTGGTCGCTAGCCAGGCGGGCATTCGCGAAAAACCTGCTGCGCGGCAGTCCATAGCCAAAACCACTGAGCTATCACTGCTTCAAAAAAATAAACTTTATTGCACCCTAGCATGTGAGGTGTACTTTCTTTTTTTAATAAAACATAACTACAAGAGTTCAAGATGATGACACCCCACATACTGGAAGGTCCAAATTGACAACTTCAGACCATTTTAATTCATTAGACCAGTTTTTTATATTCATTTTAAGTGGCGAAATGGAGTTACACAGGACCGAAACATCTTAACTTTATTACACGACTAGCTGTACCCGCGACTTCGTTCGCGATTGCCGTACCTGCAGACTAATTATTCACATTTGTGCACTGTTTATCTCATATTAAGCAACACTGTGGTCTGCGGTGAAGCACTCTTACAGTAAACCATAGCTCAGAATGGAGCTTTTCACTTTGGATTTCAAAACTCCCGGGTTGTATTTTCCAGAAGACAGTAGTTAAGTAACTCAGAGAGTTCTTTCCCAGTTCGCACAATAAATGTTGAAGCAAAGTACCTACCTTGTGCGTTTCTTTAGAATTTCGCTTTTAAAACGGCGGTTTGTTTGACGGTAGATCGAAAATATTGTATTTATATCTCATCCTCGGAAAGTAGTGTTTGTTTGATCTGAGTAGCGGGTAGGAGACGCTCCTTCCCACCTAAGGCCGGGAAAAACTCATAGTAAATGCTTTCTTCTCTTGGGCCGGAATGACTTGTAACCATGGTAACCATTGGTGTAAACAAAGTTATATGTCTAAGATTTTTCGTTGTAAAATACTCTGTTGTTATAAAACAATTAATAACAACTATGTTTGGCAGGGTAGTAACTAAATATAAGGTAAAAAGTGTAGGTTAAAAAAAACTTACTAAAACTTTCCCTAAATTTCATTGTTCTAACTCCTAGTGTAATTTGTATCTTCAACTCATGTTTATTATTTTTAGTAAAAATTTAGAAAAACAACATACTATTTTATTACCCTCCTCATATTTTAAATGAAAAATAGAGTGTTTAACACGTAAGTCATCGATTCCTAATTGGACTATAGCCGCATTAATTTTAAATAGGTACTGCTCATGTTATTAAAATCAAAATAAATAATATAAAAAAACATACTATTTTTATATCGTTATTCCTTATATTAGTAGTGAATAGCAGAGAGATTCATATTCGGGCTATAGCCGCCCGTAAATATTCCAAACAAAATTTTACGTAAAATTTCACAAATAGTTCTAACCTCTCAATACATATTTACTCCAATACATATATCTTATTTTTTCAATGAATAATTTTTAGAAAATCTACTTTTTTTACTTTCTTTAAATTCGAAATGAAAATAAGACAGTTCAACGCGGGTGAAAGTTATCAATTCCTTTCGACCCTTGTATAACAATCTACTAAACTTGTGCACTTCCAACTTTAAATGGATTAAATCACGTATATTTATCATTATTTTTGTCCCGACAGTCAGCCCGTGACCACGATCACTACAAAGTGTTAGAAACGTCGGGACAAAACAAATGATAAATATGCGCGATTTAAACCGTTTAAAGTTGTTTAATTACTAAGTGTAACAATCGCGAAAACCTAAGACAGTATTGTGCACTACCATTGCGCAGTCTCCGAAATGTATCCGGCAAAAGAAAGATATGTAGTTAAAAAAAAATATTGTGGTGAATGTACCACATTTTAGAGTATTATCGTAGCAAGCTTGAACTAAATAAGGATACCGTGCTGCCCGTGGGGTTCCGGGCTGCCTGTGGGGTGTTGGGCTGTCCCTGGAGTGCCTATTCTATTCTAATAAAAAAATCGGCCAAGTGCGAGTCGGACTCGCGCACGAAGGGTTCCGTACCATTAGTTATACAACATTATACTTCGTATTTTAACCTTTTCTTGTTTAAACGTGCGCGAGTCCAACTCGCACTTGGCCAACTTTTTGTATTTGTTGTTATAGCGGCAACAGAAATACATCATCTGTGAAAATTCCAACTGTCTAGCTATCACCGTTCTTGAGATACAGCCTGGTGACAGACAGACGGACGGACGGATGGACGGACAGACGGACGGACAGCCGGACAGACCGGTTTTACCCTTTGGGTACGGAACCCTATAAAGAACGTATGAAATCGGACTACGCGTTTATAAATTACAACTAAGTGTATATTTTGACTTTCATCCCCTCTCCCAAGGGAACCATGCTGAATTTCGGGATAAAAAGCTAAATTATCCTACCTTGTAGTATGAACTCAAATCATGCTAAGTTTCATTGAAATCCATTCAGTAGTTTTGGAGTGATGCGCGGCCGGGATACAGACAGACAGACAGACAGACAAAAATAAAAAAAAATACAGTTTCGGCATCAGTATCAGCTACAGAGTACTGTAAATTTTTTTTTTTCAAAATATCTGCCATGTACAGAATTGGACCTGTTACAGTTTTATTATAAGTATAGATTGCTTCTTGTTTGATGGCACAATAAGTAAATGTACATCTAAAACTAATTTTATAAACTCTAAGCCATAATAATAATGGCATGATAAAGCAGTAATATAACAACTGAAAAATGTATGATTGGTAATCGTTTTGCGAGTTAAATTATCAGCCAAAATTAAAACCCCGATCAACCATACCCTAAATTATTATAAACAATCATATAGGTACTCTAAAATCCATATTTGTAAACAAAGAGACGTTAACTAAACTGTCAATTTCTAAAGATGTGAACTATTTTATTTCCTATTTTGAATCTATAACAAATATTTCCTCTATTTAACACCTTAGGGAATAATTATCACAATAGTTTGTTTCTTAGTCTTTATCATCATAAGAAACTACTATGCTATGAAAAATTTATGATGTTAGGCATCCAGACCCGCAGGTTTAGTCTGTGATGTGCGCTATCTACGAGTTAGTGTTAGAAATTATTGTTTAGTAGAATCAGTACTAATATTATAAATGCGAAAGTAACTCTGTCTGTATGTCTGTCTGTTACGCGTTCACGCCAAAACTACTGGACCGATTTGAATGAAATTTGATTGAAACCCGGGAAAAAACCAAGGATAGTTTTTATCCAATTGCGCAAAAAGAGGTTAAATTTTTGTGCGATAACCGACATACGCGCGGGCGGAGCCGCGCCCGGAAAGCTAGTAGTAAATAAAAAATATTTACCAAAAAATGGAACCGACTTCAAAACCCAAAAGTGTGAAATAACTTGTTGAAGTCGCTACCATGATAGTTCAAAAGTGCCTATTATCACAATATTGTGCGCATGGTACCGACTTCGACAAGCTATTTCACACTTTTGGGTGTTGTAGTCGGATCCATTTTTTGGTAAAAAAAGAAAATTCTCACACTTTTTAGTGACCCTTGCTACTTACGGGATCGATTGTCATTCATTGTCAACGATAACATTTCTGTTATTAGAGTGTAACTCAAAAACGGCTTGACCGATTTTAATGAAATTTAAAATGGGACCAAACGACAAGCATCAGCTTTCAAACAAAAATATTATTTTTAAAATCGGTTCACCCAGTCAAGAGTTCTGAGGTAGCAAACATAAAAAAAAATACAGATGAATTGAGAACCTCCTCCTTTTTTGGAAGTCGGTTAAAAACACAATTTATTGCCTTCACCAAAGTACCGTGTAAATCGTTACGAATGGGAGGATCGGATTTTCCTAAAAAGGATTTTCGTTTTCTGCTAAAGTATACAAAAATTGTTTTTATCACTGATGCTCGGTAAATATGTTGTATTTTACTTTAAATTCGTAGGGTAAATTCGACTTTATTGCCCGCTGGAGATACTGAATTACCCTAGAGAGTAAGCAGATTTGAAATTTGAACTTAGTTTGTTGACAGTGTATTCTAACCTTGGCAAAATTACAGTATGTACACTACACAAAGATGCACCCCTACATGTAGGTAACACTTATAACGAGTGTGAACATGATTTTAACATTCACAGCTGTCTTAGCAAACACTTACAGAAATACGTTTTTTTTGTTTATTTGGGTATAGATTGATACAAAGAATGTTGTTATATAAATGGTGCATATATAGTAAACTGCAATATAAAAAAAATAATTTTGTTCAATATGAACTGAAACTTGGAAAATTGAAGAGAGCTCGTTGATGTCTTTTGTACCGGGCATACTATCGATTACCTTAAACAATTTTAATAGCAATAGCTAGTTCAAGTATTTCCATGTAGGTTACTTTTTAGAGCACCTAAAGGGCAAAATTTACTTTTTAGAGCCCTATAAATAAAACTCCGCTGTTTGTCTGTCTGTATGTCATGAGTCTTAATGTTATAAACGGAATGAGTTATTAAACTAAAAATTCAGTTATTTTGTGTAGAACGTTGACCCAAAGAAATTTTAAATTATAAATTTTTATGAACTAGAAATTACATTAAATTATTTTGGGGCTCCAATGCATGAGAAATTACGTAGTAAAAAAAATCTTTTTGGGCCCTGGTAGGGTGTCATCGTCTAGAGCTCATTGAGTAAGGTACAAAGATACAGGGTTATTGTAAAAATGCTAAAAACCTCTTAGGGTTGACTTCTGCCCGAAAATGTTTGTTAGGACTAGCAGAAGTCAACCCTAAGGGATTGTTAGCATTTTTACAATAACCCTGTATAATTTTAATTATTTTATCTTAAGGAATAAATGAGGGGTGTCAAAATTACCTTCACACCATTTTGTTACGGGGTCTATCTCATAGTTAGGGGCCTGGTAAGTCTCATCTAAAAGTCTATTTTGGTGGGTAGATATGGTATAGTGGTAATCTACTACCACAGTGTCAGATATTCTGTATCGAACAGGAGTGTGCAAATACCACTGTGTTTAGGCGTGAAGGGTACAATAAAATGTAAAATTACTAGGCAAACAAGACATAAGAACTCGGAGCGACGAGCGCAGTGCATTGTCGTGCAGAACGAGAATAGTACAAATGTAATGGACAAGTGTGAATTTTACCATCAGGCGGGTGATTTGTCCACCTCCTCACTTTATAACATTTAAATAAAAAGTATCTCATATTTACTCGTAATAATATGTATGTGTTACTTAGTAATGATATGTACTCTATTTAACCAACCACTAAAATAATGAAAACGTGGATTTGTAATATGTTTTTGAAGGTGTAAACTAAAATTCTAAATCAATAAACATATTTTTTTTATTTTATGTCCCTCCGCTACGCCACGCACTGCCATGCCGATGCCGCCGCCGCCGCCGGCCTGTTGCAATGCGGAATCCTTTATTTTTCTGTGGCAAAATCTTAGCAGAACTAGGCACGACTCGCACTTGGGCAGTTCTTAATTTGGGTTTTCGTTAGAAACCAGAGAACATTAAAAATATTTTGAGAAAACATTAAATTTATATCTTAGAAAAATACTTAAAAAATATTATTAAAATATATATCTTTTGACGATTCCGCCTAATTTTCCTGTTAAGCCGAAGTGACGTCATGTATCACTTCTTATTTTATTCATTACCACTAGTGTAACTAACTAGGTAGGATTTGGTCTGGTTCGATTTTAGATCCTGGGGCAACTCAAATCCATGAACAAAGGCCGAGCTTCGTATTGACATGCTCCTCTCATTCTTCATACCGTACTTGGAGTATTTTACCATACATTACCGACTGTATTAGGAGTATGAGTACGTTCCTATTCCAATTTCGATGACATCTGCCAAATAAAAAAAGTTTTTCTGATTTGGCTGAAAATCGATATCTAGGTTGTTCTGGACGTTCTTATGCAATTCTTCAGCTTCCTACTAAGTACCTACTGGGTATACCGTATGCTTAACCGCTGTGTCTATACATAGCAGATACCGGAGTCTATATCGTCCATTTCTATTGTTCATTCTATTGTTGTAATTATCATGGGCAATTACTACTATCTATGGGGTGCCGTGTCGGTACCTTAAGTAGGTAGGTATGTATTTCAATAAAAACACCTTTTAGGTAACAAAAATAGTAGTAATTAGGTAACAAAAATTACAGCCAAACACCAACCATTCTTATGTGCAATTGAAAATTTTCTTTTATTGTAGTTGCCTTTTACAAGCATTCAAATGATAGGATATTTTTAACAGCTGATATTTTAACTTTTCACCACTATCTCACTTGTTTGTATTTGGTAAGAGATGATGTGGTGGTGGATGGTCAACAGGGTTATTTTAAAATGGAAGCTGGCGTTTTGGTATTAGGCGACGGATTTTCTACTTAAGGGTGGTAACTAGGTGGGCGACTATTAGCAAAATGTTAATAAAAGCTAAAAGTACAAACTAGTAACATTTATTTAGAAAATCACTAGTCTTGAATCAAATCAAATCCTGATTAATTGAATCAAAGCCGAAATTTTCGGGGCTTCCCTGAATAATAATGATTTTACTTAATCTCATCTTAATTTTACGAAAGAAATTTTAAATTAACATTTATGATTCTCGTTTGAAATAATTTTCGGAGGTAACCCTTTTAAAATTGGATAATACACTTTATACATTAGCACAACTTAAACGGGTTATTTTGAGATTTCCCGATGACTATGAATAGTGACCTGCACCTATTAACTTCCATCTTATTAGAAAATATTCTGGTAGTTAGTAACTCATACATACATAAAATCACGCCTCTTTCCCGTAGGGGTAGGCAAAGACCACAGATTTCCACTTGCTACGATCCTTTCATACATAAGCGTCGGTTAGGGTACTCCTGACCTGGCCTTTTTTTCAGAACATCTTCAATCTGATTATGGAACGTTCGCCTAGGTCTTCCCCTTCCAATACTTTCGTTCACTTGTCCTACGTATACCTGTTTAGTAACTCGTCAGCCACTTATCAGTTATCAGGCACTGCTTTCGCACACGGGCCTTTGTGGGGTGATCTTATACCCATCGAGTGTCAAGAGTATCATTGACACGACTTTGATACCTGCAAAAGACGCTGCATCCCGTCGTCACGTTTTACCTGGTCGTCATGCATCATCAGCAGTATTAGTACTTATCAGTAAATGTACTGTCCGCTCCCCCTGAGGAACACGAGTCTTATGTAGGTATGTTACTGACGGCGAACATGTTGTGACAAAATGCATCTGTTATAGGAAGAGGTAAGTCCTCTTATCATCAGGGCCTCGTGCTAGTTCTATCACAATGACATACAAATAAAATTTAATATAATGTCACGGAATACCCACATAGTATACCTATTAATATAAATATTATTGTTTTTTTACCCATTTATTACTTATCTACCACATATGTACTGCATAAGTATGTACTAAATAATAATTTTACCTATTTACTAAACAACATAAATATCATGCCTGCATGTAGAAAAGGAAGGCAGATATATATAAGAATCCACGTCTCGCTAAAAATGTCTTGTACTGCACGATCCAACTCAGACCGAATAAAAACTCAAGACAGAATTTTGTGAACAGAGAAGTGAGGCCGGTTTTCCAAACATGTGGTGTGTGTGTCGGTGTTGCCATGCTTATTCTAATTACCCTATAAAAACAACGACTTAGTTCCGACGTAAGGGGTCGGTAAAAGTAGTGTGGAAGGGAAAGAAAAAAATGTTTCAAAAATAAAATTAATGGGTATTTAATTTGCATGCATTTATTTCTTGTAACATAAAAAAGCGACGGTTTTTTTATGAATTGGTGACAAAAAAGCACGTTTGCTACAGGGCCCCTAATTCTATGCGGTGACCTCTGCAGTAACAAAATAACAGATGCAGTTCGTCATAAGTGGCAAACTTGCTTGGCGGTAGATATAGGTAGAGTGGCAATACTTCCCTGTACGAACTCGTAAAAGAGTTCTGCTGCTAAATATATTATATATATATTATAATCGCCTTCTTCAGTTTTAGAACTCGCATTAATTTATTTAAAAACCTTTATGTTGAATTATTTTTTTGTGAGATTGTCTTTTACTTTCCACTGATTTGGAAAGTAAAAGACTTAGCAATATGGTGAAATCTAATGCTTAATATTTCTCAATTACACACCGTAATAAATTGCTTATGTTCCTGCCCAGCATATTCATATTTATGTTTAAAGTATCTATTCTGTTTCAAATAATTTTATAGGTTTAGTTAGGTAGTATAATACAATATACGTTTATACAGTAAAAATATTTTTATTTTAAGTAAGGGACCGCCCAAATTAAAAATTTAAAAATTAAAAAAAGTCCAAAAGAAAAGAAAGAAGTCCAATTTAAAAATTATGATCGTGTCAGGTTGATTTTTATCGCACTCTAACGCTTCAACTATTTCATTCTAATTCATTCGAACAATTTTTTTTGTTTTCAACCTAAAACAAACCAAACAGTTTAATTTATATTACTATCGTTTAATATAACACCAACTGTACCGTCAAATAAAAGATACGTAATGTCAAAAAATCAATCAATAAATATACATACTTTTTATAAAGCAATTAGAAATTTAAAAAGTGACTATAATCACGGTTTTACAAGAAATACTCAAAATAAGTTCATATTATATTATTTACTAACCTTGAAACACATGTAAAAATATAACTGTTTATCAAATCTTAAAAATTGTTTATATTCAACTCTTACCAGCAATAAGACACTTCTATTCGCAAGAGGTATCATACGGCTAACATAAACAATAAACAAAGAAATTTGAAACTACACATATTTTTTTTTATTTTTTTTTTCATTGATCCGTATATCAAACGCGAGTAACAAGTGGGTTTATAATAAAGTTATAATTCAACTCTACACACAACAACGCCATACACGTTGTAAACATAAGACTTCAATGGAAATGTGTTTTTTAAACAAAAAAATCATAACTGGCTTCTATATCTTCGAAACCGAAAATCCAATAGCAATGAAGTTACTATAAGTATTAATTAAAGGTATTCACTTTGCAAAAAAAAACGGTTCATAAATGCCGGTGTTATAATATAAGGTAATAAACATATAATCAAATTAATTCTATAAAATAAAAATAAAAAGATACAACTGAATTGAGTACCTGGTCCTTTTTGAAGTCGGTTGAAAAGTGACAATAAATTTGTACCATCTTTTTAATTTGCAATCAAACCACTGAACCGATTTTGTTAAAGATATAACGTCGCAACATTACATATATTTAAAAAAATACAGTCCAACAGAACCTTCTCCCTTTCGGACTCCTTGTCCGTTAAAACACATGGATAAACTATTATAAAAAAACTAATGATATAACGTTATGTAAAATTACCCAATAATAGGGTAAACCTTATATGCTTTATAACGGCAACACTTGCTATGTTTCAAGCAATTGCCTCTGTTTATATTTTGATTAATTTAAAAAATTGGTTTCCACGTTACTTACATGTGAAATGTGATTCCATCCTGCTTTTTATGTTTTGAAGTTTGTTTTCTACACTCTTTCACAACACAATTCGGCATTTTGACTAGCAAATTTATTGGAATCTTTTTCGTGTAGTTTCCACGCGCCGCGATAGTTCGACTGACGAGTCAAGGCGTAGTTTCGTTGTACGTGTGTGTGTGTAATTGTGTTTGTACACGGCGAGGCGTAGTTTTACCGGCCTCACTGCTCTTTTCCAAAAAATTCTGTCTTGAGTTTTTATTCGGTCTGAGCGATCCAAGAGGTTTTTTTTAATGCGATTATGACAGATAAAAAAATATAGTGATCTTCATTCAGATGACAATTGTCTAATTAAATTGGGATTTATTTCGGAAACAATTTACCATAAACCTTTAGTTTATTTACAGAAATGATACATCCAGCGCTGGCATAAGAACTAGCAGTGCCGGGCGAGATTTTTTATAGCGCCCCCTATCTGCCACGCAAACCCATATGGAAATATGACAAGAAATGAAATAACCGTTTGATATTTTTTTTTATGATATAATGTTACTATTATTTCCTTTCTATTGGTGAAATCTTATATTATACACCTAAGCCCGTGTTCTCTACAATTGCATTTTAGATTGACAAAGTTGGCAAGATGTCAATCTAGACTGAGAAATTATCGATCGCAGATAGGTTTTTATTTTTTTATCAGTTTACCTACCACAACTCGAGTATTATCTATGTTAGGTACTTGATCTATATCTTGTAGGTGTGTAATAATTTTACATAATAATTCAATAATACAAACATAATACTATGAAATCTTTACTCTAATAACTTAATCCACAAAACAATCTCAATAAATAGAATCTTCCGGCAGTTGCACGACAGCCGCGCGACGCAAGAGTGCCAATACACAGAGAACTGTAGAAACTTGAAGAAGTGCGAGTGGGTGCAACTGGTGGAAAATACCGCTTCCTGGATGGATGAGCCGACACCTTACAGCTAGTGTGGGTTATTTATTGAAGACCTAGGGTTGCCTGTGGAAATTAAATAAGTATTAACTGCGCAGTAACAATATAGCTATGTGCCTAAAATTACCAGTTCATGCTATCCTTGGAAATCATAATAGATAATGAGCCTCACGTTATACAATTATACATTGGTACCTTGAACCCGCGTGTTCTTGGCAGCTGAAGTCCTTTACCGCTCTCTAGTTACACTTAGCCGTACTAGTTGTCCCTGCTGGGACTATAATTTTCATTAAACTAATATAAGTACCTACTGGAAGGGGTAAGTTGAATTTTATTTTAGATATATCCGTATCAATTAGCATATATATTTCGCGAAAATAATAATTTTGATGTACGAGTATATATTCTTCAACGATATTTTTGTTCTCCTTCGCTCAGTTAACTAAATCTTGATTGAAAGGGACTATGATGGTATCAGGTAAGTATAGGTTTCTTTTTATAAATCTGTTATAACCGAATACAACAGTCAATTACTAGAGAGGTTAGCTATACCTCGATTGCAGTTGTGTCTTGTGCTCTTAGAAACTAACATTTTGGATGGCACAGCTAGTGTGCATACCGATTGGTCTATTAGGAACTCTGAATCTCACGTAATGGTGAGTGACGACTAACATGGTTAACCTAAAATAGGAACTGGCTTCACATTTGACCATATAGTTAGTTAATAGTTCAGTTACCATACCTCACGAGGCTACCAGGGATGGTTCTCCACCCTCCTTGCGCAGTCAAATGACGACCGTGACCAATGCGGACGTGGGCACTATCTCCTGAAAATCAAAGTAAGTCACTTGAAACATACAGATCGCAAACACCAGATTGGCAACACCGGATGAGCAAAATACCATTTTCAAACGACAAGTACACTCGTGTTTTACTCATCTGCATGTTTTGCAAAATCTCCCAAGAAACTATTCCAGTTTACAGAAACTTTTTTCGTCTGCAGAAAAAACATTCAAAAAACTAAGGGAAGCTGGGTTTTGTTGACTTTAAAAGTCACGGTAGAGGTATGGATGATGTACTCATAAGGTCATACTGTGTTGAACAACTTTGATGTCTGCATTAACACATAGGAGACGTTTCATCATAGTCATCATTGTCTAAACAGTTGAAACCGCGGTACGCAGCTAGTATTTATAAAAACAATTCTTTCTTACTTTAGAAAACTCTGTAAATTCAACAGAGGATAAGATATATAGAAGTTACTTCTTAATTACAAAATTACAAATTTATGAGAGAAAAAATTATAGTCATGTGCGGGATTCGAACCCGCGTCCATCCACCCCTTTAGCCGGGGTATGCTCTAGCCAATTGAGCTAACATGACACAATAACTCATAACTGTAATTCTTGCTCTCATTCTTCAACCATCGTAATAGGATGGAGCGACACCTATAGTCCAACTTGCGTTGTACTACAAACAAGACCAATTTTGCAATTGGTTATGAATAATTGTGTCATGTTAGCTCAATTGGTTAGAGTATACCCCGGCTAAAGGGGTGGATGGACGCGGTTTCGAATCCCGCACATGACTATAATTTTTTCTCTCGTAAATTTGTAATTTTGTAATGTAATTCGCTTAGCAGGCGTTATTGCAAACTTAACAATATTAAAATTATAAGGTTGCGTCATCATTTACAAGTTTAAAACCAATTGCAAAATTGGTCTTGTTTGTAGTACAACGCAAGTTGAACTATAGGTGTCGCTCCATCCCATTACGATGGTTGAAGAATGAGAGCAAGAATTACAGTTATGAGTCATTGTGTCATGTCAGCTCAATTGGTTAGAGCATACCCCGGCTAAACGGGTGGATGGACGCGGGTTCGAATCCCGCACATGACTATAATTTTTTCTCTCATAAATTTGTAATTCGCTTAGCAGGCGTTATTTCAAACTTAACCATATTAAAATTACTTCTTAATTCCTTAGAGTGACTGCCTCAAACCTTTTGTATATTTTTTATTGCAGATATAGGAGAGATTTGTGTCTTCTCACCTTTTGGTAAGATGTGGTTGATGAAGATGTTGAGGCTAATCAGGAATTACTGGCTCTTGTAAGGACATCTGCTTTAGCATATTGTCGAACGCTTGGCGACAGATTTTCTATTTGAGGAAGGTGGCTAACCAAATAATCATTCGTAATATGCCCTGCCACCATGCGATGAAGCTCAAGCCCGCCTTGGGATTTCAACCATAGACCCCTGTGTTTACACTCCATACCCATTGTCACTAAGCTATTACTGCTTCTTTCAAGCTAGTTGAATACAAATTTTTAGGTTATCGCGATTATTTCACATAGTAATTTAATAACTTTATATGGCTTAAATCGCGTATATTTATCGTTATTTTTATCCCCTCAAATACTTTGCAGTAATCGTAGTCACCCCGTGACCGTGAGTAAGTTGTTTAAATACTATATGTTTAAGTAAATTAATATCCTACATACGCATAGAAGAAAACTAATCTTAGAAGAAATATTGACATAAAACTTAGTTTACATTTTTAGTTTAAGAAATATGCTCTATCTTATATCATCGTAATGCATCTGGAGAAGTAGCGGCAAGTCCAAATACGGCGTCGATATAATACTTACTTATATGTTATGTTTGCCATTATGAAGTTCCAGTGCTACTACTCGTATACGGCTACATTACTATATCAATTGAATGGTACCTAGTACCATTTTCATCAATTCAAACCTATTTTTTATTTATTTACAATAAATGTGCCAAGTTTTATGATAGATGATACAACAATTGGAATTGCATTAGTAAAATTCATTTCCATACATTATTTCATCACGTAGGTTCCATTTAATTGGAAGTGTGATACTAACCTACTCTACATCCATCTGACAACTACTTAAGAGCATAAAGCAAATAATAATGTAGGTATATTACAACTGTATATACGTGCTTCAAATCAAGATAAAATGTTTTTTTCTTGGGGAACACTTTACTCTTGAGTTGCTTACAAACGACACAATAAAATTTATCAAATGATATATCATCCATTGTTGAACTGTAGATACATCTCATTGACAAAATACTAACTACAAATGCAACAAAATACAAGTAGATACTTATGTATGTAAGTATAGCCTGCTTAAACTGTTCAAAGTGAAATGCATCGATCACTTTTTGTCGACACAAACCGCTCGACGGAAGCTTCGAGAATTTTGTACCGTTAGACGACGCGAAGCTGGTGAGAAAGCACTGACTAGAAAGGCTTTTAAGCTTGCTATGCGCGTTTACTGCTGCTCTACTTACATGATTGCGTTGAACATCCCATCTATCTGGGGCAGTGTACCTACATTACATGCATATTTACATTTATAATGACTACTATACCTACTAACTATAGATCTAGAAACTGTTATTAATAGTACCCCAACGTTACGAAGGAAACAGGTCACGGATTGTTTTTTGTTGAATATGATGTATAAATAAAACCTACCTAGTTACTTTGTTAACCGGCTCTACTGGTCAAAACTTATGATGCTCTCGCGGCGTAGTTTGCTTAGCAGTTCTGAACCGATCAGCTAAGATAAGAAACGTCCGTTGTGGTCATGACTTGGATGGGTGACCGCTAGTGGCAATTACTAGAGAGCACGTCCGTGCTTTGTAGGGCACGTTGAGCCGTCGACGGTCCCAGTTTGTCTTAGGATAGCAGTAGCTATAGCATGGTGGTAGTGCATTTTGTAAATGCCCACCTGGCTACCTAACACCCTCAAGTAGAAAATCTATCACCAAGCACGTAAAGGTGTGCTCCGGCCGCTGTTCTGGAGAGCCAGCAATTCTCACTTACCATCAGGTGAGATAGTGATTGAAGGTTAGCCAAAAAAAAAACTTATAGCAGGGTAGAAGATGGCTGAATAGAAATACACTAAAAAAGTTTTACAGTAAGTAAACATAACTCTTTAGATGCATTTATTTGATTAAATTTTTAACTTTTTGGGTCTACACTACTAGGTACTAGGTTACATTCCTAACCTTAGTAGATCTCTAACAATGCTATGAATATTAGTTATTATGGTAGTACTGCGGGGCGGTTCACTTGTTTGATTAAGGGCCCGTTTCAGAATGTCCTAATAAAGTTTCGGGTTGCTAACCAACACATAAAATAACTGAATGATAAAAATGACAGTTAACATGCAGCGCGTTTTAAGATTTAACCGATGGATAGGCTAAATCGATGACTGCGAAACGCAAAGATAGTGTTTTGTTTATTAATTACGTTCTGGGTAGTAAAACCGGAACTTACTCGAACATTCTGAAACAGGCCGTAAGTGTAATATATCTTAAATTTCAACTGTCATTGGTTTACCTTTACACACTTAGGTAACATTTTATCATTATATTTTATACAGCTGCGCAAACATAAATATCATGAATAGAGTTAAAATTAAATGAACGACCTCCATATTGTAGAAATTCGTGACTATGGACTGAGTTTAATTCAAGGATTTCCGTAAACAATACTGCATGGAGTGGTATATCATCATCCATTTGATGTATTTAAAAATAAATGTTTAGATAACTCCAATACTTATTAAGTATTACTCAATAAATTTGTATTAGAAATATAACAATAACCTTTGTTATTTTCATTAAATTAAGAGTTGACGCAATAGAAATAAAAAGTAGATCTGAAGGATTTTATTACTGTAATTCTAGAGGCAGTTTGACAATCAAAACTAAACTTATTTAGGCATACACTAAAACGTACGGTACTTAGGTACAGAAAATGAATAATATATACTTTCATATGTTCCAAAAGATTTGAGAGATTTGCTGTTTTTGTCAATAGCACTGAACTTCTATTTTTTGTATATTTACTCACACCAATTTCAGCATTACTTTATGCTAATTTATACTAACACTTTTGCTACCACTTTCCATGCAATTCTCAACATACGAGTTACTTATCTGGATAATACAATCAGATCACAGCTAATTCGCCAAGTAAACGTTGATAGACAAGAACTTGAACTTACCATGTGGTTGAGGGTGGTGGCGCGGAGACCGGGCTTCCCTGCGGTTGAGGTGTGGATAGGGGTCCAGGGAGCGACGCAGACGACGGAGTGGCACCGGATCCGATTCGTGCCCGTCCGAGTCGATCACGTAGTACGACCGGGGCACGTAGTACTGGCCCGCTGGAAACGAAATGGAACTATCATGAGATACTTGCTCGGTAACCCGGTTGAGTATAGTTCTCGCGTTTTATTAATAACCAGAACAACAGGTTCGTATATTTTAGCAATTAGGTATATTATAATTATGATTGTAGTGGCACACTGTTAACGAAAGCGCACAAAAAGTCGTCCCGGACTTAAAGCGATTTTTATATGTGTAGTCATATTACTTTATTTTTTATTTATTTATTTATTATAATAAGAACGCATACAATGCAATTACACTTATTATCAAAACAAAGCCAAAACTCATGATACGAGTACATATAAATAATTCATAGATCATGATAATTAATAAAATAAATTCAAAATGTCAAGGGGGTACAATATAAATATTATAATATTAAATTATCATATCACAATCACACATAATTATGTCAAATAGGTTCATATTGTATTAAGTTCACAAAATGTCAAGAGGATTGAAATATCAGGCAACTTATCACAAAAAATTACAATACTAGTATATGCGTTAAGGAATGCGTTGAGACCACTCATGATACGGCGTATAGGTAACTTTGTTATAGAGTATGTATTTTGTGTAAGTTTATTTTGTATTTATTACATTTATTGTTGATATTTTAGTTAATTGTTATATATAATAATAGGTATATATGTTAAATTGTATTATATAAAAATTACGATTCATAATATTTAAATGAAAAATATATACCTATGCCTATTTATAATTAATTTTATGTACTCAGTGGAAACCTACAATGAACATTTCTCACTACGCTAAGGTTTGCTGGAAAAGAACTCTTTTAGGGTTAATCTCCCCTTTTTACACATTTAATACTTATATTTTTTTTCCGTCGGTACTGTTTGTGTGCAATAAAGAATCTAAATAAATAAATCTAAAATAAAGCGATTTTGAGTAGAATTAGGCCTTTAGCATTTGCTCGACATCGCAGCTACAATGAATACTGTTAACACAGTTATTAGAGGTCCAACAAGATTTACAGGCAGTTAACGTTGGAAATGTGTTAAGCTTTTAGCTGAAGCGCTCTTATTGGAGCTTGCCTAGTCGTCCGTGTTAAAGTAAAAATAATTTATTCAATTAAGGTGCCTACAACGTTCTTATGAAGGTCAATTGCAAGTTTTTTTTACTATTCTACATTCTGCCAGTGATAATACTGTCACGTTCAGCAAAAAAAATATATAAAGCTACTCCGAGAAGAACGAGCAAGAAATTCGGAGCCATTATTTATAAACAAAGTCAAAGTCAAAATCATTTATTCAATTTAGGCGTCTACGACGCTCTTATGAAGGTCAATTACAAATTTTAATATTGAAATATACTACATTGTACTGCCACGTTCAGCAAACAAAAATTATAGAGCCACTGCGAGAAGAACGGGCAAGAAACTCGGGGCCATTCTTTTAAACGTTTTTTAAAAATGTGTTAAGTACATTTGTAAACATCTACAATGTGTTACAAACTATATTTTAAAATTATGAAAATATTTGTTAAATATAAATAACGTGGGCCTACGTTGGTGACAGCTGATAGCTTGGCAGTGGCGGAATTGTCCAAGCATTTTTTCGTAATCACTAATCCTCAGACTAAAAAACTTCTTGAAGTCTGTGCACTAATCATACTCTGTTTACGAGTAGTAGGATTTCTTAATTAAAATGTTGAACTGTGAGTATTGTTAGATCAGTCGGAACTATATAATAAAATCTCACACAATTCCCTAAGAAAGACCTTTTATTTGTCTCGTCAATCAACTCTGCTAAGGTTATTTATTACTCGGATGGGTGAACGCAAGTGGCATATTTATACAACTAAGTGCTTCCATGCATCTAACTATTGACTAGGATGGCTGACCTTTAGAATGGTGGTAGGAAATTATGCGAACGTGCGCCTGGCTAGCTACCACCCACAAGTAGGAAATCTGTAGCCAAGCACCATACGGTGTGTTCAGGCATCTGTCCTTGAGAACCTGTGTATTTAAGTTAGCCTGAACTGATATACCATCACTTACCTATACCTATCATCAGGCGAGAGAGTATTCAAGGGCTAGCCCATAAGCAATAGTTAATAAATACGCCTTGGGAGGGGTAAGAACACCCATCTTCCCTCATCTACACGGGGTTCGCGTTTCCTCTTTAACAATAATATGATGTATAATAATTAATAATACAATAAGGCGATGAAAATATCTTAATTTTGCATGTCGACCTTCATAATGGGCAAATGGTAAATTATATTGTTTATTTTACCGGCGGTATGCCTTTATTAACAAAACACTACAAACTTTATACAATACTACAGCTATTACAATGATAGCATTTAGACAAACCAAAGGCCGTTGCAGACCTGCAAGGAGTTTAAATGTTTCAGCCCATTACCTACCAGTTAGCAGCGTGCCCAGCATACTGGCAGCAATGCCCCGTGGTATGCAATGCTTATTGGAAAAAAAGTCTTGATACGTTTTGGAAAATAACATGAGCTCCCGGCCCCCACGGACATTTTCCCCCATAAAATTAAATTCATCCCCATTACGATTTTAGTTACACAATGAGGTCCCAGCTTCGCCAACAATATCTAGCAGGTTAGATTGTGTACAAAGAATTGTTTCAGCTGAGTAAAATGCATTCTCAGTTTAGTCCCAAAGCTAACCCTCAAACGAGACGGAAAATTTAGGGTAGTTGGTAACATTCTAGAAGGTTTTTTAACGGTATATGTGATGGAACACGCACGAGGGCCACCTAAGCGGTAACCTCTGGCTACAACAGATACGTTTCGTCACAGTGACGAACTGCAAAGCGTCCATCACACAGAGACGCATACAGTAGTTAAGTACCTACCTATCATATCCCTTTTCATAATTAATTACTGGCTCTCAATGACTGCTTTCGGAACACACTATTAGGCGCGATGAGAGTGCGAAGTAAGTAATTATTTTAGTGCGTTTCCGAAAATCAAAGGTTATCCGTAACACAAGCGAAGCACGAAAGCAAATGTAAGTAGCTATACTTATCTACTCTACGTATGAAGTTAGTTTTTTCCCAAGCCATGCCTCATACATGCTACACACACATACCTACGACGAACAAAACCATAGCCGGTATGTTTTAGTCATGTGGTCAGGAGAATTCAAAATGAGTATCCGTGTGTCCAGCCGACAAGGTTTACGTGCATTCATTATACCTTCACAGCTTTACAGCATTCATTATGCAGCAATTTGAACATCATGCATCAGTACAACTTTTAACGGCAACTTATTTTGGGAAGCGATCAAGTAAGTATAGTGAAGAGTGACGAATTGCTAATTTTATAAAAAAGGTAAAGTGCATATAAACTGCAAGAGGCGAAGGAAATCACATATTATATTATAGTCACCTTGTGACTCAACTCGTTTTATTTTGAAAATTCTTTGAGCGCAAATTAGTTACTTAACTAACTCATAATAAAAATAGGAAAAATTTGTATTTTTGTATGTCACTAATAAACTTAAAAAACTATACTGGACCGATTTGAAAATTTATTTCACCATTAGAATCCTACATTATCCCTAATGAACATGGGCTATATGTCAAAGTTTTTTTTTTTAATCTGATAAATACCCTTGCGAAGCCGGGGCGAGCCGCTAGTTACTTTATAAATTAGAATACCCTGTATATAATGATATTCATCAAAATGTGAAGTCTGGTATAGATAATTGTCAACTATTTTAGAGTTATATGTGCATTCATACACTTTCAAGTTGGTATGGGAATGTGACAAAATTATAAGTTATATTATAATTTTGTCAGCACATTATAGGTACCAGGCAACTCAGTTTTTTTTAGAAAAATAGTTTTAAAGTATGTAAAACTGGCCGGTTATATTTTTATTGCGTCTAATGCTCGTCGTACTCGCGTCGACGTGACTAGAGTCATTTGGCACACAACAGGGCTCCCATTACCCGAGACAAGGGGGTAAGTTACAGACTGGCTAGGTGGTCGGGCATAAATCCGAAGATTTATTTTACAATTACATCCTGGTTAAGTTCTATGGAGTTGTTAGCGAAAACATATTTTATTATGTTATTATATTTTTTTTTCTGCCTGATACGTTAGCCTTTGACCACTATCTCACCTGATGGTAAGTGATGATGTGGTCGAAGATGTTGTTCAGGCTAACCTAGAATTACTGGCTCTCAAGGACAGCTGCTGGAACACATCGTCATTGTCTTACATATACCACTTACACATCTTTTTTTCTATTTTCTAAGGATCGTCTTAAGTTTATTTCAGTTTCATATTATTATGCCACACAGGCGATATATGAAATCGACCCTAAACCATAAATATTAAAATAACTATGTAGGTAGGTACATGCACTTATAAATTCGCATAACAAGGCGTTGATCACGATTTAAGAATTCAAAGTAAAAACTTTACTGGTAATTTGTTGAATTGGCGATGATCTCAAAGTTGAGTCATCTTCCTTGAACCAGGGTTGAAGTAAGGCTGGCTTACTTCAACCTAGGTAATTACGTCATATTAATTAATTGCAAGATAGTTCTATAGGAAGCTATAACTAGGCACTTTATCTATATTGCAAACTTCTTGTATTATGTGGGGTTATCTACATTAGAACATTGTAAGCCTTTGTTATTCTGAATACGAGATTTTTTCTACCTCTCCTGTTTCATCCGTCGTAAGTATACAAACAAAACATATCTCGTACCTACATATTTACCTATAGTTAGATATAAACTTCAATTGTAAGGTACTTATCTATAGTATACCGATCAATGTGAGGGTTTGTATACCTAACTACATTATACTTGCTCTGCTTTACGTAATAATATCGCAGTCGCAGTTCTCTTGGATTATGTGCTGGATAAATTCCTAAACATATAAACAATTAGGTAGGTATATCTCAGGTCTTAAGAAAGTAGTTTTTGCCCTGTCCGAGTTTGGTTTACACCTATCTACCCAGTTTAGGGGTGATGCAGGAACACATAATCACGGTAATGTTATCTATATAGATAACATTACCGTGACATAATCTTAGCTTAGTAAAATAATCGGCTTTCGGTCTATTCTGGGACTACTAGCTACTGTCTATCTTAGGTAGGCCTACAATTATAATAAGTAACCTACCTACTTATCTTCTGGTAGTCAAGCTATTATCCTGACTCGCGCAAGTAAACATACTTACTACAAAGTAATAATCTCTATGCTTAAGGCCGCAAGAGTAATTTTGCATTCTCACATACCAACTAAGCTATTTCAACTTAGTCATTACTTTTTGCAGAAAACGATCATAGTCGTCGTGGTGCGATTACCTACCTCAAAGAACCAATCGGAAATAACTCAGACAAATGACAAACATAAAAAGAAAACATAAAACGCTGGTTTCACGGTAAAAAGTGGGGGCACTAACCTGCGTAAGCAGCGGTGACCGTCACTGCAAGTAGGAGCAAAGTTGCGATCTGCATCTTGACGTCTGCTCTCCACAACTGTTAGGAAAGAACTGGTTTCTTCCTCGCTCCTCAAACCTTTTATAAGGCTTTACTTGGCACTTTGGAAGCGTCTTGGGGCCTCGGCTGAAATGAGCAAGCCGCAAGCGGTCTAACACACCCGCTATTTCACGCTATAACGGTCGCTCCGCAAAAAGCATCAGTTGAATGACGCTTTAAATAACTGATTAGGAGGCACCTAACTACTTTGCTTTGGTATAGAAAAAATAAAATAAAACTGTAATTCGAAATCGGAGCTAGACTTCTTCATTACCTTAGCTAGACTAACTTAGGACAAAAACTATTGTTACATTTTCTTTGAACCAATAAAATTACTACTCAATTAGGTTAGGTAGTGTTCGACCCGAACTGAACTGTCTTCGCTCGTCGTCGCGGCGTATTATTGGTGATTAGGTACCAACTTTAACTTATTTTGGCATTGAGCTAAAATAAACTCCATAGAGAAGTAATGGTTTCTATGTATGTTATTTTAAAAATTTATATTCCATGAGCTTTAGGGCATAAAAGTTTTTTTGTCGGCTTACTTCTCAAGTATTGGAGCCCTCTGCAAAATAATTAATTTCAAGTCTAATGGTCATCTTTAAAGTAAACTTGTTCACCAAATGAAACTTGTGACATATGTACGGACAGATGGACAGTGGAGTCTCGTTATAAGGGTACCGTTTTTCCCTTTGGGTTCGGAACCCTAAAAAGAACACGTGGTGGTAGCCTATCCTACAGAAAGTAGAACTTGAGTATTTGAGGGTGCTTATTTTTTATAAATGTAGCTTAGATATACTAAGAAAGGATGTTTAGAAATTCAATCTCTAAGGGTTCAAAGTTACTATGAAACACCTTATTGGATTGCCATATTAGATTAAATATTGGCTCATAAAATGTAAAATAAATAATGAAAACCGATGCGCTATATTTGAAAATTCAATCCCCTAATGAAAAAGGGATTTAAAATTTGTATAAAATATCTTACCATGTTGGCACATCAGATCGAATATACAATACTAGCTGCGCCCCGCGGTTACACCCGCGTGGTGATGGATGATGATGATAAAATGTATGATATTATGTGTTAATCAAGTGCCTTATATCCTCCATACCATATTTTTTTATCAGATTTATGATGATCATATCTCCTATTTTCGTAATAAGCTGAAGTGGCTCCCTATTCGTCGTCGCCGGAATGCTCATATATTATCTCTCCTTTACAATATTCTGTTCCACCCTTTATCCCCGCGCTACCTCAAAGAACAATTTAAATTTCTTCATTCTACCCATTCTCTGTCTTTACTATCGTTAGAAAACTTAACGCTATACCTTCAGCAGTTACAATTATTATAAGTGGATTGTCTAGAGGAGATCGCTCTGAGCGATTAGGCCACCCTTTGATACACTCGGTTTTAATTTATGTTTTAGTAATAAGTTTATTGTTTTTATTATGGTGTTTTCAATAAGGAGTTATCTATCTCGCTATCTATCATACCTAATTTCATCAAAATCGGTGCAGTCGTTTGAGGCTGATAATATTAGTTTGAAAAGGATCAATTTGTTACTACCGAATATGCGTCAGAAATAAATTATATTTTTATAGTAGGTATAAAGGTTATATTTTTATAGTAGGTAGGTAGTAAGGGGGGTTATGGGGGAGAACGGATTAAACATCTTTCCGGCCCCAACTGTCAACCTCACCTGCACGCGCAGAATATTCGCAAGGATAAACTGCGGCGGTAATCCTCTGATTACCGTGGTCCCCCTGCTAGATAACGGACGAGGCACTGGCGACCGAGCAATGGCGGTATAACCACAACTCCGTCCGGGCAACCGGTCGGAAGAGGCTACAGCGGCCTTGGGGCTTAAATAACCCCAGAAAAGCCTGGAGCAGAAGGCAAGGGGAAACCACTGCTACTACATTCCCAAGATAATCGTCATGAAAGTAAATCTAATAGAATCACGTTTGCCATGCGATCCGCCTAGCGAGCGGCGCCGCTTTGTGTCCGGGACGCGCGGTGACAAATGGACTACCGGCCATGTAGGAGTAGACCAGGCTTCACATGGAAACTATGTTACCGGAAACCCTGTTAAACTGCGAAAAACTCAGACCATAGGCACATGGAACGTACGTGGCTTACTGGAGCCGGGAAAATTGGACACCTTAGAACGAGAGATAACCCGGTGTGGTTTAAGTATGTGCGGACTGAGCGAAACCCACTGGAGGAAAAATGGTCATTTTCTTACAGACTCCATTGCCATCTACTTTTCCGGAAATGTTGACAACAGCCGCAATGGAGTAGCATTCGTTATCCCAAAACATTTAAGGAATTCAGTGTTGGGTTACGAGCCAGTTAGTGACCGTATTATAAGCATAAAGCTAAAATCATCACCAGTAAAACTAAACCTCATCCAGGTCTATGCCCCTACCAGTTCTGCTGACCTAGACACAATAGAGAGCTTCTACTCAGATTTGGAAAAAACTATAGCGAAAATGCCCAACAGAGAACTACTTATTATCATGGGAGATTTCAATTCCAAGATTGGAGCTAATTCCCGTCATATCAGCAGCTGTGTAGGAAACTTTGGTCTTGGCACACGCAATGAAAGAGGGGAGCGATTGATCCAATTCGCAAACGAAAACGGCTTGGTGATTACTAATAGTCTATTTCAACATCATCCTAGAAGGCTATACACCTGGACATCACCAGGAGGTGACTACCGCAACCAGATCGACTACATCCTGATCCGGTCACGCTGGCGATCATCCATCCTCAATTCCCATACACTACCTGGCGCCGATTGTGGATCAGATCACGAACTCCTGATCACAAAGTTAAAACTGAAGCTATCAGCTGCTCGAACTCTTAACATTCAAAGGAGGATCGAAGTCAAAGATCACTCAAGATTCAATGAGGCCATCGAAAAACACTGGGTAGAATGGGCTAATATAAATCAAGATGAAGCAACACCGGAATCGCTATGGAACCAGGCAAAACAGCTTATCTTACATGCAGTCGCAGAATCCAAACCTCCAACTGAAAGGCACAAGCGACAACACTGGATGACGGTCGGTACCCTTGCTCTGGTCGAAGAGAGACGTTTAAAGAAAGCCAAAGGTGTAGACGTTAGAGTGCTCAATAAACTTTCTGCAGAAATCCAGGCAAAGTGCAGACGAGATTACAACTCTTACCTTTGCAACATATGCGAAGAGGTCGAAACACATGCTGGGAGACACGAGTCCAGAGACTTGTACATCAAAATTCGTCTCATCACTAGATCTCTACCTTCCAAAACCTGGGCTATAGAGAATAACAATAACGAAGTGGTGACAGAACTGGACCAAATCTCCAACACATGGAAGAGTTATTGTCAATCACTGTTCCAGGATTCTCAGTCAAGCCTCTTTTCAAGCACGGTCCCGAATAACGAAGAACTGGAGCCTGACATCCTCCTGTCAGAAGTTAGAGCAGCCATACAACATCTTAAAAATAGAAAAGCTACGGGAAGAGACGCCATCCCCATTGAGACTATTAGAGCTTTAGGTGATCGCGGTGACCACATCTTTCACGCTATTTGTTGTAGAGTGTGGCAAACAGGGGTATGGCCATCCGAGTGGACTCACACAGTTTTCACTCCTTTACATAAAAAGGGTTCCACAAAGAAATGTAACAACTATCGCCTCATTGCTCTAATATCACATGCTAGCAAAATATTGTTACATATTCTTAACGAGCGACTGGAGGCTTACTTGTCGAAGGAGATTGCACCAGAGCAAGCTGGATTTGTGAAAGGAAAGGGCACTCGGGAACAAATCCTTATCGTTCGCCAGATTATTGAGAAAGCTCGTGAATTCAACAAGCCGACCTATATTTGCTTTGTTGATTTCTCAAAAGCATTTGACTCAGTAAAATGGCCAGTCTTGTGGAGGACGCTACTGGATATGGGCACGCCAAAACATCTCGTACACCTTTTAAGGCAACTTTATGAAAAGGGCACAGCTTCAGTACGAACAGATGACATTCTGTCGAGTAACTTTCACCCTAGTTCTGGTGTTCGCCAGGGATGCATTATATCACCACTCTTTTTTAACGCATACACCGAGCTTATAATGCGTATCACCCTGGAAGGTTGGACAGATGGTGTTAAAGTTGGCGGTTATAAGATAGCGAACCTGCGCTACGCGGATGATACTACTCTGTTTGCGACTGGTGAACGCCATATGGAGGAACTACTTTTGAAAATGGAGCGAGTGAGCCTCGAGTTTGGATTGAAGATTAATCGCAACAAAACCAAGGTCATGATTGTGGACCGCGCTAACAATAACTCGCCGGAAATGACTAAGATTGCGAACTGCGAAATTGTCCACTCTTACGTTTATCTAGGTTCTTTAATCTCGAATAACGGCGGATGCATCGACGAGGTAAAACGACGTATGGCAATCACCAGGACTAGTGCGGGCTTCACACATATTTAAATATTATACAATGACCGGCATAAACACTCCCTACTTTACACCCGAGCCATAGAACATACATATACCTACACCAGCAATAACTTTCCTATGTCATTGAACACACTAAGCGAACCATCCTAGTTCGCGTTGGGATTGAATACGTCGACCTGGTTCGAGTATATCAGATTCGTATATGATGATCGAAGATGATTCGAGTATATCACACTCGCCCTGATTGTATAATTTGCCGGTTATTGTATAATATTTAAATATCAGCTATAAATACTACCGCTACGCGTACTACAAACGGATTCTGCTAACCTCCCAGGATAGAAAATAAGCTTTTTAGCTGGTGGATTTCTTCCTTGCTAATTTATGGGTACTATTACATTTTATTATTCATAAGGCTTCAATCAAAAAATTGAAATCCAAATGTGGTAAGTGCAAAATTTTAATTTACATGATGATTAATGCAAGCAAAGTAAAACCAATTACAAGGTGTTTAATTACAATAAATTTCCAAAAATGGCCCCCCTGTTGCTCAATGCAAGTGCGACATCGCCGGAAAAAGTTGTCTTTTAAACGTCTGAATGCACTTATATTATTTGTAATGGTTTCTTCTGCTACTCTCAATTTCCGGGTAAACTCGTCCAAATTGCGGCATTCTCTCGAGTAGAAGAGGTCTTTGTAGTATCCCCATACAGAAAAAATTAAGTTACTCTACTGAATTGGCCTATCTATCAGCGTAGCACACAAAAAAAATCAAGTATCTACCGCAATAATTCACGTCACCATACATAAAAATCTCATTCGCACTCGGCGATAGGTGAAAAATTAAAAAAGTCATATATCCGAAAAAACGAAAAATCGCGGAACATACATGGTGGTGATTCAGATAGCCCTCTAGGTCCTCTACCTCCCAGATTCAGTATATCACTACTTCTTGGGACACCCTGTATACTGTATAATTGAGATTACGTGTAACGAATTAGGAATAATAAAAAGTATGCACATATTATTACAAAATTTATTTTCAAATAAAATAACATCAAGCTATAAATTGACAATTCTTGTGAAAATTATAAAATAATTTATGAGCACAGTTTCACATTGGGAAGAATAATTTCATTACCTACTTCACATTAACGTACATTTAACAATAATCGTGGATAGACCTCATTAAACACGAACAAGCCAAAATATTCATTTTAAATGAAAATTTCAGAGCAACAGACAGAAAGAGAAAATAAGTAATGTACCACGCTTATTGCACAATACGAAACAGTTAAAAATATAGAGCATATAAAAATAATTTCATTTGTCTTTCGGAATTATTATTATAATTAAAAAAATAAAAACATCATAAAATGCAAAATAAAAATGGAATTTTCACGTTTACAAAGTTGGGCAGTAAATACC
This sequence comes from Plagodis dolabraria, assembly GCA_963854805.1. Classification (NCBI taxonomy): domain Eukaryota; kingdom Metazoa; phylum Arthropoda; class Insecta; order Lepidoptera; family Geometridae; genus Plagodis; species Plagodis dolabraria. Next base: position 19,272,752 of record OY978442.1, read on the forward strand.
TGTACTTTATAATACTTATTAATATATTCATATAAACAACGTTTAGAGAATAAACGTCCGTTTTATACTTTAGTAGATATTTTACAACCCTGTATCCACTATGCTTTTAATGACAATCATTTCCGCGCAGTCCAAATTAACGTTCCACGATTAATTTTTCACTAAAACAATAGTCATGATAAAAAACTTGTCACATAGTGCTTGTTATTTTTTTTAATAAAAAGGACAGACAACATCGATTTCGCTATACATACAATTACAATTACCAAACCGTCCGATTCGCGATCAGTGCGTTCTGTTTGTGCTAAGACATAGATAATAATAGTTTGGAAGATGAGAGATTTGTTAAATAATATTGGAAAGACTCTGTTAGGAGAGGATGACGACAACCTACGAAGTACGTACATTAATTATATTTTAAACATTGAGTTGTTCACTTCGCCTTGACGGCCGCGGCGCGCTGCCGCAGGGTCTTGTTGGTGTTCTGGTCTACTTCAGTCAAGTCCGACTCGTCGATGACGGACGATTTCTTCACTGCAACAACGGAAATAACACATTCATATACAACACAACACGGAATAATTTTGAATAAAATTTGGCTTTTCTGCGACAAACTACACTTTATAACATAACTTTCAAAAAAGGAAATAAAGTTAAAGCGTATATTATTTATGTATATATTTTTTATGTATAAAAAGAATACAGTATAATTATATATTTGCTGGACATTGTACGCATAACTTTTTACTGGATCATCCAATCATGATCCATTTTTCTTTGTCTCGTATAACCTGAGGAAAATAGAATCCTGAGAGCATTGAAGATTTCAGAGGTACGAAACGCAAAATAACTTTGCTGCCGAGCGTAACACAATTTACAAACTCACAACAGCTAGGAAAATAATAGGTGCCAACAGACACAGCTTAATCAGTATTCAATTTATGTTTATTTATCTGGGAAACAAAATGTATAATTACTATTGTTAATATAGAATTTTTTTTTTCTTTCTTTGGAACTTATAAAGGTTAGAATTTTAAAAACCTTTTCCACTTTAGGGGATAAAAAGCACTTTCTTTCCGATCCTGTGAGGTAAAAAATCATTATCATCATATTATATTAATATCTGGATAATTACAACTTTAGTAGCTCCTCGATTGTGAGCGAGTGACAATCTATTTTGAAAACTGTAGTTTTTTTCACGTTTCAGTATTGAAAGTTAGTTCAGTTTTTTTATTATTATGCTCCTTAATATCAGTGGCCATTATGGGTAGTAAGAGTTGAATGCTTACAAAACTAAAAAAGGAAAAATTGAACTACAACCGGGATCAAACCTGCAACCATCCGTTTAAATGCTTACCTTTCTCTTTCTTGGGTTTCTCCTTCTTTTCCTTCTTAGTCTTGATTTGAGCTTGCGCACGGGCTTCTTGTCGGGCTTTCATTGCCTCCGAGATGAAATTGAACATTAAGTACACCTGTGAAAAGACACGGCAATTTTTAGTATGTGATTTTAATCTACAGCTGATAACGCTAGTCTTTGACCACTATCTCACCTGATGGTAAGTGTTGTCAAAGATCCTCTTTGGGCTAACCTAGAATTGCTGGCTCTCAAGGAGAACACCCAGAACACACCATTAGGTGTTTGACGACAATATTCAACTTGAGGGTGGTAGCTAGCCAGGCGGGCATTTGCAAAATGCCCTACCAGCATATGAAAACAGCGTGATAGCGCTAATTATGGGGTCTTGAATGCAAAATATTGTTGATCAAAACAAAATCGCAAGTAAACGACGTACGCTATAAGCAAGAAAATAATAAATATAATGTACATTCATTATGAACAATCTAATTAAAAGAAAATGTTGTTTAATTTGACTTGTTATTATGACTATTTAACTTTTTGGAGAACTGACCGGCCAGTTGACCAGTCAGTTCCAAAAATGTAGGCGGCATTTAAACTTTTTTTAAATATCGCTTAAATTGGAAACTTGGCTTAAACTGGTTCTTGAGGCGTGTATACCTGGAAGGAGACGAGCACGGAGAGAGCGGCGACGCGCAGCGCGAGCGGCGCCGCAGTGCCGGCCAGCCCGAAGTAGAACGTGAGCACGCCCAGCACCAGCGAGCACAGCCGCACGCCCACAAACACGCACAGGTTTGTCACATCCAACACTACAACACAACATACACTCGCTCATCCAGTGCAAGAATTTCGGACCCTAGGTTCCACTACGAGGCTCAATTAGTTGAACCATTCGGACTTACTTTTACCGCAGTCACAACTAGTTGCCTGAAAGAGATCGCTGCCCATTGTAACACTTGCCTGTAATCCTTCGTATTTTGTTATATTGTAATGTAGAGGTGTGTACGATAAAGAGTTAGCTATCTATCTATCTCGTTGTGCGGCTTAAATCGAATTGCTCGAAGGCTCAATTCGAATCCTATGCTCAACTATGAGATTAACTAGTTCAGCCATTTGAACTTATTTGTCGTAGGAGGCGACTAAAGGTGAAATACCGGAAGGTGGCAGCAGCGCCTTTTGAGGAACTGATATCTTAAACTGCGCTTCTCAAGACGCCTGCCATTCATGGGGATAATGGCAACCCCTTATGCGGAGGCTGTGTTTAGCGGTGGATAATCCGCCTGATACAGTTTCTTGAATGATCAAACGTAACTAGGTATTGGCTAACTCAGTAGCTCGTTATTTATTAGCAAAATTAAATGTTAATAAATTTTAATTTGTTAATTAATTAATTCAGGTCGCACCAAACTTCAGTGTAAAATAACAGATATGGATATAGCAGTGTATCATACATAAGATTCTAAATATCAGTGATGTCTAAATATCCATGTTTTGACAAATCTTTTGATCTCTTCAGGCTGCTACAGAAAAATTTCTTCGCCAGACTAACCCAGTAACTGTCCTATTTGGGATTGAACCCAGGATCTTGTGACTACAAAGCGACGCTTTATGGCACTATTCCAACGAGAAAGACATTATTTAAGATAGGTTTAACATGCCAATCCAAATAATATAAATTTCACACACGAAAACAATCGAAAATATATGTGAAAGTAGACCAGCATTAATTTTAAAACAAATTATATAAGTGATAGTGCATGTAAGATGCTCTTGTAGATAATAACAGCCACTTACCTTTGTCAATGAAATCTTCTCGCTCGCCCCTAAGGATGTTGTTAAGGCGATTGCTGTGCGCCACGAACTCCGCCAAGGAGTGGAGAACGATCAGGCATATACCCACACGTTGGAATCTGCGAGCACAAAAGTAAGCAAATTAAAGGCACTCTTCTATTTCTATCTTCTTCTACTTGTTCTGGTCTCGGTAGTTTCAGTAAAAACTTGTTTTGATCAATGAAATGTTTGACCAGGGAAATTCAAAATATTTACTTTCATCAGACATGTACATAGGTTTACTGACTATTCTACATGATCATAGTATTCACGTGTTTTAAATAATATTGTTTGTATTATCTTGGAAAAAGGTATCTAACACCTATGCACACAATTCTACGATTTACCCCTAAACCGTAAGAAATATTGAAAGTTACATTTACCCTTAACAACTAATGTAAGCATTCCAATAGGTATACTAACAATATATTGGACATCGTAAAAAATCTTCGAATCTCGATTATATTGGTATATAAATCTCGATTATATGATCAAGTACAAAAAATAAACAATCTAGCAACCAAACCAAATGATAAAACTTTGAATTTGCCACCATAGACGCTACCATATCCCTTAATACAGACAGAAAAAACAATGGTAAATAGATAGCTAATCTAAAGACAATCCAAATAATTGATCAATCTTTTTGAATACATTGTCTTATTTTGTTAGTTTCCAAAAAAAATGTATGTATTGAGCCCTCATTACTTACAAAATTACAAATTTACGAGAGAAAAAATTATAGTCATGTGCGGGATTCGAACCCGCGTCCATAGCCAGGGTGCTCTGACCGACTGACTGAGCTAACATGACAATATGACTTATAACTCTAATTTTTGCTCTGGTTCTTCAACCACTGTATGGGTATGGAGCGACACCTAAAGTTCAACTTACGTTGTACTACAAACAAGACCAATTTTGCAATCGGTTTTAAACTTGTAAATGATAACGCAACCTTATAATTTATAATATTGTTATGTTTGCTCTGCAGATAACATTACAAAATTACAAATCAACAATTGAAAAATCTATTTCTTTCTCTATTTAAACTCATTTCTTTCTAGAAATTAGCTCACGTTACTATAGAGATATGAAAAACAGCCCAGTTATCTATGAATATACACTGCTTCATACCTATTATAAAATAAAGCAAATTGATATTCCACAAAAATAAAACAGAATTGTTTAAAAATACAAATCTTGTAGGTTACCATACAAACGTCATAAAATGTACAAAATCTATTTTTCCTATCTGTCTATTAAATCCTAAGTACGATGTGTGCAGGCAGTTTTCCGCAACTGCGCCGTGTCTGTGTAAGCCTACTGTGCGCGTGAAATCTCAACTCACTTGAATCCATATGAGGCTGCTACAAAGGTGAATCCAACAACAGCCTGACGAATGCGACCCGCCCACTCATCCTTCTTGATGCGCTGGAAGTAGAGCTCGGGCAATGCATGGATCCAGTATGAGGCTTGCACAACCCACCATAGCTTAAAGTAGAAGCTCATTGGGTGATTGGGATATCCTGTTGATAAGAAAATTTCTTTAAATATGTATTTATAAGAGTATCTTTAAAAAAAGGTTTAATGTAGAAATATTGTTCCTAATTATTTTCTGCCATCAACTTGTTATATGTATGCCAATAAGTCAATTTTATTTACTAGTGGCTCTCTGAGCTGTAGACCTCGCTAGTCTGGCCTTCCGTTGCATAGCTTACAATTGAATAAAGGTTCACTGCGCATGACAATGGGAGAGTGGGTCAAGAAATCCAACAAACTATATATGTAATGTAAATAATAAATGATTTTCTTCGACTTATGTCCAAGAAAATCAATGACATGCAGGCCCCCAAAGAAGGCTAGTTGTATCAGAAATAAGTAGGTAAGTAGTAAATATACAATAAGTATACATACTTGGGTAATGTATTTGTCATGAATTAATATACTGGCTACAAAAACATGTAAAATAAATAATTGATTATATGAGAGCGAGAGCCTTTCACTTTTAGGCAACTGACGTGTGTATGGATTGCCGTTAAATTAAGCGCAGGCGTCCAACCTTCAAAACCTTACAAAAACTGAATTGACAAAAAAAAATTATTGCTCACAAAATTTCGTCAGAAGTGCGACCTGTAGGGGAGAACAACCGGACATATGAAAGTATTTTTGTCGAAGTTGAAGCAGAGATGCTTTGCTCGAATAAGTTCTCCCTCGGTTAATATGAATGAATGTTATAAATAGTCTTTTCTTCATTGACACAAAATACATCATGATTACATACATACTGTTACTACTATAGCCATACGTAAACAAACATTTGACCCAGAGTAGATTTTGATCTAGATTTAAAGTAGTTTACTAAATTATATATAGTGCTTTTTACTGTGAGCTTGATTTGTTAACAATTTAGATTGGCTACTGAACCCTCCCAAACTATAACCATCAGTTAATATTTAACAATGGCGTTAATTCTGGATTAAAATACAAATTTCTTCTATTGCTATATGATTGGTGATTGCCCTATAGGGCAGATTAATCATATTTCATTAAATATGATTAATCTGATTAAAACTAAACTAAAAGTTTCCCATGAAAATTAGCTCAACCATAGTCAAACCATATTCTATTTTATATGAGGTAATAGTAACCATAGTATTTTATTTACATTTAGTATACAAACTTAGAATATACAGCCCGTTTTGTTACTTTTTCTCTGAAATACTTATGGCAACTTTAGATTGAGATAAGGCAATCCTTAAATTACTTCGAACAATACTACTCTCTCTCTCAATATTGTTCATATATTGTATTTTTTATAATTTACAAATTTTTTATTGTATTGTTACTTGTATTTCAATGACAGGAAAACAAATTGTGTGCATAGTAATCTACTAATGGCAGAGGTGTTATATGGGTAATGAAGCACAGTGAAGCAGAATTTTGACAATGTAATTGAATTTAACAATGTTAAATCATAATACACTTGTCAGTTATGTAATAATAGATAAAATAGTTGCATGAGATATGAAGTAACTAATATTTAACAATTAATTTAATATCAACTAGAGTTAAAATATAATTTTAATATTATGATATAGTATCAGGTATGGGTTGTGCCCTAAATATAATAAAAAAATCCAATAACATATATACAAGTATATACATCAATAGGCTACATTAACTTAATGATCTACTTTAAATTGTAGTTATTAATCCTTGTGAGTAGATAACAATTAAATTTTATTTATAAATGTCTGAATTTGCATACATGTGATGCTAACACGTTACCCCATGTGCAATGTGCATGGTAGATAATAAGAACAATATAATTTCATCCATAAATGGACGATATTGACTCCGGTCAATACATAGAGGTTAAACAATTGTAACATTTTGGTTCTTTAAAAACAGGATATTGAAATTAATTACAGTAGTGTCACTAATCCAACACTATTAAAAACAAGAGAGCCCAGTTCTATTTAAGAAGAGGGTGCCAGATTATTGGAATATTTAGATTACTGGATGGGAAAAAATCATAATGAATAAAATAAAGCATTTCATAAAGAGGATACATACCATATGTTTATAATCATGTACTACCTGTCTTTTGAACAGTGCATATTTTACAATTAACAAATGAGTCTTAAAATAATCTTTGATTGAGGTTTGCTTTTTTTGCAACTTCTAGTCCTTGTTTAAAAATTATTACTACTAATACACAGTTTCTACACTGTTTATACACTACACTGTTTTATTCAGCCTAACACTAACTATTGTGATAAGTTTAAAGTTATACTGATGACTTAGTGCAAGCGCAGAAGTAGTGCAACTAGGTAGGTGCGGGCAGAGGGTGCTGGACTATTGCATTGTGGGATTAGAGATACTTTACTGTACATTTATTTTCAATCACACAGCTTTTTCATACATCACATTCGTTTTTATTATTAGGTAGAAACTTTGTATTATTACAGAATAGTGACATACCTTCCCAAAGTTTAGATATATTCAAAATGAAGCCTTCTCGCATGATAGCATCACCTCCCCAGAACAGCGTCATCAGGTGGAACACAACCAGCTGGCCAGACTCATTCAATGCACTCAATCTTGACTTTGATAAATGGAACTTCTTTGATATTTTCTGAAAAAGTTTGATTATTTAGATTGTAAACAGAAAAGAACTTTCTATTTTTTCACCTCACTTATTAGAGTAAAGTCTATATTCCCTATAGGTAAGTACCTTCTAAGATTATTATGAACAATCCAATAAGAAACTAACAGGCTTCTTATGGTTGGTATTAAGTGTTAGGTTCCTTAGTAAATGGTGAAGCAGTAGATGTGTGAAAAATTTGGTCATATGGATAGTGAAATTTATACAACAGTAAAAACCAAGATTTACTTACGTCCAAAAAGTATTCCTGCAAGATTGCATGCATCACAATGGATACTAAGGAGTAGAAGAACACAGGACAAGCATCTTTCCAGCCAGCTTCATAAGTAAATGGCTCTCCTTTAGGATCATCTCTTGTAGGCTCAATTCCAGAGATGTTGTGGTGCAGACTGATGAATAAAGTGGCAATAGGACTTGTCGACTGAAATTGTACCATATAACTTAGTAAAACAACAAGCATTTAACAGGTAAAACTGCATATCCATTCAATATTGTCGGCATACGTGGCAATCATTCTTACGTACCTGTACCATCATTCCCACCAAGAAAACCATGACTATACATGACACAATATCAGCATGATTCTGGATCACAAATTCATGACTGAATATTGGTGGGCTCTTGTTTGGTTTTCTTCCAATTGCAGGCTTTACACCCATCTTTCCCGGCTATGTCCAGTACCTACAAATTAACTGTAAATTAATTTCCACTTTACTTAGTCGAGATATTATGAATTAGAAACTATTCGCACTATTATTCTAGTTATACTAAAAAACTGCATAAATTACAACACTTCATTCTAATTACCTCAGAACAGGTGAAAATTTAATCCAGATAAAAATATTTTTGACAGGACAGAAATTCAATCGACGTGACACTTTCACTTGCTACGCGGACAAACGTCAACGTCGTTTGTTGATTACGGAAGTTGTGTTGGCACTAGAACTATCAACACAACCATTTTTAATGTAAGCAAATTAAAAAGATATGTTCAAATTACGTATTGCTCAATAATATAGATATATAAATTATTTTTATAGTACAAATTCTTTACATTACATAATTATTACCACTATTTACTCCTAGTTACTACTCTAAAAGAAGTCAGAATCCATAAATAAACTTCTCTGTCCGTTTCAAGACCACAGATAAGTATATTATACGCATAATCCATAGACAAATCAGAATTAGACATTGTTTCTCTATGGTTAGATCACTTCTAAATCAATTACTAACAGTACTGGCGCTTAGACAAAGAGAAGTATAGACTGTGGATAGCTCCATTTCATTGCCACAAGAAAGGGATACGTTATTGAATTATTATATCTAACAGATCAGAACAAAGCTATACTATTTCTATCTCTCAGTGCGTGCCAGTTTTTTCAAAGCCAGCAACATAATTATGTAGCTCAACAAACTTAACAGTCATGGCATTTGTGTGAATTTTCTTTGGCACGGTTCTCCTTAATAAATACATAATTATTTGTGTTTTTTTTTGTCGTTTATAAACTTAGATAAGGCGGCCAACCGTCCCGCATTCTGCGGGACCGTCCCGTACTGCGAGCTGAAGTCCCGCTTTGAAATAAATAGCATAATAGTCCCGTAAAATGTTGAATGCGTCCCGCATGTCCCGCATGCGTATTTTTCAACCACACAAATGGATCATAAGTCATAATAACACACCACCCAAACGCGCGCACAAACTAAAGAGCAGCTCACCGCACCATGCGTTGAAAAAATCCGAAACACCGGAATATCATTAAAAAACTGCTTGTTCATAATTTTCCAGTACCTTTGCTTACCAGGGACGAACGTGCCTACCGAAAGTGTATTTTCGTGGATAAATACTCTGTGGATGCCCGAAAAATCGTGACTAAAAGTGATGTGGTGACACTACAGCTTTGCTTGTACTTAAATTTAACATGGACAGTTGTGAAGACATACTTAATAAAAACGCTGAACTAATGCAAAAGCGTTAAAAATATGACTTTAAAATTAATTAAGTACTTATGTAAGTTTTTTGTTAGGATTTGAAAATATGAATTATGTAAGGATTTGAAAATATTATGTATGTTCGTAAAAAATTTAGAAAATTTACATTCAACAGTGAAAATCACGATTACAACACTATAGTGATTTTTGAAGAGCTCGTAGCGAAGTTTGCTTTGCAATTCTGAAAGGATCAGCAAAGTTAAGCAACGTCCGCCGCGGTCAGGAGTTGGATGGGTGACCGCTGGTGACATTACTACTGAGCGTGCACGTGCTTCGGAGGGCACGCTAAGCCGTCGGTCGCGGTTGTTGTCTTAGAATGGCAGTGGTTATGACATGGTGGTAGGGCATTTTGCGAATGCACGCCTGGCTAGCTACCACCCTCAAGTAGAAAATCTGTCTCTAAGCACCGAACGGTGTGTTCCGACAGCTGTCCACACAATATCTTCGACCATATCGTCACTTACCATCAGGTGAGATAGTGGTCAAAGGCTAACCTACCAGGCAAAAAAAAAACATTGACTATTTTTTAACAGACTAGTACTGAAAAATTTACTGTGTTTCTATTGGCCCACGTAATCAATATAAAATTCCTTCCACACGAACTCTGTAGTTACATGTTGGTTTCTGTTCAACATTCAGTTGAGTCTTCGACTATCTAAAAATCTTATTGCTTGTAACGAATCAAAACTAAAGTTGCCACTATTGAATTAAGGTAAACAAAACAAAGAACGTTTTGAAAAAAAAAATGTCACTTAGTCAGCAAATCGTCTCGTTATGCGTTTGCCAGTGAGCCCAACCCAATGAACGCGTTTGGTCTCAAGTGAAGGCCTATGGCAGGAAATAACAAAGGTTACAAAATTTGTGAAGCCTGTACTCTTTTGTTTCAAAGACTTACTCTTTTTTTACTTTACTTAGGTTAAGTGGATAGACAAAAATGGTGGTCATGTCTCAATCACATGACAACCAAGATAGAAACAAAAATTTCCGGAGTCGACAATCATGTACAAAATATGTTAGAGCAATTTATTATTGACGTTGAAAGTTCATCAGAAGGATGACGATAATTTTTAAGATTACAAGAATAGTAGTAGAATTATTTGATTTATAATATTATGTAATAGTGCATAATATATATCTATTACATTAAAGTTTTATATCACAAATGTGAACAGAAAATTTTGTAACGAATATACTAAATATGCAAATTTAAATCATCAAGTAATAACGTAATTTTTTCTACAGTAAATTTTAGAAGTACTATTCAATACGAACGTACCTTAACAATTTCAAAACAAGAACAAAGGCTTTGACCAATGCTGGCAATGACCCATCTCACTCTGTCAATATCGGAAACGTGCGAGAGGCATATTCAGTACTCGTTTGTTAAAAAAAAACAGAATAAAGAAATAAATATAAAATAGCAGTGCCAGCAAAGACAAATAAAAGATCCTTTGTAGGTAACTGTGTGCGGTTTTATAATAAAGTTCCCAAACATATTACAAATTACAACGCTCACAGAAGTGAAATTCAAGTTGCACGTGAAAAACATTTTGATTAAGAAATTCTACTACCTACACAGTTTGTGATAACTTAAACTACAAAATTGCTTGGTCAAGTCCGCCTAGGCAAAATTATCGCCTGTCACATAAGTAATTTAACAAATATTGTAATAATTTTATAATACACATTGTTAAAAGAAGAATGGCCCCGAATTTCTTGCTCGTTCTTCTCGCAGTTGCTCTATACAAATTTTGTTTGCTGAATGTGGCTGTAAAATGTAGAATATTTCAATATAAAAATTCGTAATTGACCTTCACAGGAGCGTCGTAGACGCCTATATTGAATAAATAATTTTGACTTTGACTTGTCAGTTTTTATGTAATTTTAGTAGGCTGACAAAAGTTCATACATCGCATTCGCCCCAAACAAATGCCCCAAACCGTATGTACCTACAAAAAGTCCCGCATTAAATTTTCAGAAAGTTGGCCGCCTTAAACTTGATAAACCTTTATTACAATGCGATGTAGTGTGCTCAACTGTAAAAGCGATAGTGAGCGGAAAATACCAGGTTTTTTTAATGCCTTATCGGTTAGCCTTTGACCACTATCACACCTGATGGTAAGTTATGATGTGGTCGAAGACGTTGTTCAGTCTAACCTAGAATTACTGGCTCTCAAGGACAGCTGTCGGAACACACCGTTAGGTGTTCGGCGACAGGTTTTCTACTTGAAGGTGGTAGCTAGCCAGACGGGCATTCGCAAAATGCCCTACTACCATGCGACATGATTGTCCTTTCATACGTGTTTCAAGTTTTTCTTTGTTTTGGTTACGTTTTGGTTATTGTAACAATGATTTTTGTATTTTAAGTGTTTTATTTCAGTGAAGTACGGCCAGTTTTAATCATAGTAACAGTCAGTGGTTAAAAGGCAATTAAAAGATCACAATTCAAAATAACGTTTATTTCATTACCTAAAATTCAGTGTTGCTAGTTTCAGGTCGTGCATTTTCTTCTTTGTCCGTCTCTAATCTTAAAATAGATTCAATTATTTGATCCAATCATTTCATTACGTAATATGTATAATTTAAATTTTATCTTATATTACAATTTTCCTTATCATACTGATAAGGAAAACATCTACTCTATTCACACACACGCACGATTGCTACGCGAAATCAATGAACTGCTATACTAGGCACAATAGACAGCTGTTTTGTGTACCTATTCTGCCTAGTCGGTCTTTGGCGGCTTGCGACAAAAGAACGCGCGATACGATAGCGGTTTGACACGATACGGCGCATACCTAAGTAGCTGCAACACAATACAGTACGTACCTACGTAAACTTGAAATTAAAAAGAATGTAGTTAAGTAACATTTTTTTATCATTTAGAAGAGTTTTATCGATAGGTGATTATGCAAAGCATCCGGCAGTCTAGCTAGATTGGCCGGTAAGGCCTTCGCGTTCGTCAGAATAGGTTCGTGAAACAGTTTCATCTATCTTCTAATTGACATCAGGTAGCGTTCGTACGTGTGAGAATAGAGTAAACCGCGGTTCTCGCTATCACGCTAAAAGGCAACGCGCCGCGCTTAGAAAATAGTTACCTATACTGATTTTTTGTATGTGAAAATTAAACATGAGTGAAACACATTCCGTTATCGATTCTACACCATCCCCCGCAGTATTGTTGATGAATTAATATCTACCTTATATAAAGAATGGCTCTAAAGAGATATTTTTTGAAAACGGAGGTCATTGGTTGCCTTCGCTGTGGCTACGGCTACTACCCACCGTAGTCCGTGCTTCGGAAACTGCACATAATATTTATCCGTAGGAAAAGACTCTATTTAAAATTTAGTGATAATTAAATCATTCATTTGCGTGCAGTTGGCGCAATGCCTACATTAAAATCTAGGCTCAGATGCACCACTCATGACTTAATACTATGAACAGAGGAAGTACAACAAAAAAAACAATAGATTCTATAAAATAAAACATTTATTTCTAATAATTAGTATGCAAATACAATTTTGATAATATTCTTATTTTTAAATTAATTAATAAGAAGAATATACTTAACTAATACGAATAAAAATATAACAATAAATAACGATTTTGATTCATCTTTATTCTTCATCTTAAATACTGTAATAATATTAATGATATAACAAGATTGTTTTGCACACTTAATTATTTTGCCTACTTTAACATCGTTGCCTACAAAAGCAGTTAGATTAATTAATTTAAAACAATAAAATGACTCATATAAAAATAATTATGCTACCTAATCTCTATCAATAAAACCTACACAAAATGTAGAAGAAACCTACGGTCAACACGGTAGAGGTTTATGGCATGTGCAGTTTTTTTTAAGTAATTGAAGCAAGAGCCGTCTGTACATAGTTTAAAATGTTTTGCCTATTGTTGTTTGAGGAAATATTTCTACAAACTTTGCTACAAACTGTATACATTTTGAACTTTCCGCCACTGCAAGTTTTCACGAAAAATAAATTTTTCAAATATATATTAGAGAAACAGATAAAAAAAATCGCAAAACAATTTGAAAAAAAATGCTATATTTTAATAATTTCCACGATTTTATACATGTTAGAAGCGTAAAAAATACAGGTACATACAGTTTGGTGACCCAAATATTTTGAGATGAATTTATCTAAATTATATCTATAATATTGAACTACCTCATTGACCGCAGTTTTTATACCCAGTAGGTAAATAAGGTTAAATAAACAAACGATAAAATATAATCTCAAAATAAAATATCGACAAAAACATTTATAAACATTCCTGCACAGTCACTCCACAGCCATTTGGTTTTACTGTTTAATTATAAAAATAAATAGCAAATAAATAATACTAGAACATTATTGGCCTGTGTGAGTGAATACAACCTTTAATTTTGTAGAATTAACCATAAACAATTTGTTGTTAGAATAACGCTGTATGAAAATGAATCATACTTACATTTCAAACAATTTACACATCAATATAAAGATTCTCCAAAATTGGAGATGTCTGACTATGATAATAATATTTATTTCGTTTTGTATTCTTTTTATTTCTACATGTATGTTATAATACTATGCAAATTTAGCGTATCAATTATATAGTCTAATTGATATTTTAATATGGCAATTATAGTAAATACTTAATTTTCAATCCGCTCAATGCTGAGCGTGAGAGTGAGAGCTGGTGCTAATTAATAAGCTAAAATACTCAACAACTGAGCGCAGAACTAAATAACGTCTACAGAGATTGTTTTAATGTCTTTAGATTAAACATCTTTGTACATATTGCAACCTGTATACCTATTGTATCTATAAATGTGCAGCAATCTACAAATACGTAGCCTTTTTATAACTAACTGAAACTTTCCTCTTATTAGCCAAATAATGTCAAAACTTGCTATATCCAAACTATCACTTCTGATAAGTGTTTAATTCAATAATACATTTTTATGTGAAATAAATCTATAGCAGCAATTAGGAATTTCTAAAATTATACATGTTCAGAAAAATATATCACATATATCTTTTTTGTTAAATGTATCACGGCAATGATAAATCAAGAATCTATTCGTCTTTTATGTCATAAGAACATGCTACAAATTATTTAATCTGTGACCTTAGCTAAAGCGCCAGCGCAGAATCTCAAGTGAAAAGTTAATAAATTTTTCCATGTTATATTACATGTTTATATAACATTTTCGGAGTCAATTTCTCCCTGTTCGACGGTCATGTACATGCCCTCCTCTTCGTATGTAGAGTCGTGCTTGGCGAGGATACGTAGCAGCGGGCGCAGTTTCATCCACCATTGCTGCTTCGGTATTCTTTGACTGAAAAAAAGGTTTTATTTTATATAATAGAATATTTAAGGTGACTATGGTAATCACACGAGTATTGAACTAGCAGATAGGGCTCCCCATTAAAAATTATATCGACAGATTAGGAACAAATTGGACTCGCGGGCCTCAGCGCGCTTCCCGCGTCCTCGACACAAGACAAATGACTTCAAAATAGTTCGAAAATGGTTGGTTCCGGTATATATCAAGCGCATTCTAGCCGGTACCTTATAAGATGCTAATAAGTAACCATGGATAAAACTCACGACATTTTATTAGGTATCAAAAATAAATTACGAGTACATTGTTAGCAATAGACTTTTTAAATGTTATATTTCCCGCCACAGACGTTAGTTTCCATCCACAGATTATCCCCTCAATCTGTGTACGACACCCACGGGAAGAGATGGGAGGGTAACATTATATACCGGCACCTCAAGGGATATGATGGTTTTGAGTAGTTTTAATTTTTAAAACATTTACCAACTTAGTATCATATTTGAGTTGAATCAAATGCCCGCCCAGGTTTCATACATTTCCGCTAACATAACAACTATCAAATGGTGCAATATAAACTATTAACATATAAGTATAGCTTACAAAATAGTATAATTGGACAGTCAATTATGAAGCGCTCGTAGCGAGGTTAGCTTGGCCGTTCTGAATCGATCAGCAAAGTTAAGCAACGTCCGCCTCGGTCATGACTTGGATGGGTGACCGGTGGTGACATACTACTGAGCGCTTCCGTGCTTCGGAGGGCACGTTAAGCCGTCGGTCCCGGTTGTTGTCTTAGGATGGCAGTCGTTATAGCATGGTGGTAGGGCATTTTGCGAATGCCCGCCTAGCTAGCTACCACCCTCAAGTTGAAAATCTGTCGCCAAGCACCTAACGGTGTGTTCCGGCAGCTATCCTTGAGAGCCAGTCATTCTAGGCTAGCCTGATCAACATCTTCGACCACATCATCACTTACCATCAAGTGAGATAGTGGTCAAAGGATAGCCTATCGGCAATAAAAAAAAAAAAAAAAAGTCATTTCTAAAAATTGTTGAAAACTGAAAAATATTTCATATATGTATCGTATCTCATCTGTTTTCTTCTCCCAAAACGTTAATTTTGAAGTAGGGAGATAAGTTGAGTAACTGCTTATACTAATGGTGGCATTTGGCGTCCCATATGTTAGTAGAAAACTCGTCTGCTAACTTCATTGATGATATGTAGTTTTATTACTACGTATATACACAGTGTAAATTCTCTTTTCACAGCTCATGCTCGTAAAAATCTTGTGTATTTATTTATTGTTATAATAATTAAACGGCATAATACCAATTACATAATTATCGTTCACAAAAAATCCAGTATCATTAAAAATTAAAAATAATATAAACAAGACAATCTTAATATTAATGTCAAATAACAACAATAATAATAAAAACAAAAATACATGTCATTTTAGGGCAGATAGTAATAATAATATAAGTCAAATGGATATAATCATAACATTACATTGACATTTGAAAATTTTTATATCACATAATATACAACAAATACGTTATGAAAACTCTTCTGAAAAATCTAAACATTCGGCCATGATCACTATCCATCTATCTGCATATAATATTTATGCTTGCTATTGTTTCGTGATAATATTTATGCTTGCTATTGTTTCGTGAAAACGAAGACATACATTTTCTCGTAACAATAGCGCTCAAAATAGAACATTATTCAAATTCAAAATCATTTATTCAATTTAGGGGTCTACGCCGCTCTTATGAAGGTCAATTACAAATTTTAATATTGAAATATTCTACATTGTACTGCCACGTTCAGCAAAAAAAAATTTATTGAGCCACTGCGAGAAGAACGGGCAAGAAACTCGGGGCCATTCTTTTAAACATCTTTTAACAATGTGTTATATACAATATAATACGATTAATTTATTATTAATTTATTAATTTTATTAATTCGGCACCAATTAATAATCAAAACGTAAGTAGTAGCAGTGTTGCGAGCCCTGCTACGCCTTCCAAACCGTTTTGGGAGGTTTTAAGCTCGTACAAAAATAACATTCCTTTATTAAAACGCATACCTCGGGGTGCAAGAATTTCTGTTGCCCAATCTTTATCTTGTTCCATTAAAAACGTCTTGGCTACTAATACTACGCAAGCCTGGGAGCATCTTCTAGCATTCCCGTACCACGTATTTCACGTGAATTTTGATCCGTCTAACAAAAAATCACTTACTACTAGAGTAAAGGAAAACTGCGTGAAATACAGGGCACGGGAAGAGCAATCTTTTGGCACAACTATAATCATTCCGCCTCTGCGGCGGAATACAAAAACAAATAATTTCGATTCAGCTACTATTAAAATAGTAGAAAACAAAATTACTGATGGTGATATTAAAAACGCGGCACGCATCTTGTTTTCGAGTGATACAATCGCTCCTTTTACATCTGATACGTTGAATTCCCTAATTGAAAAGCATCCGCCTGCAACTGCAGGTCTCCACCTTCCCGAATCTCCTATACAAGACATTGTTGAGGTGACCCCACAGGATGTTTCTGCAGCCGTGGCATCTTTTTTAAGTGGTTCAGCCGGTGGCCTTGATGGCCTCACGCCTCAGCACTTAAAAGATATTTTATCTTTTAGTTCTGGTGAGGTAGGCGAGACACTTTTAAGGGATGTGACGGCTTTGGTTAATTTGATGTTGTCGGGTCAGGTCAACAATGAAATTACCGAAATTCTGTACGGTGCGAATTTATGTGCCCTAAATAAAAAAGATGGTGGTATTAGGCCTATAGCAGTAGGCACCACTTATCGTCGCCTCACAGCCAAATGCGGTTGTAGGAAAAAGGTTGCTTTTTTAAGTAATCTTTTTCAACCACTGCAACTCGGTTTTGGTTCACAGGGTGGCTGTGAGGCTGCTGTACATTCACTTCGCACATTTCTTGATCAAAATTGTGGAGATGTCCTTTTGAAGGTGGATGTTAAAAATGCATTCAACTCTTTAGATAGAGGCACTCTTTTGACTGAAGTGAAAGATAAAATTCCGGAATTATACCCTTTTCTTTGGCAATGCTACGGCAAACCGTCAAAATTAACATACCAAAATAACGTTATTTTATCTTCCGTAGGATGTCAACAGGGTGATCCTCTGGGACCAGCCATTTTTAGCCTTGCGATCCACTCAATAATTCAACGTCTCCAATCAAAACTTAACGTTTGGTATTTGGATGACGGAACCTTAGGAGGCGATGCGAACACAGTTTTGGATGACTTGCGAGTACTTATAGACGATTTTCGTGTTATTGGCCTTGAACTAAATTTTTCTAAATGTGAACTTTTTGTTTGTGATACTTGTCCGGATAAAGTTTCGATTATTGAAAAATTCAACTTACTTGCGCCTAATATAAAATTAGTAGAAAAAAGTTCGCTTCGTCTTTTGGGTTCACCGATTCTTAACGAATCTTTATCACCATTTGTCGAAGAACAAATTCAAAAGTTTAGAAATGCTTCTAGCAGATTATCCAAAATTAACGCCCATATGGCTTTTACAATTATAAGATTTTGCCTTTTCGTTCCTAAATTTACATACTATTTAAGATGTTGTCAGCTGTGGCAACACAGTGAGCTTTTGTTAAGCTTAGACAACTTAGTAAAAGATACGTTAGTGTCGGTTTTGAATGTTGAGATGGATGATAGGGCTTGGGTGCAAGCTTCCCTCCCTATGAGGTTGGGGGGCATAGGGATACGCAAAATTTCTAGTGTGGCATTACCAGCTTTTTTGTCTTCTGTACACAGTACACACAAATTAGTAGAAAAAATTCTTGCACGATCTTTAGGCTCTTTCGATGTAGCATATCTGGCTGAGGCCAAAAACACATGGAGACTGGCTTGTCCAAATACTGAATTCCCAAAAATGTTGTCATCTCAGAAACAGTGGGATCGGCCTCTATGCGAGCTAACACGGAAAGATCTTTTAAATACGTGTTCTAGCATCGCAGATCGTGCTCGTATTCTCGCTGTTTCTGTGTGGGAATCCGGTCTTTGGTTACAGGCCATTCCTTCTTACAAAACTGGTAGCCTTATAGATCCATCCGCTTTTCGTCTAGCTATTAGCTTACGCTTGGGTGCAAGGTGTTGTGTTGCACATCACTGCCAGTGTGGTACTGCAGTTGATCAACTCGGTCACCATGGCCTCTCCTGCTCTCGAAGTGCTGGTCGAATTTCCCGCCACGCCAGCCTTAACGATATCATTCGCCGGGCTTTTACCAGCGCCAATGTTCCAGCTATTCTCGAACCGAATGGTCTGATGCGTGACGATGGTAAAAGACCTGACGGCATGACTCTGGTTCCGTGGAAGTTAGGACGGCCCTTAGTGTGGGACGCTACGTGCGTGGACACTTTAGCGCCGTCACATCTTTCTGAAACCAACGTGAGGGCTGGCGCTGCGGCTACTTCGGCGGAGCAACTCAAGCGGCGCAAATATGCTAACCTCGGTATGGGTTACATATTTGAGCCGTTTGGTGTAGAGACGTTGGGTCCGTGGGGACCGGGAGCTCATCGTATTTTCCAAAACCTATCTGAGCGCTTGGTCGATGCGACGCGTGATCAAAATGCTGGCACATATTTGGCTCAACGAATAAGCATTGCAATTCAACGGGGCAATGCTGCCAGCATGCTGGGCACGCTGCCAACTGGGAGTGGGCTGGAGCATTTGGACTGCCTATGAGTCTGCTATGACTTATAGGTGTCTAAATGCTTTTATTGTAGTAGCTGTAGTGTTGTATATAGTTCATAGTATTTTGTTTAATGTTGATGTAATGATTGTCATTTGTATTGTGCATCTAAATAAATAAATATAATACGATTATTACAATATTTGTTTATATTACGTAGGTCACAGGTGACAGCTAGGCAGAGGTGGAACCTTCCAAGCATCTTTGTCGTTTAAGTAATCACTAACTTTGTAGTATGATTTCTTAATCAAAATATTTTTCACATGCAACTTGAATTTTCCTTCTGTGAGCATTGTAATATGATTGGGAATTTTATTATAAAACCGCACACAATTACTTAAAAGGACCTTTTATTTGTCTTTGCTAGTCTAAAACCTGGTACTGCTATTTTATATTTATTCCTAGTGTTGTAATCGTGGTTGTCACTATTTAATTTAAATTTACTAAATTTTTTCCGAACATACATAATATTTTCAAATATATACAGACTCGGTAAAGTTGATATATTAATTTCTTTAAAAAGACCCCTTAGAGATGCCATACGATCCATTTCATATATGGCTCGAATTGCACGCTTTTGTAAGATAAAGATTGTCTCTATCTCAGCAGCAGCTCCCCACAGCAATACACCATACGACATAATACTGTGGAAGTACGCGAAATAAACGAGCCGTGCAGTAGCTACGTCTGTTAACTGTCTTATCTTACAAACTGCATATGCAGCAGAACTTAGTCTTCCGGCTAGATCATGTATATGTGGATCCCATTATAAAGTTGAAATTCAAATATCAGGTCCATATTTTTTTCAGATGTGGTTTACACTTACTTTGTTTATTTCCACACAATTAAAGTGAAAAACCGAGTGTATAACTCATGCATAAAACCCATTTTAGTCTCGACTAAAATGTTCTATGCACTCGTTATACAACCTACTATTATATTATTGACACTTATTATTTATTTACTAACTTACACAGAGTTAGTTTGCATCTTAATTTCTACTAACCTACTAAAATAATAAACTTGTTTTTTCTCTTCACATAGCCGAAAAGGCATACTTAATTGGCCCAATTCCTGAATAGTTTTAAAAAGCCAATACGGGAATTTAGCGGCCATCTTGGTACAACATGTTAGTAGAGAATATTCTCTGCTATTTTCATTAATAGCATTTAGTTATAATAAATAATTGCCTGTGAGTCTGTAGGTAATGACTTATAGGTTGTCTAATTGCTTTTACTGTAGTAGCTGTAGTGTTGTATTTAGTTCGTAGTATTTTGTTTAATAAAGGCATGCCGCCGGAAAAAAAACGTTATTTAATACTTACGCAAAGTTGGTTTGCGCCTTGAGATCTTCGAGAGGAGTGAACTTGTACTGCCTTTTCACAACTCCGAGAAGGCATGCTGTGTCGGGCGAGTTCCTGGGACCCTTCTGAATGGCTTCAACGAGCCAATGCAGGCATTTGGCGGCCATTTTGGTACCCATGTTGCGGTCAAACGGAGTGGGGGAGCCACCTTGTTGCATATGACCTACATACAAGAAGTATAAATATTAAATGGTTTGTATATAGCAACACCTTATTTAATACTTTTTTAGTGCGATTTAAACACTTTCTACATAAAAAAATGTTTCAGGAGGGTCCGAAATCAAATTGCCATAAAAACCTTACTCGTTACAAATTTTGATTAGGAAACCCGCGATTTCATTATTGTTAGTATACCCTATTATTTTATTATATATCAATTATACGTTTTATCATAGAAAGGCTCTTCCAACTTTGGCACATGACATTCGGTATCCTATGAATTCCTATCTTAACTCAATTCGTAAAATCCTGATTAAATCATATGTACCATATATTCAAAAATACTATGATAGTTTCTTCAGTAAGCGCCAGCAAAGCACAGCAGGCACGCGAGGTGAGTGCAGAGCTGAGGAATGCGCGAGTGTTGACCTAGTCGGACACATTTTGGGTATAATGGGATCGAAAAGGCTACGATAAGAAGTCATACGTCAAGGACAACACTACTCGGCAGGCGCCTTAAGAGAGGTGTGCGGGCAGCAGGAGGGGAGGCAGTCATCCTTTACTTCAGACTCCTACTGCACTCAAATCGCATGCCTACTTTAGTATGCTTGCACTTAATAAAGAAACAATTCCTTTTTTTTTTTAATCAGGTGTACTAACTTTTGATTTAACTGACACAGCACTCAAATCAAAGTGTAGATCAATATCTGCCATGTTGGCCAACCTTTTTCGAATTGTCAGTGTACCAAACGCACAGACCTAGTGTTGCCAGCTTTGTATCAAACTTATTTCTTATATCCGCTTGACGTTCTTTAACGTAACTTGCTTGATGGTTTGCTGGATTAACGCGATGTACATATCGCATTTCCAGTTAAATACGACCTGCTTCCCGATCGTAAGGGTTTAGATGCACGATTAGAAGTTTATATTTAATTTTTGTACATTATCTTTGGTACGTGAAAGTTTCGGCAAATGTAATTTCGTTATTAATTTATAGTTTGCTGTGTTTTTGTTAGACAGAAGATTTACTAACAGAGTTTACAGTCATGCTTTAAAAGTCCCTGTCATGCAACAATTTCATATACCATTTGCTCGCTGCGTATCTAAAGCGCGGTGTGCCTAAATCGCGTTGTTCCTAAATGTAATTTCAAAGAAACTTTTGGACTATGTAGCAACTTGCCTATGACGCTATTGGTCTAATTATTAATTTGTCCATTTCGCGCCCATGTCACTATCGGTGTATGTCTTACATTGTAATATGAATTTAGCCTGACTTGCGTTATCTCAATCTAATTGAATATGAACTTTGAGGTTTATAAAGTGGGTGAACCCGCGGGTTGCCGCTAGTCAACAATACCCGCGGGTTGCCGCTAGTCAACAATAAAGTCGTATCTCGCTCTTAAACTTCAAATCAATGAACCTAAGTCTAACTAGTCCTATTTTACTATTGATATTGATATGCCGACATCCCGTTTAATTGAGTCTCGTCTTCATCAGGGACACTGCGTTTTAGGTACGCAACGAGAAAATGTCATAAACAACTGTTTAAAATGTAAACTTACCAAGCACGTTCGACCTCGCAGTGAACAGGCCCTTCCCTTCCTCAGAATACAGACGGTAAATAAACTCCGTATTGTAATTATCGTTCGCTTTCTCGTTACGCAGAATGAGGCCTCGCTGGATCCCACCGGTCATTTTGGACGCCATGTGGTACACGTCCTGTTGGAGATCCTTGATAGAGAATTTCTCTTCGTAGATATAAGCTGCGTCTGCGCCGCCGGCGAGACCTATATATGGAAAAAAGTCAAATAGTTATAAATTAATCATCTAACTTAATAATGAATGCCTAGCTAAATGCGAAATTAAAATTGACACAAATACGTCATCAACTGTCACTATGAATTTATTTATTTGTGACAAACACAATACAATACGATATTACTTTGACAGCTGTCACTTAAGCAACCGAATGTATATTAATAATACTCGTATATGAAATCGTTTGCAAGGTATATTTCTCAGGTCAATTGTTACCCAAATATGAAATAAAAAAAAAATACGACATCTTTGACAGCTGTCAGAACTAGACACATCCGTAGGTAGGTTGATTAAGGATATCTTAAAAATTTACACATTGTTTTTAATTCCTGTAGTAGTAGGATACAAAAAAAAACCCATTATACTGCCAAGATGGTTGGTAGTAGTAGTGGTTAGTTTATTTTTCCCCGTGTAATTTGTTCAGATATATTACAATGATTCGCATAATCTTCTCTGTTAGATTTATACATAGACACTATATGTATACACTAAACCCGCGCCGCGGTTCAAAGCACGCAAATATGCGCTATTTGCACTGTTTGCACGCAAACGTTCGTTTCATAATGTGCTAAACTTACACCATTATAGCATCTATTTTGTCACCTCCGGCTGCATATAACGCTCACAGAAAACAGGTAAAGCAGCGTGGGCACAAACGTCAAACTCAAATTTTGACAGATAGATGAGGAGATTTTTGTCGTTGTGGTTAGAATTTGATACGTAAAACAGTCTTGTTCACAAAATAAAACCGTGAAATGTAATACCACTAATGTTGATAATTGAAAGAAGTTTATTTTGGGTTTGATCTGAACCTAAACCAAAAAGTGATAAAAAAAATCCCAAAGGCATTAGCGTTCTCCTAATGATGTCAGGATAAATCAGGGTGTAAGGAGATTTTCAAGCGTGAACTTCTACCCGAACCAGATCATGATCAGAGATGTAAAGCTAACTTGTATATTACGTAATATACAAGTTAGTTTTACAGCTGGAGTTCATCTCAATAAGTTTAGAGCATGTAAATGTTTGTAGTGAGATGATAAAATAAGGTTGGTGCGTTCGTATATGGAATACCGAGTAGGTATTGTATGTAGTAGCTACTCACCAGCCAAAGTCGCCAAATAGCCGCAGAAACCACCCATAGTCTCAATAACGAACACACGGCGTTTTGTTCCCTGAAAAACAATTTACAATGTTTTTTGTTAAAATGCAGTGCATTTTTAATAGAACACAATAATATGTCAATGTCAGGCAGCATCATAATGCCAAAGAAGTTCCCCTGAAGCGCCCCTCGGCGCCACTTGTCACCTTTTCTTCGCTTTTATAATACCTACCGACTTAAGAGTTCAATTATTGAGCGCGAAGGTGTAAAAAAATACCACCAGCAACATTTATATTGTGAGCTAATTTACTACTTCTTTTTTCTGGCATTTAAATATAAAAGTTGGTGGCACTTTAATTTTTTGTGGGTACACATTATAACATTTAGATCATAATATGCAACAGGGAGCTGATTTTTTTTCCTTATACCCTTAGCATGTGGTCATCATATAGAGCGTATCAAGTAGAGTATTTTAATTATAAAGAAAACCGCATATCGGATTACCGTATAATATAGAAAATTAATGTAGTTAAGAATCTGAAATTTCTTTACGTACCATACATACTCTGTTTAAAGTTATTGGGTTTGCAGTGTATAAGTATCAAATAAAAAGTATTTACAGAAGAACTTTGTTATCTCTACCGTCTAACCATAGTACTTTTAACTATTAGCAAAACAGGATAATTATACAGTACCTGGGCGGACTGACGAATGCGATCGCAAATCTCAGTGATTTCGTTGAGAGCAGTATCTGCGCCCAGGGAGAAATCAGTTCCGGGGACATTGTTACTGATGGTCGACGGAACCACCACCAGTGGAAGACAGAATTCAGGATACTCGGCACGGGCATCGTACAGTTCCAAGCCTGCTTGGTACGCCTGTCAAACAAATAATAGCCCAAATTTAACTCCATACGTTTTTTTGTCTCGGTAAAAACAGATTAACACAACAGAAATACTGGGTATTCAATTATACATGCCAACTACTAACTAGTAAGTCCAAAAACCACCTGGAAAAAGATCAGAGCAAAGATACAATGTGCGAAGACATGCAAAGCTTGTAGGAGACTAGGAGCCTAGGAGCTATAACGCACCACAAGTTGTGGCTGAGCCAGTTCCAGTGCCACAAGTTTCTTATGTTTGTATCAATCATAAAAAAATACATAAGGCTTGACTTGAAGAGACAATGACCTCATCTCACTTTTGCTGATATATTGCTCTTTCACTCACTACTCTCACCAGAATGTATGTGGTAAGCTTCGATAAAATATACCCTAGATTCTGCGCGAACGCTCCAAAGTTAACCAAACAAAACTGTGCTTATAATGATCTCAAGCACAGTTTTGCCGTCAGTGACGCGCTGATCGTCGAGTGAAACAATGCCGAAGTGCTCTGTGAATAGTAGCAAAAATAATACACTTACAAAGCGGAAAATACATGGGATTTCCTATTTTCGGTAAGTTTTATACATATTTATAATATTTTAAGTGATAAATATTCATAATTATTTAATTATCACCTCCAAATTAATACATCAACAAATTAAATTCCGTTACTCCTGTCACGCAGTTGTCTCTTTCGCACGCATAATAACATCCCATGCAAGACAAGAACAAGTGAGCCCTAATTCAGAACAAGTCTATCGGAGTCGTCATAATAATCTTTTATTTTCTCAGACTGTGCACAGGCATTTATTTTACATTTTCTAACTTCAAAAAAGGAGGTTATCAATTTGACATGTGTGTATGAAATATTATTAGAACTGCAATATATTCACTTATAATATGGATTAGTGCTTACAAACATATATACAATATTTTTATGTGTGTGTGTGCATATGTATGTATGTTTTATGTACTAATACGTCTAACAGTGACTTGGCTTACTGATTGCAAAAACACCACAAAACCTTTTTCAAGTTCTAGTGTTCCGGTTTTTAATTGATGTTGTATGTTAATAATTTAATACGAGGTTTAGCGTGCACTCTTATTATTACAGATGATTTTCAGAATGTATGATATGAATATAGTATGTAAAGGTAGTTTATAAATATTAAATGTATTACGTATACAATGTATAACATTAACATTGTATTAACATTCATAATTACTCAAACACGTTTACTTTATACATTTTGCTGTAACACGCAGGTATCTGAACTGCAATTCAGGTCTGATACATTATATTGTTATATTATTTGTTTTTATTGCTTTTTGTTCTGTGTGGAATAAATAAATAAATGTTAATGAACATTAAAGCCGAATAAATAATATTCTGATTTCATTATAACAGATCCCTTTTCTATCTCCCAACATCCGCATATAATCTACTACACACCTTTTCAACCTTGGCAAAACCAGGGTATATAAGCTAGTTGACTAATACGGATAGTTAAAATTCCAATTATAAATGTCACCAAAAAAACTAATTACTAAATAATATTTTTATTACGAGATTAGGAGTAAGCGACTCCATTGTATTTTATGTTCTATCACAGCAAAGGGTAATAAAATTTTACGAGCTCTCTTCAATGGCGCAGAGTAAAAGTGCTATAAGTTTATTACGAGTAATTGAAAATTAAACCTTATGCAACTGAAACAAGGTTGAATATTGTTAAATAACTTAAATAGATTTACTACGTTTTTGTGTAATTTTAAGGTTTTTATGTGTATCTCAATAGACAGAAAGGTATAGGATAACTTGAGCCGTTTATATGCGTTCTGTCAATACGAAAAGTTGCATCTAGGGTATATTTTATCGAAGGTGGTAAGGCATTTTGCGAATGCCCGCCTGGCTAGCTACCACCCTCAAGTAGAAAATCTGTCGCCAAGCACCTAACGGTGTGTTCCGGCAGATATCCTTGAGAGCCAGTAATTCTAGGTTAAATGGAACAACATCTTCGACCACATCATCACTTACCACCAGGTGAAATAGCAGCTGCCTTCGAAAAATTTTGCCGTTATTTTTCAATCTCCCTCAAGATACATTTTTTAAATGTTTTAAAAGCTGTTTCACCCGAATGCATTGGAGTTAAGGGGAATATTTTAAAAGTCTGTATAATAAACAGGCAACGTTTTTTAAAAATTTCTTCAAACCAACACTTGCAGCGTTTTTTAAACACTCGTAATACAATTTTAAATTAGCTTAATACTATTTGGTAGGTATGCGACGATATTGAACTAAAAGTAAACCTGGAACAGAATAATGTATAGCGCACCTTACTAAAGTGTAAGAACTATGTATAGCGCACCTTACTAAAGTGTAAGAACTGTACTTAATGAATAAATTCGTGTTATTTTAACACTTTCTCACCAATGCTTGCACAAAAGAGGTTTTGTGAATTCTATCCTAGAAGTTCGGAAGTAGTTCAATGAGGAGTCTTGCAAAAACAAAAAAATATCGGTATATTTTCAATAGGTTGCCTAATTATGACAATTGTATATGCTTACTATTTTTATTTAATAATAAAAAATTACATTCCACATACATTCAGTCAAACAAATGTAATCGTCCACCGATTTCAAGCCCTCGCTCGCTCGGACGTTTAAAGAACTCGAGTGCAATTGATTACATACCACCCTTGATACTATTTACAAAGTATAAATGCTCTATTTTAAAAGGTATTTTACAATTTTAAAGTTTTAAATTAAATTTGTCTGTACAGCTTATGAACTCATAATTGAATGTATCAGTAGACTTCAATGTATACGTTACCTCAAAACCACCGATGATCAGCAGACCCTGGATATTGAACTGCTTGATTCGAGCTGCAATTTCACCCTTTTTGTTTCCTGGTAGGGTCCGCTTAGTGCCGAGGAACGCACCTCCTTGGGCCACCCAACCTGTCACGTCAGACCTGGGTGGGGTAGCATTATAATTTGTAAGTGATATTGTGGTCAAAATAAAGCATAAGACATCAAATGGCCCTAAAAACAGCGGCATACATTAGGTGCTTTATACGGCCGTACAAAAAAATCCGCATGTTGTTGTTATTAGATTAGCTATTCGTTATTAATACCATATAAAGTATATGGTAACTACTTGACCTCGAGTATGGTTTCCAAAAGTTGTACGTGCAGTGCAAAACAGCGTACGAATATACATAATATTGGAAGTTCAAAAATCGCCTAAAGCCGAAGTTTTACTCTTGGCGTATACTTTTAAAAGAGGACAGCTCCTCCCCCATTTAAAGTATACAGCCGCTGGCCGACGCGACGGTTGATGACTTGAAAATTAAAGAGTCTTAAAGGGGTCAGATCATTTACTTAATAACATCAAAGTAAAATTCATTAACTCCATGTCTCAATGCAATTCATAAGTCCTTGGTAAGATTTTGGCTTCTTACAAGCTTTTTTTAGTGCAGGCAAGTTTCATAACAATATAACGACCCGTCAGTCATTTTTAGGATCCCCAAATGGTACAACGAGCAAAATATAATGTCATTGAGCTGTTTGTATGTCCATCTAAGTGTTACAAGTCACTAGCTCGTCAAAAGAATGAGTTACAAGCATAAACACACTACAGCTCAACCTGGTTTTTAGGACGCATATTACAGTACTCAGTCAAGACTTCGAATAAGCAATACCGAGCCTTAGTTAAAGTACCGCTTAAAATCTTACTGCACGAACTATACGATGAAACCGGAAACTTGAATTTCTCCTATTGCAACATAAGAATCACAACGTTGAGTTATTTTGTGATGATGAAAAAAATCACGAGGTTGTATTATTAAAAACCGTAGCCAAAACTTTTTAGACATGTCTTTGTGTTGCTCTCAGTGTTAGAAACCATTGTTATTTCATTATGTACAATAGTATTGTTATATAAGATTAATTGTACCGACCCTACGTGTGACAATGGTAGGAAGACAGTAACTGGCCGATTTAGAGACGATGTTGACTCACCAGTCCATCTTGACAATGTTCCCGCTGATGAACCCTTCGATGCCATCGTGCACGCCCAGCACGGTGTCTCCGCGGTAGATGCAGTTCCGCACGAACGAACGCACCGCAGCATTCATGCCGCAAGCGGGTGCGCCCACGTGCATCACAGCCAATGTGTATCCTTCCTAACCAAGTTTCATCAATAAATATGGAACACGTTTCGCCATATCTAGACTAATATAACAAAGAGGAAAGATTTGGTTGTGTGTTTGTTTGGATTGAATAGGCTCTGAAACTACTCAATCGATTTGAAAAAATATTTCACCATGAGAATCCAACTTTATCCCTGATGAACATAGGCTATAGACGATTTTCAAAAAGATCGGATCCGTATGAAAACTTCGATAATATAACCCAACGTGCGAAAAGAATACCAAATAAATCATTATATCGCGTACGCTGCGGAAATTATTGAAAATTGACCAGTGATGTACAACAATTTTATAGAACACATCAATATCTATAAAAAAAAAGTACTGAATACTATAAGTCACCTTTGTGATTAAACTTATAATTTTTGAAATTTTTGTTAGGTACCCGTGTGTAGCCGGGGCGGGCCGCTAGTATTATATAATTATGGACTTCTGCTCTGGAGCGTTACTGAACGATGTGGAGGGCTAAATTTTTTAGGGCTGCATCCAGTCCAAAAATAACATATTTATATTTGGCCTGGATGGAATTCTAAAAAACACGACATGAGAAAAAAGGTGATATCTCCAGTTTTGGGGTTCCATAACCTATGGGCAAATCACTCCGTCCGTCCGCATGTTCCGTAACATACGTTCGTACAGAATAGATCTATGGCTCGTAAACGTCATCAGTTGCAAACCTGATATTTACGTCAAGTGTGAGTCGGACTCATAATAAAAATTCGGAACTAAATGAAAAAAGAAATACAATTTGTAAATAAATTTATAGTAAAGTAGAAAGTTTGCCTCCAAATCTTAATTGCGTTGCGGCGTTTTTCAAAAGCCCTGTCATGGTCAAGCTTGTTTTACATTTTCGACAGAATCATCACTTACCATCGCCCTATGTAAGCCTATCAGCAATTAAAAAAGTATTCTTGTATGATATATATGTACTTACAGAAGGCTTGCCAGCCGCATCAAAAGCTTCCTTAGGCGGTTTCAGACGGGTAAGCATTTTGTACGTCTCCAAATTGCGAGCGAAGCTGCGGCCTCGAAGTTGCACCGCTAAATCCCAGTTTTTATCGGCCATAGCCTGTGCAACAGTAAAGAAAATTGGTTTTTTATCTCTCACACGTTCACTATTGATGTATATTGTGCAGCGCCGTATTCGATACATGAGGGGAAAGTATTCGCAAAATTTTCAACGAGATAGTTTCAGAAGTTTCGTAGCCTTTGCTAAGACGGCCATCTTGAATCCGACATTTTTAATTTTTGACAGGTGTCATTCGATTGCCCTGAGCCCTCCCAATACCTTACTACATTCAAAAATGTTCCACAAATATATTATCGTTTCCAAGATTCAGATACAAATTATATGTGGCAGCAATCGTACAAAAGACAACACATCATTACTCACAGATCTATAACAGCAATTACAGGAACAATAGTGAGAAACATGCTCTCTTATTAACTGATAATCGATAAATAATCACTTTAATATTCACTACGTGTAAATGTATTTCTAATATGAATTCTTATGATTATATATGTGATCATAACATGGGCATACGGTGTGTTATCTGCTACGTACCCAAAGGCCTAATAAGAATGGCACCGACATCAAGTCCATAATCAGTGATGTCTTCTTGAAACTTTTGTGTACATAAATAATTGTTTTAATTAATGAATTTTAGATCTCTTACCTGTGCCACAGCTTTCGTCCTTCGCACACATTCCATAAGAGGTAGACGTACAGCTTGATTTCCGTCAAGGGTTACCACACATGATTCCGTTTCTGGGGTGGCTTCCATTAGAGCCATCACCGCTTCAGCACCCATGCGGCATCCCTAACACAGACAATAATTTAGTAGCATAGGTAGAGACCGAAATCACTCACATCATTCACAATCACTATAACTTTAAAGTAGTGGCCCTAAGACTGGCCAAATCAGCTTTTTTAAATATGTACTTACAAAGTACATTGTGTACCAACAACAACAACTGCATTTATAGTACATTACTGCAGCGGCCAGCAAAGGAGGCATCGATGGACGAACGTGTAAATGTGGGCCGAGACGAAGCCGAGGCACACATACGTAAGTCTATCAATGCCTAGTTGTGGCCAAGGCATGTATAGTGCTTTTCTCAAATAATGCGCGGAAATTAAAACAAAGTAGTACCTAGGCAGAATTTTTTATTTGAAGATACAGTTGTTAAATGTACAATTTTCAATAAACAGCGTTCTATTTGCAAGCCAGATCGAAATTTAAATTAAACCTTTGATAAGTTACCTCCTTGGTTACCATACTTCGAAGTAAAAGATATTTCCATTTTTAAATTACACGACAGATATGAGTATACTATGCAATTTATTTGGCCGACAGATATAGATTTTCATACATTTTTTGCCAGCCACTGCGCGCATGTTTTTGGCCAGTACAGCAATTCCGATTTATCTCTAAGAAGGTTGTCAAAATAATGCTCACATTTCCAAGCATGTTTGAGAAAATTATATTTGCTACATTGCATGGAATTATATATCTTGATGTCAATTTTGTGTCAAAAGCCCGCAATATTGTGGTAACAGCAAACGCTTTATAATCGATTTTAACACCCAATGATATGTGTTTATTAATATTAAAATTTTAACTTAATTGCAATTTTGAAGGACGCGCTGATATGATCCTGTTTTCCACGGTAGTTTGTTTGATTTTCGTACTCACTCGCAAAAAGACGGAAGACCAAAGTTGTCAACCAGCGTGTGTTGCCAGTGATGACTTATGGTACTGAGACGTGGCCCTTAACTCTGGCCCTTATGGACAAGCTCAGAGTCGCTCAACGAGTTACGGACAGAGTTATGCTCGGATTTCTTTGCGCGATAAAATCTGGATGAGGATATTCGCTGGCAATTCACCACAAACCTTTCAGAATTTGCTCGACGAACGGATACTTAACTGATGTGGAAGAAAGGTTCTCGAGTGGTTACCACATTACACCGGATGACGTAGAGTCGATAGGCCCCCGACAAGGCAGGTGGACTGGCGAAATCGTAAAAGTCGCGGGTAGCCAAAGGTTACAAGCGGTTAATAGCCGTTCTTTGTGGCATTCTATGAGGCAGGTCTTTGTTCAATAGTAGCTGGCTGATGATGATGATGAAAGCCCTAAACTAAATGACATAATTCTTTCCAAGGCAAATCATTTTCCAGAACTGCATTTAAGAGAGAGTTTATAATAGTCAATACAAACTACATTTAATTTCAATACTTGATTAAATTCAATAATAAAATTAATTTTCGACCGCGGTTTTTTTCACGTAAATTTCTTACATCTGCTCTTTCTTCAGAGATGTACAGAAGATATATCTGATTCAGACCATCTTAGTGATTGGCGACAAAAGGTATAAATTATTCCATTTCAAGACCATCTATCTACATAAGTTATACTTCTCATCAAAATCCTTTGAGCTGTTACGGAAGTGGTAAGAAACACACATTACGCAAACCTTGTTAGTACATCGTTAGTATTTGTAAAGTACCATCAAATTAGCATTGTATCCTTACCAGGATCCTATCGAAAGCTGAAGGTGACCCTCCCCTCTGCACGTGACCGAGGACAGTGATGCGCGTGTCTTGCTGAAGATTGTCAACTACCACTTTCTTGACGAGCTCGGCGGTGATCGGCTTACCTTCGCGATCTATCGCACCTTCGGCCACGATGATGATATTTAGTCGTTGACCGGATTTTCTCTCCTAGATTTAAAATAAACTATGTTATACTACGTGTAACAATAGCATACTAAGTGGACTTGTATCAATGTACGAAATAAAAATAAAGTCAAATGTTTGAGTGTTCTAATATGATAGATAAATACCTGCTATATGATAACTCTAGAATGATTCTATCAGCAATAGCTGGGTACAGTGTGAATCATCAAACTTTTTTTGTTCTACACATTCACTAAATAGTCAAGTAAGTATTTGCATTACAAAATAGTTTCGTACCAAAAAGGAAACACTTAATAATCTAATTGGCAAATACAGTGAACAAACTGAAGGTCATTAACCTGTACATCTCTTGTTTGTTGTAGACAAATTTTGTGTTCGTCCGAGATAATACTTTTATTTATGTTTTCCTGTTATCTTGATTAAGTATCATGGGGGTTATCATGCGAGTATGTTATGGTATGTGATTCTTAATGTATCTATTGAGGAAAAAGTATTAGAGGTACCTATTATGTTACCCACGACATGCAAAGGATTAAGTAGAACTAAGAGATTTACTTTGTGTGTAAGGTCAGTATCAATATTAGAGATGCAAGTATTAAGTAAGTAAAAGAAACTATATTGAAGATATTCTAAATTTTGTAGTGTTAACATGTAATAGTAGTAAGCGGACTGTAACAACACACAATGATAGCATTTTAAAAAGCAGACAAACAAAATTGGTCTCAGTCATTTAGCCAATCATTGGTGGTGACAACTGTGATCATTTTAAATTTGAATGATGACTGTTATTAATTATTTTTATGTACACACTGTAATAAACAAAATACTTTGCTTTTGTACCTGTTAAAGAAACTTTTAAAATAAGCAAATTAATATATAATTAACAATATTGTGTGTTATTATAACATAGCAGTGCCACTCAATCAAGCCTGCGTACCTGTGCCAATCTTTTGCAAAGCTTTTCAACCCAATTATTGGGAACAGGGTCCTCCGGTATGAATACTTGGTCTGCCTCGCTCGCCAGAGCGGCCACCAATGCCAGGTAACTGCAACAAGCAGCACCCGCGCATGATGGATCATGCAATGCTCCCATCGACATGAAGCGACAGTCAGTATATCTCACAAAGAAAAAGGGAAAGACTCTAAAACTGAGCCAGTTCACTATTTAATATTTGGATTCATCTCCACATTTGATTTTGGGTTTAAATGTCTTTCCCTTTTGTCTGTGAGCATACAATTTGGAATAAATTTAAATTTCACGTATTACAGAACGCCAATGGAATCTGCCAATTCAAAACATGGATGAGTAGAAGTATAGAAGTGATCCTGCTCCCACATATAAAGTAAGAAAATTAATTCCTTGCCTCGGCTATTTTCGTACACAACTTTTGTTCCCAATTGGGGGGCGCTGGGTCTTCGCAAATAAAACTATAAGTAGCATCCGTACACATGGCGGTGTAAACTGCAAGAAAACTAAATGGATACTTGAGTCAAAGAGGAAAAGGTAAGAACAATAGGTGAGGTAACTAGCATATAAAAAAAGGGTTAAATAAAAATAGGATGGGAGAAATTCTTGCCTGTTCTAACTTATCACACAGTTTAGTACTCCAGTCTACCGAAGGTGGTGCTTCGGGTATAAATACGAAGTCCGCTTCAGATGCCAGAGCCGTGACCACAGCGAGATATCTAAATAAGTAAACATCCATTACTTTCTTTACTGAAATCGAATTGGCATGCCTCCATTTTCATCTGTCTATAAGTAGCACTTTTGATCTTCAATGTTATTGAAGATGAAATGATATTTATTATTACTACCTAAATGTAAATATTTGTATGCTAATAAATATAAATTTCAAGTCTAGTTAAACTTCAGTCTTTCAGTTCGACTTAAGTGATTCAGTAAGTTAAAATAAAAGTAATGGTTATCAAAAAATCTCTAAACTCGAAGCCTAAACGATTTTCCTCTCAAATAACATCTTCAATCTTGTATAGTAAGCAGATATGTATAAAGACCCACATTTTGCTGAAATTACGGTAAGTAAACAATAAAACCGAACATTATTTTTTTTTTATTTTTTTTTATTGCTGATAGGTAAGCCTTTGACCACAATCTCACGTGATGGTAAGTGATGATGTCGTCGAAGGTGTTAACAGGCTTAACCTAGAATGACTGGCTCTCAAGGACAGCTGCCGGAACACACCGTTAGGTGCTTGGCGACAGATTTTCAACTTGAGGGTGGTCGCTAGCCAGGCGGGCATTCGTAAAAATGCCCTTCCACCATGCGGTGAAGCTCAAGCTCGCGGCGGGATTCGAACCATGGACCTGCTGCGCGGCAGTCCATAGCCAAAGCCACTGAGCTATCACTGCTTCAAAAGTAATACTATAGTAATACTAGAGTACTACTATACCTTGAGCAAAGATGTTGCTATAGGCAAATTATATTTTTGGCAATCATTTTGTGAAAATATTTTATAAACTTGTGTAACGCGCTTAGGGTGATACAGGGCACCGCAGCGACGGCGCGGCAGGGCGGCGCGGCGGCGGCGACATAGCTTTTGTCAACCTTTCTACTCGAATACCTACGTGCATGCACACACGCGCCACGGCGGCGTTAAGACATGTTTGCAAGCACGTAGGTACCTATGAGAATGGAGAGCCAAGTTCAAGAGCGATACCCCATGACGCACCGACCCGTCCGCGTCGCGCCGCCGCGCGCCGCCAATGCCCGCTCCCCATATCGCCACAGCCTTATTAAGATTTTATAAAAGAGTAGAATAGAAAATATGGCCGAAACTTTTTGCTGTAAGATTTTATTTCATCACATATTTTAGGGAATGCAGTGTAAATTGCGCATAGTGTTTAATATCATATCAGTTGATACAGGCCACACATACTATGTTTTTGAAATTTGTTTAGTACTTTACATTTGATGCGCGAACATATCAACTACTTAACAGAGACTATTTTTATACCAATCGTAATTATGAACCGTTTGGCGTCGGGCAGGTGGCCGGCTATATAACTTAAAGACAAAACTTTTCACAATAATGTCCTTGTGTTGTTAGAGATTACACATTGTACAGACCCAAATGTGTGGGATAAGGTAAAGAAGATGCTGCATTGAGTCATCAATCAAAATAAGTATTAAATAACCTTTCACTCCAATAAAAGATGCAAAGTTATGGAAAATAATCATGACTAAATCACTTAGTAAAAATCCTTACCCGCAATGTCTGCCCATGACCTCCATAATGAATGTCCTTTGATGCGAGTAGGCTGTGCTTACAATGGCATCAATAGCTTCAATGATACGATGCAGAGCAGAATCAGTACCTATTGTCATGTCTGTACCACAGAAATCATTGTCAATGGAGCCCACCTGAAAGTATATAAAGAGGGATAAAATTTGGAAACTGAGATACTAAATATATGTTGTTTTATACAGTCCCTCTTTGTTAGCCACTGTTTGTTTGTAATCAAATCAAATAATCCTTCTAGAAGGGAATCTAGAAGTGACTTAATATTTTTATGTTTTGCAATAACGCATGCTCTGCAGATTACATAACAAAATTACAAATTTACGTGAGGGAAAAACTAAGTCATGTGCGGGATTCGAATTCGCGTCCATCCATCCCTTTAGCCAGGGTTATGCTCTGACCAATTGAGCATGCATAATTTTTTTTATGTTTCTGTATCGAAAGGTCTGCACTGTACCAAAATAGAGTCCTATTAATGAGACTCCCCTGCCCGTTTGTCCGTCCGTATGTCAAAAGGTTACGAGTTGATGTAGTATGTATGTTACAAATCTGAAATATCGATATTTTGTGTAAAATTGACCCAAACAATATATTGGATTAATTTTTTTTTAAATCGTCTTTCACATCTCCTAATGTGGGGTGTCATCCATCATTTAGCTAGAGCGCATTGAGTAAAATTAATAAAAACAGGCCAAGTGCGAGATGGACAAAATATCACATGTTTTTAATACAGTTCGAGATTCTAAACAGGAGTCTAACCTATGGCCGGTTTTTATTATGTCTTGTTATTCATTGGATTATTATTTCTTGTTAGATATTGAATTGACTATAATCACGATATGGTTCTTCGAAACACCCTTAAAACCCACCACCGAAAAATATGGTTCATCGGAGGCACGCTTAACCGATTGCAGCTTTTACGAAAAAATCAGTCGAGAAACGATCGGTTCGCCGAACGAAACCACTGCTTAACGACGACAGCGGTTTGTTTTACGAAAGAATCTTTATTCAAAAGTTCGCCGAAAACAATCTTTATCGACAGTTTATACGAAAAATTCCCTCGCTGATAAAAAATTCTTCTAAAGTCGTCTTTGTTGACGTTCGGTGGACGATTTATTTAACATAACAGTATCAAATATGACAGCTGAGAAAGTGACATACGCCACACAAAGTTTACGTACACATAAGATACATTTTTTAGTAGCCAGATTTGATTGAGGTGTGGCCTTGTTATGACTGGCCCGTGGGGTATCGGACTAGAATGTCACCATTGCAACATGTGGTTATCGTAAGAGTCGACTGAAAGTAAAATAACGGAAGTTAGGCAGCAGCGTCTTCTGAGGAACTGATATATTAATCTGGATCCGTAAGAGACTTCCCAAGCGTGGGGATTATGGCAAATCCCCCCCTTAACGGGAGAGGCTGTGTTTACCAGTAAACAATCCGGCTGATACAACAGATTTGACTGATGTCAATTCATTGTCAACTGTAAAGTGCTAGTTGACATATTTTTCAAATTTGATATCATATTTGGGGCCCAAACGACTCAAGCCAAAGGTCCAAAGGTCTCAGCTATGATATCTGGTTATGTGACAAGTATCGGAAAACAATTTTCAAATTAAAACCCAATCTCAGAAACTATTCTATATATTCTGGGAGTTTCTTTAAAGAAATGATAGATGTCTTCAAAATCTTCATTTTTGTTGACAGCTGTCAAAATAGAAGGGCTTTATTCTGGAAGCTATTCTATCCGATCTGGGATTTTCTTCAAAAGAGTGAAAGATCTCATTAAGATCTTCATTTAGGTTGCCAGCTGTCAATTTAAAAAGGGCTTTATTTCACAAACTATTCTATCTAGACTGGGAGTTTCTTGACAGAAGTAATAGATCACATCAAGATCTTTATTTTGATTAACAGTTGTCAAAGTGATAATGACATCAATCGTTACAACTGTTAATCAAAATAAAGATCTTGATGTGATCTATTACTTAAGTGAATCTATATTTATCTATATAGATATCTGACTACTACAAAATCAGTCAAATCTGACTAGGTAATTTTTTTTTACCATGCGCATGATATTGTGATAATAATAGGTACTTTTGAACCATCATGGTACGACTTTGACAAGTTATTTCACACTTTTGAGCGTTGGCATCGCTTCCATTATATGATAAACAAAAGTTTTCACCTGTTTTAGTGTTCTTGCTATTTATGGGATCGATTGTCATTCATTGGCAATGATTATATCATCAAGATAGGAAAACACTTTTCAGTTATTGGAGTGGCACTAAATGGCTTGACTAATTTTGATGAAATTTAAATGGAACCACACAACAAGCTTTCAATTAAAATAAGAAACATCAAAATCGGTTCACCCAAAAAAGTTCTGAGGCAAACAAGAAAAAATAATACAGGCCAATTGAGAACCTCCTCCTTTTTTGAAGCACTTAATTGTCACGTGATTCTTTCGTATAACAAACTGTCCACAAAGAATGTTTTCAGCAAAACTTTGTAAGTAAAAAGATTATTTCGTCGGACGATCTGTCAGCAATAACTGTTTTCAGAATGTAAGCCGAAAACAGTTATTGCATATAAAAGGATGCTCATAAAAAAAAACCTTGTCAAGGAGTGCCTTCGGCGTTCTAATGATTTTTTCGTAAAAGTGACAATAGGTTAAGTGTGCGTTTGATGGAGCATATGTTTCAGGGAAGGGTGATTCGAAGAACTATATCAAGCTCAAGTTTGACGCTTGTATGTGTTACCCTTTTTATGGGCAGAAATATATACACCCAGTTTAAACACATTTTAACTTTTTGTTATTTTTAAAATATTTAAGGCAATTTGCCTTAGTAATACACATTTTATGTAAATTTTAAACTGTCTACTTCTTACAACTCCAAAGATACAGGTGGACTTAGTAATACAATCCCGTTTTCAAATACAGACAGACAAACATCTTTTTTTTTATATAAAATTAACGGGCCATCAAACTTGACATTTTTAGACTTATTATATACTTTGTTACAGAGTCTATATCATAACTAAAAATTATAACTAGTAAGGAAACTGAAATTTCATTATGTAACATAACAATCCTCTATTTAATCAATACAGAAATTGTTAATCTAAAATTTATAGCAATAAATTTTTTAAACTGATATTGGGGCACTTTTTGCTAAGGCCAAAAAAAAAATGAAAGAAAAGCATTACTAAGAATTTTTATAATATTATAAAATTTTCTTTATTAGTTCTACTAGGGAAAGAAGAACAAGTCCTGACTCACATTTGACATTATGACATAAGAAAATTGAAACAGTTGCATATCAAGATTCAAGATTAAGCAAATGAATTAACTATGATGCAATTAACAATTATTTTGTTAAACTAACAAAATATTTTGTTTGCTGCACATAACATCATTTGTATTTTTTTGTTAGTATTATCATGTGTATGATGAAAGAATCACAATTTAACATGTTTGATGCAACACTTTTTTAGTACGTGATGAAATATTTGATAATGTAATGAATTGCTGTAACATTAGTTTAGGAACAGTTACTAAGGAATTAAAATAAGATGTTCATATTTACCATGCCAGCAATATGCAGAAACTTGTACTTCTCCCTCTGGTCTTTGGTAATCTTATTGTTATCCAGCAACTCGTCAAGAAGGCTAGACCACTCTTGACGAAAGAGGTTGGCACCAGTCAATGATCCATCACCACCAATCACTACCAAGTTGGTGATTCCTCTAGTCACAAGGTTATAAGCAGCTTTCAAACGGCCTTCTTTTTTGCTGCAAAAAGTGTAGATAATAAAATATCACAAATATTAGAAAACTTTAAATAAAGTATAAGTAAAACCTAAGTGTAATCACAGGACTGAGTAGGTATTCAAAATAAAATATTCAATAGTTTTAAATTTCACCAAATAAAGGTAAACACAAAGATGAAATCTTGTATTGGATAAATTGTATATATACTTACATAAAATCCATACATCTTGCAGAACCAATGATTGTGCCACCTTTATGAATGATTGAGCTGACGGATGACCAATTAGCTTCTTCAATATTGTCTCCACCATCGACCATACCCTGGTAGCCTTCGCGGATGAAGTAAACCTTGCAGCCAAGGTAAATTCCCATTCGTACCACAGATCGCACGGCGGCGTTCATACCTTGGGAGTCCCCGCCGCTCGTAAACACGGCGAGACCTTTCCCTTTGTGGGAACCACGTCCGATAAACTTTTGCGTCCCCTCCATCCTAGAGGATTTCAAATCCCAGACACCTACGAAACGTTTAGGTTGTTTATTTATTTATATTATGTAACAAAGCACTGGTTTTAGATCATAAGCCAAATCAATACTCCGTATGCTTTCCAAAGAAAATCCTTTGTAATTCACAAATATGTAATTACATACCAAAATTTATTTTTTTAGAATTTAATTCAAGTCTAGGCCCTCATCAAGGTGACCTTTGCTTTGAATTGCATTGCAAATGACAAACTTTAAATTTTGACAAACGTGAAAGTTACACTTGTCAAATCAAAGCTGACGTTTATAGTGTTGTGTGTACTACAAAAAAAAAACGCTATCTCAATGGATTACGGGTAGGATCGACTAAAATCATACTAAAATGGACTAAAACTTTACCTTATCTCTGACCATTATTGTTTTGTTTGACTGTGAAGGAACTGAATTGAATGTCAAGCATTATAATAAAAAAAAAACAACTAGTAAATAAGTTCACTTCGTTTTGTTGCGTTTTTTCAATATCTACCTATCTAATAGTAAGTTTTCCAATAGACTTGACAAACTCTAAATCTTCACCTACTGTCTGATTAATTGATGATATTAAATACTAATTTCACAGTGCTTCCTCCTTGTCTTCTATTCATCTTGAAAATCAACAAAGTCTAGCTTCAAAATGTCTGCGGATTCTGATATGGAATATTCAGACAACGATGGGGACGACTACGATTATTACGGAGAGCATGATGACTGTGACATGGAGACGATCGATCGCTCTAAAGCTGATCCAGAATTTTTCTTGTATTCCTGTCTTAAGGTCGAGGAAGTGGAGAAGTTGCTAAATGAATCCATTGAATTGCTCAGCAATAGCCTTCAAATTACGCCTTCACTGGCCAAGGTATGTATGTTTATTATTTATTATATATATTGACAGAACAATAATTATACTTTAGATTTGTATAAATATGTACAACAATTTTTAGGTTATTCTTCATGCATATGAATGGAATGCTCAGGAAATAATAAATAAATATAGAGAAAATGCAAATGAGGTATTAGTATACAGTCATGTGAAACCTGGAGTGCCTTCAATGCATGCTACCTCCAGCCGGGCTTGCTGTGGTGTGTGTGCCAACACTCCTCCTCTGCTCAAGTATAGTGCTCTGGCTTGTGGACATTACTTCTGCAATGACTGCTGGGCTATGCATTTTGAAGTACAAATTATGCAAGGTAAACCCTTATACATGTATTTATAATGTGGTACAGTACTATACCTTGTTATTTATTCTTTAGCCATAGTGTTCTTACTGAAAAGTCAAGAACCTGTGTTCTTGATGAAGAAAGAAGAAGAAGAACATTTTGATAATAATAGCAATATTACTATGCCTATTGTTGTGATAGTCATAATTGATTTATTGACATAATGAAATTCTCACCCGAGCTAGATTAACATATGAAATGATACTTCACAAGTAGAAAAAATAAAACAAAATCTTGAAGCCCATGTACAATCAAGTTCATGGTAAGGTCAATAGGTTATCGTCTCCAAGAATCTAATTGAATTGTGATTTAAATAACTTCTATAAGCAGATGAAGAGATGTATGAATGAAATATGTATATGAATAATCTTGCTTGGAATAAGCTTTAATGATATAACCAGTGAAGTGGAAAATGGTTGCCTAGCCGAAAGTGAAACAAAAAAAAAAGAAACTTTTTTTTTCTTGACTTTAGAACAGAAGTGTTTCTGTGGGAGCTAATTCTATTATTTATATTATCTTTTATATATATAATAGGATAGTGCCAAATCTTATATCAACTACACATTTTCTTTCCTATACATGACAATGTGTTATGGCGTTAAAGATTAGTTTTCCTAGAGACTTAATGATAAATGTATGATGAGGCAGCTTCTTAGGGACAAGGTTTCTGTCTTGCTTGTCTAGTAATTTTATATTAGCACATCATCACACCAATTTGGGATATTACTGTAGTGTGAGTGCATTCTACATATTGTTTTATCTGATGTCTATGGGAGTATCTAAAAAATATTTGAGTGTTTTATTTTTTGATTAATCTTATTGATTTAATTACATATGATAAGGGGAAACATATGTTTTGATGGTTTAAGGGTAACATATGGAATGATGTGCATTTGAGTTCAATTAAGTTACCTTTCAAGAAAATACAAGAATACAATGATAACATTAATTGGTTACTGAACCACTACTTTTGAAGCAATGATTGCCAAGCGGTAATAGCTATGAACTGCTGTGCTGCAGGTCCATGGTTCTATCCCCACGACTAGCTTGAGTTTCATCTTCACTTCATGGTAGAAGGGCTTTTTGTGAATGCTTCCCTGGCTAGGTAAAGTAGAAAATCTGTCGCCAAGCACCTCCAGTGAGTTAACCTAACAGTGACTTCAAGCGGCAGTCCTTTAGAGCCAGTAAAATTACAGGATATGAGACTTAACAACTGTATGTCTTAGGATGAGGGGTACAGTGTAATTTGTCAAAATTACACTGTACCACATTTTGTCACATTTGACAAAATGCATCTGTTATAGACAGAGGTTAGTACGCTTAACATCAGGTAGGCCACATGCTGGTTCTGTCTTAATCACATGTGCAATAAAACTGGTTAAATGTTTAATTTCCTTTTCATTTTTATTATAATAAAATATTGGTTACATACAATATTTTACATTATGTCTTATATGGGGACACATAATTTTTTTTTAATGTTTTTTTTTAAATTATTTATTGTTCATATTACTTATATACGTTATATTTAGTTTATTAAAAAAATAAAGTATTAAATATAATGATAACAATAATTGTACACATAAATGGCGCAATCAAGCAAAATTCAGGCCTATACAGTAATCAATTTAATAATGTTTCAATGACATCTCAACATGGCTAACGTCTGACTCTCTAAGACGAGTCAATGAAGATGTGTTTTTTTAAACATTGAACTAAAATTAATACACATTTTTTGTTTCGGGCATGCCGTGACGTCATCCACATCTCATTGATGTTTTCGTAAAAATTTCACTGATGACCTTTACATATAACATTGGTTTAAATGCTAGTACTTAACTAGCTAGTACACGCGGGGACTAAATATGTAGATATTTTCCAAAATCGAGTGACGGAAAGCATGAAATCAAGTTTTTCTTTTGACCATAGACAAAAGTATGTATGAAGTTGAACATGAAACAATCATGTTTCAAGAAAAACCCTTTCAAGAGACAGGTGTTTAGATATGCGTTATTGCCGCTGACAAGTAGATAAACTGTAATGTTGGAGCAAAACTGTTGCTTGATTTTATCATCAAGTGAGTAGAACGGGCACAAATGAGCCTTAATATCACATTGACCTAAAACTTAACTGAGCTACATTTTAGGGTTCCGAACCTGACTCCGCTGTCTCATTATTAGAGCTCCTGTGCATTCTGTCATCACAGGTCTCAAGCTTGTAAACGGAATTAGTTTAAAACCTGAAATTTTGATACTCTGTGTAGAATTTTGGTCCAGAGATATTTGACTAGATTTTTTCTGGGAGCTCCAATTATGCAGTATGTTTTCGAAAAATAAACTTATTTACACCTTACAATGCAGGGTATCATCATCTAGACCTCATTGGAATAATAATATTTTTATCGAAAATAAAACCAAATAAATAATAAATAAATGGGGTTCTTCAAAGTTGAACATTTGTGTGGAAGCTGGAAAGAAAATGTCAGGTCTTTACTCTTACAATTTATCTATTATAAAATCTATAAAAAATAAAGTCTATTATATAATTTTTACAATATTTATTACATAGGTGGATGAAGACCTGGCAATGTTAATATGTCTTTACAAAATCCCTCAGTGATTTGTTTAAATCCTTTTCATATAAAGCACAAATTGCCCTCTTTTGCAAGGTAAAGATTGTC
Organism: Plagodis dolabraria; assembly: GCA_963854805.1. Lineage (NCBI taxonomy): Eukaryota > Metazoa > Arthropoda > Insecta > Lepidoptera > Geometridae > Plagodis > Plagodis dolabraria. The sequence continues at coordinate 19,316,879 of OY978442.1, forward strand.
TCTATACTGGCTGCTGCTCCCCACACCATAGAGTAGTACTGAACATTACGAGTAGGTATAAAAGCATTTCAAAGTAACCAAGCGTGTTAACTTGTAAGTATCCTGGTATTTTACAACCACACTGTTGTACTATCCCTGACAATATTATGTTATATTTGGTAATTTAACATAATATTGTCAGTGTTATTGTTTTTTTATAATTTGTTATGTACAATTTGGTATGTAATATGTATTCTGTTGTTCATATTATACATTTTACTACATTATTATATAAATACTAAATACCACTAATGGACAATTAAAGGTTAGGAAACTGAGATTTATAAGCCGAATCCGAGCTGGTGGCTGTATACATTAATGCAAATTTGTGATATTCATTATTAAATTGTCTGGTTGTTATTTCAGGAGTTTCAAATACAATCCAGTGTATGGCTCAAGATTGTGAAGTGAGGGCTCCTGAAGATTTTGTGCTATCCCATGTAACTAAACCCAATATGCGTGAGAGATATCAGCAGTTTATGTTCAAAGACCATGTTAAATCCCACCCTCAGCTAAGGTTTTGTCCAGGACCTAATTGTCAGGTAAATATCTATTAAAAGAAATTTATATTTTTTGATCCTTCCTAACAATCCAGTTGCACTCAAGTTTCAAAAGACAAGGATATTGTAATTAAAAAAATGACCATGTAATTTAATCAGTATATTCTATGAATCATGGTGATTCAGGTAAATCAATATTTACTTCGTGTACAATCAAAACGCGTAGAAAATCTTCCGGCTGGGCTACGTGGCGTTTGTGACGTCACGGCGGTTTAGCAGGAAGTTTTGGAGTATTTTCACTAAAACATAATCACAAATATCTATTGGTTACTACTTTACAGTGGATAATTCGCGCTTGGGCACGCGAGGGTGCAAGACGCGTAGAATGCCGCGGCTGCGAGCTAATCACGTGTTTCTCCTGCGGAGCGCCACATCACGCGCCCACTGACTGTTCCACCATACGGCGGTGGCTCACGAAGTGTGCTGATGACTCGGAAACTGCCAACTATATTAGCGCGCATACGAAGGTAAAATGTTCAATGGTTTCGTGGTTGTGGGTGTATGGGAGGTTTCGTTCATTTGCCGTGGTACCACTAGATAGTTCCTTTGATAGTACCATGGCAAATTAAATTTGCCGTGATGAAATTGACTTAATGGTACAACAAAAATGCTGATTTCTATTAACTGCGGCACCATTGAATCGTTAGACTAAAAACGCCCTTGGCCTTGCTTAATTTAACGGAAGAAAGAATAATATAGATAGATAATATTAAGATTATATATAATATTAATATTATTAAGATAATATTTTTAATGTTCTTATGTTTTACATCTGTACTGTATCAGCCACATTGTCCACTGCTGAACACAGCCTCCCCATCAAGGGGGGGTTTGCCATAATCCCCACGCATGGCAGGCGTCTTGGTAATCGCAATGTATGGTAGCACTTCCTTACAAGGCACTGCTACTGACCTTCTGGTGTTTTACTCCTTGTTGCATCTTATGAAGAGCCGCCTGCCAAGTGTGGGGATTATGGCAAATACCCCCTTAATAGGGGAGGCTGTGTTCAGCAGTGGAAGATCTGGTACAGTACAGTACAGTAATGCAAATGATATAATAAGTAAGTTATGACTGTAACGGTTAAAAAATTTAATTTTACCGTCACAAATATAACGTCATAAATTATTAAAAAAATATATATGATATCGGAAAATATCTTCTACGCTTCTAGCGTTAGTGATTAAGTACAAAAATTAAAAGACTAAGCAAGAAAAAAAAACATAAATTTGATAAAATTTTGGATTTCCGAGTCAGCATTCACCTCCCCCATCCACCGTTCTTAGAAACTTAGGGCTGGCTTAACCGCTTGCCCTGGCTTAAATTAATAATGCTATTGACGAGTGCTCACAAAGGTGCTATGATTCCTTGTAAGAAAGACGTCTAGGTCATTATCAATATTTCTATGCAATGCTGTGTTTTGGATTAGTGTATGCAGATAGTCAGTGAAATTACAGTCACATGGTGGTATGGTATTTTTTGAATGTCCGCCTCCACCAGCTACTATCCTCAAGTAGAATTCTGCCGCCAAGCACTTATCGAAGTGTTCCAGCAGCTGTCCATAGTCCATAGTCATTTATTCATATATCAATATATCATATGTCCCTAAGACCCAGTATTTCTAAGTTAGTCACAACATTTTCGTTGCGATGGGTTTTATATATATAACAAATCTTCAAGGTCCATCCATATCAATATATCAATAATACTGCGGGGGGTGGGTTTGAATCGATAATTGGATGTGTTACTCATGTATAATTTTTACTGGCACAAAATTAGCCCATAATTAGTCAATAGTCAATGAATGGTGGTGACGAACCTATTCATTGACAAAGACACCCGCTGTGTACCCCACTCACACAAACGTATAATTCACGCGAATTTATTTCAAGCGAAGTCAATGAACAAGCCATCACTAGGTACAACTCTATCAACCATTTGAATTACCGATTCCAAACCACCCGTCGCATTATTGTTGTTATATTGATAATATGGACCGCATATAAGTGAATAATGTCGTAGTTTGAGGAAAGCACATCTTTATTTTTAGGTCTTATGCTTTATAAGCCTTATTCTATATTCATCGTGGCCCGGAAACCTACGATTTGTACGTGATTCTCTTGGGTGGAGAACCTGGAGACAGAACAACACATTTTTGTATTGATTTAGCTACTTCTTTGTTTCAGGACTGCCCTAAATGTCAGATATGTATAGAAAAAAACGGAGGATGCAATCACATGCAATGCGGTGCTTGTAGACACGACTTCTGCTGGGTTTGTCTTGGGGACTGGAAGAGCCACGGTTCTGAATACTATGAATGCAGTCGATATAAGGAAGACCCCAATCTCACTAACGACAATCAGCACGCTCAAGTATGTTGTACTCCAAAAGTAATGTTTTCTTTAGGCACATGGAAACTCTCATGCGAAGTTGTATGTACCATACACTTGGGGTCCATTGTGACAGCTGGGATAGACTATAGATTTCTGTATTTAAACAAAATATGCAAACAAAAATATGACACTACATTGGGTGTGGTTCGTTTTATGCTAACATAGCTAATAGTACTCACGATCGGTCCGTTTTATTTTGCACGCTCAGAGAGCACTCATGGCTTTTGCGTTCCTATCAATTAGGACCAAGTATAGTCCTTATCTAATCAAAAAAATCAACCAGAATGGACTTTATCTGTAAAAGAGTATTTGAGGTAGAGAATTTCTGCTGTAAAACTTTAAAAGGTCTTTCAACTTATAGTGTTCCAATTTTTGAGATCTATGAGCGATATATTCGTAAGAAATTCCATACTTGGTCCTTTTAACGCATAGAGCGCTAATGGCGCGGAATTCTCACAGTGCATATCAGCAGAAGGCATACTGTAAGCGTTGTGTGGTGACGTCATTGATGACATCACACCTATCAACCGTCCACTCCATACAATTTTGATCAGCGTTTGAGCGTGCTATTAGTGCCAATGGCTCAATTTAGACCGCATCCTTTGACAGTGATTCTCTTATCCTCTTACTCAACTGATACTTGAGAGGCGGGCTGTTCTCTGTGGCCACGAGATCTTTTCTCTAATTAGAAACTTCTTATATACTTACATAGCTGATTCTAGATAATTACAACTTTCGTTTTGTTTTAGGCTCGAGAGGCACTCAAAAAGTACCTGCACTACTATGAAAGGTGGGAGAACCACGCTCGATCTCTGAAGTTGGAAGAACAAACATTAGCTAATTTGAAGAGTCGTATTAACCAAAAGGTAACCTAACATCAATCTAAGGAACACTCCTCGCACGCAAGTTTTTAAACACGTTGGTCGCGGATGTCACATCAGGATCGCTGATGATATTCCAGCTAAAGAAACCATAACCTTAGTTAATGCCCACACATAAAATTGTTTGTAATTTTATTGTTTTCGAAAAATATCATAGTGATATTTTGCATATATAGTAGAGTACTATATTTTTTTATCCCGACTTTCTATGTAGTTCTTGAAGTGAAATCAAATACTAATTTTAGAGCGTTATTTATTAAATGATAACAAATAATGAAGAAATAAGAAAACTTAAAGTAAATAATTTAATATTAGAGAAACTTTTTTTTTATTGGATTGTGTCGGAACATGCTCATGTCCCACGTAATGTTAAGTAGTAACCTCTGCCTATAATATATACATTCCATTCCACATATGCGTTACAAGTGACGAACTGAACTGCGCCCAGCACCCTGAGACTAACAAGAACGAAGTCTTGTGTGCTTGTAATTTCATAATTTACTCGCAGTAACCCCTGAATCTATTATTTTTTTCTCTACCCTGGTTCAATCGACCAATGAGATAGAAAAATAGAAAAATAAAATGACTGTAATTAAAATTATACTTTTTTGCGTCTTACAGGTGATGGCTGGCGCCGGGACTTGGATCGACTGGCAATATCTTTGGGACGCGGCAAGACTGTTGAAACGTTGTAGATATACTCTGCAGTACACTTACCCATTCGCTTATTATATGGAAATCGGACCTAGGAAAGAGCTGTTTGAGTATCAACAGGTAAAATTACATTTAAAAACATCTCATAATAATAAAACATTTAACTGATAATACGGAACGTGGTTATTCGCCAAAGAACCAAAGTCACCGACATAGCTTTCAGAATTTGCAAGTTGAAGTGGTAATGGGCGGGCCACATTGCTCGACGAACTGATAACCGATGGGGAAGAAAGGTTCTCGAGTGTGTCTGACTGACTGAAACGTCATCGCGCAGCATGGTTATGCCGCACGGTCGCGCCTTCGGGCGTTATGGCCCCTCTGCGCGGCAGTCCTGCGCCGTCTGCTCAAGTGCAGGCGGGTCGTTGGGTTGGAGTCAGGGAACCTGGCTCCGCTTCATGGTCTGGGTATGTGGTCAATGGTATCTTCTGCCTCCCTAGTCAACCTCAGCCCACCGGGGGGTCCCGGTGAGCGAGTCGTTCGGGAGGCGGGATGTAAGGCGCGCCCTGGCCGGCCCTTAGGGCCTGGGCGACGCGGCGTCATGGTGGTCTTCCAGTTGTGCTTCCTAGCGAGCGGAAAGGAGTTTGCCGACCCCCGCTAGTAGTAGCGGGATCGGGTCCACTCCCTCCCTTATCGCCTGGAGCACCTCGTGGAGGGTGCATATGGCGGACTCGATAATTTCGAGCTCCGCTGCTGTTCTTGTTTTCTTCTTCGTATCCGTCTCGCTCGCGCGTGGGAGCGGGACGGAAGTAGTGTTGCGTCTTGGTCTCGCGACCGGGGCACGTGGTGCGCGGGCAGCGGGAGTGCTCTCCGTCTGGGAAGGGACGACTGGCGGGGGTGCGCCATTTCGTATGCCCTTATTTCTCTTCTTCTTCTTCCTGTTGTTTTCCTTCTTCTTTCTGCCCGTATGGCCGGTGCTTCGTGGTGGCGGATCATTGGCGGCGGCCATAAGGGAGGTCGGGGAAGTCTTCTCAGTGTTGGTTGGGGTCGCTGTGTGTGCGACGGTGGTGGGCGGTGGTTGCGTGGTAGAGGCTGGAGCTTGTGCAGCAAGCGCCGTTGTGCCCGCGTGCTTGTTCCGCGCCTCCTCGCGGAACACTGCACAGCGGGGGTTGTTCGCGGTGTGCGCACCGCCACAGTTTGCGCACGTCGCGGGCTCGTCCAATGGGCGTGGGCAGTCGCGCGCATAGTGCTCACCCCCGCACCGTACGCACGCCAGCCGTCGGAAACAGTTGTGGGAGGAGTGCCGGAATGCCTGGCATCGGTGGCATTGTGCTGGGCCCCTCCTCCCACGCCATGATTCAATCTTCACCCCCGGCATGCACAAAAGCTCGTCAGTTTCGTAGATGCCGGGGGTCAGGTTGGCAGTCCTCTTCATTGCCGCAAAGAATATGCAGCCTGGTCTGCCTTGTCTTGCGGTGATTTTCTTGACGTGCTCGGGTTCGTACCCGAGCACTTCCAGTTCTTGTCGGATATCCTCTGGCTTGGTGTCGGCTGGCAAACCTCTGATTGCCAGCTTGAGGGATCGTTCCTTAGGAAGTGAGTAGGAGAACCAGGTCATCCTTTCTGTCTCATCCAGGCTAGTGAGATAGGCTTGGATGACCCGGTACTCGTCGCTGTCCGTTGGGGTGAAGCGTACCCCCTTGTTGAAGGGGCGTACTGATGGCACTCGTCCTAATTTCTCCTTGATAGCACGGAGATGCTTCGTGCTGTTGGGGAAGGCTTCTAGTACAATCGGCGGGTACCGCACCTTGGGAGGTTGTGCGGAGGGCGCCGGTTGTACTGAGGTTGTCGGCGTCGTATAGGCGGTAGTCGTCATGGTGGATGTAGCTATCTTCGGTGGGAAGGCCCGGGATGTCGATGCCATGACATCCGGGCTAGAAACAATGACTGGCGCTGTCCCTGTCTCACCTCGGTGAGAGGTGGGAGGGGGGCGCGGGGCGGTTGTCTTCCTCGCTGTGGTAGATAGGGGCGGCGTGGCCTTAGCGCGCCCTTGTGCTGCCGTGGTTACGGCTGCATAGGACGCGGTTTTCTGCTTGGCCGCTGTAGTGGTTACCGGGATATCGTCTTGGGTGGCCATCGTGGCCCAGTCCAGGCGGGCTGGGGTTTGGGCGCAGGTGCGCTTGCCGGCTTCTTCTTCAGCCTCCTCGCTGCGCTTCCTGCGCATACCTGGGGCTTGGATGTCAACGGGCTTGGGGTGCTTGGGTGGTGACTCTGGGGAGTCCAGTATGACCACCACAGGGTTGGCTGAGACAGCAGGGGGGAGGAGGAGCCGTCTCTCCGGGCCTCTGCTTCCCAGCTCAGGCGTTCTTGGCGGGCTGCTTCTAGGGTCTCATCAATAGAACGACGGAACTCTCTATAGCGCTCCGCGTCGGTGAGTTCCGAGGGGACCTGCCGCGTGGACAGGGATCTGTCACGTACGGGGGTCCTCAGCTGTCCGCGGGGTTTTCTGGGGGCTGCTGGGCATTTTCGGCCAGGCTCTGCCTGAGCGTGATGATCGCTCGGTTAGCTCATGGCCGCGGGGTTGCTTACTTCCGCGCGATTCACTAAACCTTCGGCTGCGGCATCTGCGTTCGCAGTTCCGGGCCAGCCGAGGTTCAGGCTATCAATTTAGGCGGCAGTCTTCGCCCTCGGGGAGGGGTGGAAATCGGAGGGTGTTTTCAATAAAACACCCCCGAGTTCTGTGTGGTTTTTAGGAGAATCCGTGCGCGGTTATAAGAGCTTATCGCAAGCAAAACTGTCCTCTCGAGTGTGTACCACGTTACACCGGAAGACGTAGAGTTGGTAGGCCCCCACTAGATGGACTGACGACATCGTAAAAGTCGCGGGTAGCCAATGGTTACAAGCGACTAATAGCCGTTCTTTGTGGCGTTCTATGGGGGAGGCGTTTGTTCAACAGTGGACTTCTTCCGGCTGATGATGATGATGATAACTGATAATGACCTAAGTAACATGAGAACGTTTTCTTTCGTTTTTGTTCTACCTTTACACCTATTAGAATGGTTTAAGTAGGCCTGATCCATACACCTAACCTTGAATTAACTGTTCAATAACAGTTTTGCTACTCAATTATGTTAAATGGTAGGCGGAAAGCACATAAAAAATTTTAGTATCATCTTCATGTAGAATGTCGATTGGAAACAGTTGTTGAAAAATAAGACCTAATATTTAACAAATTATCGATACCACTGGTATTATATAGTTTCGTTATTTATTCTAAGACCGAATAAGCGGTCTTTCAAATCCACGAACCACCACCTTTCACCAATAAACATACATGAGAAAGTTTGTTTCCGCGCACAACTCATCTCTGTTACGAAAAATTATGAATTTTGTTACAAAGACAGTGCCGCACTAAAAAACGCCAATGAACACTAATTAACATGTTTGTAAAAATCTGTTTGAAAAGAATCAAACACCAAGGAAGAAAGACTGAGTGTTGCAATATGACACAAAGGTTACTTTCTATTTTGGTTTACTAGGTTTTCTTTTTATTAAGGTTAGTTTTTAAGGTCCCCCGTGAGGTGCCGGGCTAGAATGTCACCCCCCTCGCCCTCCATCTCTACCCGTGTGGGTTTCGTATCAGGTGACTTAGGGTAACACACCCAAGGTGGGCAGTAGCGCTTTGTGAGGAACTGATGCCTCACACTGCGATCCCCAAGACGCTTGCCAAGGGTGGGGGTTATGGCAAATTCAATAACAAACACAGTGTTCAGCAATGGACAATCCGGCTAATACAGTAGAGTACAGTTTTTAAGGGATCGCGAAATAAACTAATTTCATGCTCGTAGATCACAAGCAAAAGCTGCTAAGTAATAATTAATTTGCACTTATTCTTTATAAATAGCATATCAACCAGTCATATATTTTGTTATGATTTCAGGCCCAACTAGAAGCTGAAATAGAAAATTTGTCGTGGAAAGTAGAAAGAGCAGAAACAACAGACAGAGGCGAATTAGAAAATCAAATGGACATTGCAGAAAAAAGACGAACGACTTTGTTAAAAGATTTCTTAGAGTTTAACACGAACGCCTCCAGTAGTAGTAAAGTATAATTTAAAATGAACCTCAAGCGCATTTTTCTTAACTTAATAAATTATCACAACTATGTCAGCACATTTTTGTAATAATATTACGTACTTGTGAATGCTAGAATCCTTTTGTTCTGCCAAAGTATAAATAATAATATGCAATAAATTAGATCTATTTAAAGATATTTGCTTCGTTTATTACTACCCTTAATTACATACCTACTCATTTAAAAAATTAGTCAAGTGCGAATTGAACTACCTCGTAAAAATATTATAAACGCAAAAGTTTGTATGTATGAATGTTTTTTGCTCTTACACACAAAAACTACTGAATGGATTTTAATGAAACTTTACAATAATGGTGAGGGAAGAAGTTGCTCATCGCTGAGTACAGATCTCTCAAAATAACTTGGTCTGTCTGTTATGTCTTCACGACTAAATCGCAGAATTGAAAGTAGAAGGAAAAGAAAATCTAAATTGGTTAGATGAATTTTAGTATATTTTAGATTGGAGCTTGTGGAGAATAAAATAAGCTACTCGAAAAACCAATCCTGCGCAGGCTGTCGCGGTCAAAATATATTGCTAACTGCTCGCAACGCTGAGTAACACACACACTGAAGTAATATACGTACACTGAGAAGCGCCCCTGCCTCCGTCCCACCGCTCACATACCTAGGCTAAGGCGCGGCCAACTAGTTCCGCGCGCACTATAGTCCCTGAATGCTGTGTCATTGAAGTCAAGAGACTGATGCTCCATTGTCCTTGTAGCTGAAATGCTTGTTTATTCCTATATCTGTTGAGTTTTTATTGATCTTCAACTTCTGCTGCAGCCGTTTCGTATATACAGCATGTGTCAGCTGGAGACCATAATGCCAGCTAACACACTAATAATCACATGTAGCATCGAAGTTTATTTGGCACCTAAATTTTTAGTTGGTATTCATAATTGCACTAAATCTGCTCTAAATATTGGCATATTCAGAATTATGAAATTTCAATTGAGTAAGCTGGAGACATACACATGATTTTATTTCCTGTTTTACTGTTCTCAGTTTCAAGTTCATGTAGGTACATAACATGTTACTAAGATAGGGATGTATATTGAGCGTGTTTCTTATTGTTTTACTCTGGAACCTTTCCAACATTTCAATGTTACTATGACTGGCGGCTACAAAATCATCATTAAGCTATTATGGCTTCTAGCTATGGGATGATTTTGTATATGCTCATTTTGTTGTTGTACCTATGTGAGTTGGGATTTGCGTCCAAGCAGACAGTACATACAGGTTACGAATTTTGATGTCTAGCTGCTTGCATTTGGTCCAGTGTTTATCCCATGTAAGACGGCGATCTAGATGCATACCCAGATTTATGAAATCATCTACCTGAGGTACCTATTCATTGTACAGCAAGTCAAGTGGACATGTTTTTCGTCTCAGTGTGGTAGTAAAAGTATTGACTTTTTTTTTTTTTTCTTTTTTTTTATTGCTGATAGGTAAGCCTTTGACCACAATCTCACGTGATGGTAAGTGATGATGTGGTCGAAGGTGTTAACAGGCTTAACCTAGAATGACTGGCTCTCAAGGATAGCTGCCGGAACACACCGTTAGGTGCTTGGCGACAGATTTTCAACTTGAGGGTGGTCGCTAGCCAGGCGGGCATTCGCAAAAATACCCTTCCACCATGCGGTGAAGCTCTGGGTTGTCGTGAACGGACAGAAGGGATCTGTCGTTTGCATAAGTTGCAGTGGAGGTGATGTGGTCCAGTTTGGGTAGGTCTGCAGTAAATATCAGGTACAATACCGATCCCCAGATACTGCCTTGTGGCACTCCAGATTAATTTTTAAATTAGATTAAGGCATCCAGTTTTTTTCGAATCGATTCCCACTAGATGTGAGAAATTAGTACTTACACTACTCGTAAAGTTTTTGAATGTGAATTTCGTTTCGCTCGTGGGTATGCTTGAAATCATATTTAGAAATGGAATTATTAAAATTCATTTTACCGTTTATATATTATTGCGTATTCAGTTAAGTATGAATTTTGGCAGTAATCGACTAGCCTTTGTGTTGCCACTGGGGTCGTTTGAAAGTAGAATAATTATTATGACGTATTATAATCTGTGGTATTAATAACAAAGAAGCAACCCATATATATTCTATTTGATCTATGAAGCAACCTCACTGTCACCTACCAGCTATTTAAATGTAATAAAACAATATATGTAATTAATTTTAAGCAATGATATCGGAGCCCCACCGCCAACTGGAGCTAAATCGCATGGTGGAAAGACTATTTTGGGAATGCTCGAATGGCTAGCTACCACCCTCAAGAAGAAAAACTGTCACACGTGCACAAACACATAACAGTGTGTTTGTGCACGTCTTTGAGAGGAAGTAAAATTACAGGCTACCATCCATCCATACATAACCAAATTACACCTTTCACGTCCTACTTGACACTGTATTACGCTCAACACGCTAAGACATTATGTCTCCGTTCGCGTAGTAATATCACTTTCTATAGTCCCCATAGTGTGCCGGGTTAGAATTGCACCTCCCCATATCATCCCGTGGGTGTCGTAAAAGGCGACTAAGGGAAAAATACTGGAAGGTGGGCAGCAGCGCCTTCTAAGAACTGCCAACTTACACTGCAATTCCCAAAACGCCTGCCAAGCGTGGGGATTATGGCAAATACCCCTTAAGGCCCGGTTTTAGTCAATCAGTAGGCAAATTTAACGTGCGAGAGTTGCGGGCTATTAACACTACGCAGCGCTGCGCTCTAGTCGCACAGCGCGCGTCAGGACTCAGGTCGCTCGCTCGATGTCCCCAGCCGCACGCTATTAGCGTCACAGTGTAAGTTAAACAGTTGATCAACTTTAAGTATCTGCTACTAAATCGAAAACTGCATCTAAATAATAAATTTGTGCTTGTGAAAATGTTTATTCGCTTATAGAATAAAAATATTCGTTTCACACTAAGTTCCCATTTTTATTCGATTTTGTTCGGATACATTGTTTTTAGGGTTCCGAGCCCAAAACGCAAAAAGGAGCCGTATTTATGAGTGTCCGATGTATGTCTGTCCGTGACCGTAAGTCATTGGTCTTTAGCTCGTAAACGAAATAAGTAACAAACCTGAAACTTTGATATATTGTGTAGAACGTTTACCGAAACAAAAGACGAATAAGGGACTAGACTTTATTGTATTATTTTTAATACCAATACGTAGTAAGGTAGCTGAAAAATTGCATACTGGCATGTGGTCACCTGTAGAGTAAATGTATTAGTTAGTATGAAATAACTTGCGGAAGTTGAAAATTGAATATTTTAGATGAGCATGGTACGACTTCAACAAGTAATTGCATACTTTTCAATGATTTGTAACTTTAGTTCCGGATAGGTATTATGAAATACAACAAACTAATCGATGCTAATATTATAAAAAGGAATTATTTTATTTTGTTATTGTAAATAACTGATAAATGGGTTAAAAAAAATCAATACTGTGCCCGTAGAAATACGATTCTAAAATGTAGGTGAGCACATGCAAGCAGCCATGTAGGCCTCTCGGCGCTGTCAAAGTCAAAGTTTTATGAAGGATTTCGAGTTTTTATCTCGTACTGGCTGTAGCTAATAAATGATTTTTTTGGACTTATGTCAAAGAAAATCAATGACACATATGGGCCCCAGCGAAGGCTAGTTGCATCAGAAATATGTAGGTAAGTATTAAATATACAATAATTTTACATACCTGCTAATGTATTTATCTTGAATTAATTTACTGGCTACAAAAACATGGAAAGTAAATAATTGATTATACGAGAGAGAAAGCTTATTACTTTTAGGCTGTCGTGCGTATCAATAAATTAAATTAAGGTGTATTGAGTCGCCAATGACCTTGAGCATCTGGGCCTAATCGAGCTTACTTTACTAGCGCATCGCCGCCGGAAAACAACAAACGTTCGGCACTCGCTGCACAAATATAACGGTCATAGAATATGCAGATGCGCGATACGCTCCGGTAACATGGCACTTTATATGCCTACAGCTAGCTTCCCACGGTCCGCGATATCGCGGACGGACGCGGACCAGCTCGCTCGACACACCGTGGAAAGGGTCTCGTCCGTGGTAGCGCAGGCGGTTTGTGGCGGTGCGCCGGTATCTTAACGTAACTTCATAGGTGCGCGGCGGTGCGACGCGATCCGAGCGCGTACAGAGGGAATATTTTGTCATTCGTTAATTTTCTACCGTGATCCCACTGCTACTAATGGGTGACAAACATAAAATAAAATTATATTTATATACCTATATGCAAGTAAACTTATCATAAACGACTTTTGTTGTATGCTGATATCCACCAGCGACGTGGGTTCTTTTTCCTTTTACTAGAATGCATAGTCTGGTAATTGTTAATTAATACCACAGCCGCAGCTGCAGCGACGATACGTTCTCTTTTACTTTGCATTTTGCAATGAATCTATCAAAAGATCTACACAGACCGACACGACCCGTTGGAAGAGCCCTGTCTGCGTGCGTTGCCGTCCGTGGTCGTCGGCTGTGAGTGATGATCCGTAGAATCACGGATCGTGGGAAGCTAGCTTACCGTACGATTCTAGTAAGTATCAGCAGCTTTGCGACTTAGATCAGAACGAAAATTCATACCTACCTAGGTTTTTCTGGACCGATATCTAGGTTGATGTAGACATTATTATTCCAAATTTAGAATTTGAATTTTTCAGCTAAATTGGAGGAACTTCTTTCACTTGGCAGGCGTCTTCAAAAAACGAGTTCCAAATATGCCAAAAGGACTTAACTTAAAGACTTAACCTAAGTGTCAATTTTCAGACAAATCAGAGTAACTTTCTTCACTTGGCAGATGACATCGTAAAATAAATTACAAATTCGGAAAAGAGACGGCAAGAACAACCTAGATTATGAATTGCAGCCAAATCGGAGTAACTTTCTTCACTAGGCATGCGTCATCGAAAAATTAATTCTAAATTTGGAATAAAGTCGTCCAGCAAAACCAAGACATCGTTTTTCAGCCAAATCGAAGTAACTTTCTTCACTTGGCAGACGACATCGAAAAATAAATTCCAAATTCGGAATGAAGACGGCAAGAACAACCTAGATTATGAATTTCAGCGTAATCGGAGTAACTTTCTTCACTTGGCATGCGTCATCGAAAAATTAATTCCAAATTTGGCATAAGGACTTCCAGAAAAACCTAGACATCAATTTTCAGCCAAATCAGAGTAACTTTCTTCACTTGGCAGATGACATCGAAATCTAAATTCCAAATTCGGAATAAAGACGGCAAGAACAACCTAGATTATGAATTTCAGCCAAATCAGAGTAACTTTCTTCACTTGGCATGCGTCAATGAAATATTAATTACAAATTTGGAATAAAGTCGTCCAGAAAAATCTAGACAACGATTTTCAGCCAAATCGAAGTTACTTTATTCACTTGGCAGACGTCATCTAAACATGAATTCCAAATTTGGCAAAAGGACTTCTAGAAAAACCTAAGTATAAATTTTCAGCCAAACCAGAGTAACTTTCTTCACTTGGCAGATGACATCGTAAAATAAATCCCAAATTCGGAATGAAGACGGCAAGAAAAACCTAGACATCGATTTTCAGCCAAATCGAAGTAACTTTATTCACTTCGCAGACGTCATCTAAAAATGAATTCCAAATTTGGCAAAAGGACTTCTAGAAAAACCTAAGTATCAATTTTCAGAAAATTAGAGTAACTTTCTTCACTTGGCAGATGACATCGTAAAATTAATTCCAAATTCGGAATAAAGACGGCAAGAGCAACCTAGATTACGAATTTCAGCCAATTCGGAGTAACTTTCTTCACTTGGCATGCGTCATCGAAAAAATAATCCAAAATTTGGAATAAAGTCGTCCAGAAAAACCAGTAATCGATTTTCAGCCAAATCGAAGTAACTTTCTTCACTTGGCAGACGACATCGAAAAATAAATTCCAAATTCGGAATAAAGATGTCAAGAACGACCTAGATTTTGAATTCCAAACAAATCGGAGTAAATTTCTTCACTTGGCAGGCTTCATCGAAAAATTAATTCTAAATTTAGAATAACGACGTCCAGAAAAACCTAGACATCGATTTCCAGCCAAATCGAAGTAACTTTCTTCACTTGGCAGATGTTGTCGAAAAATTAATTACAAATTTGTTTTACAGACGTTTAGAAAAACCTAGATTTTGAATTTCAGCCAAATCAGAGTAACTATCTTCACTTGGCAAACGACATCAAAAAATAAATTCCAAATTCGGAATAAAGACGGCAAGAACAACCTAGATTATGAATTTCAGCCAAATCGGAGTAACTTTCTTCACTTGGCAGGTGTCATCGAAAAATCAATTCCAAATTTGGAATAATGACGTCCAGAAAAACCTATACATCGATTTTCAGCCAAATCGAAGTAACTTGCTTCACTTGGCAGACGTCATCGAGCAATAAATTCCAAATTTGGCATAAGGACTTCCAGAAAGACGTAAGTATCAATTTTCAGCCAAATCAGAGTAACTTTCTTCACTTGGCAGGTGTCATCCAAAAATCAATTCCTAATTTGGAATAAAGACGTCCAGAAAAACCTATACATCGATTTTCAGCCAAATCGAAGTAACTTGCTTCACTTGGCAGACGTCATCGAGCAATAAATTCCAAATTTGGCATAAGGACTTCCAGAAAAACCTAGGTATCATTTTTCAGCCAAATCGGAGTTACTTTATTCACTTGGCAGATGATATTGAAAAAATAAGTCCATATTGGGAATAATGACGCCAAGCACAACCTTGATATCAATTTTCAGCCAAATCAGAGTAACTTTCTTCACAAAATTTCTGGTTCTTAAGGACACATAGCGGTACACACTGTAAAGTGCTTATCGACAGATTTTCTTCTCGAGGGTGGTAGCTAGCCAGGCGTGCATTCGCAAAATGCCCTACCACCATGTAAAATTAATGGTTCTCAAGGATACAAAGCGGTACACACCGATAAGTGCTTGCGGACAGATTTTCTTCTCGAGGTAGCTAGCCAGGCGCGCATTTGCAAAATGCCCTACCACCATGCAAAATAAATGGTTCTCAAGGACACATAGCGGAATGCGGAACACACCGTTAAATGCTTGGCGACAGATTTTCTTACTGAGAGTGGTAGCTACTAGCTAGCTAGGCGCGAATTCGCTAGATGCCCTACCACCATGCAAACTTTCTGGTTCTCAAGGACACATAGCGATACACACCGATAAGTGCTTCGCGACAGATTTTCTACTCGAGGGTGATAGCTAACCAGGCCAAGTTTTATAATATATTTATATTATAATAGGGTATTTTTGTAATTTGAAATATTATTTCAAACTACAAAAAAATACCCAATCGGTAGTTGCATCGGTTAATTTTATCATATGGGTACATAACCAAACGGTAACCTTTATCAAGCTGCCTTCTAATGCTCTCGTGATCTCTCGATTCAGACAGCTATTTATAACTGTTTCCTAAACCATACTACACATTTTTACTGTGGCGCGTGAAAACAATGCCATCGAGAAAGTTTTTTTTTTATTTAGGGAGAACATACATGTTGACTGTTCAACTCCATCGTACTTTGCATTTTTAATTAATTTTGTAACTTATTTCTAACACGTTATTGACCGGCAGAATTTTGTTGAAGAAAACGACACACGTCCTACCTCGATGGCGCCTAGGCGGGCACTAAACGGAGTGCGCGAATCGTTAGATTTGTAGTTTTTTTTTTCTTGTTAAAAAACTATAGCTTAATTAGAAAATGTTGCTTCATACGTTCCTAATAAATAACAAGCTCTATCTATTGGTATAACTTCACATGGTTTTATGATACTCGTAGTATCTTTTAGTTCTAGTCATCTGAAAAGCGAAATGGTATCATGTTTGATATTTTTTTTATCGAAGAAATAATTCAAAACCACGTTTTTGATTTTATACGTTCCTGGAGAGTATGTTCAACTTTAAGTAAATTATTTTATTTATTCTAAATTTTCAGTGTTATGTGAGTTACAGATTTTAAAAAATGTTTAAAATAACTACAACAGGGCCTAATGGGGGAGGCTGTATTCAGCAGTGGACAATTCGGCTGTTACAGTATACCAATTATTGAGCAAGTAATACTACGTGATCCAATGTAATGTAATTTTTTTTATTTTATTGTGACGGAACAAGCTGGAGGACCACCTGATGTTAAGTGGTTTCCTCTGCCTATAACAGATGCATTTCGTCACAAGTCACGAATTGCACTGCGCCCGTCACTGTTCTGTCTCATATGCCCTGTAATTTCACTGGCTCTCAAGGACTGCTGCCGGAACACACCGTTAGGTGCTTGGCGACAGATTTTCAACTTGAGGGTGGTCGCTAGCCAGGCGGGCATTCGCAAAAAGCCCTTCCACCATGCGGTGAAGCTCAAGCCCGCGGTGGGATTCGAACCATGGACCAGCTGCGCGGCAGTCCATAGCCAATGCCACAGAGCTATCACTGCTTCGAAATGTATAATCTTTGATCTATCTTCATCGTGTTGCATATCACCTTTAGGTAATTTTTATTTTATCAAAGTTAAAATAATCAATAATATTGATTAAATTTGGTATAAGCAAGCACAAAAACATGTTCATATTCATCATCACTGAAGTAGTACGGTAGCCACCGCAATTACAGACTTAACAATTATAGGTATGTCTCTAGTGTGACGGGCGCAGTACAGTTCGTCACTTGTATGAAATGCAATTGTTATAGGCAGAGGTTAGTCCACTTAAAATCAGGTGAGTCTCATGCTAGTTACGTCACCATTACATAAAAAAAATATAACTGATGATAAGTTAGCCTCTGACCACGATCTCACCTTATGGTAAGTTATGAATGATTACAGGTTTTGCCAAGAATTACTGGCTTTCAAGGACAGCTGCCGAAACTCTACAACCTGATTCTAGTGGTGTCATCTAGTATTCAGTAAATTAACTACGATGTGTTTATGTAGGTATTGATTTTAGTTCACTTGCAGCGATGTTTACTCTTTGGTTTTCTAACCCATGGCGTTAGTAGTACAAGAACATTCTATGCAATGAATACAATATTAGGCCCCTAATTTGTATTTGCCGGCCTGCCGGATTTGAGCGCATCTGTAAAAACCGGCTAGCCGGTCGGCGGTCAATAGTCGTGTTTACAAATTTACCATAAAATCTGCTTAAGTCCAATTTTCATAATGCAAACGGTTTTCGTAAGGATGGATCCTTGGCTATACGAGAAAATAACCATATTTTTCTAAAATAACAGTTAGTATTTTTAATATTTTTATGAAATCTGAAACCATCTCAAATTACATTTTGGCGCCAAAATATTACATCATTTAATAATAATCTCGTTACTTTTTATACAGTAATGAACCTAGAAAGCTGTAATTTTGCATATATATATAGGGAACAAGTCAATAACGATGTTAAAAGAAATTAAAAGGATAAGGATGCAAAATTTTTTTTTAAATATTTTTTTTTATTAGACCCTCTTGTGTGTCCCGAACGGATTTCCGGTCGTCTGAAAAAAAGGTTTAGTGTGAAGCTTGTATTTATCCTATCGTTATTATTCAACGATGTTAGTAAGCTAGTATCCTTGGCTATACAACTTAAAAAACCACATCACGTTACGGTAACAAAAAATTATTCAAATCGTGAAATAAAAATAAAAAAAATTCATTCGATACATTTTGCCGCGCAAACACTCACCGATGGAAACTTACGTAATAAATAATCTCGTAAGTACTTTCAAACTACTAATTCTAAACATCTGAACTAATTCAAGTGTATAGATTACATGTAAATTATCATATCAAAAGAAGAACCAAAGCCATATAAAAATAATTAAGCTTGCGTATAGATTTCATGCAAAAATTCTAAAAAATAATTGCGTTGTTTTAATCCCGTTACTACTTTTAAAGTATTTATCCTAACAATCTGTAATAATTCATGGGTAAAGAACCATAGTAAATACTCAAATTAAAAGAAAAATCAAAGTTGTTGGTGGAATAGTTTCAGGAAAAAAAAATATAAATTGCTGATTTCCGCCATTTTCGTCGTTCAAACCCCTTTTCCTGTAACATTTTCCATTAAAAGGTCTATTTTCATTTCTTTTCCCGTAAAGCGAATATGATGAGGATTGCATTGATACTAAGAAAATTAGAATTCAAGAAGGGACAGTTTACTATCGATGCGCCATACCCGATTTACAGATTCAACATAAGGTAAATGCACCAGCTATGGTCACTATAAGATATTTTAATTTTATTCACTGTTGTATCATTATCTAATTAAAACCAGATCGGTTTCAAAACTATTGATATTGATAAAAGTAGGAATGCGTAACACACTAAAGCTTATAAATAAGTCTTGTCTTTGATAGCAAAGTAAAAAAAAATATTTGTAAAGTAAGGGTAGCCGGAGCCAATAATGGTCAGTCCAAAACCCAATGTTGACCCACCATTCATGGTCATCTCCTATTCAATATATTGTCATTCGTGATAAAAGAAGCAAAAGATTTGTTTTTTATTTACTATTCTGAACTTAGAATCGTTCAAATTTAAACAATCAAATACAAATTCAAGATATCGATGTCGATAAAAATAACTAAATAGTTAATTTTTCACCTTTCTCTTCCTTCATTAGCCGATAATCTACTTTAAATTTAGTTGTCTAAAATATGAGCGAAAAGCAAGCATATACGCCTAATATAATGCAAACATTATGGTTTATAATTCAGCATCCAGTCATGGTCACCCTAATAATGGTAACTATGACCATTAATGGACCATAATGCGAGAATGAGCCGCCAATAAAATGTAATTTCATAACTATGGACAAATATTCTAAATTTGCTCAAAAATAACAAAATCCCTATTACACCAATCATGGTCAATTTGACCATCATTGGAAATATCATATATGGACGTTCCAGTAAAGGTCAGCGTCGTTCATGCAGTCTCCAAGACCGAAATATGTGAATTTTGTGGTATCATTCTTCTCACAGGTATGTTACTCTTAGTATCAATACAGAGGTATAACTCAAAACCCCATATTTTACAACAAAAACATATATCAAAATTACCTAACTCCTTACCAAAAATTACACTTATTTTATATGTTCACCATTGCATTCTGTTCAAAGGCTCGCCCTGTTATAAATGTGAAGTGTCAAAATGAGAAACGTCATTTTTTGACAAGCATAATGTCTAATGTTTATTACTAAGTGTTGCCATTTTCCTTGCAACATTTAGTTCTCTTATTTTGCAGCTTTTAAATCAAAATTGACCATCAATAGAACGCTGACCATTAATGGTACAGTTACCTTATTAGGGGTTAAGTATTTTTTAATGGTTATAAAATTATTATTTTTGACAGGTAACACATCTAGATATGAGGTTAAATTACTATGTAAAAGCATAAATCTATAGGCGTGATAGTTTTTTAGTAAAGTGTACCACAAAATACTCAGATAGTGTCAAAGCTCGCTTCGCTCGCCCCAATACTAACAATAACTATACTGTATTAAAGGACGTTCTATCTGGAGCAACTTCAATGTAGATATGACATATAAATATATAAAAAGAGCGCCATACGTAATATCGATTATGCAGCAATTTATACATAAATTCTAATTAAATATATTAGTTTCTAAGTTTATACATAATCGATAATTGAGAATTTACCAAATATAATTATTTTATCTATGGTCACTAGTTCGTTTGACTTCTTCCTAGGACTCAGTAGATAACTTGCTCCTATTTGACTATAATTCTGTTTACTTTCACGGAAAATTGTTCTTAAACTTCCAATTTCGTTAAAATCAAACCGATCCCTTCGAATTAAAATTGTTCGTAGACCAATCTAGATTTACCTCATTGAAAGCTTTGTGTAGGTTTTTTATGGTAAACATTATTTAAAAACCGGTTAATAAACCAAAATATAATTGACATTAAATTTTTACAATATTTAATAAATTACTTTTTCATAAATGTGGTACCATGCAATGTATTCTACAATCATTTTATTCCAAAACGCATATATTTTAGAATGATGATTATGTCGACGATAAACTAGAAACCTAATTTAACAATGCCAATTACTATAAACTCTTTAGTAAATTCTACTTTGAATTTAACCACGATCTTACATTAACATTACTACACACACGCTTAAGTTGAGAGTTAAGAGAGTGAGTGCCTGTCACTTATGGGCACTGACGTGCGTATCTGGAACATTGCCATTAAATTAAGCGCAGGCGTCCATACTTCCAACACCTTGTAATGTAACAATGTATATCTCCATCATTCAGAAAAAAAACCAAAGCATTTTTGTGTAAGTTAAAGCAGAGACGCTTCGTTCGAACTTAGTTCTCGCTCGGTCAATAATTATTATATATGAAGTATTTGAAAGAATGGTACGTCGTCTGCAATGTCATAATATAACTCTTTGTTAAAAAAAATGTTATAAAATTTCCTTATTTGAAATTTTTAATTGCATGCGTTTTGCTTAGCCGCATAAAATGCCTCAACCTTGCATTTTTTGACACAAGTATGAACCTTGGCTCATTCCATCATTGACTCAAAATAAGCCAATCAAGATTGGTAGCCCTCCGGTAACCCCCCTCTGGCGGCGGAGAGGGGATGTAAAGCGCCGCTTTACCCGGTTTCATTCTAAAAATATAACTGTCGAGGTTTAGCTAATATATCAAGTTTGGTATGGTTTTCGTATAAATAACGTAGAATTAATTTCTAATATAATAAATGCCATTTCATATGTAGTTTCTTAATAATTTAATAATATTTCAAAATGTCAAGTTCATTTTTTTTATTTCAGGTTACCGTAAATATTAAACGGTGATTTTTTTATATAAATAAAAAATACGACAACAAAGATGCAGATTTGAAAAAATATAACTTTTATGTAAGTACATTTACAAATAATAATAAATACGACCAAATTTCACCCTGTGGCCACATTTTGTATGTATTTTTATACACGTTCATCACCATGAGTTTTTCAGTGGAACTCATAGCTTTCATTGGACGCTTTTTTTTAGTGGCGACAGATAGTCACTTGTTGACGATATTGATGGACCCGGCACATTCAGTGCCGTGGGCGGCGCGGGTTGCGAACAACATGGTTCAAATCTTAACACAAAATGATAACAATAACAGACAATGATATTGTAAAAAGAAAAGCTCAGCAACGCACAATAGCACACGAGCAGCGAAAAAGGAACACATTCGACTTCGATGAGAGAGAGACGAATGCACTACGGTTTAAATCACGCAAACACTGCTGTCACTGAATACATTACAAAAGCTTGGTTCATAACCGAAATACGAGAATATGCACTGTTTGCGCGCAAACGACGTGAACCGATATGTAGCCGCGCTTATAACATCTGCTAACTGTCATTTTGCTTTTTCGCAATTGACCCAAAATAACCTTCACGTCAATTATTGATAATAGAAGTATTGCATTTCAAGGCATTCTTTTGTGAACACATGTTTGTACGTTCAACATTCTAACCATAACAATTAAAATCTCCTCATCTATCTGTCAGGATTTGAGTTTGACGTTTGTGCATACATTGTACTACCACTTTTCTGTGAGCGTTGTTTGCGGCCGGAGTTCACGTCAAAGATGACGTCATTACCTATGCTATCGTGGTGTCTGTTTAGCAAGTTGTGAACCGACCGTTTGCGTGCATACAGTGCCAATAGCGCATATTTGCGTGACTTAAACCGTAGGGATAATTTCAATTTATTTCATTGTAAGCACGAAATAAAATGGCGTGTAATGACAAAGAGTGAAAATTGTTCCGAACTTCTATGATTTGTTCCCATTTTACTCCGATGAGTATCGTAAAATGTTGTCTGCTAATATTTCTGCATCATTTTATATTTTTGTTAATAAAATGAAATAAAACTAATAAAAACAAAAAATATCTTGGTTTCTGAATTAGAGTTTATGACTATCCATCCATTTTGCTTTGATAATATATATTGAGAATTAAAATGTAGTTTATCAAAGAAACTAATAGAAGTGTTTGAGCAATTCGACGACACTCATTTAGAATAATTTGGTTTTTAACTAGGTTTCATAATGCACAATTATAAAGGGCTTCAACGAAAACCTGGCTAAGGGGTTTTATATTTTATAAAAACTAAACTATTTGGAGATAGCGGCGACTTAATTTACCCTCAGTCTGGTCTGGGAGTAGTCTCATTAATAACAAGAAAGTTGCCTAATATCAAGTAATTATATTACTTCCATTCTAGGAGGAAGAATAGATATTCTTCCTCCTAGCTTCCATTGATTTAACACTCTATGGTAATATAATGTTGTTTAGTCGATTTTAAAAGGTTAGAGTTACAGACAGAAGCAGCAATCCCTAGCTGTTGAAGCATAAACAAATACTTTTGGAGGATTTTTGTTTGGGCTTCTTTCTATCTATGGTTCGCTATTAGATTAGTTGCCAAAATGGCGACGACGAATGATTCGAAGGCGCCTTTGCGCCAAGTAAAAAGAGTACAGTTTGGGATAATATCACCAGATGAAATCGTAAGTTGTGTATTTTATGAAGATGTGACTTATTGCATGTCAGAGCAAATTAGATTTTTGTGTGTCGTTGGCTGAGTTGTTGTAATTGCGCAAGGAAAAGTAACACGCAGAAGTTCTTGGCTGATGTTTCCCACATTATTATTATTATTTTGTTGTGTTCTGTTCTCTTCGGAAGGAACATTAAACTTTAAATTTCATCAAAGATGCAGTGTGTATTTAATTATTAATAATCATGGATTTCCATGGCGGTTTTACATTGGGTTAATGTTGAAATAGTTTTGAACAAGTTTTATCTTTTAGCGACGAATGTCAGTCACGGAAGGGGGCATCCGCTACCCAGAGACTATGGAAGGCGGAAGGCCCAAGTTGGGCGGCCTTATGGATCCACGGCAAGGAGTCATTGACAGAAGCTCCAGATGTCAGACCTGCGCTGGTAACATGACAGAATGTCCAGGCCACTTTGGACACATTGATTTGGCCAAACCAGTGTTTCACATTGGTTTTATCACTAAGACTATAAAGATCCTCCGATGTGTCTGTTTCTATTGTTCGAAATTGCTAGTCAGTCCGGTAAGTGAATATATTTATACAGCAACCACTTTTATTTTATAGGCTATAAATGTTACATTTTAATTCAAACCAATAATCTATAGCAAAATTAAAATAATAATGTTATATGAAATACTTAAAAGAAAAGAATGAATAATTTCTTACCATAAATCAGGCTCAACTCAATTATTATTTTCTAATGTGAGGTAAACATATTGTTACTGATTACTGAGTTTTGTTGTGGCTCAAAGAAGAACCCTCAATTCTCTATCTAAATGCACTTATGTCACACCTATGAGTCAGGGCTTGCATATTTAATATGCTAAGTTTTCTCATTTAATACATTTTATTTTCAATTTATTATATATTGTTATTTATTACTTATTCTCTCCTTCCTAGGTAATTTGTCCTCAGTTTCAGGATGGCTCAAATGTTCAGAAATATATATTTTTATGTATTGCGATTCTACTACAGTAAATAAAATGTAGGTGATTTAATAGTAGTTACAGCTGTAAATTATCAACAAATAATAATTATGGAAATGAAAAAAAGACATTGTAAAATCTTTTCTACAACAAGATGAAAATTATATCCATGAAGTGCATGCAATCAGCTTAAAAATGCTAGGGAATGGGGTAAGTAAAAAAAATAGGTAAATTTTGTATCCCCCAAAATTCCATTTCAACACCTTCCCAGGCCAAAGCAAGATGGAGGGAAAGTCACCAAAAGTCTTGCTGTATTTGTCAGGAGGAGATAGAAAGTCATTATTGACTGGAATGCATGGAAGCAAGGTGCTCCTTGATAGTTGTAATTATTCATGTAGCCATGATAGAGTCCTGGAAATCATATGTGAAGCGGCATGTCTCTCAGTAGCTAGAGCAGAAAAAGGTTTGACCATGTGCATCTTGGGAAATGCTGTAAGGCTATTCTTTAAAGTGCATTGTTAACATAACTTACAGCTAACATCACAGTGAAAACATAGTTACTAAGCAGCCTCTTGATTTCAATTATGCAATTTGATTAATGCGTAATCTAACAATTTTAATTAACTATTAACTGGGAGATCTGGCTTTACTTCTGGAGAACTGATTTTTCAGATACCATGTAATACCTACAAAAATAGTAATTTGGGATCGGGTGTACCTTGGTGCATGCCCTAGACAAGACCCGTGAAAATTGTTTTAACAATACCTTTTTTTTTTTTTTTTTTATTTAGTAAATATTACACACTACAGACTCGTGGTCCGTACTCTTGTTTGTTTGGTTTTTTTTTTTACATAAAATATGTTTAATAACTTTGAGATCATTCTCCAACATATCAATATTCTTCCTGAAGGGAAGATACCCCAGTGTTAGTTTAAAATATTATAAATCTTAAGGCTATAGTGAGTCCATAATTATATATATATATATATATTTTCTCCTTATATCTAGTTTATTAGTATATATTACGTTTTAATTAGTACCCATTCAGTTTGTCGTTGAAGGGCCAGCCACAGATTCCGCTGATGCCCTTGATGTTTTGATAAGAGCCTCCACGACCTCTTCGTTTCTGTTTTGTATAGCCATTTTAAGATTGTAGTCGACTATGTTTTTGAAGTTAGCCTCCGTTGCCCGCCTTACGAATCCTCCAATGGCATCCGAGCTGTCGTCGGTATAGTAAACGCAGCATTTTGTATGGCGTGATACTGCTACTACCGCATGAGAAACGCTGTCCCGGAGCTTGGTGACTCTTTCCCTCATCTGTATGACGATTACCGACTCATACGTCAAACCCTGCGCTTCGTGTACGGTTAAGGTGCAGGAACCTGAACCAGACCCATATCCTTTGCCGACGAGTGAGGCCTTTTCCTCCTGCGTCAGCACAAGATAGAGAGTATTCTGGAGGTCAGTTGGTATATTTGCACCTGTGTAACGTTCTAGCTTCAGGGATTGAACTTGGGATCGTGATGAATAAATGCCCGTGTACACCTCGCTTAGTGCGTATGCCACATCCATGGGGTTTCTGTGGGTGCAGAACAGTTGTTGGCTGATGGAAACCAACGTTTTTGGACTACTGTACCTTATATCGAAGAGATTATCTCTGTCAATATAGGGCAGTTGGTTGACATCTCCTATGATGACGACATCCTCAGCTTCCAGTAACCGTGCAGCCATTATGATGGCCCCGAAGTGGTTCATGTGAGCTTCATCTATTAACAGACGGTTTTCTCTACGCTCCATGAACCCATTAGCCAATACAGAGGCCAAGGTGCGCACTTTGGATTTTACACCGTCGCCTATGCGTTGCGCTACCTTGTCTCGCAGATCTTTAGCTGCTTCGGTTGTGGTGGTCACTATGATGTCCTTATCAGCATCGAAGTTGTCAACTATCCAAGTTGTTTTCCCACATCCTGGAACCCCATTTATCCATGTGATGTCTGGCATCGTCCATAGCTCACGTGCTGCTACTGGATCTAGTGTCCCCGATATGGTTTTAGCCATTTCGAGGATTTTCTCCTGCAGCATTATTTTTGTGCAGCGGGCTGTTACGACAATGGGATCGTTTGGTGGTGTATGGAAGATGTTTCGGTCAGTCCGCTGCGTTTCACTTTCGTTCAATTTAACAAACCCACCAGTGGAGCTGAACGCGGCCATATACCGACCTGACATTGTTCCCTTTATGACTCGGGAAGTGTCGTTGTCATATATGGCCGCCTCCGCCTCCGTAAGCCTCACTTCCAACAAACCCTCGCTTTCCCAGCAATATGCTTGCATGATGTTTTGGCAAGTTGCCAGGTTTACATCTCGCGAAGCTTTTTCAATCGCTAGAAACTCGAGGTATGCGTTGATTGCAAAGTCTATGGGTTTTGTCGTCGGAATGTAGCTGGGCGGGCTGACCTGTCCCTTGTCGGCTCTATTGCGTTGTGTTTGAGGCTGGACGGATTTTTGGCGTGGTCTACAGAAATCTTCAACAGCGGCTGCCTGTCTTTCCGCCGTTTTTGAGATCTTATCTCGTATTCCATGGATTGCAATACTGACGATGTTAACGAAGGTGTTTGTGTTCTTTGTTTGGTCAGCTTTCTCTTTCGGATTGGCCTCTTGCCTAGCCTTAGATTTCCTGGCTTCTAGTCTTTGTTGAAGGCGCTCAGACCCAGTTTGCGTAGTTGAATACGGCTGGAGGATTCCCGTGGTATCAGTGGGTGAGATCACAGTGGGTGCTTTGAGAAAGCTGAGGTCTTGTCCTCTATCCTCATATGCTATAACTTCATGATTTTTAGAAGCTTTTATGCATCCTATGTGATCTGCGATCTGTCCTCTTTCGTATTCGACTACCATTGCGTCTACGCTAATTTTGCGTGGTATTATGCTAGCACCTTCTTCAAACTCTCCAAGCTTCGAGAGCACTTTATCCGCCATCAAGAAAGGAGTTTTTGTGCTCCAGTCGATTAGTGCTATTGTTTTGTTTCGCGATCGCACTAATCGACATTCACAGCCAGCCAGAGTCGTCTCGGGTAACTCGTTATATATCCTACGCTTGATGGTGGTTTTTGTAGTGCTCCCGTTGAGCAATGCGGCTAGTCCGGGTGAGATTGCAACGCGGTTTTTCTTATTTGCAATGCAGTAGCTGATACCGAGGCATTCAGTGTTGCTGTCCATGAAAAGGGCCACTCCACGAACCCTAATGCTAGGCTCGCCCCTTTCTCCGAACTTCAAGAATTTGTCTAATGGAGTTCGCTCTGGAGAGGCTCGCCGCACATCGGGCCCTCGGTTTGTAGCCCCCGAGATGGGCTGGGGCATGTCAGGTCGGTTCCGTTTCGGTTTCAGTGTGCTATGCCTTTTCGCTGCGGTTTTGAATGCTCTTTCCGCGTAGTTCAGGAAGTGAGTCCTGTTTTCTGGGTCTGCCATGATAGTCTGCAGGTTTTGCATTGTAAGGCTGGAGTTCATGTGAATCTCCAGGTCTTGCCTTAATGCTAGAAAACGTGGGCACTCCAGAACTACATGCCATACAGTTTCGCTAACATTTGGATCGCACTCACAACCTGGGCTTTCCAATAATTTGAACCTGTGCAGATATTCAGCTATCCCGCCATGTCCCGTCAAGACTTGCACTTGTGTAGGTGTAAGCTTTGTGGTTCTAACTATCCGGTATGACTTATTGACATCCGGTAGGAACTGCTTAGTGACTTGTCCTGTGCTGGAAGAGACGTACCGGTCCTGCCATTTGCGGACTGTCTCTTCTCTGATCTTTTTCTTGACGTGAGATAGTGGGACATCACCGTAGTCTAGATCAGAGGTAGCATGCAGGGCTGCGGACTTAGCTAGCTCATCGGCTCGCTCATTACCCGTTGTACCTACATGTGCTCGTAGCCAGAAGAACCGCACTTGTCTTCCCTCCATCCTCATATCTCTCATGCACTCTTTGATGGATTTAGTCAGGGGATGGGTTAATCTGGGATTTTCCAGCAGGTCGAGTGAAGATCTAGAGTCACTCAGAATGTTGACTATTTGAGATCCGCTGGATTTTGCAGATTGAACTGCCCTAAAGAGTGCATAGAGTTCTGACTGGAAAACTGTGCAGGTGGGGTCCAGACTGAAGGTGGAGAAGCTTGACTCTTTTCCTTCCTCCCACCATGTAAGGGCTGCGCCAACTTTTCCCTCAATTTTGCTACCGTCCGTGTAGACTTGTGGACCGGTAATTTGGTGGGAGTTAAGGGTTTCAAGACTCATGTCCTCAAGGAGCTCGTACTCAGTTGTTTCGAGTATCGATGGATGAGGCTGCTGAAGATAGCTCACATTTTGCTCCAACTTCCTTCCTGATGGTATATAGTCTGATGACAAGCCTTTTTTTGCCATGTATAGGCTAGCGGTTTCCTGTATTCTCAGATCTAGCGGTAATGTTCCTGACAGTGCGAGTGCTGATGTGAGCGATACCGTGCGGTATGCCTTACAGATTTTTTGTGCGAAGCCCCTTTGTAATGCGTCCAGACGTTTCCTGATCATCTGAAGCTCGGTCGCTTGGTACCACGCACAGGAGGCATACAGCACGATCGGCTCAATAACTGCAACGTATATGGTCCTAATTATTTCGGTGTTTAAGCCCCATGTGACTTTTGCTGCACATGCCAGTTGCTTGTATATTCCGGTCACTTTCCTGCAAATTCCATTTACATGCGCAAGAAAGTTTAGATTGCGGTCTATGATCAGGCCCTTCCCTTTAACAATACCTTAGAAGGTTATAGTTTAATCATAAAAATGGACAATTATCTGTATCCAAAAATCTAAAACATAAAATACTTGCACGGATGTGTATGGGGAAGTTGCCATAAAAGAAAAATCAGTATATTTTTTATTCCAATATTGACCCTAGTTGATGAAGAATCAAAAGTGATAGTGGATCTATCACAAACCATATCAGAGTTAGTGGCAGGCTTCGATGTGAGTGTTAAGCAAATTTTAATTGAGTTGAACAAATTGAAAGAGTGAAAAATCTTGAATAATAGGTACTGCGTGAATTGAGTGAAGCAAACCAACAAACACGAGTCTAATACTCAACCATCACAATAAAGAAAGTATTTAATATCATATTATTCCTTGTGATGAAAAATGGATCCTACATGATTATCAGAAACCCTCATCACAATGGTTGAACCCAGGAGAACTGACCAAATCATGACCGAAGCGAAAGTTGCCTCAGAAAAAGGTACTGGTAATTGTCTGGTGGACCAGTGCTGGTGTCATCCACTATAACTTCTGGCCAGATGATTATGGCAGATCTCTTTTGTCAACTATTGCTAACAGGATAGAAAAGCCGTTAAATACTTGGGTCTGGTCAACAAGCCCATTGCCACCTGAGGACAATGCTAGACCACACACTGCACAACTGACGGTTTCTAAACTAGAGGAGCTGCAATTGGAATGTCTCCAACACCTACCATACTTCCCTTACCTTGCTCCAACAGATTACCACTTTTACCACAATTTGGACAACTTCATAAGCAGAATCATCATCCCACTACTATTAAAATGTTTTTTTTATCTGTATGTAAATAAACTTGAATTAAATATGATACACAGATTAATTAGGCTGTGTTTATTATTAAAGTCTGGTGTAGTTGTGTTGTTAATGGTGGCAAACAACAGCCTTGTCCTCCGTATACAATGCTGTGTCTACAATACTGCTGTTACTCTAATTTTGCATTCACACATGGTCAATGTGATTAGTTAAGACTGGATCCACTTAGTTTTCCAAACGTGCCAAATGGAGAGATCTCAATACATAAATATTTGAATTTGAAAATTTTTAGCATGCGATTTATGCATAGCATAATTTGCTAGAGTGGAATTAAACTAAATTCCTTGGTGGTGAATGTATGTACCACCAGAAGCAAAAACAAAAAAGTTCATAGAAGCCTAGGGGCTGATTTTCATAACCACTAAAAATGTCTATTATTCAGAATCATCACTAGTCAGTGACATGGTATACTAAAGGAAATTTAAGGAATACATCATCTGTTGTGAATAAAAGTAATTTTCTTTCAGTTCACACTATCTAATATGTGCATTTATTTTTTTGCCACATTAGTGACAACCTTACATATCCTGTAAACACCTTGTTCATGAATTGGCTTTTTATAGTGTACTAGTGGCCCGCCCTGGTTTCACCTGGGTAATTGCAACTATAAATTGAGATGTAAGCTATCCTATCTTTCAATGTGGATCAAATTGCATGTGGTGTGCAAATCACATTTAAAATTGTTTCAGTAGTTTAGGAGTCCATCGCGGACAAACATTGTGGCATGTAATTTTTATATATAAAGATAGTGCAGGATCTGTTTTTAGGGGACAATTAGTAGACTTCTAGGATCTAGTACTTGTTAATGTAATCAAATAAAAGAAAAAGTGGGAATTACATATCATATATCTGTACATTCCTGAGCAGTATGCAGAAGTTTTCTAAACATATAAGTAACACATTACTTTTGTATTGTACAAAATGTGATTTCTTTATGTATTTTACCTAATAAGAAACAATTATTTAATTATACTATGGGAATTTCTTAAAACGATTTTGTATTCAAGGGCTATCAGACAGATTTGCAGAAACAGACTAAGAGATAACTCACTGGACAAATTTCTTGACTAATGACATGAATTCAGAGATCCTCAGTCAGCCCATTGGACTATTGTCTTTCATAGACAGAGTGCCAAGTAGCAGTATAGAAAAAAAAATAGAAGCAATAATTTAATTATTTTATGGGAATTTCTAAGGTTTTTAGATTACATTTCTTCTGTAAATTAAAATTGTGAGCAAATAGAGTTAGTAAGATTGAATATAAAATGTATGAACAATTAAAAATTTGTTCTTAAGATGATATGTAAACTTTGCAGGAAACAATTACCTTTTTGTCCTTAAGAACCAAATTAATTTACAATTGTAATACATATTAAAGTAAAATTTCGTCAATAATGATTACTTTTTAATTTCTCAAATGAGCAACTGTCTGTAACACTGAATTTTATTTTTAGACAAATCCAAAAATTAAAGAAGTTGTTATGAAATCTAAGGGACAGCCTCGCAAAAGGTTAACTTATGTATATGACCTATGCAAAGGTAAAAATATTTGCGAAGGTGGAGAAGATATGGATATAGGTAAAGAAGGAGAGGAGCCTAAGAAAGGATCAGGTCATGGTGGCTGTGGTCACTACCAGCCATCTATTCGAAGACAGGGCTTGGACTTGACAGCCGAATGGAAACATGCCAATGAAGACACACAAGAAAAGAAAATCATAATCACAGCTGAAAGAGTATGGGAGATATTAAAACATATAACAGGTACATTAAATTATATACATTCATAAGTACATATGAATACATTATGTGATGATCTGAGTCACCATTTAAAAATAGTGTAAAAATTAATATGATCACATATTCATTACTGTATGTATGTTTACATTGACCAAGAAACATTATTTTGTTCTTGCAGATGAAGAATCATTTATATTAGGAATGGACCCAAAGTTTGCCCGACCTGACTGGATGATTGTAACAGTTCTGCCAGTGCCACCACTGTCAGTACGTCCCGCTGTTGTTATGTTTGGTTCAGCCAAGAATCAGGATGACTTGACCCACAAACTTGCTGATATAATTAAGTCAAACAATGATTTGATGCGGAATGAACAGTCTGGGGCAGCAGCTCATGTGTTGGCAGAGAACATAAGAATGTTGCAATTCCATGTTGCAACATTTGTGGACAATGATATGCCTGGCATGCCAAAGTAAGTTTCGTCATGATATGTGACTCTTGTTGAAAAGATATAATATGAAGAAATTAGAAAACAATTTTGAATAAATATTTTTTCAAATTTTGTCATATAAAATAGATAGAAATGTACTAAATTTACCATGGCAATTTGTAACGTTTTAATCCCTGTTTTCAATCAGATTCTTTGCAATACAATCAGTTATAAAAAAAAAATATCATTAATAAATGTAAAGTCTAGCCTTTTAAGGTATTGTGGTGGAATGAGCTTGGTGTTAAGCAATAACCTTTGCTTATAACAGATGCAGTTTTTCACAAGTGCAACTGCAATACGCCCATCACCCTCAGACCTAAATTTGTTAAGTCTCTTGTGCTTGTAATTTAGGCTATTATTATAACAATTGTTGTTTCCACTCAGTAAAAAAAGATAAAAATGTGTTACAGAGCCATGCAGAAGTCCGGGAAGCCTCTTAAAGCCATCAAGGCGCGTCTCAAGGGTAAAGAAGGCAGAATTCGTGGAAACCTCATGGGTAAACGAGTCGACTTCTCGGCGCGTACCGTCATCACGCCCGACCCTAACCTGCGTATTGACCAAGTAGGAGTGCCTAGGTCCATTGCACAAAACTTAACATTCCCTGAATTAGTCACACCTTTCAACATTGACAGAATGCAAGAACTTGTCAGGAGAGGCAATGCTCAGTATCCTGGCGCGAAATATATCGTTCGTGAAAATGGTGAAAGGATAGATTTGCGATTCCACCCTAAACCATCTGATCTGCATTTACAGTACGGATACAAAGTTGAGCGTCATTTGAGGGATGATGATTTAGTTATATTTAACCGACAACCAACACTGCACAAGATGAGTATGATGGGACACAGGGTAAAGGTTCTCCCGTGGTCTACATTCCGTATGAACCTGAGTTGCACATCGCCATATAACGCTGATTTTGATGGTGACGAAATGAACTTGCATGTACCACAATCTATGGAGACGAGAGCTGAAGTAGAAAACATTCACATCACTCCTCGGCAGATTATCACACCTCAAGCGAACAAACCTGTCATGGGTATTGTGCAGGATACGCTCACAGCAGTTAGAAAAATGACAAAAAGAGATGTGTTTCTGACTAAGGAACAGGTTATGAACCTCCTAATGTTTTTACCCACATGGGATGGTAAAATACCACAGCCTTGCATTTTGAAACCCCAGCCACTTTGGACTGGAAAACAAATATTCACGCTGATCATTCCCGGACATGTAAACATGATTCGAACTCATTCCACTCATCCTGATGAGGAAGACGATGGCCCATACAAGTGGATTTCGCCAGGAGACACAAAAGTCGTTGTGGAACATGGAGAACTGCTTATGGGTATCTTGTGTAAGAAATCTCTTGGTGCTTCGGCTGGTTCTTTGCTGCATATTTGCATGTTGGAGTTGGGCCACGAAACGGCTGGTCGCTTCTATGGTAACATTCAAACTGTGATCAACAACTGGCTGTTGTTGGAAGGTCACTCTATCGGTATCGGCGACACTATTGCCGATCCGCAAACCTATATAGAAATTCAGCGCGCCATCGTAAAAGCTAAAGATGATGTAATAGAGGTCATTCAAAAAGCTCACAACATGGAGTTGGAACCTACACCTGGTAACACTCTCAGGCAAACTTTCGAGAATCAGGTGAATCGTATTCTAAACGACGCTCGTGACAAAACTGGTGGTTCAGCTAAGAAATCTCTCACTGAATATAATAACCTCAAAGCCATGGTGGTCGCAGGTTCTAAAGGATCCAATATTAATATCTCTCAGGTTATTGCTTGTGTGGGTCAACAGAACGTTGAAGGTAAACGAATTCCGTTCGGCTTTCGCAAACGCACATTGCCGCACTTTATCAAAGACGATTATGGTCCTGAGTCAAGAGGTTTTGTAGAAAACTCATATCTTGCCGGTTTGACGCCTTCTGAGTTCTACTTCCACGCTATGGGAGGTCGTGAGGGTCTTATCGATACCGCTGTAAAAACCGCTGAAACTGGTTACATCCAACGTCGTTTGATAAAGGCTATGGAGTCTGTAATGGTACATTACGATGGCACTGTCCGTAATTCGGTTGGACAGCTGATTCAGTTGAGATATGGAGAAGATGGTCTAGCTGGTGAGACTGTAGAGTTCCAGAACTTACCGACAGTTAAGCTGTCTAATAAGGCGTTTGAGAAAAAGTTCAAGTTTGATCCATCAAATGAGAGATACCTTAAGAGAATTTTCAACGAAGACATCATTAAAGAACTGACTGAATCTGGCTACGTGATTTCTGATCTCGAAAGCGAGTGGGAGCAACTATCGAAAGACCGAGAAGTTTTACGACAAATCTTCCCTAGTGGCGAATCTAAGGTTGTACTCCCATGCAACTTTAAGAGGATGATTTGGAATGCTCAAAAGACTTTCCATATTAATAAAAGAATGCCAACAGATCTAAGTCCCATAAAAGTAATTCAAGGTGTCAAAGAGCTGCTGAAGAAATGTATTATTGTGGCAGGAGAAGACCGTTTGTCTAAACAAGCCAATGAAAACGCTACGCTGCTTTTCCAGTGCTTAGTACGATCAACACTCTGTACTAAATTCGTTTCAGAAGAATACAGATTATCCAGTGAAGCTTTTGAGTGGTTGATTGGTGAAATTGAAGCCAGATTCCAACAAGCTCAAGTCAATCCCGGTGAAATGGTTGGAGCTTTGGCTGCTCAGTCTCTTGGAGAGCCTGCCACTCAGATGACACTGAACACTTTCCATTTTGCTGGTGTGTCCTCGAAGAACGTAACCCTTGGTGTGCCGCGTCTTAAGGAAATCATTAATATCTCAAAGAAACCCAAAGCTCCATCTCTAACAGTATTCTTGACAGGCGGTGCTGCCAGAGATGCAGAAAAAGCTAAGAATGTTCTCTGCCGACTGGAACATACTACACTACGAAAAGTAACGGCGAACACAGCTATTTACTATGATCCTGACCCTCAAAATACGGTTATCGCCGAAGATCAAGAATTCGTTAATGTTTACTATGAAATGCCTGACTTTGACCCCACAAAGATCTCTCCCTGGCTATTGCGTATTGAACTCGACCGTAAGAGAATGACAGATAAAAAACTGACTATGGAACAGATTGCGGAAAAGATTAACGCTGGCTTTGGCGATGATCTGAACTGTATCTTCAATGACGACAACGCCGAAAAACTTGTTCTGCGTATCAGGATCATGAATAACGAAGAGAGTAAATTCCAAGATAATGATGAGGAAACCGTTGATAAAATGGAGGATGATATGTTCTTGAGATGCATTGAAGCTAATATGTTATCGGACATGACATTGCAGGGCATTGAGGCGATTGCCAAAGTATACATGCATCTGCCACAAACTGAAGCTAAGAAACGCATTGTTATTACTGAACAAGGAGAATTCAAAGCCATCGCCGAATGGCTGCTGGAAACTGACGGTACTTCTCTTATGAAGGTGCTCTCTGAACGTGATGTTGATCCAATCAGGACATTCAGTAACGATATTTGTGAGATCTTCCAAGTGTTAGGAATAGAGGCTGTACGTAAATCAGTAGAGAAGGAAATGAACGCTGTATTGCAGTTCTACGGTCTCTACGTCAACTACCGTCATCTTGCGTTGCTTTGCGACGTCATGACAGCTAAAGGTCACCTTATGGCTATCACTCGTCACGGTATCAACAGACAAGACACTGGTGCGCTGATGAGATGCTCATTCGAAGAAACTGTGGACGTTTTGCTAGATGCCGCCAGTCACGCGGAAGTAGATCCAATGAGAGGAGTGTCCGAGAATATCATTATGGGACAATTGCCCAGAATGGGAACTGGTAAGTCGAAAACTACAGAAAATCTTGTATTCTTATTTGTTGTTTGTAAATAAATAAGCTTAATTATGATTTTCTTTTTAGGTTGCTTTGATTTGCTGCTTGATGCCGTGAAATGTAAGAACGGTATGGAAATGGGAGGCCTCGGTGTGGGAATGGGCGTTGGAGGAGGCATGTACTTTGGCGTTGGAACACCCTCTATGACACCACTCATGACACCCTGGTCCACACAAAACACTCCAGGTTACAGCAGCAGCGTATGGTCTCCAGGTCAAGGTAAGAAATAGAAACTAAATTTTGACCTGCAGTTTGTTGGCAGCATATTTTCAATATATGACATGAATTTTTATTATGTTTCAGTGGGAAGCAGCATGACTCCTGGTGGTCCGTCGTTTTCACCGTCGGGTGCTTCAGACGCGTCTGGTCTCTCGCCAGCCTACAGCGCTGCCTGGTCACCACAGCCCGGTTCTCCCGGTTCTCCTGGCCCCCCAATGTCTCCCTACGCCTCGCCCACTGGAGCTTCCCCGTCCTATTCACCTACCAGTCCCATGTATGCGCCAGCCTCCCCAAGTCTCACTCCCACTTCCCCTCACTACTCGCCTACAAGCCCTTCGTATTCCCCAACTTCGCCCAACTATTCTCCGACCTCGCCGATTTATTCACCTACGTCACCGAGCTATTCGCCGACCTCACCCGGTTATTCGCCCACTTCTCCGTCTTATTCACCGACGTCTCCTAGCTACTCACCGACATCGCCGAGCTATTCGCCTACAAGTCCCGCATACTCTCCTACATCGCCGAGTTATTCGCCTACTTCACCAAGCTACTCTCCTACGAGTCCGTCGTACTCGCCGACTAGTCCATCATATTCGCCGACTAGTCCGGCTTACTCTCCCACATCACCAGGCTATTCGCCATCTTCGCCCAGTTATTCTCCGACGAGTCCAGTATACAGCCCGGCTTCACCGAGTTATTCGCCATCCTCTCCAAATTACACGCCGACCTCGCCCGCGTACTCGCCCACTAGTCCTTCGTACTCCCCGACTTCGCCTGCCTATTCTCCAACATCTCCGAGTTACTCGCCATCGTCACCAAAGTATTCGCCAACTTCACCTAACTATTCGCCTACCTCGCCTTCCGTCGCGGGTGGCAGTCCTACGTACTCACCGACAAGCCCTCAATATTCACCGACAAGTCCTCAGTACTCGCCCACGAGTCCGGCTTATTCTCCGTCTTCACCACAACACCCGGGCAGTACACGATATTCTCCTTCCTCTCCAAACTACTCACCGTCCTCGCTCAACTACTCACCTTCTTCGCCCGGTTATTCGCCGATGTCTTCTACCAAGTACTCTCCAACCTCCCCAACGTCCCCTACGTACACTCCTACCTCTCCTAACTATTCTCCATCTTCTCCTGCTTATTCCCCATCTTCGTCTGCTGGAGGACCTTCTACTTACTCTCCAACGTCTCCTACCTATTCTCCCACTTCACCTCAGTATGATGAGGGTGACGATTAAACTAATATTCCATTGTTTAAGTACTGCTCGACCAGTATGGGCATGTCCTGATTATGAGTGCAGCATTTAAATATCAATAATTGATAGCTGATTGAGCACAAAGTGTTTTGTTATTTACAACTCGTTTAGTAGGCTTGCCATATTATGACATCAGTGCCCATACTGCTTAAAATGTATGTGTCTATGTAATTATTTGTGTAATAGTTAATATTTTTATTATAATTTGATTTCTGAGCTCTCCAATGAAATTTGGGGCCAGTGATAAGAAAATGACTAGTTTTATGAATTCTTGATATCTAAGAAAAGGAGTTTCATTATTGTTGTTGTTATTTTGGTAATCTATTCATATAATATATTAAAATCATAAAATGTAAAGATGCGGGGTTTTGTATTGCGTCAAAAACGTGATCGACTAACTTAGTCATCACGTTCTACGTCTCTTGGGTACATGATATGTACAGGTCAATGATGAATGTTGGTGTTATATATAAGTGCTAGATTTTAAATCTTCTAATTATATGAATTAAAAACTAAGGTGTAATTATGAATAAAATGAATGAAAATCCATACCATCTTTTACATTCTGAAACGACTTTCCAAAAAAGCTTAAACGGTATGAACGAAGGGATGCATTTGAGTTATGGCTACGATACTACGATAGTCAGTTGGAAGAGCACGTCCCGGCTATAGGGACGGGGAAGGTTGTGGGTTCGAACCCCGCTCGTAGTCAAAATTGATTTTTGTAGCGCTCGTAGCGTAGTTTGCTTAGCCTTAGCTGATCAGCAAAGTTAAGCAACGTTTGCCGCTGTCATGAGGTGGATGGGTGACCGCTGGTGACATTACTACTAAGCACTTCAGTGCTTTGGAGGGCACGTTAAGCCGTCGGTCCCGGTTGTTGTCTTAGCATGGCAGTCGTTATAGCATGGTGGTAGGGCATTTCGCGAATGCCCGTCTGGCTAGCTATCATCATCAGGTAGAAAATCGCCAATCGTAGTTGTCGCCAAGCGCCTAACGGTGTGTTCCATCGGCTGTCCTTGAGAGCCAGTAATTGTATGCCTGAAGATGTTGTCAGCCTGAACTACATCTTCGACCACATCATCACATAACATCAGGTGAGATGGTGGTCAAAGGCTATCCTATTAGCTATAAATAAAAATTATTACAAATAACTTTTTTCGTTGTAATTTTGTTAGTTTGTTTGCTTAGCAGGTCGTCTGTGGTAGGTGTTAATGCAACAAAATACTATGGTAGTAATAATCTTCATATATATTATATCTCCTATTAGTAGAGGAGTCGTGGGAGATCCACCTTCACCCAAAAGATAACTTGACGTGACATTTTTTACTAAATATAATTTATAAAAAATATTTCAAGCGCTCGTAGCGAAGTTTGCTTAGCCATTCTGAATCGATCAGCAAAGTTAAGCAACGTCCGCCTCGGTCATGAGTTGGATGGGTGACCGCTGGTGACGTTACTACTGAGCACTTCCGTGCTTCGGAGGCCACGTTAAGCCGTCGTCGGTCCCGGTTGTTGTTAGGACGGCAGTCGTTACAGCATGGTGGTAGGGCATTTTGCGAATGCCCGCCTGGCTAGCTACCACCCTCAAGTTGAAAATCTGTCGCCAAGCACCTAACGGTGTGTTCCGACAGCTGTCCTTGAGAGCCAGTAATTCTAGGTTAGCCTGAACAACATCTTCGACCAAATCATCACTTACCATCAGGTGAGATAGCGGTCAAAGGCTAACCTATCAGGCATAAAAAAAAATATACCTATGATAACTTGCCTATCGAAAAGTTTTCATTGCTATTATTAATTGATTAAATTTTAATAAATTTTCTGCTACAATAAAAGCATTTAGACACCTATAAGTCATAGCAGACTCATAGGCAGTCCAAATGCTCCAGCCCACTCCCAGTTGGCAGCGTGCCCAGCATGCTGTGCCAGCTTATTCTTATTGGCTTGCCTACTTATTTCTGCACGGCTACCTATCCAGCAGATGTGAACAGGTAAGTCAATATAGGTAACTACACCAATCTGTTAATCAATCGAAATTGATGTCATAACTAAGATATTTTATTTACAAAACCAATGGTAAATTATTAATATAAAGTTGATAAAAATTTATTCTGTTAAAAATATGTAGGAATGAAAACTTTTCGATAGGCAAGTTATCATAGGAATGTTTGTTAATAATTTATATTTGATAAAAAATACGTCACATGAAGTAATCTGATGGGTGAAGGTCGATCTCCACCGGCTCTTAGACTATGGAACCGACGACACGTCCGGAGCAGATGTTTCAGTGTTGGTAATATTGGAGTGTAACGAATCAGCAGAATAAAACTGAGCACTGTTCTGTGACTTCGGAGCAAAGAACCCGTATTACGGGATAGATTCACCGGGCACGAAGCTTCCCGACCGCTAAATGTTCATGGAGGATTTTGTGCACTTGACTCATACCAATGCCTAAGCTTGCCCGAATCTGGTGATAGGTCACTCTTATATCAGTCTCTATCATACGCCGCACAACACTGATGTTCTCTTCAGTCTTCGCCGTAGAAGAGCGTCCCTCTCACAGATCATCGCTGAAATTAGTGCGACCACGTTTAAAATCATTAAACCAGTTGTAAACAGTGGCACGAGGTGGGGCTTCATCGTGAAAGGACAATCGTAGTCTATCATAACTTTCGTTGTTGACTTAAATGACATCGAAAGTTATAAACCATTCCACGAAAAATTTCTCGCTTAAATAAAAAATTAAGTAAAGTAATTACTAAAAAAAATAAGTAAAATAATTACTAAATAATAAGTATCGGCAATGAGTTCCATTTTCAAAATTTAAAATTATTTTTTTATTACATTGTTTACAAGTGCCTAGTTCTAAAAACTTTCAGCACGTAATATTATAACATTACCGTGCTTTCAGTCTCGCCCTCGTATTGTACGTCACGATGAAAATGTTGACATCTTTTATGTCGTTAAGTTGACATTTGAAACGGATAAGTTTTTTATGTTATGAACTGGCGAGACGGCCAAGCCACCCAGCCTGACGGTATGGTAGGCGGTCACGCCATGTGTATGTCTCCAGCTTACTCAATTGAAATTTCTTAATTCTGAATATGCCAATATTTAGAGCAGATTTAGTGCAATTATGAATACCAACTCAAAATTTAGGTGCCAAATAAACTTTGATGCTACATGTGATTATTAGTGTGTTAGCTGGCGTTATGGTCTCCAGCTGACACATGCTGTATATACGAAACGGCTGAAGATGTGATTATATACCAGGGATTTAGCCTTTCCATAATAGATGCAGTGTCACACCTTTCTTATTCTAAATGACACTGCACTACGCTATCTACTCCAAGCGTTAGTTCATGTGTGTTGTTTTCCCAGTAATTTCATCTACAGTGCATTTCACAACTAAAAACAGTAGTGTTTGCATATGACATATAGAACACCTGACACTGCGGTGGTACCCGCCAAAACGGGTATTGATATATTTTCTTTTTAACTACAGTTATACCTAAGACTTATTAGTATTAGTATTTGTAAGGAGATGTAAGGAGATGTATGTAGAAAGTAAAACCAACTAAGTACGTTACACCTTATATTAATTCTTAATATGATTACAAAATACAAACTTACATCACTAACTATTGTGCTTTATAAACTTCGA
Source organism: Plagodis dolabraria (assembly GCA_963854805.1). NCBI lineage: Eukaryota > Metazoa > Arthropoda > Insecta > Lepidoptera > Geometridae > Plagodis > Plagodis dolabraria. Next base: position 19,357,985 of record OY978442.1, read on the forward strand.
ACACAGCCATTTTAGATAAGTACTATACATTACGTTGTATTTAATATTACTAATATTATCTAAGAAATGCGTATGAAAGCAACACAATTCGATGATCAGCTTAGCGAGAAATGACATTCGAATGAGCTATGAGCGTATTATTATATTACTTAACTCTCAATTCAATTCATTTACGTAATCTATAACAGCTTTTGGAAGAAAATGCTGACATGGAAGCCATTATTACCCGATATTCTATTCTATGTCACGAGAAATTATTTCCCTCGGTATATTTCTATGATACGGTCTTGATCGACGTACTCGAAGATGTGAGGGGCATCCATGAGTATACCCACAGTTCCAGCTGTGGTGACTACAAAGAAGATATAGAGCTGGAGTCTGTCAATCACCATGGCCACATACTTCCAGTCCTCACGAGTCTGAAACGTAGATAATGCCTTGTTAGATTTGTCATTCTTCTTTTAGTAAAAATTGGGAACGCATGGTGCGGAAAATGTGGTTGTTTATAAATGATTGAAAATATATCTTCAAGATAAAGATGTAAAATAAAAATTTAAGAACCTGTATGTACAGATCTTCGTTGCGCAAATGCTCAGCAATGAACTCTACAGCCTCTGTAGCTTTGGCAGCTTCCGGAGACAGGAGCACAGAGTCCGAGCTCTCAGACTCTCTGCGTTCTCCTCCCAGCCCCAAGCCACCCAGTGCACCAAGGCCACCTAAGGCACCGACCTCACCACCCCCTTGAGTGCGGTTGATCTTGCAATTTGGATGGTGTAGATCGGACAGCTCCATAGCTTCCATTTTACTTTGTTTCGTTCCAATAGCACTGTCAATAAAACTAATATCAAAAACGACGGATAATGTTACAAGAATCGAATTAATGTTTACAAGACTACCTGATGTGCTTCGGTAATTCATGTGCCGCTGCAGCGTGGGGTGGGCCACTCATGCCTGGCATCTCCATCATCCACCGCAGCCTCGTCTTGCGAGGTCGTCGCATGAACAGCATGGCGGGCAAATAGTTGAGGAAAACGCTTCGAATCCATAACGGCATTCTGAAACAAAGGAATAACTTAATACCTTGTCCATAAAATGTATAGCTCATAGACTTTTAAACAGTACCTATGTGTTCTTGGTCCCCTGAAGTTCCAATTGATGATGATCACAGTTACAAGAATACTGACAGTATTCATGATGAATGTAAACAGCAAATATTTGGCTATGAGCGGTAACACTAGCGAAGTGGGTGGCAAAATCTTCGATACCAGGAGCAGAAACACGACCAGTGACAGCAAAATGCTGATACCCAACGTGACCTGGGAACAATGGTATATGTAACTAAATGTTATGATTTTTTTCGGAAAAAATAATACGAAAAGTTGATACAAGATATTCAGAACTATACCTTTTCGCCCGCTTCAGCAGGTAAGTAGAAAACAAGAACACACAAAAATGAGATGAGAACCGTTGGCAAGATCAAGTTGACAGTATAGAATAAAGTCTTCCTTCTGATGATAATATAAAATGTGATATCAGTCTCAGTCGGATGATTTCCTTCGTAGATGTTCAAGTATGCCGGTACTTCGATGATGTCCCATGTTCCCGACTTCCAGTAATCTGAGAGGTCAACGAAGTTTTTATTGTTGTATAGAGCAAGAGATACTTGGTCACCATTGAACGTCCATGAGCCAAATTTCATGATACAGGTTTGCTGATCAAACGGGAAATAGGTGACATCGATAGTACAGGAACTCTGAAATAATAAATACGATTGGTATTATAATTATTATAGTTCCTAGAAGGACTTTGATAGGCAGTTGCAAAGAGTAGTACAACCGAACCTGATAAATTGCAGGTGGCACCCACAATACTTCTCCGTTAGGATAGATCAGGACGTTAGACTTGTATCGGACTTCGTAGTTGCCATCAGCACTAAAAGTAAAATAGAAAAGTTAAGGATGTCCAAGCTTCTTTCGATCGATTCGATTATTAAGACAGTATATTTACTTATTAAAGAGCACGATGTCTGGCTTCCAGACTTTGTCTGGTGGTAACCGCAGTACACCTATACCACCATAATCAGCTTCATCCCACATCAGCTGATAATCCATCCATACAAGTCGAAGCCAAACATTTGATTTCATAATTTGGTTCTTCTCATTCTAAAACACAAGAAAAAAGATACAATTAAAATCCTCATGGTTTAAGCTATACAGATAATATTACAAACTAATTTTATATCGTAAGTACGAGAGACATATTAGATTCATAACATTTCGGTACATCTTGAAACATGAAATATTTTATTGTGGCTATGAATATTCTCGCTTTAACGGTGTGTTCCGGCAGATGTCCTTGAGAGCGAGTCATTCTAGGTTAGCCTAGAATTACTGGAATACCTAGAAATACAACATCTTCAACCACATCATCACTTACCATCAGGTGAGATAGTGGTTAAAAGCTCTCAGGCATAAAAAACTAAAAAAAAAATGGCTCAGTGGCATTGAATATGGACTGCCGCGCAGCAGGTCCATGGTTTGAATCCCGCCGCGGGCTTGAGCTTTAACGCATATTGGTAAGGCATTTTTGCGAATGCCCGCCTGGCTAGCGACTACCCTCAAGTAGAAAATCTGTCGCCAAGCACCTAACAGTGTGTTCCGGCAGCTGTCCTTGAGAGTCAGTAATTCTAGCTTAAGCCTGTTAACACCTTCGACCACATCATCACTTACCATCAGGTGAGATTGTGGTCAAAGGTTTATATCAGCTATCAGCAATAAAAAAAAACACACTGTCCCAATGAGTTGACTTCGGACCTATGTGATATCCTGTGGTCCCAGCAGTAGGAAAATGGAGCGAGCTTTTCCCCAGCTGTAAAGATCGGTGTAAGACTGTACACGTCACTGAAGATATCGAATTATTTGCAAATTGATTTCTACTGTGCTTATTGTCCTTAAGCGACAGAACAGAAGAAGATATTGATCACATAAATGCAATTTAGCTAACATAACTATGTTACGAGTAGCTAAATTGCATCGAGTTTGAACCTTTGGTATTTAAAATATATCAAAACTACGTTTGTATGAAAGGTACCATGAATACACACCCTTAATACATACGCTAATGTTTATACATTTCTATTGGATGAATAAAAAGTTCTACAAGGAAGTATGACTTAAGAATCTCGTAAAAAGTTCCTCAACGAGATTAGCAAAAAAATTGCATATTAAAGTAAGGCTTGGATAAACGTACAACATTGATGAGCTGAACAAAGGCGAGACCAAAGCGCACGTCGACCTTCTGTGTCATATTCTGCACCGGCCGGATGAGTTTGTTGTATCCACGGAACAGGTCGCGGACTAAGCGTTCTTCGTCTTCGGAACACCATCCTGTAATGACAGTTCTATATTCTGCAGTCTCTTCATTTGCATGTTGCTCTGTTATCCTATGTCATTTACAATTATTAGAGACCGTCTAGTAATCTGATTTATGACTGCACCGTCCCCAAGAATGGTTAAAACATGAATTATATTAAAAAAGTTTCACAGTGGCCAAAAGGTTTAGTTGTGTAAAATCAGAAGATGGGGGATTACAGTAGGAGGTATAAATTTACGATCTAAAATTGTAAATGGTATGTTATTCGGATCTTAGCAGGTGACAGCGATAACCATATATTTGAAAAAATGCCTATTTGCTAAAATAGTAGGTATACACGTAGTATCTGTGTAAAATAATATTCAAACACTGATGTTGTAGATATATACTACTAATCTTTTCCAATTAAAATACCAAAATTACTTATTGATGGTAATATAAATCAAAATAATTAGAATCTGTTTAAAATTTTGTGATCTTTATTATTTATATCATAACTATAGCATATACAACGGAATTCTGATACATGAATAGCTTTGTTAGGCAGATAATTTGAGAGTAATACTTGCATAAAACCCATATTGAAGTACTTAACTATAATCTAAGATCCCAAAGATGCTGCGTCGCGTCAGATCAATAAAAACCGAGTTGTGAGATAAACTAAGCGGAACACCAACATCTGCTTACCATTGATTCGGTAAAGACACTATTGCATATATGAAATATATTTATAGTAAAAATATAATTAATTGTTCATAATATATTTAAATTTTTCGCACACACTTTAGCCGGTAACGCGTTAATATCTAATCATAATACGATTTATAAAGAATGCGAAGCTACGACGTAGCGCAGAGCGCGTTTATGTCTTTTATTCAAGACAATCGCTACAAAAAAATCTTAGTCTTAAATTTGGTTTGCAAATTTTAATTTAAAGACATATTGGAAATATTCACATTCTATAAGTCGCTTTATGTTCCCGAGGGAACCAAACAGCTAATTACGGGGATAGAAGGTTACTGTAAAAGCAATTAGAATCAAAGTTGTTTGATATATCTACAGATTTATTGAAGAAAGAATTTACCTGAATAAAGGATGGTGAAGAGTGCAACGGTGAGTAGGAGGACGCGAGTCCCGGCCGACATGGCGGCGGGCGTTCGGGAACTGCCGCACGCAGCCGCCCGCCCTTGCGTCCCGCGCCCACCGACGCCGCCGCGCAGCCTGCACTCCCGCCCAGGCACGCATCTACTCTATATACATTATCTTTATAACGTTGCCTACGGACTAGTTTTCGTCGTTCACCGTTGCCGGGATGTGGATGAGAACTTTAATGTTTATCTCCACAGCATTTGTTACTTTAATCTACTAGTTATGTTGATGTATGAGATATTTTTACTTTTCTGCATTTTTAACGTTAACTTTTATCAAAGCAGAAGGTTCTATATAACTTGTAATTGAGCATCGAGGATCTATATAAAAACTGTGACAGAAATCAGACGTCATTATTTCAAGCTTAAAATAATAATACTGGGATATCAGTCAGCATATCCGTCATGATAAAAACAATGTTCATATAGCGCTAACCCTATCGCACAAATGACTTGATTGAATGCGTGCAGCCCGCTTTCATGTTGAATTTACAACGTAAGTTAGTATTTATGTTTTTTGTTTGAGCGAAATAAAATTGTAAATCTAAGGTTAAGATCTGACAAAAATAAGTGGTGGTAGTTGGCCCCCAATATGCTCGTAACCCGGGCTAACGCATTCAATCCCTACGGGATTGTTTTGTCAGTAAATTGATATTATATTGAGATTATTGTAAATAAATATTAAATTAGTAAAAAATAAGAGACCTACGATTTGTCTTTAACGCTTATCAGTCCTTGGTGGACTGTAGGCAGTGCAATAAAAACATTGACACGGCTCTGCTCATTAATTTAAATAACTGGATGACCTACCCACACCTAATCTAGTCTAACAACATATTATATGTTTGAGGGAAAAACTTCAATTTTTCTCTTTTCTGTTATTACTTTTTAACCTCAGCCTCCAGCAGCATATAATATCATGATGAAATAAGAGATCAAAGGAATAATAAATAAGCTTTAAATTTTTTTACTGAGAGAGGCATTCCTCGACTTATGTTATATTAAATTTTGCAAAGGCTTTGTTTGAAGGCAGTGCGGTTCGTTGCGCATGTGCGCTATCCCACGGGAGAGCATCGATTGTCTTCTGGAGGTCGCTATACCCGCCACCTCTTCACTGATGTAATATAGGTCAGGAATGTCCACAATTTACGACACATTTTAGTACCCGTTAAACACCACGCTACATCTCTAGGCCCTTTCTATTCTAAGTAGAGGATGTCTGCGTGGAAATAAAATATGTATTTGTTTCATTCGTTTATATTTAATAAACAAAGTTACAGTTCAGAGATTAACCCTAACAATTGAACAAATCTCAAGGACATCTGATTGTCCCGATGATGGGTACGCATGGAGGCCGCACAAAGCGTTAGCTCCCTGATCGTCGCAGAGTGGTTGCGATGCGCGGCGCCCACCGTCCCGGTCAAACAACCGCTAACGACTGGTTGAAGACAAGATTAAATAACAATAAATTAATTAATATAATAACATTTTCTAGTAATAATCATAGTCGGTCCGCAACTTCCATAATAGACCGCTTACAATTATTAACACCTCAAAAAAGGAAAACATAGGTAGAGCTTTGCGGGGTACGTATATGTTAACTAGGTACCCGCGCTTTCGCTCGACTTAAGGACGTTTTCCTTTTGAGAGGTTCACAATGTCTTGCTAAAATTATAATTTACGAACTGAAGTATTCGTTAGTACGGTTAACATGACGTTAGTCTTGAATAGAAATGAACTTGAGATGAGTGTCGGAGGATGTGGCAGACGAGCGGTGTAAATTGCCGGTCGAGGTGCTTCGTCGACTAGTTAAATCGATTTGTAGTCGTCAACAGGACAACTTAGTACTGTTGCTCATTATTATAATATTCAACTTAAATATGATACTTGATAACGTTGTAAATTTTGATTAAGGTTTAAGAAGAAAATTTAATATTAATTATTACTTTCAGCTTATGAATTTCTGTAACCATATCGAAAGAAGTACAAATCGTGAAACTATTATGTATTTTAATTAATTATTATTTGTATAAGTCGTTTCGAAAGTCCCAGGTAATGACTTTATTAAAATAATATTTCGTTTAACTACAACTTTTAACCAACGTTTTATTAAGCTATAGCCATGGATATTTTACCATTATAACAATATCGACCCGTTCACAACGAGGCATATCACAACCTGTACCAATTGAATCAACATTGTTTGTAAAGTTCTATACTAGCTAATGACACAAATACATCCGAAAATAAACTTAGGGTCATAAACACGATTCATGGAATCGAACAAGAAGGAAACGTAGGGCACTTAACCGCCCAAAGTCTATCTGTACAATAGATTTCAAGAGTCGAAGAAGTTCTAACAAAGTTTAAATTTAAATGCGTATCAGGTCGTTCAACGGTATGAAGGAAGACGTTTTTGTGCTACAATTTTTCATTTGTATCACCGGCGTGGTGTGTCCAGTGACCGCAAGAGACGGAGACTAGTCTAGCGTGGACCTGTCTAGTCTGCCGGTGGTGCTACTGAGCACGTACTGCCACGTTTAGATATATCGACAGCTCCAGGTGGAACATGCCAATGGAACCGCTCATCGTTTTACATACGTTATTGGTCTTTGTTGCAGGGTTGTCACTAAATTCCTTTATGTTATAACAAACGTCTTTGTAATTTCGGAAGAAACAGTCGACGAGGTTTTTAAAGGAATGAAGGACTTCAGAGGATAGGCAGTCATCGGTTGAGCGTAAGGGATGGCAGTCAGCGGTTACTTATTTCTACAGGGAGGCGCGGGCGACGAGGCAGGCGGCGGCAACTTCCCGGAGCGCCGCGGCGTCAGCGCCCGCGCCGGTTCGCACATCACAACTTAACAAGTATTCGCGGTATCACAGAACGTTTCGCATGCGCAGCCGCAAGCGGGCGGGTCGCTACGACACCATGATGTGTGGCGCGGACAGCAGCACGGCTAGCGTAGCGACGATTGTGAACAGGGTAAAGATAATAAGGCACAGTCTGTCCACGACCATGGCGGCGAACTTCCAGTCGCGCGAAATGTCCGCATCTTCGTCATCTTTGCGCATCTGAAAAAGAAAACTCTGTAATGTATTCCGCTCTTCAAAACAGCCGATAAGTACTTGTATTATTACAGCGAGTATATTAGTGAAGTTTACCTGATCTGTGATGACTCGGATCTCTTTCAGTATGAGTGAGAGCTCGTAGTCGACACCGAAGCAGCTGTGCGCCGCGCCGAGTCCAGCACCGTTCCCCTCGCCCTCCCTGCAAGAAACCATCTCTGTAGTCACTGGTCAACTTCGTGCTCTACTCTACGGGTGGAACCGAGGAACCGAAGGGAGCTACGGGAATTATGCCTTGCTGAACAGATGTAATACAATAGTCAAAGACCCGAAGTAGAAATTTGAAAATAGATAGAAATGATTTCTCTGTATAGATGATGATGTCTTTAAGCTATTGAGGTCGGGTTGACTGCGGAACTTTCGAGGCTGGGGTGAATTATTGTAACCGTGCTATTTACGGCGAGTAGTGTTCGTGTAGATCGTCGAGGGACCTGTAGTATCGGCAGCAGGGGGGCTGCTGCGATTGCGCGTGCCGGAAGTCGTCGTCGATATCGAGCACGTTAGCCAGGAGTGACTTGGAGGAGCGCTCACGCAGCTCCAAGTCCGGCGGGGGAGGCGCGCGCGCCGGTGGCGGGGTCGTAGCCGAACCCGGCCGAGACATGCGCAGTACCCACGGCAACCAGTACAGGAATACGCATCGTATCTGTGTAACGTAAAGTATGAATGTTAGAATGATGGTATGCGAAAAAAGAACATGTTTCTACGACGGAAGTGCACATACCCAGTCACTCATTTCGTGCGTATCTGCGTGCCGATGATGGTAATTGAGAATAAGGATTGTAGACACGACAGACGATGCCACCATAAACATTATGCAGTTGAAGTATGTTCCTAGTAGTGGGACTGCATCTGATGTTGCCGGCATCGTCTCCGCCACCATGTTAAGGAACACAGTCAATGAGAGCAGGATCGTAACACCTATGAGGGATAAAATGTTGTTGTTAGAAGTTTTAACTTTACGTGATCACATTTTCTACATATATACAACTAGCTATCAGGTCGCGGGTCTGTCCGCCCGTTTGTCAGTTATCTTGCTAAACCATTAACTTATTTTTGCACATTTGGGTCAAAACTATCGTATGTCCTTTCCCGGGTCTCAAACTATTACCATACCAAATTTCATCCCAACCGATATAATACAAATCTTTCATCTTTATAATATTAGTATAGATAATGTATCTTACCTAATGATAATTTTTCGCCAGAGTCCGGCGGCAAGGTGAAACCTAATAGGGCCATCGAAGCGATAAGGACACAGGGTACGATCAAGTTGAAGAAGTAGTATAGTGTTTTCCGACGTATCACCACCGCAAATGTAATATCGATGTATGGCTCCGGGCAGCAGTTGTAGTAGATTTCATTTCTTTTGCCCGGTACACCTGCACAAGAAAGAATACATTAAACTTAAACCGAAAAACGTAATTTTATCGACAGCAAAATTCAATTTCATTTCCTTTGAGAGACAACTTGACCAGGAATAAACTACTCGTAGGACAGAATGTTCTATATGTACGTTGTTGAGTTCTTTGGATTTCGGAAACACTTGAATAAAATGTAATAAGTAGTTACCTATAAGCTCCCATTCACCATTAGTGACAAAACTGCTGATATCTCCACCCGCTTCGTCTTGCAATTGAAGATCCAGCTGTAAAAGAAAATTAGTGTCATATATCTTGTGTTTCAAATCAACTAATTTAAGACAACTTGTAAGATGTTAATTTTATATGGGACAAAAACGACAATATACTGACTTGATAACCGTCATAAGTCCAGCTTCCAAATTTCATCTCGCAGCGCTGGTCGTCGAAAGGGAACCAGGTGATATCGATTTTGCATGTGCTTTTGAAGATGCCAGGAGGTACGTAAAGACATGATCCGTTGTTTCTCACCACCACATTGGTTGGATATGTGCTGTCGAACCCTTCGTCCGCGCTAAACAAAAAGATACATTTATAAGTAGATTAGTCTTATTCAAGCAAGAAAATACTTGACGAAAATGAACTTGTTTACTAACTACTTTATACAAACAAAAATTGTTACTTAATGTTGCATACCTGTTGTACATTAGGACGTCTGGTTTCCATATCCTGTGGGGAGGCACTCTTAAGTCTTTAACTCCACCGAAATCTGAAGTGTTCCACCTCAAGTTCATGTCATTCCACTCCTGCACAGAAACAGAATTGTTGATATAATTAGTTTCTAAAATATGCTTAAGCATTTATAATGCTTGAATATATATTAAATACTCACTAATTTAAGCCAGATGTTAGTTATTAATAGTTGGTTTTTCTCGTCCTGCAAATAAAAGATATACTTTAGAAAATTATGAACAAAAAATTCAGTAACCATTTTCGATATAAATAGTTCATTAGCTGAAAACGACGTCAAACACTTATGAGGTACGAGTATATAGGGGATTATAGAGGAGTGCATACGATTGGCTATCGAGTAACTCAAATGATATACTGTTAAGAGTGGAACCTTAATGTGCCATACGATTATTAAATAATATGGGCATCCCGCAGTGTTGTATTATCGCTCAACTACTACTATCTCATTTACATATTATAAATGACTAGCTTTCCGGGCGCGGCTCCACCCGCGCGTATGTCCGTTATCGTGCAAAAACATTAACCTCTTTTTGCGCAGTTGGATAAAAACTATTCTATGTTTTTTCCCCGGTCTCAAACTATTTCCATACCAAATTTCATTCAAATCGGTCCAGTAGTTTTGGCGTGAAAGCGTAACAGACAGACAGAGTTACTTTAGCATTTATAATATTAGTACTGATGATTTGATTATCATAGGATAATTAAATAATAATAGTCTTAGATTAATATATTATAGGATTAATGTATTCAACTTTCATGCAAATGTGTTATTAATAATTATATAAATACTTAACATTGAAAACTAACATGTAAAATTAAATTAAACGATGAAGTTAATCTAAGACTATATAAATCTATTGCTGCGTTCTTGCAAATAAATTATTTATTGAATGATTGATTAAGTGTCTAAGAAATCCCGGAACTAGGAATATATAATTAAATTTACTAAAATACTAGACATGAAAGTCTATTAGGTACTAATTCTAGAAGACAGAAAGTATTAAAGATTGATTCTAGGAAAAGTGACGAATCTTCACTTGGTATAGTGTACGACGAAATCGGTTTTTAAGAAATGTTTTAATAAACATAAGTTATAGAATTTTCCTATACCTAGTTTTTCACTGGTACCTATTTGGTCATTTGTGGCCAGTAAATGCCCACTAGGAGATTACAAACTTAGATTACTTTACACATTAATCAACGATGATATCGAACCATTAAAAAAATAGGTTGCAACGGCATGTATTGGTAGTTATGTTACTTGATCTTGTTTGAGATTCGATAGTAATGCTCTGTAATATGTTGTAGATTCCGTTGCAAGCAATATCTGAGATAAGATTTCTGTTTTATGGGATCGGATGGTACCTACCAGCAGCGGCACGATCTTGTTGAGTACGGGCAGCTGCAACACGCTGTAGTTGTCTAGTAGGAGGTGCAGTTTAAACAAAACTATGATTGGGATCTGTATCAGTGTGAGGCTTGTTCACTACGAATCACTCAACTGAAGCAATGACTTTGAAGTAATGATTGCCTATCGGTAATAGCTATATGGACTGCCGTGCCTGGATTGATTCACACCGCCGCGTCGGCTTGAGCTTCACCGCATGGTGGAAGGGCATTTTGCGAATGCCCGCTTAGCTAGCTCAACCACCCTCAAGTAATTCTGTCGCCAAGCACCTAACAATTTTATTCCGGCAGCAGTCCTTGAGAGTCAGAAAAATTACAGGCACATGAGACTTAACAACTGTATGTCTCAGTATGACGGATGCAGTACAATTCGTCATAGGGCTGATATAGGCAGAGGTTAATACACTTAACATCAGGTGGGCTCGTGTCGTCACAATCACATAAAAAACTGCACTCTAGTGGTCTAGTAGATTGTGCAATTATAATCAAAACATACTGCGTTCACAAGCTGCAAAGTGTGAGGAGTATGAAGGAGAGCTGCTGTGGTCGTTGAGCGTGGGCCGCTACAACACGTTGCAGACGTCTATTAGGTAGGTGGTGCAGTTATAAAAAAAACCTACCACGTCAATGATCTGCATCAGCGTGAGGCCGAAGGAGAGCTGCAGCGGGTCGCTCTCGTTGACCACGGGCCGCTCCAGCACGTTGTAATGGTCCAGTAGGTGGTGCAGCAGCCGCTTTTCGTGGTACCCGCCGCTTGCTCCTGTAAACAATCAGAATTTATCATAAGCTATCTATTTCTATACAAAAATCATCATGTTGCTCTGAATTTTGGATAAAGTAATGTCACTTAAGTATTGTCCTAGTATAAATGAATTGGCCATATCAGGCCAAATTTTTTTACGTATTTGTTTTTGCACAAGTGCGAAGATGGATCTCTATTAAGATAAAATTTAAGATAATTTAGAGAAAAACTGACTCAAGTTTCCTTATATATAGGACAAAACAAAGCCATATTAATGAGAATTCAAAATATTTTGTGTAAACTTTGACCCAAATATCACAAGTAAAAAAATATATTGGCCTAATATAAGACTACTTTTCAAGCGGGCACCAATAAGAAAGTAGCCGTAATACCATTTTTTTGTACCCCAGTGTAAGGTATCGTCGTCTATAGTTTAGTGAGCAAAGTACAATTATTATTTATCTATAAAAAGAATAAACTACTAACAAAGTTGTCAATTTTAGACCATATTTGTTACGGGGTCTATTACAAAACTCAACTAGTTATTAATGTGGAATTTCAGTATATATATAATTTACTATATCTTCAATTACACCAACAAACAAACTGAAAACTCCGGTTCATGATGTAATTTTCAAGCTATGATCAAACCCATCAAATTTTTGGTGTACGAACTGTTGCAATGCGGAACTGTAAATTACTTAAGTTCCGACCCGCACTTGGCCAGTTTTCGTTGAAATAACTCACAATTGGTTTCTAAAAGTTTCCGCGTTACTTAATAGGTCAACACTTTTTATGGGTAAGTTGTACCATCTATCGTTAAAGTTCAATAACTCTCGTAATCGTCAAATCAACAGTTTTAATAAAAAAATGAAACCGACTTCGAACCTATTTCTTATCTTGATAATATAGTCAATGAAGGAAACAACCATACAGTTATTGGAGTGGAACTCAAAAACGGCTTGATGAAAATGAAGCACCAGGTATCAAATAAAAAAAGAAGCATTAAAATAGGTTCACCCAGTTGAAAGTTCTGAGGTACCAAACATAAAAAAATACAGACGAATTGAGTACTTCCCCCATTATGGTAGGCGGTTAAAAATCGGTTGCATCATTTAACGTTGGTTAAAATGAAATTGACGATAACCTCAACCAGTCAAAAATTTGTGGTTATTGTTATTGTTAATATCAAATCAACTGTAATTGCTATAGAAATAAAGATATATCAAATAAAGAGGTACACATCGTGTACCTCTTTATTTGAGAAATATTTTAAATTGGTGGTTGTGATAGTACATGTCGTATTTGAGCTGTCAATAGCATAATAATATCTCTGTTGCTAGAAATCCTGTGGGAACCAAGTTCACCTGATTGCGAAAGTACCGAAGCGTATTGTGCATTTCTCTCTGTAGTACTAGATTATTCTGGGTTAACTTTGAGCTTTAGACGCTAGCTTGGTTGAACGAACGCATACCAACGCATTGGTGAAATTGAAATCCTTGTTACGGCTGCGAGCGATAAAAATCCCAAAAGTAGTACTAGACCCCACATCCGCAGACGGTGGAAGTCTTCTGGCTGTGTATGTCACCGTCTCCCCTATTCCTACTACCTCAGTCGTTATAGCATGGTTGTAGGGCATTTTGCGTATGCCGGCCTGGCTAGCTACCACCCTCAAGTAGAAAATCGGTCAAGCACCTAAAGATGTACCGGCTGCTGTCTTGACAGTGGTCAAGGGTAGCCTGTAAGCTAAAAAAATATATATGAGTTTTCATAAATTAAAAGAACATAATAAAATTGACAAACGTCGACTGTATCAGACTAAACTGATATCACAAAAATCAAAAGATATAGGATAAATAATATATTCCTTCTAGAAGCAATAAAAAGAGTCAGGCCTCGTACTGTTAGGGTTCCGGATCGCAACAACCCGTGAAAAAAGCGTTTGTATCTTTTCATCAGCTAAATTATATGACGGCTGATTTAGTATATGTATGTCGGCTGAATGAGGATATGGTACTTAGAATTCCAGATATTTCAGATTTCTAACTCTAAATCTTCTCAAAGGGAAAGAAATGTTCAAGTAGGTATTCCTCATTATACAAGCGACTCTGACAACTTTAACGTTGACAGAGTATTAGGTGGTGCACTCGTTTTGATAAAATTCTAAAATGATTTTTTCTCACTAGTTCGATTCATTTGTTCGACCGTCAATCTAACGAGACCTTTTTCTATTTTCAAACTTTTTTTAATCATATAATTTAAACTATACAGGCAATACGAAATAAAACGTTACTACTGCAGGGCATAGACAACGTACACATTTATTTTGCGAAGCATCTACCTTCAAAATAAAACAATGAGGGTACATGTTTTTAAATGTGGTACAGACATATAGATAACATTACCGTGGTACAGATCTAGAAACATTATGGTATATTGGCATAGACATATAAACGAAAAAAGCGCTTTTTCAATACAAACTAGAAATTTTATCCTTCCTACCTCCATGTTACCATTCGTATTTTAGTCGTTGTAAAATTGTAGTGCTGTATGTTTTAGTAAAAAACTTGAAAATAATTTCGTAATGTTTATGTAAACCTACGTGCGGATGTTGACAAGTTTTTTGTGAGATAAAAATTACACATTATTTGTGCAGGTACATTGTAATGGGTATGTTCCAAATTTTATAATTCAAGTAAGCTTATTTTTTTACATAATATTTATATTATTTTTTTGATCCCTATTTTTCTTTCCTTTATTATAAAATGTTCATATATCCGAAAATAGGTTCTTGATGGGCAGCTTAGTTACAAAGTTTATTTTACATTCCAAATAGGATCTATCATAATATTTAGGTTCTAATTATTACTTTAAATAATTATAATGACGTATTATCCTTAAATAAATGTACTCTGGGAGAAACTAGTCCACCCCCAACACAGGATATCCTAGTGTGGGGGCTAGTGTGATGTAAGACAACTTTTATATTAACTATTTTATTGCATAGTATTATAGTAAATAGACAAATGTTACTCATCTATTGTCAAAATTAATGTCTTCTGTCTGATCTATGTACCTGTTTTTTGCACAATAAACATTATTATTATAAATAAAATTTTATTATTTTAGTTACTCGATTAAAATATGTTCGACGGGAGAAAAAAAATTAAAAAAAGGTCTCACTATTTACTATCTTGTAGTTTCCTTTATTTCAGAACCCTTATATCCCATCATAGCTATCAATAACGGTTTCCTTACAGTTATAGCTCATATTTGTATATAGAATACTGGAATTGCATGGACCTTACTAAATCGAATAGTTGTTCCCATCACGAAGAGCCGACGGGAAAACAGTTTAATACTGAAACTAACATTGCAAGTCCCATACGATAAAATGACGGCAACATGTCCTACGGTGTGTAAGATTCTATTTTATACATTCTGATAATGGTGTTTTTATGTTTAAAAATTAACTTGCGACACATTATGCAGTTGTCTCAATCAACACTAACATCTCAAGAATATGAACAGAAACTTCATACAAGTTATAATCTTAAATAACATGGGAATTGCTTAGAAACGGTAACTCTGCGATTAATCTGTTATCTATAAAAAGCCTTTAACCTGTTGTATATGGCCAAAGAAAACCATAGACTTCCGTGCAAGGGTACTATTATTATACATATATTAGATAGACTATAATATTGAGCTTCACCGCATGGTGGCGGAGCATTTTGCGAAAGTTTGTCTAGCTAAGTAAAGGGTTTTTCAACAATAACTTTGTTTTCTAAAACAAAATAAAACAAAAAATTTAAATGAAGATGTTTTAAAATTTTATTGTATTACGAAGAGAATAGTTGACAATAGTGAATGAAAAATGATATCTGGCAAATGTCCACCACGAGCACGCTGATAGATGTCGATTCTTTCATCAAAGTTTTTAATCACTTTTTGGCAAAACGGCGGGTCTATTTCGTTAATCACATGACGGATTTCGAGATTTAAGGCCGCAATCGATTAGATTGGCTCCGTATAGACTCTGTCCTTAACATAACCCCACAAAAAATAATCCAGTGGTGTTAAGCCACACGATCTGGGCCAGCCAGACTTAACCGCTGAATTTCGTGAAATTATGCGATCGGGGAATCGTTTGCAATAAATTACGGAATAAAAATGGTTTGGTGTTGGCACATTTTGTACCGAGCCTGTCGACTCAAATTTAGCGACCAAATCTTTAATAGCGGTCTCAGAAGGACGATTATGTTGTCAGAAAATATCACGAATTTTACGAAATGTAACTTTAACAGAACCAACATTTTTTTAGTGGATTTTAATTATTTATATGTGATTTTCGAGCGAAATTGAATTCATTGTAACAATTGCATTAGAAGGCATTCACTTTGATTACAGTCATTAAACATTAATTTTACATAGCGTAAACTAATAATAAATAAAGTAATAAAAATAATACAACAAAAATAATAAAACAATGTAATAAAAGGGTTGGAACCCATTATGTTAATATTGCAAGTTTTTATAATATATACAATTTTAAGAGAATTACATCACATGTACAGAATAATATTTTTTTAAAGTATTTATTATTCTGACGATAGGTATACATACTTTCATGTACCTAACCTTTTACTTTACGTTACCCAAATACTATTGGGTAAAGTAAAGTAAACCAAATTACCACCAACTTTTATATGGTTTGATTTGGATTTCCTCTTGTGCATAAAAAACTATCAATAAGCTGTCAAAAGTGTTATCTAAAATCAAAGTAAACATACTGCTTTTTAATGTTCGTCCATTACCTACTATGAATGAAGAAAAGTGGTTAACTTTACTACCCGCTGCTCAAGGGACACAGGGAAATGTGGTCATAACCATCAGGGTAACACAAAGGGTAGGACCTAAGGTCTGCAGCGCAATGCTTGCGTATACAGAGTTCATAAATTCTCTTCGTGATGGGAACATACTATTCGGTTTAGTAAGGTCCATGCAATTCCAGTATTCTATCTACTCGTACAAATATGAGCTAAAACTGTAAGGATAACCGTTATTGACAGCTATAATGGGATCTAACGGTTCTGTAACAAATGATACTTTCCTAATTTACGAATGATAAATGCTTTATATGGGAGTGTCCAACACAGTTTAGTGATAAACACTTTTTGTTAAGTTCTAGGTAATAATTCTGCACTGCTATGGGCATTTTTGAATATCCATGGATTCGATTTCTACATACTAGCAGTTTATTTACGAAACTTAATGTACCTAGTAAATTTTTTAGGAAAAAATATTCATGTTACGGGTATTTAACCGCTGAAAAGTTAATAACCAAAAGTTTCAGTATATTCATATAAATTATTATAGTATATATTATATATAAGTATAGTGTAGAATTAAACAGGCATTTGCTTATGATCGTTACATGTAGATATGGAGAATATTGAAACTGCAATATGTTTTTTTATCATGCTGGGGTAATGTTATGGAATGAATCTAAATTAAATCTTCATTTGGTTGGGAAATGGTGACAGGTGCTGAGGACTGAACTTACCCCCCGGCCAAAGCAGGCCCAGCAGCAGCAGCAGCAGGCCCGCGGGCGCCGCCAACAGCGAGCGGCGCGCCCGCCCTCCCATGTCAGCGCTGCGACGCCGCCGCCGCCGCGCCGCGCGCCGCCGCCGCCGCCGCCCCGCTGCGCCGCGCCATCGTCCGCCCGCCCGCGCGACACCGACCCCCGCCTCCCTGAGCCGCACTCCCGCCTCTATTCGGATCTATCGAACACGATCGGTAATAAATTCAATTCTTGTACGGTTTTCATATATCGAACTATTTACGACCGCTCGCCGACGGCCACGCGTGCCGTCCGGTGCTCGAGCATAGCCGTCGCGTCGCGGGTGGTTCAGTCGAGTCACGATGTGTTTTTGAGCATTGTTGTTTAGCGGAGTGCGGCCGACCGTGGGGCAGCGGAGCCGCCGGTGTGCGGACTGGCGGAGGCAAAGCGGCGCGCAGCCGCTGCGCCGCCCGCCCGCCGCGCCGCCGCCCATTCAAGCAACCGCCGCGCCGCCGCGTCGAGCACCGACCTTGTCTCCTTCAGATTCGGTCCTGCACACGCTCCTTGCTGCTCACTCCTCGTGTCCCGAACTCTACTCCTGATCTCGACACGGTACGTGAACCGTCGACGAGCCCTTCGTATTCACCCTACGTACACCACGTTGCCGAATATGTTAATTACTAAAGTCATTACTTAAAATTTACATTTCTTCTTAGCATTCTGAAGGCTATTAACTTTATTATTAGTCAATAAAATCTGAGAAATTAGATATAAACTTCAGTTTATTAGGCATATGTATTATTCATACCCGGCAATTAATGTTTTTATTCAAAAGTCTATATGACCTTTATATGTAAAATTAAAATACTCCTTCAAAACATCTCGTATAATGTCGCAGTAGTGAAACGGTGTAACAAAAGCGCATTTCGTAATGATGGGTTGCCGCGGCTAACGATCAGAGATTCGAGTGTTGTGGTCGTGTCGCGGAGGCTGCGGAGGGATGCAGGCGCGAGCTCAGGGGCCTGCGGGAGCAGCAGGAAGGGGAGGGGAGCGGGGCTGCCGTGCTCCGCGATCAATGAGGCGC
Organism: Plagodis dolabraria; assembly: GCA_963854805.1. Taxonomy (NCBI): domain Eukaryota; kingdom Metazoa; phylum Arthropoda; class Insecta; order Lepidoptera; family Geometridae; genus Plagodis; species Plagodis dolabraria. Next base: position 19,376,538 of record OY978442.1, read on the forward strand.
CGCGCCGCCCGCCCGAACCCGTCCGACCATCCCGCCCACCCTCAACACGCTCTGCGAGTAGGGCTGCTAACATTCATTTCGCATACTCCCCACTAATATTCTATTTCTCACAAATAGTCTATTGGTTCAGGACGATCATAATGTTATCAAATGCAGTTTAGAGTTTATATTTCATTTCTATAATTTGTCACTGCTTTAAAAAATTGATGGCTTAGTGGCAATTGGTATATATGGACAGACGTGCATGGTGCGAATCCATGGTGGTAAGGCAAATGCTACCTGCTGGCTACGAGACGTAGTCAAAACTGTACAGTTGCGGAAATTTAAACTCCCATAATTCTAATGTTCTAAGTTACCTTAAGTGTAAATGAGTTGAGTGGGAATGTTCTGGAAATAGGGAGCTAAACGTATGTGTTTTAGCATATGCGCAGAACGTGGTCTTTTCGGGGTTAAAATGAAACAGATTTAGTTTCTCCCGATCCGGGAACAGCTCGATCGAAGTCTTGACTTCAGACACAAGTTTGTTCCTACGTTCTTCGGTGACGGCTTGGAGGGTATTTTAGACCGGTGCACAACCAGTGCTGTCATTCGCATAACAATGAAAGCTAGTATGCATCTGTCATTGATGTGGAGAGTAAAGAGCATAGATTACAACACACACCCAACGCTTTATTTTGTATGTATACTGTCGAAGCGTGAGCTATCAGACTTAGAAAAACACTATTATGCTCAGAGCACACATTAAGCTGGCGATCCAAGTGCATGAGTCGCAAGATCTTTAGTAAACCTGCTATCATGGCACCGGAGTCGAAACAAAAAAAAGAAAATCTTTTTAAAATCAACGTTAATTTGAATCAATTAACGTTTGAGTTATTTAAAAACCTATAATAATAATATAGCCTTTTATCGAGATCCATATAACAATTATATGATTAATATATATAGAAAACTTAAATTTAATGCAAACCTTAATGTAATCTCTTGTTTGAATTTTACTTATTTTCCGTAGATCTGTTTTTCAGTTAACAAAGGCCTCCTCCAACCTTTTCCACTCATGTTTTTCTTGAGCCACTCTGTTTCATATGACGCCTGCCACTTGTCTTATGTTTACCTTCTCTAGGATACCATAGTGTCACAATTTTGCTCCATTTGTCTTTTCCTCTTACCATATGTCCTGCCCAGCGACATTTAAGCCTTCATAATTCGCACGTTATGTCTATAACCTTTGCTTTGTTTCTTATTACATGGTTTCTCAGTCGATCTGACTTTTTCACATTCATCATGCTCCTTTCCATTGCGTATTGGAATGATGCAAGTTTGCTAGTCTTTTGTGATAAGGCTCATGTTTGGTGCCGTACATGAGAACTAGTATTATGCAAGTGTCAAATACTTTGCTTTTGATATTCATATGAAGGTTTTTATCTTTCATAATCTCTTTCAAACCCCAGTACCTTCTCCAAACATTGGTTATTCTTCTTTCATCTTCTTTGCGCATCGAATTATCATCTGTTATTAGCTGTCCCAGGTAAATATATTCAGTCCTGGTCATTCTGTCCTGGTGCTTTGTCTCTCTTTTGACTAAAAGTTAAGGAACTTTTATTTCATCAGTCATCAGTGAAGAATGTTAGGGATATTTGAGGTTTCCGCTAGGTCGTTTTTGTGCCGAGCGGTGTTGGGTGCATATTTTTTTTTTAAATAGCATGTGGCCATTTATTTATTTATATATGTATATTTTTAAGGTTACGGTAATATCATACCTTTCAATTATATTGTTGAATTTGTTTTGTTTCTAATCTGAAATATATATAATATTAGTTAGATACTTACAAAGTAGCAACCCTATTTTCGTACGATCGCTATACGACCAGGCTCACACTACCCGTACCATAACTTTCAAATATCGGTTGACGTTCCTTTTGAAACCATGATATGCGATATTGAGAGCAGTTCAGTATCTCTCCTTTGGGGGAGATTCTTTTATACCCAACTAGCCTCCGCCCGCGGCTTCGTCCGTGTAACACAGGGTTATATCGCGCTCAGTATACGCAGTAGGTAAATCTGGTTAGCAAAATATCCGATATGCCCATCTAGATCCTAATAAACGAATGTAATGTAATAAATTTACCAAAATCTTTTCAACCATTTTGAAGTTTAGTGGAAAACAATCACATATAAACACAAACCTGCGCATCTATGTAAATTATCACAAGACCCAAGTTAGTGATAATTTACATTTAAGTTCAGAATCATTATTCTTAAATCCAATCTACCTATACATAATTTTGAAGTTCCTGTACTTGTATTTTCGTTTTTTCAATATATTTACATATGTATTATATATGCGAACTTTTAAATTATGTTTCGTTAAGACGGCTACCGGATATAATATATAATGCACCAAATTAGCAGCACAATATGCCATTCTTCCATCGCCGTATACCTAAGGTGTAGTACCGGCGCTCTAGGTATATATCTAACGTATTAAGTTAATATCTATTGCTCTCCTATTAGCCGATCGGTAAAATCAAGGATTCTCATGGCGTCAAGCAAGCGGCCAAAACTGAAGCTTGAACTTTTAAGAGTACACATCACGCAGCGCTTTCCATACAATATATGAGTTGAAGCGCTCGTAGCGAAGTTTGCTTAGCTATTCTGAACCGATCAGCAAAGTTAAGCAACGTCTGCCTCAGTCATGACTTGGATGGGTGACCGCTGGTGACATTACTGATCGCTTCCGTGCTTTGGAGGGCACGTTAAGCCTTCGGTCCCTCTTGTTGTCTTAGGATGGCGGTCGTTATAGCACGGTGGTAGGGCATTATGTGAATGCCCGCCTGGCTAGCTACCAACCTCAAGTGGAAAATCTGTCGCCAAGCACCTAACGGTGTGTTCCCGCAGCTGTCCTTGAGAGCCAATAATTCTAGGTTAGCCTGAACAACATCTTCGACCACATCATCACTTACCATCAGGTTAGATAGTGGTCAAAGCTAACCTATCAAGCATAAAAAAACATAGTTTCGTTATATTTTAAATACCAAGTGTTCAAAGTCAGTGAAATTTTATACGCAAATTGCTGAGCCTAATTCTATGCTTCTGCTTTCCCAGTTTTTCGATTTATTATTTATTATATAACTTAATGTCAAAATAACTATTCCCATACAAAATTATTATTAGAATTATTTTTCAAAAAACTTAATTTTACGGAAATCTGGCAAACCAAAAGCATAGATATCAGGCTCAAGGATATATGCAAAGTTTCACTGACTTTGAACACTTAGTATTTAAAATATGACGAAACCACGTTTGTATGGAAGCGCTCCGTGAACTATACTCTTAAATGAGTACCTGTATATGTTCGTTTCGTTGTTAAATACAGACCGAGTAAACAGGAGTCTACTATGGATTGTGCCGTCCGAGGAACCCCACAGAGTGATCAAAATTCAAATTCAAATCATTTATTCAATTTAGGCGTCTACGACGCTCTTATGAAGGTCAATTACAAATTTTAATATTGAAATATTCTACATTGTACAGCCATGTTCAGCAAAAAAAATTATAGAGCCACTGCGAGAAGAACGGGCAAGAAACTCGGGGCCATTTTTTTAAACAACTTTTTACAATGTGTTATATACATTATCCCCCGTGGGGTGCCGGGTTAGAATTGCACCTCCCCATTTCTTCCCGTGTGGGTGTCGTAAAAGTCGACTATGGGAAAAATATAAGAAGGTGGGCAGCAGTGCCTTCTTAAGAACTATACCATCTTGCACTGCGATCCCCAAGCCGCCTGCCAAGCGTGGGGATTATGGTAAACACCCCCTACATAGGGGAGGCTGTGTTCAGCAGTGGACGATCCGGTTGATACAGTAATATACAATATAATACAATTATTATGTACAATATTTGTTTAAATTACGTAGGAGACATGTGATAGCTTGGCAGAGGCGGAATTTTCCAAGCATTTTTGTCGTTTAAGTAATTACAAACTGTGTAGTAGGATTTCTTAATCAAAATGTTATACGTGACCATGACGATATATTTGAATGTTATATATTTTTTTTTATGCTTTTTTTTGATGGTAGGTGATGATGTAGTCGAAGATGTTGTTCAGGCTAACCTAGAATTACTGGCTCTCTAGGATGCCTGCCGGAACACACCGTTTAGGTGCTTGGCGACAGATTTTCAGCTTGAGGGTGGTAGCCAGCTAGGTGGGCATTCGCAAAGTGCCCTACCACCATGCAAAATATATATAATGAATATATTGTTCATTGACAGGTAAGGAGGCAGGTGTTATTATACACTAGCTTCCGAATATAGGTGTTATTGCACTTCATCTCGAAACTCATTAAATCGGAATAAAAGTATTCTGTTTTAATAGGTCCTGAGGAATATATGTGTGCTTGCCAAGTTTGTTACAAACCCGTCAAGTCATTTCGAAGGAGACTGAGAGGTTGCAACATGCACACAAACTAACTTTCGTATATATAACATACTAGCTTTCCGGGCGCGGCTCCGCCCGCGCGTATGTCGGTTATCGCGAAAAAACATTAACCTCTTTTCGCGCAGTTGGATAAAACTATCCTATGTTTTTTCCTGGGTCTCAAACTATTTCCATACAAAATTTCATTCAAATCGGTCCAGTAGTTTTGGCGTGAAAGCGTAAGAGACATACAGACAGACAGAGTTACTTTCGCATTTATAATATTAGTACTGATTAGTACTGATTTCCAATATGTTCCTGTGTTCTTTCAGTAAACATATTTTACCGATACCACATGCCTAGATAAAAATAAGAAGATCATGATTATTGTAGTATGATTGTTCAAATGCCACATTTTTCTGAATAATTTGGTGGTGGTTACAGGATTTTTTATAATACAATTGAAACAAATGAAACAAACATTAAATCATTAACAACATATGTTAGAATGAATTATTTTTCAGAAAACATTGTATTAATATTTAAGAAAAACACTAAAAATATATAAAAATAAATATAGAGACTAATCTGTCTATTTGTCCCCCTACGTGACGTCATATAAGCGCACTATCGAGCGCTCTAAGAGGCAAGACCTGATGATGCTTTGTGGGGAAGCGAAACGTGTCAATAATTCTTCCAGTTTTAGCTAAATGGCTTTTATGACCGTTATATTTTTAGTGTCTTATAAAGCATTTGATATTATTTAACATGAATTTCTACAAAGTAATGTCTGCATCTATTAATTACTTAATTAAATCTGTAATTGAACAACGAGTGTATTTTGATCGTGATACTTGAGACCAATTTTCTCTACTAAAAGACGCAGGCCCAGATACCTTATCGTTTCGAAATTTTGTTATATTAATAGTTGTCGTGAAAAGTAATAAACTGACTTGAAATTTCGAGTGTAAACGTTTTTTTTATGTTTTGTGACGGAACAAGCTCGAGGCCCATCTGATGTTAAGCGGACTAACCTCTGCCTATAACAGATGCATTTCGTCACAAGTCACGAATTGCACTGCGTCCGTCACCTTGAGACATAGTTTTTCATATCGGCAGTCCATAGCCAATGCCACTGAGCCATCACTGCTTCAAATATGTGTAGTAAGTAACGAAGTAAATTGAAAGTTTATCAGTTTGAGAGAGGCAACGAGGCGTGCCTGAGCGTAATGTCACGCGGCTTGATAACGAAGGGTGTTCGGTCATTACCGCCAGTAATTCACGCTCCTACGCCATTACGGCCTTTCGCACCCGACTTCTATACCCACGTAACAAAGAAATAAATTACATTAACTTTAGTCTACTGCCTTATTCAGAGATATCAATTAACTTTTAACTAGTGTGTACTGTATTTGACGTTATTTAAGTTTAATAGTGCTAATTGGCATGTTTATATGCGGCCGTAAGTTTTACTTGTTTTGTTCGTTGTAACTCAGTTGTTGATATGCTTCAAAATATGATCGAACATATATAATACAGTATATTTCTAGCATTTATTTAAATTGAAGAGCAACCGTCATATAATGTCATATATTGTTAATGAAATCCTTAAAAAAAATACATTTACCTAAAAATATGTAACATAAATATGAACTCAGTATAAATTTATTAAAAAAGCTAAAAACCCGACTGCATATTATTTAATTTTGCTATACGTTTTATCGATATATATTTCCATTGAAATTAAAACTGCAAGATATATATATATATCTGTATGGAATCGTTTTTTAAATCCCTTCATTTTGACTACCCACTTAAGGGTTTAGAAGAAAAAAAAGTTTACTTACTATATGGCGTCTAAAAATTTTAAGAACCTAGTGTTACTTGTGCTATTCAGACGAATCTAACAATGTCTCAAACTTTGAATTCAGTTAAGCCGTTTAAAAGTTATGGTGGAATAAAGAAGCTCACAAACATACATACATACCCTGATAACATAACGCTCATTTTTTGCGCAGTCGTGTAAAAAAAATAAGAGCGGTTTCAAAAATTCTGAAAATACATCGTTACTACCCTTTATTTCTTTTAACTTTAACGTCTGCTGAATTTTGAACAATTCACATGCCACACATGGGACAGAAAAGAACATTGTCAAACACGGAAGGTAAATTATAATTTACAGCCGATGTATTTTTAATTTTAATGATTTAGGGTGTGATTGCATGATTTCTGTGTCCCGAGTGCGTTATTACTTTTGATTATATAGGAGTGTTCTAATGAGTAAAAAAATTAAACACGTTTCAAACGTCTAAAGTTAAGGCTAGTGTATTTATAGCGCTTTCTAATAAAACTGAGAAATTGCAATAAATTGCAAACCAGTAGCATAGATATTAGGCTCAAAGAGATGCATGCAAAATTATAAGGAATTTCAACACTTGGTATTGAAAATATTACGAAATTACGTATGTGTGGAAATAGCTACGACTACACTAGCCTTAAGTGGCATTTCTAAGAAAAACTTATAAAAATAAAAAATATTATACGTGCAGTTTTTATTATAATTTCCTATTCACTTTCTACAAGCTTAATGTGTTCCTATGCCAATCTGGCAATATCTTTCAATCAAAGTCACATTATAGTCTCCAAGGCCCTCTAATCCCTCTATAGCATAGAACATATAATAATACTACGTATGGCTATAGTTAAAACGATAAATTAGTAAAAAAAACTATATTTCTCGAGGCGATAACCTACTGATCTGGTCCAAATTTGTCCAATACTTCAAAATAAATAAAAGCACTTCTTACGCGTTTAAGCATGCGCCAATATATTAATCATAAAATCACATTATGTTTTACGATTTCAAAGATGTAGATGAAATAGTTAACCAGATCCTCTGTCTTAATTAAAATGAAAAATGTGTAATAAACGATATTTCACGAGATATCTCATAGCTAAAATCATAATTCACTAATGTAGACGGATTATGGGTGTGATGCGTGGTCCAGTGTGGTTTATTGATGGAAAGATCCTGTATCATAGAATCAGAACAATGTAACTTATTACTGTTAATAATATTCTTAGCGAAATAGACAGAAACGTATAGCTATGAACGACTATATCACTAAACCTCATTAAATTTTCAAATTTAGCTATCTACAAATTCACTATAATACTCGAGAGATTTCCTACCTCACGATCTGTATGAGATCACGGGTGAAATCGATTTAAGGTCCTCCTCTAATACGAACATTTTCCGAACATGTAACATTAAATAAACCACTAACATTATAATAGGGCATCAAATTAGCTGTTGTCAACAACAGCACAATGGCAACTGTGCCCGTATGAACTTTAATTCTCCTGCTTAACCTTAGCTCTCCTGGATGCTATCGGTTATCAAACTAGCAGTACACGGCAGGCAATTAATTCTAAACGGGGTAAAGGAATGGAACAAAGCAATTCTCAGAGTTCACGATCTAGTTCCAAGTCTTTATTAGGCATTGGATATGTTCAGTAAATGGCAAATGTTCTCTCAACTAGGAAGTTTACGAAACTCGGAGAAAGCAACCAAGGAGTAGGGTATTGAATAGAACACGAACAAAAGCGGTTCATTTGCTGGAAACTAGGCGAAATAATGACCGTCATATACCTGAATCAAATGTCAAAGTAAAGGTTAAATGTTACGAGCGCGGTCTCTATAGGGGTTCGGTCTAACTGCACTGCATTTTCGCTGCACCTTTTTCCTCTTTATATCGTCAAAATGTCAAAGTTTCATTAGAAATTTTGAGATCATATCAAGTAGGTCTTAGTTCGTAGGATTTTTGGGGATTCCCGGGGGAAAATTGTGCGAAACATTATAAAAATCACGAATGACATAGCATGAAACGTATCTCATATATCTTTATGTACTCATGAGCAAATTATATCAACACAAACGATCGGTGGGCACATAACCACATTTTATTAATTGAGATTGAACATATATACAATCTACACATATATACAACATATATACAATCTACTCGTATCTATGGGATCAGAGTACATATTCCCCATTCCCTACTCTTCCCGTACGTGGTACATGGTTGGGGTCTCGTTGAGAAGTTATGTAGGTACATTGACTTCTTATAAAAACTGACACGCTTACATCTTAAGGTTGACAAACATGGGTGTAAGGGCGTCAATAACTTACTATTAATCGATATCACGCTCGACAAGGTTTCGGCTTCTATCGGTAGTCATCATCAGCAATCTTGAGGGTGGTAAACATGACGCGTCCGCGGTGGACGTACTACGCTCAAGATTCTGAGGCTTTATTAATCAATTGCGTGTCGATGTCTAGAAATCCATAACCTTGCGATTTTCATGTCATTTTCTAACTCGCACTACCACATTATGGAACCAGCTGCCAAGTGAAGTATTTCGGAAGAGTTACGACTTAGGAACCCTCAAAAAGAGAGCATATTCCCTCCTTAAAGGCCAGCCACACATCCTCAAGACCTCTGGTGTTGCGGATGTTTAAGGGCGACGATGATCACTTACCATCAGATGAGCCGCCTGCTCGTTGGTCACTCTATCCCATAATAATACAAAAAAATAATCAAGTCAATCTTAAAATGCATTGACTTCGTTGGACAGCAGTATATTTCTGACTGTACTGTTGGTATAGTGATGAAAAGCGTAGCTTTGGAGCCTCAAACTCTTCGGTTCGATCTCCAGCAGCATTATTGTATAACCAGAATAGTTTTAGCCATGAATGTAAATCTGACTTATGAAATTTTGCAATGCAATCCCTTAAAGAAGCAATTCATGCATATACTGTAATCTTTACATTTCTTCATAATCGTTCGTTCACAAGCCCATTACTACACAATGTCTCTAAACGTAATGGCTTTCCTGGAGTTATATGTCAAAATCCATTACTATTGTAGTTAACGGTAGACAATAAGACATTTGGTCAGACAGTTATTGGGTTTACAGATATATTTTTTTCACCAGAAAATTTCTCTGCAGAAAATTCTAGTAGGTAGCAATAGGTATACCTTATTACATTGGTCCAAAACATATCTGGCAAAGCGTAGTTGGATTTATGTACTTGGATGCTGGGGTCGCCGTTTAGATATATGATAATTTTAATACATTAAAGTTGTCATCCTGTTTTTCGGGATTGCTTTTTCGTAGAGTAAGTAAGACTCCTTTGTGTTCTAGACAAAGCAGTCTAAGAGAAAGAAGATCAACTTCTTGGAGCCTTCTTACTGCGTGGCCGGTTTTTAACGGCTGGTCTTCTTTTGCATCAGTTGCATCGCCGTAAGACTAGGTGGGAACCCATAACGGAATTTAGGAGTAAACTATGTTTAAGAACAGCAGCAAGTTTTATCCGGCTCTAGCTACTAAACATTAATAGTAAATTAATTTCATTAAAATAATCCAGAATTGTATGTACAGTTTGTGTTTTAGTTTTTAATAAAAAAATATACCTATATAAATTCCAATTAAATATCTCCAGATAATGTGGCTGTGCATGCGAGTATAATGTAATATTTAGATTCAGTTCAACAGTTTATTGGTATAATCTGCATTTCCAATAATAACAACTTGTAGAGAGCGCTTCAGTTTTATTGCAAAAGTTGAGCGATAATTCCGATGTAGCCATGCATTTCTGTCTTGTAATATTAATCGAAACCAGCTGTAGCTAACCCACCGCGAAATGATTGTAATCGCCGCGGCAGATTTCGCCGTCTGCTTTAAATAAAAAGATTAGATTGGACGGAGAGAAAATTGCTGCAAACTTTTATTCCTTTTTATATCTCTTTGGAATGTTTAATTTATAAATTAAAAAGAAAAACATTTGATTAACATGAGCAGCAGCCGGCCGAGTAACTTTTTTGCTTTGCTCAGCCCTTCCCACAAGGTGTATTTATAATCCAGTATCCAATTTAAAAATACTTTTATGGCAGAATTTTTTTGGAGTAAGTTTTTCAACATGTAATATTTAGGTTTGAGGCCATTCAAAAAACATGATTATGTAATGATATATTTTCCCCGTGGGGTGCTGGGCTTGAGACTTGCACCCCCCGTTTGTTCCTGGGGGAGCCGTGGTGAAGAGGTGATGAGGGAAAAAATATCAGAATAGCAGTAGCATATTCTCAAAACTGCCATCTTACACTGCGATGCCCAAGACGCCTGCCAAGCATGGGGATTATGCAATACCCCTCCCCATTTTTCTTTTGCAAATATTCTTTTTTTTATTGCTGTTAAGTAAGTCTTTTTTTTTTTTTATGCCTGTTAGGTTAGCCTTTGACCACTATCTCACCTGATGGTAAGTGATGATGTGGTCGAGGATGTTGATCAGACTAACCTAGAGTTACTGGCTCTCAAGGACAGCTGCCGGAACACACCGTTAGGTGCTTGGCGACAGATTTTCAACTTGAGGGTGGTAGCTAGCCAGGCGGGCATTTGCAAAAGGCCCTACCACCATGCTGTAACGACTGCTATCCTAAGACAACAACCGGGACCGACGGCTTAACGTGCCCTCCGAAGCACGGAAAAAAAGATTCAAGTCTTTGACCACAATCTCACCTGATGGTAAGTGATGATGTAGTCGAAGGTGTTAACAGGCTTAACCTAGAATTATTGGCTCTCATGGACAGCTGCCGCAACACACCGTCAGCTGCTTGGCGACAGATTTTCTACTTGAGGGTGGTCGCTAGCCAGGCGGGCATTCGCAAAATACTCTTCCACCATGCGGAGAAGCTCAAGCCCGCGGCGGGATTCGAACTATGGACGACCAATGCCACTGAGCTATCACTACTGCTGAATTAGGTAGTGGGTGTTATGGCTGTATATATACATATATCAGAGCTTTTTAAACAAATCTCCATCATCCCACTACTACCAACCCACCAATTAGTGTCAGTAGACGCTAGATTATGTTATTGCCACCTTTTTATATCTGTGACCAAATTAAACTTTCAACAAGATACGTTCAATATGCGGCAATAATTTACAACTTATCAAATGGTGTCGGTAGCAAGTTTGAAGCTAATAAATATTGGAAAATAACGCAACGATAGCTTGTACCGTTACTTATAAAAGTGAAGTATGTAATCGTGTTTTATAAAACATGTTCCTGTTTATTGTTTTTCCTTGCAGTAACGGTTGAGATTATCCAATAGCATACCTTCCGAAGGTTTGCAGGTTATCGGTACCTATCTTTTTACACATATCAGTGGCGACGCGGCTTCCGCTACTCATAAATATAAAGATTTATAAAAAAGGTTAGCGTTAATTATTGCGGGAATTATAAATCAATGATTAACTTGTGATTGTTGAGACACACGATTACTCGATAAATAAACTACTGCGCACTAACGGTAACTACATACTTCATGACTGTTTTATGATGCTGATAGGAAATTGAAGCCATCAATTTGTTCTTAGTCTCATCGTTTGTATTTATTTAATTGATTTGTACGACCGAAGCTATGTACCTACTATAAACTTGCAATTTTACATAGCACACTTCTAGAGTGGACCGCCCTTTGGCGGCCCACAGGGTATATAAATAATATATACATATCTATTACAACTATAATTTTAATAGATATGTATATAACGTTCAACTCACTTACATAGAAAAATATGTATGGTAGTAGGGCATTTTGTGAATGTCCGCCTGGCTAGCTACCACCGTCATAATGGTAAATCTGTCGCCAAGCACCTGAAGGTGTGTTCCAGTTGCTTTCCTTGAGAACCGATAATTCAAGGTTAGCCTGAACTACATCATAGATCGTATTATCACTTACCATCAGGTGAGGCAGTGGTATAAACTATAAAGCTAATCTATCAACAATAATAAAAATAATATGGAAGGAATTTTGTGAGAACTTAAAAGAAAATAACAAATCAAAAACTATTTTTTATTTAACACCCACCATGCAGTATCATAGTATGGAGGCTAGCGTGCACTAGAAATTTGTGAGTTTAAGTTTTCTTAAGTAATTTAATAATGAAATACAACTTACTTATATTTTTCTTAGAGTATATACGCAGTATATTAATTTATAACCATGTATGTACCTAGTATGATTTAATATTCATAGCAAAAGTTCATAAGACTTTTTAATGTTAAATATAAAACAACCTAAATATTTGTCTTGTCTTGTAACAACATGTTTTTGAATTGAAAACAATTATTGTTCTCATTTTTATTATTTCAAAGCTAAAACAATGTAGTGCTTAACCTAAATATAACAGTATCTAATTCAGTACAATACAAATTTATTGTTATCCTGTGTATATTCATAGCCGATCCTCAACGTTTATAACAAGTTACTTGGTACTGTACAAAACATTGTGCTGTAACAGCTGGTACGCCTGATGGTCTGCAGTCCTTGTACACGCTATTATTTCCAATGTTGTATTTTTAAAAAAGTATACCGAGTTCATAGTGCTCTGTAAAACTTAAGTTACATGTTTCAGTCGGAGATCATGATCGTAATCCACAAATTCTTTTACATCCAGTGGTAGGAACACAGTTAGGTCTTCCATTCTCTTCTATCATACACATTCTAGATCTTCCAGAAAGTAACCTAAGGACAAGCAGTTCTATTTGGTTTGTACGAATTAAATTCTGACATTTTTTTTCTTATATTAACGCGTTCTCATTGGCTAGGCCACAATCACGTGGTTTAAAGTGATGGGACGTTATTAATCTGTAAGTTTAATCGATATTACGCATATTTGTTTAAATACAATAACGTGGTTATATAACATTAAACATCTTGAGCGTTGATTGTGAATACTACTTATGCTTGGCTGTAAGTAGGTAGTCAGTAGAAACTATTCTAATCTATGTAATATTATGTGTTTATTTATGTAAGAATTTGCCAAAGGTTCATAACATACCCTAATGCTAGCTAATAACAACATCAATATAAGTTTCTTATTACGAGCTGGGGTGGGGAGTGATTTGCAATATTCTCGATTCACTGTTTTAAGTCTGTTTTTAATAAAAATTTGCACAGTTTTAGTGACGCCATATAATGCAATTAAAATTTTAGCGTTAACACCTAGAATAATGTACCAAGAAGTGTTAGAATGTGTAAGAAAAATTAAATACAGAAGATTAAAACCCCGTAAATTATTATAATATAAGTTAGAAATAAGTATGAAATAAATTAAAAACTATGATTCAAACTCTGAAAAAATAGAAGAAAAGACGGAGGCTCGTAAAACATCAAACTGAAGCCACACTTTTATACATGTGTGCGATAGAAGTGTTGCCATATAGAAGCAAAAATAACTAAATTGTAGGATTTATGGGAGAAACATTTTTGAAGATTTAAATATACAGCAAAATCTGTTCGTAGGAATACTTCTTAATAACATAATATTATTTATATTGGGCAATATTATTATAATATTGAACAATCTTCACGTTTATTGTTTAATATGTTTCTCAATATTTTTTAAAGATATTCTAGACTTTACGTTCTCTAGGACAATAAATAATTGACCAAAGGCGTGTTAGGTTATGTATATGGCATGGTTTAGTCGCAGGTGCCGCCGTAGTTGAACAGAAAACTACTCGCCACGTAGTTAGATGTATGCAACTATATATGTATGTTTGTCCCCGTATTTCTCAGAAACTAGAAATTGTGTTATAAAATTCTAATTTCATTTAATAAACGACTTACAACTAAGGAGTTAATGTAATTTTTATCTTAATCGGTTCAGTAGCATTCAAGATATAAACATTTTTAGTTTATTAATTTAAGCGTTTCAATGACTCTGTACAAGCTACTGGGCGGATTTGAACGAAATTCGGTAGGTTTATCACTTATACTATGTAATTAAAGGATATGTCAAACTTTATACTGCAAAAATTGGATGTTATACTTACAATAGTAGTGAAGTGTGTTTGAAAATTAAACGTATTACCCAGTGAAGATTTGTGAATAAAATTTGTAGTTGCAAATATAAGAGTAAATACTATTAAAAATGCATGAAGAAAAGTAATTTAAAAAACTAAACCGACTATATAATCTCAATAACTAAAAAGGGAGAAATAACCTCAACAAATAGTTAATTTACGTATCTACTTAGGTAGACGTACAGTTTTGATACATTTCGTGTTTTACTCGTATGTTATGTTTCGTTTTTCGTTCATTATTCATAATCGCGGATATACAATAATCTATATAAGCACTCCTTATTGGAAATCTAAAATGATTAACAACAATAACGCAACAAGTATCACGGGAGTGTTTTAAAAAATACTGCTAATTAACCATTTTTGTGTGAAAGTTTTGGTAGCCTAGTCGATGTTTCTAACTTGTAGACCTAGAATTTCATTATATACCATAGAAATAGATTAATCTAAAAACATCAAATGAAAATTAGTTTGAGTATTCTGTGATAATAAAATAACCGTTCCTGTCATTTGAAGGACTTTTTCCCGAAATATTTTTGGTTTATAACTGTTCAATTTTGAGAATTTGTAATCAAAATAAAAAACCAACAATACTCGATACATGGTTTTCTATTTATCTACGGCATCTACGACGGGAGCATATCGTATGCGCGTCTTAACACGCTCGTGGTCGAGTATTGTCTTCGTAAGTCATCAAAATGTAGGCTTTTGCCCAACATTGGGACAATTATATACCTACCTTATGTAATAACTTATATTAACATGCAAACTTTTATAAGAAGTATAAAATTTCTTGGTCGAACTATCTTACTACTATAGTTGCAGTGATAGCAAAGATAAACACTATAACTATAATAAATTATATTTACTTAAAACATGATTAGTTGCAAAACTATTTACTGGTTATTTCCACCATAAGATAAGATTATCCCTAGATTTTCCAAATAAACATACTCTGGTTTAGATATACGGTATATAATGTTACTGCTAATAGGTGTCTAAATGCTTTTATTGTAGTAGCTGTAGTGTTGTATATAGTTTATAAGATACCTATATAAATATATACATAAATCCTTCTTCAAAGTAAAACACGTTTGGTTATAAAGTAAATATCTAGGCGTGTTAGGTATATATAGGGGTTGTGAATTACACATAATTTATTTAATAATAGCTAAATGTTAATTGAATATGTATAATGTAGGTATTTTACTAACTACAAGTAAGTATGTCAGGCAAAACTACATTATTTTGCAAAAAAAACTTCTTTTTCTTTAGGTACCTAGTTCAATGAATATTACACGAACGAGGTTTTACTAATTTGCCGATGTATTGCCTTGTTATAAGAAGCATCCGGGCATGATTATTATAGTTCCAAATTTAAAATTAACAAAAGAAAAATAATGTTTATTGTAAAATTGATTTACTAATGGCGCGAATTGCAGAAAAGATTTTTTACTGATGATTAAATATTATAACTTTTGGGATATTTTCAGCAACTTAAACAATGAAATCTTTCTTTTTACATTAAATACCACTTTCTGATATGACTGATAAACCAATAAGGGCTGGTAAAATTATAGCCCACCTTGAAGAAGCTTCCGTGCCTCAGCGGCTAAATGTGACTCGGAAAACTATCCAGAAGACTTGGCAATGGTATCAAGAGACCGGTTCGGTCAAAAGAAGACCCGGTTCAGGAAGAAAACGATGCACAGAACCAAGAGATTGCCGCTTTTTGGTGAATCAGGCGTTCCGAAATCCATTTTATTTGACTAGGTTTATCGAATACCGCAGACGTATAATAAAACGACATAAAATTTTTGCTCTGTATTCGGAATGGTAACACATAACATGTTTCAAACTTGGTGTGATTTTTGTGAAAAAAACGTACGATTATAACAAAAAATAAAAACCACCCAATAGCGAGTCAGACTCCACCAAGTTTCTCCTTCTCCGAAAAAAACAAGTAATAATTTTTCGTAGATTCTGTGTTGCTGTCTCTTTTTTAAGAAAATATAATGCAGTATCGAACCAACAAGGAAGTTGACTATCTGGTATTAAAGCCTGGTTGCTGTAAGGTGTACTTTTTAGAGTTATACCTAAGATTAATTAGGCTACAAAAATTTCATCACATTTTCGTCTGGTTGTAATTAGTAATTGCTCCAGTTGATTGCGTCGAAATCAGATACGGTATTTGTTGTAAATGTTGTAATCCGCTTTTGAAGAACTGACACTGGACTGGGTCTTCATCACAGTCTGCAAAGGATGAAGATTTTTATTTATTTTTACACGACTGCCCAAAAGGGCAGGGTTATGTTCATAGGGTTCATGTATGTGTATATATTTTGTGAGTTTCTTTATTCTACCATAACTTCTAAACGGTTTAATCGATTTTAATTTATGAGATATCATTAGATTCGCCTTGATAGCGCCAAGTAACACTAGATGCATAAAAAATACATTTTTCTTATTGTTGATAGGTAAGCCCAATCTCACCTGATGGTAAGTGATGATGTGGTCGAAGGTGTTAACAGGCTTAACCTAGAATGACTGGCTCTCAAGGACAGCTGCCGGTGGTGCGCCGTTAGGTGCTTGGCGACAGATTTTCTACTTGAGGGTGGTCGCTAGCCAGGCGGGCATTCGCAAAAATGCCCTTCCACCATGCTGTGAAGCTCAGGCCCGCGGCGAGATTCGAACCATGGACCTGCTGCGCGGCAGTCCATAGCTAAAGCCACTGAGCTATCACTGCTTCAAAATACATAATAAAGTTGGCGGATTTTAGACACCATATTGGGAGAAAAATAATATCTAACATATTTTCTTAATGCAGTCTTAATTTTTACTTTTTTATTTAATTTATAGTCGTTCATATTTTTTCCCATTGTTACGAAATCAACCGAATTTCTTTGTTCCTTGTTCTCATTGCCCTGGCAAAGTGAAACTATTCGCTGTTCCACATGCTCTTGGAGTCCGTATGGGCCGTAAATAAATAGGCGTTATTTCTCAGAACATCGTGAGCACTGCACCTGTTACGACACCGCATCGCTTTCAGGGAGCGGAAACCTAACCCTTTGTGACCTGCCCACCCTCATAGCGAATAAACAGGTGCCAGGCATGTGCCCAAGGGACAAAGATGTTTAGCAGCTGGCATATTAATATCCTAATAAAACAATGCCTCAACACTAATAGCGCTGAAAACTTGTTCGATCTGTTACAATACCTTGAGAGCCAGTAGATAAATGAAATAACAGGTATATTAGGCTTAACAACTTTATTATTGTGATGGGTGTAGTGCGTCACTTGCGACGAAATGCTTCTTTTATAGGCAGTGGTTACCCTTAACATCAGGTGCATATTCCTCCATAACCCATAAAAAAAATCTCTCTTTCTTAATTTAGGGTTCTCAATCCTTAGGAAGCACAAAAAAGGAAAGTGTCAGAAGAGTTTATTTTATTTTTATTTTATGTTTTCTTCATAGGTACAGTTACAGATATTAGGCTATAAACTTAAATTTAGACACTTTATGGAAGAAAACAGCACTGTGAACCCAAAATCCAATAACAACTATACACATCTCTTTGTTATACTGTAGACATAACTAATAATAATAATATTCGAAGTAATACAAGATAAACTAATTTCTAAACAAATTTTAACAATTTTGACAATTAATTTGCTTATATCAATGTGTGAAGATATGCCTTGTAAGACGGTAGCATATGTCATGTAAGCTTAGCGTTTAGAGCATACCTACCACGGCTATAGGGGTGGATGGCGAGAGTTCACATCCAGCACATGACTATAATTTTCCTCTCTTTGTAATTTTGTAACGTAAACATTGAAAAGTACGTAACCAAAGGGTAAAAACGGGACCCTATTACTGAGACTTCGCTGTCCGTCCGTCCATCCGTCCGTCCGTCTGTCACCAGGCTGTATCTCAAGAATGGTGATAGCTAGACAGTTGAAATTTTCACAGATGATGTATTTCTATATTGCCGCTATAATAACAAATACTAAAAATAGAATCAAATAAATATTTAAGGGGGGCTCGATAGCAAGAAACGGTAAAAAAATCAAGTTTGTTGTATGGGAGCCCCCCTTAAATATTTATTTGATTCTATTTTTAGTATCGACTTTTAACGGTGACAGGTAGACGCTTTACCTATTAGTTAGTTTTATGTTCTCTTTAAATATAATTAATTAAAATAAAATTAATAATTAAGGCTCCCATACAATAAAAGAGGTTTTCGTTCATGGTACAGAACCCTTCATGCGCGAGTCCCACTCGCACTTGGCTGTTTTTTTTACTTAACCTGCTAAAAGAAAATGTTAGAAAACGACAACACTTTCTTACAAAGCTCAAAGAACAGCGAGGTGAGGCGACAGAGGCGTCAAACCGTCGCGTGACCGTCGATGGGCGCCTGCAAATTGCACATTACACAGCGAGCTCGCCGCAACCGCCCATTAGTGCATACCGCTGATTACTTCATAGCGAAACCGACCATGGAAACTGTTACACTTTTTTCACAGCCTGGCGAAATTTGCCTTGTTTTTATGTACCTGAAAAAACTGTTTGTAACTTCCTCTATTTCGTTTGATACCATCATCAGTTCATGTTAGTATTACTAGGCATTCATAACCTAAACGAACTTGATAATAGTAATTTCTAAATTTGATTTCAGGCACAATCGCATGCCCAGCAAATTCTTAATTGTTGGTGTACAACACTTTCATCTCAAGGGGGAATCGAATTCTCGTCGCCCAGTTTTGAGTAGCCGGTGCGTAAAACCAGGAGGATAGCACAGGTTCAATCCCCATTTGAGTTAATACTCATGATTTAATTTTGTAAGGTTTTTGCTTTTATTACACAAAAAACACCATAATATACTTAACTAGCTTTTCGGGCGCGGCTCCAACCGCGCGTAAACAATATTAACCTCTTTTTGCGCAGTTGGATAAAAACTATCCTATGTTATTTCCCGGGTCTCAAACTATTTCCATACCAAATTTCATTCAAATCGGTCCAGTAGTAATGGCGTGAAAGCGTAACAGACAGACATATAGACAGACAGACAGAGTTACTTTCCCATTTATAATAATAGTACTGATTTTAACAACTTTAACGAATTAAATGGCGTTTATTATACTTCATTTTTATTTATTTACGGTTCAAATAGTCAAACGAATGCAACTGTATTAATTATAATCAAGAAGTCGCGACACTAGTTTTGAAGCGCTCGTAGCCAAGTTTGCTTAGCCATTCTGAATCGATCAGCAAAGTTAAGCAACGTCCGCCGCGGTCATGACTTGGATGGGTGACCGCTGGTTGGGCATTCCTACTGAGCGCTTCCGTGCTTCGGAGGGCACGTTAAGCCGTCGGTCCCGGTTGTTGTCTTAGGATAGCAGTCGTTACAGCATGGTGGTAGGGCACTTTGCAAATGCCCGCCTGGCTAGCTACCACCCTCAAGTTGAAAATCTGTCGCCAAGCACCTAACGGTGTGTTCCGGCAGCTGTCCTTGAGAGCCAGTAACTCTAGGTTAGTCTGAACAACATCCACGACCACATCATCACTTACCATCAGGTGAGATAGTGGTCAAAGGCTAACCTATCAGGCATAAAAAAAAAAAAAAATCAATGTATCTATCATCTGTGACAGAGTGTGCAATAATTAAAATTATTACATAAAACAAACAAATACAGCTGTGGTATTGACGACAATTAAAGCTTCTTTAATTAAAGCTTGTATATGATAATTAACTCCACTATTGAATTAACTTATAAATCAATCGAGAAAAAATAAAGACTATTCTGATAGGCTTAAAATATCTAATTCCTGAAAGGCTTATAATAGCAAAGATAAGACCAATCGTTAAAAAAAGTGGAACATCTTCCGATGTTAGTCATTACAGACCAATTGCTTTGCTGCCTGCGGTCTTTGCTTTGCTGAACGCGTCATCGTATGTATGCTTTCTTAGATAAATACAAGATCCTCGACAATAATCAATACGATTTTAGAGAAAAAAGTTCCACAACCCTTACTATTTACAATTATACTCGGTACGCTGTATATCATATGAAAGATAAACATTACTCTGTCAGAATTATGATGGATATGCAGGGACTGATCAAGGGTTCTGATCGCTCTAGGCTAATTATGAGGACGCGCCCCCGCCAGATGTATTACGGTCAGCAAAAAAGTAGTATATTAGTTTCGACTTTGTTTACTAGTGTTCAAATTTTTACATGGTTCATATTACCTATAAAAGTTTTCAGATCGATCTGCAAGTGAAAGAAACGTTACTTTAATCTGCACGACTTTCGACCTAAGGGTGGCAAACCATTTGTTTTGGCTGGCCCGTGACCGTACCGACCATACTTAAAGGCAAAAGCACCTCATGCAACCAAAATCATGACTAGTGCCTGCAGGGATAGGATCCGGTCCTTTTTTGCATCCTACCCATGGGGGCAAGTTTGCTTCTTGCCAGATGATCCAGATATCACTGCCGACTGTATGTTGCTGATGTATAGTGCTTCAAGCTTCAATTCCATAATCTGCAGTGCCCATCGGTGGCACATAGTTTGGACATAGCGAAGGCCTTTGATCGGGCGTGGCATAAAGCGCTTCTTTTGAAGCTTCTTTCCTATTGGCTTCCCGAGAAATCATGCAAGTGGATCTCTAGTTTTTCGGCAGATCGGAGCATCAAGGTCGTTGTCGACGGTGCATGCTCTGATTTGAAGCCGATTAACAAAATCATAAACAAAAGTCAATTTTTTTAATGCTTGATAGGTGGTTAGTCTTTGACCACTATCTCACCTGATGGTAAGTGATGATGTGGTCGAAGATGTTGTTCAGGCTAACCTAGAATTACTGGCTGTTAAGGACAGCTGCCGGAACACACCGTTAGGTGCTTTGCGACAGATTTTCTACTTGAGGGTGGTAGGCGGGCATTCGCAAAATGCCCTACCACCATGCTACGACGACTGCCATTCTGGACCGACGGCTTAACGTGCCCTCCGAAGCACGAAAGCGCTTAGTAGTAATGTCACTAGCGGTCACCCATCCAAGTCCATGACCGCGGCGGACATTACTTACCTTTGCTGATCGATTAAGAAGAGCTAAGCAAAATACGCTACGAGCGCTTCAAAAAGCCCTTTTCCGTGCTTTAGCGCAAGTCTATCCACTTTTTTTCAAATTTAATTGTTTGTAAGAAATCACTTTCAATGTTCATTAGAGAAAGGCAAACAGGCCTCTAACCTCCTTAAAAGCCGGCAACGCATCCTGGAGACCTGTGGTGTTGCGGATGTTTGTGGGCGACGGTGATCACTTACCATCAGGTGAGGCGCCTGCTTGTTTGCGCTCCTATCAAGAAAAAAATAGGAGAGAGCGGTGCCAATTTTTGGTGCCAGAGTGTGGACCACAAGTAATTTTTTATTAATATATATAGAAGACTTGGCCGCTGTAACGCTTAGTGTCAAAAAAATTCTTAATATTATATCCACACCATCGAGATATACTTTTTAAAGGTCAATGATCCACACTAGCTTTCCGGACGCGGCTCCGCCCGCGCGTTTGTCAGTTATCGCGCAAAAACATTAACCTCTTTTTGCGCAGTTGGATAAAAACTATCCTATGTTTTTTCCCGGGTCTCAAACTATTTCCATACCAAATTTCATTCAAATCGGTCCAGTAGTTTTGGCGTGAAAGTGTAACAGACAGAAAGAGTTACTTTCGCATTTATAATATTAAGTACTGATTCAGGAACATGTGTGAAATATTAAAAAAAAATATTAACTGCAACAAACCCTTTGGGGTTCTGGCTGAAATAGAATGTTCTGCCACGGTGTCAGATTTTAAAAACTGCGCCAAATGAACGCATTATTCTGCTAAGATTTCTTCTAAATCTGTGGCATAAAGTTAGTTTTGGCTATTTTGCTTTGCTTCTAATAAATTCACTGTCGTCTAGTTCATGTAGTTTCCATAAGAAACCAAACTTCGTGTTTACTGTTTCATAAATAATTTGCCGGTTTTTAAGTGCACTTTCAGACAGTCAATAGCTGCATAATAATTATCAACGATAAAAGATCGTCTCCCTTCTGTCAATGTGCCCCGTTTTAACTTCATCAAAATGAAATTTTGATTTCTCTTTTCTTAAATCTCTTTTGTATTTTATGTGGTTACTTCGCATCTCTTTCTTGCCTCTGATTTAAAATTTTCGAACCATCAAAATAAGCATGTAATATCTCATAAAGAGTAACAACGTTAGCTAAATGAACAGAACTTGCTTTTAGCTGTGCACTAACAATTGCTACGGTGTTGCCAGCTCACTCACAACTCGCTCGCTCACTAACCGATTGGAGTAACACGTGCTTTTTAAAATTTGTTGTTAAATTAGGGACTCCCAAGCTTTTTCAGTTCACAGCGCATTAAGTTTTAGTGTTTTGTCTCAGTCTAGTTGAAATGTGTAGGGTAGATGCAATCATGCTAGATTAACAGTGCATGCGAAGAAACGATTTCAGCGCGCCCCCCTGATCCTCGCGCCCTAGGCTGCAGCCTAATTAGCCTAAGGGTTAATCAGGCCCTGTGGATATGACTAAATCATATGATAAAGTTGCGCATAGTACTCATTTCAAACAATTAAATGACATAGGAATCAGACAAAAACCACAAAACTGGTTACGATCTTATTTCCTTCATTTGCTACACCCTAACAGGGTATGTACTCGTTTTGTTATGTATGTACATAATGCATTAATATATAATTGATCACTAACAATCAGGTTAGATTGTGAACAAATTATAAAAAAATACATATAAGTGGCTCACTAGAGCAAATGACTTCATATTTAACATATACTGTTATTTAACTCCCTTTATTTGTACAAAGCGAAAGCACTTCGCACAACTCAAAGAATTTAATGTTTATACAATTTTAGCAGCTTAGTTCAAAGCTGTGCTTAAAATAGCAACAAAATACGTGGGCCAGGATGTGCCTACGCATAAGATCTGCGGGCTCCTGTGAGGTTACTGTACAGATGACACCCACTTCTTTGTCTCTTTGGTAATACTAACGACAATGTCCGCTTTGTTTATAGTACCACCAACGTATTTCTTGAGGCTTAATTAATTCTCATCTCATAATTTTTATATACCTTATTGGAAAAACATATATAATATCAAAACGTATTAATGCCCTATTTAAATATAAGTACACTTTGATGGTTGTTGGTGTTGGGTATAAAAATAATTATATTTTATTAATGAGGCAGTGATTGTCAAGCGGTAATAGGTATGGACTGACGTTCGGTAGGTCCATAGTTCGATCCCCAGTACTGGCTTGAGGTTTACCGCATGGTGGCTGGACATTTCCCGAATATTCGCCTGGCTATAACCACCCTTAAGTAGAAAATCTGTCGCCAAACACCTAACAGTATCTTCTGGCAGCAGACCTTGAGAGCCACTAAAATTACAGGCACATGATATATAACTACTGTATGTGTCAAGGTGACGGCCGCAGTGTTGTTCGTCATTTGTGTCGAAATGCATTTGTTATAGGCAGAGTTTACCGCTTAACAACATCATTATGAATTCTTTAAATTTAAGCCCATAAGTGAGACCCTTTTGTCTATATATTATGCTTACGTTCAGTAATTAGCTAATTATGCAATTATTGTATGGGGAAATGGGACAAATATAAGTAAAGTTCTTAAAACTCAAAAGAGGGCGATAAGAATTATATTTGGACTCCGAAAACGCACATCAGTCAGAGAATATGTTAAAGAAAATCATATAATGACTGTCGTATTATATGTTTTCAATAGAATTTTGGAGATGCACCAAAAAGTTGATAGGTAGTATAACTAAAAACTAGTTTTAATTTGCGAAATAAAGAAAAAATATTTTTGCCAAAAACTACACAATTAAATACCTTTATTTGTTTGGTTTTTGGATTAAATATTAAAAAAAAAAACAAGGCGTCCACAATAAAATAACTACATTTAATAAACTACCCTAGAATATAACGAAACTAAACAAACTTGAGTATAAAAAGAAGATGAAAACTTCTTTGGAATCAGATCCATTATATTCTTTAAAGTAATTAATGAACATACGTCTAAAAGAAAATTAATTCATGTAAAAATAATTATATCATATTATCAATCCATTTGACAGCTTAAGCTATATGTTATCTATCTATAATGATATCGACTAAATAACCAATACTGATTTTAAATGTATATTTTGTAATCATTGAAGTATCACAATTTCTTGTAATTTTTTTTTCATATTGCAAATCATTTTTCCTTGGACATCACAATTTAGATAAGCTTCTGATTATAATAATTATTTTTACCTAGATTTGTAAATTTGACTTACTTAATATAACTAATGATATTATAAGGTCAATAAATGAAAAATGAAATATGGGTGGTTGGGAAAAAAATAACAATAGGTTCGAGCTCGCCCCGCGTGCTGGATGTATTGCGACGCATCTGCAATGTTCTCTCTTCCTTTTCCAATCCAGCTGATGATTTTTTCACTTGATGATGCGGATGATTAACGTGCGCGAGGAATGCGGCTGTTTTTGTTGGAACGTTGGCTTTTTTATATTTTTTTCGAGGAGTCGATTCGGAGCTCTTCTCGTTTCTTTTCATGCCAGACGTCAACGGTGAAAAATCTGCTACCCCTATGGCAGCCAAGGAATTTTAAAGGATAGGTCGAGGGTACTTGGTATGGTTGCGTTCATATAATATTGGTATTAAGATTTACCGCCTCGAGCTAGTTCCGTCACAAACCAATAAAAAAATGTGTTCATAATTCCAATGAAATTAGGAAATATTTCAAAAGAAATGGTTAGTACACGAAGTTATGAGTTGAGCATCAGTAAGTTATTATTTGAGCTTTTGAATTCTATAAATATAGAATTAAAAAGCATTACCTGCCTACATCAATTTTTGTGTTAATAGTGGTCGTGGGTTTAAATTCCGGTAATAGTTCAAAATTTCTCTTACCTTTAACAACAAAACATTAAATAAATTGACTGAGGTACTTTCATATCATACCGTTCGGTACTAACCTGGCGTTAGCTATATGGATTGTAGCGAAAAAGAAAAGTATCCGATCGAGATTAAACACCTTTGGTGCTTGGCGACAGATTTTCTACTTGAGGGTGGCTCTCAGCTGCAAATATAGGTAATTACGATAGTAAGCATGCCGCGGCCCCGCCTGCGTGTATTTCGGTTATCGCGCAAAACCCTTAACCTCTTTATGCGCAGTTGGATAAAAACTATCCTATGTACTTCCCCGGGTCTCAAACTATTTCCATACCAAATTTCATTCAAATCGGTCGGTTATTTTTTAAGTTTATTCGTTGCATACAAGAATATTTTAAGCAGTGATAGCCCAGTGGCTTTGGCTATGGACTGCCGCGCAGCAGGTCCATGGTTCGAATCCCGCCGCGGGCTTGAGCTTCACCGCATGGTGGAAGGGCATTTTTGCGAATGCCCACCTGGCTAGCGACCACCCTCAAGTAGAAAATCTGTCGCCAAGCACCTAACGGTGTGTTCCGGCAGCTGTCCTTGAGAGCCAGTCATTCTAGGTTAAGCCTGTTAACACCTTCGACCACATCATCACTTACCATCACGTGAGATTGGGGTCAAAGGCTTACCTATCAGCAATAAAATATATATATATATATATATATCTTTCCTCTTCATAATAATATTGTATACGTAAATTGGTCAAAAATGTTGTTGTATAAACAAAATGAAGACTTATCCATGATCTTACATTACTGCAGCGGCCAGCAATGGAGACATTGATGGACGAGCGTGTAAATGTGGGCCGAGGCGAAGCCGAGGCACACATACGTAAGTCCATCAAGCCTAGTTGTGGCCAAGGCTTGTATAGTGCTTTTCTCAAATAATGCGCGGAAATTAAAACAAAGTAGTATCTAGGTAGAATTTTTTATTTGAATACAGATGTTAAATGTGCAATTTATGAATTTTAAAGTGGACTTTCCGGAGATTATGTTGGTTTGGGATGGTTCTAAAAAGGTGAAAAAAGAGGTGAAGAATTTCAGGTGGCGTTGAATTAAGTTAATCATACTCATTGTCTTCACTTGAACTCATTTTGTCGAAACAATTACTTTTCAAAATCAATGACTATCAACAAACAACAATAAAATTGCCCGCGTTAAAGTGTTCATTAGTTTTTTTTTTCAATAAAAGCGTTCTATTTGCTACCCAGATCGAAATTTAAATAAGACCTTTGATTAGTTACCTCCTTGGTTGCCATGCTTCAAAGTAAAAGATCGTTCCATTTTTAAATTACACGACTGATATAATTTATTTGGCCGCTAGACACGACAGGTATAGATTTTCATACATTTTTTGCCGGCCGCTGCGCGCATGTATTTGGCCAGTACAGCAATTTCGATTTATCTCGAAGAAGGTTGTCAAAATAATGCTCACATTTCCAAGCATGTTTGAGAAAATAAACATAAACTTTCATCAATAACCAGGACGTCCATGCTCGAATAAAGGCGTCCCCATTTTGGGGGGGCTTGCATTCCCACGGATTGTAAGAATTAAGGTTCCTGTCAGATGGCGGTTCTTTAGAAGGCACTGCTGCCATCATCATCAGCCGGAAAACGTCCACTGCTGAAAAAAGCCTGCCCCGTAGAACGCCACAAAGAACGGCTATAAGCCGCTTGTAACCATTGACTCCACGCTACTTTAACGATATCGTCAGTCCACCTAGTACGGCCACCCTACCAACTGTACACCTTCCGGTGTAATGTGGTAACCACTCAAGTACCTTTCTTCCCCATCGGTTATCAGTTAATCGAGCAATGTGGCCCGCTTATTGCCACTTCATCTTGCAAATTCTGAAAGCTATGTCGGTGACTTTGGTTTTTTTGGCAAATATCCACGTTCTGGAATTTATCACGCAAAGAAGCTCCAAGCTCTCCATAGCTCGTTGAGCAACTCTTAGCTTGTCCATAAGTGACCTTAAGGTCAGGAAGATATGTAGGGATGTAATTCTAGGCTGGAACCTCTAGGGGCAATATAGACATAAACTTATTAAGGTAAACTTAGCAGAGGTCTAAATCTTTTAACAAATAATTATTATACTAGTGTTTAGTGTCCTAGGTATTCTAAATATGTTTTTGCGATATCAGTCGAGGCAAAGGAGGGCGACGGCTGCAACTGCTCACACTGATTACTTATTAATGACTGCGGACCGCCGCCTCGTCCCCAATCTATGATAAATTGAGCCAAAAGCAAATTGAATCAGACCTCGGAAAAAGGTAAATCGTTGAAATATTAATAAATTAGGTCAAATATTCCGTCAATATCAGCTTGGGCCTTGGCATATCTGTTTCTGGATTTAACTAATATAATTCATACTTTTAGAGCTGTGCTCGCATAACATATTGATGGGTTTTGCTAGGTGGTGGCTTTTGCTCGCAATGTCAGATATTCTGTCTCAATCAGTGTGCAAAGGCGTGTTTATACGTGAAGGATACTGCAGCAAGTGAAATTACTGGGCGAACGAGACATAAGGACTAACGTCTCGGAGTGGCGAACGCCGGGTAGTTTGACACTACACTGCGCAGGGTGAGAACGGTGTCACTGCAATTGTAATGGACGCCTGTCCATCTGTGACGCTTTCCATTAGGCGTGTGACTGGTCCATCCCGTAATCCATACTAATATTATAAATGCGAAAGTAACTCTGGTTGTCTGTCTGTCTGTCTGTCTGTTACGCTTTCACGCCAAAACTACTAGACCGATTTGAATGAAATTTGGTATGGAAATAGTTTCAGACCCGGGAAAAAACATAGGATAGTTTTTATCCAACTGCAAAAAGAGGTTAATGTTTTCGCGCGATAACCGACATATGCGCGGGCGGAGCCGCGCCCGGGGAGATAGTTTTATATAAGTATAAAATAAAATGTTTGGAAGGTAATCATCAATAACCACAGAGCGGTAGTAGACTTCGGCTACCGATCAGATTCTTATACCGGCGGATTTGGATCATCGTGGTCTTGCCTGGTTTTGGTAGGCCATCTTCATGTAAGAAAGCTATTGCCAAATTCCAGCCAGCAGTACCATCATCTACGTAACTGACAGTTGAGATGGTAGTGAAAGGCTTAATAAATGTATCATTTAATAGAATGGTCACCCGCAGCTCCTGTGTAAGATATTCGTAGTCTTCATTGAATAAATGAATTTGATTGCGACTTTGCTTAGTGGTATTTCATTACATTAAGTTCCGTCGAAAAATGCCCAGTAAATCAATGTAAAAAGTATCCTATCTATTATTTTAGTACCTGTAGTAATCCATTCTCTCGTTACGTACTTTATATCATTTAGATATATGATAGTAGAAAACTGTCTTTATTATATTAAATCTTTGTATAATAATGATGATAAAACTGATAGAATGCAGTTATTACTATCTGTCAAATCTTTCATCTATTTTACGAAATTACAACGAAATGAAAAATTTAAGCGTGTGGGATCCGAAGCCTCGACCACCCTACTCTATATCGGGCACATGCGCTGCCAATTGACCAGTTGTAGTGAGTGAGTCATAGTTCAAATTTAACTTTAGGTTTCTCTTGTTCTCTTGTCTTAAGGACGGATTTCATCTATTGTTTTGGAAACAGTAATCGTTGTATTAAGTACAATATATAATAAAGAAAAATATAAAGTTCTCAGTATAATAGACAGTATGTACATATTTTTAGGTATATATATTCTTTCGAAGATATATAGTTAGAAATGATCTGTTTCGAAAAGTATTACTCCACGGGATACATTCTATAGGTTGGTGCTACCAATATCTTATCCGAAAGATACAGTTACAAACTTACATCATTAAAGTTAACACAAGACAAGAACAGCTACGCTGTGGCCACCGCTAGGACCGGTTTTTCCGGATGAAATTTGGACGTCTTCCGATCGTTCGCCGTAAGTTAAAGAGCTTAACAAATATGAATGAGGCTATAAATAAAACAAAACCCTAACTTACGTTTTAGGCTTGTAACAGCTGTAGTTATACCGTGTGTTCGTGATAAAATGAAAGTGCATTTGTAAAAATGAATCCGTCCGTTTTTAATTCTTGGTGTTTTGTGTGTACCTTCAAAATTTTCAGAAAGTTTTCAAAAAGTATTAATAAAGCCCCAAATTACAGGCACATGAGACTTAACAACTATTTATCAAGGTGACGGGCGCAGTGCAATTCGTGACTTGTGATGAAATGCATCTGTTATAGGCAGAGGTTAGTCTGCTTAACAGCTGGTGGGCATCGAGCTTATTTCGTCACAATAACAGAAAAAAATGAAATCTGGAAATAATAGTCGAAAAAAACTTATTAATAAGTATATAAAAAATATTTTTCCAATATTTGTTATATTGATTATAGATTTCCGTAGACGACTGAATCTTTTTATAAATATTGGTGTAGTCTGGAATTATTTATTAAATTGAAATTAATTTTAAGGAAGCTTCAATGCATGTGGAAAAATACGTTTTTGCTTCTTAGCATGTGTCTTTTTTTATTAGCCTTGTCTTGATTTTTTTCATATATAAGATAACTAAAAAATCATTGGACGTTAAAGTTTTCAATTTTAGACCATTTTTACGCTCATATCACAATAGTCTGAAATTTCGGTTTATTATATTCAATAACCTTTACTTAACTAGCCAATACTAAAAAAAACATTTTCCATTCGAAATACTTTCTATAACACTGAAAAAGTCCAATAAAAAATGTACTTAGTCTTGAAGCTGTGGAATTAAAACCATATTTTTTTTTCTTTGGAACCCAAAAATGGCAAGGTCCAACTCGCACTTAGACAGATTTTTACGAGGCGATTAGAGTCGCCAATGGCCTTGAGCATCTGGACCTAATCGAGCTTACTTTACTCGCGCATCGCCGCATACGTTCCGCGCTCGCTACACAAATATAACGGTCAAAGAATATGCAGATGCCCGATGCGCTCCGGTAACATGGCACTTTATATTCCTACCGTACGATTCTAGTGAGTATCCGCAATTGCAACTGCGACTGAGATCAGTCGTCAAATAAAAATGTATAGTGTACCTACCTAGGTTGTTCTGGATGTCTTTATTCCTTTTCTTTATTTTTCAATGTCATCTGCCGAGTGAAGAAAGTTACTCAGATTTGTCTGATACTCGATATTTAGGCTGTGCTGAGAGTCATTATTCCGAATTTGGAATAATTTTTTCAATGTCATCTGCCAAGTGAAGAAAAATGCTACGGTTTGACTGAAAATTGATATCTAGGTTGTTGTAGACGTTATTATTCCATGTTAAGAATTTGTTTTACGTTGACGTCTGCCAAGTGAAATATGTACTTCGATTTGGCTGAAAATCGATATCTAGGTTGTTTTCAGTTCGCACACAGACTCTTTAAAAAATCTGCAAATTTTAGTAATATGCTAAATAAACGAGTTTTCCAATTAAAATAACCTGTCATTCGTACAACTTTTGCAAGAATATTTAGCCCTTTTATTAAAACATATTTATATAATCAAGTCCTGAATTTTTCAGTTTATATATCACCATATAGCATCATACATACAAACACGTAAATAATACAAATTTAGTTAAAATATAAATACCACCTGTGTAGATAATTTATAAAAAAAAATTTATGGAACTGAACAAGATGTTATTTTATGGATAATTTGTAAGTTAAATTTATGTTTATAACTATATTGCGTGAAAAATTGTACTGAAGTCAACTGTGCACTGTACAGCTATCAATTAAGGTCTTAACGATACAAACTTCAACGTCGAAGTGTGAAGACCACCAGCAATACAAGGATTTTTTTGATTTGGAAAAAGTGTTATTGGCTTAAATAAAGATTTATATTATTGTTTATATTATTATTATTATTCTGGACGTTTTTATTCCAAATTTGGAATTTATTTTTCGATGACGTCTGCCTAGTGAGAAAAGTTACTAAGATTTGGCTAAAAATCGATATCTAGGTTTTTCGGGGCGTCCTTATTCCAAATTTGGAATTTACTTTCCGATGACGTCTTCCAAATGAAAAACTACTTCAATTTGGCTGAAAATCGATATCTAGGTTGTGCTGGGCGTCATTATTCCGAATTAAGATTTATTTTTTTAATGGCGTCTGTCAAGGGAAGAAAGTTACTCCGATATCTAGGTTGTGCTGGGCGTCATTATTCTACATTTGGATTTCATTTTTCAATGACGTTTGCTAAGTAAAGATAGATGACGTATCTTTAAAACGCTAAGATATATCGGATAAGAGTAAGAAAATTATAATAATCAATCGTTTATTCAAATCTCCTTATAAATGAGATTATAGCCGACGCGGGTTTACTCGTTTAAAAACGACGATATAAAAGGAAGATTTGTATAATGGCGAAAATACATTGAAAAATAAGAATAGGGACGACTGTGTCGTACGCAAAAATACAAAATGGCCAACGTTTGTGATATTGGACATGTCGGCCCTTGAGAAGGAAGTATTTACCTTTAGATTTTCCCACCCATAGGTGGGAAGCAGTCTTCCACCCGCTACTCGCATCAAACAAACACTACTTTCCGGGTACGAGATATGAGATGAATAATTTCTTGTCTAGGAAATAATAATATGGGCAATTTATCTACAGCTATATTGTAAAGATTGGTTCCATTGTGAAAAGGTAACCGATATACTTTCTCATTTATTAGGAGATTTGAATAATTGATTTATAAGTACTTTTCTTTAAATTTTCGTGAACTAAACTCATGTTTCTAAATTACATTAACGAAAACCAAGCGGGGTAGATTTAAATCGCTCCCGCCGCTCCTCAAGACGATGAAACCCGCTTCTTCAGTCTACTCGTGACCACGGTCAATGCAACTTGATCGAAACGTCGAGGTTAGTCAAAATATTATTTTGATGTTAATTCGTGCGTCTTTGATAAGTAATCATAATTTTCCTACTCTTATCGTACTGCGGCGATAGGGAACTGCTAATCATCCCACGGCCAGCAGGTAGGTAGGTAAACTCAGGGAGTAGGTTTCAAAAGTTTATTAGGCCAAGCCTTATCAGGTTGCACAGCCGCATAGTTCTACTGAAGTTACATAGACCGGAGGGAGACACTGGCCTGATAGTACACGTGATCCAGGTCCCAGATGTGGCGGTCATGGCGTCAGCTGATAGTTCTGGATCTCGGTAGTGAGTGCTCGAAACACCCGTCCTCGGATTAAATCAGTGAAGTGGAATCCTGGAAGGAAGACACCGGCTTAGTAGCTGATATTCCTCAGCCAACTGTTGCCAAGCCGCGCCGACACGATCGTGGTACTGTTACCAGCGACTCACATTTTAAAACTCACAGTCTAGCGCGGTAGGGCAGCACAGCTGTTTACGTTACATAGGTTTTAGTCAACACTATGAAATAACAATAATAAATAAGGAACTCACCCTAGAGGGATTCACGCACTTCACAACAAGTTAATAACAATTAAGATCGATAGTACGAATAGAAAAGCGTCCAGGAAAACCAAGATAAGTATCGATTTGTAGCCAAATCAAAGTAACTTTTTCCACTTGGCCGACGTCATTGTTAAATAAATTCTAGATTTGGAATTAAGACGTCTAGAACAACCTAGATCGATATCTAGGTTGTTCTAGACGATCGATCTTTTCAGCTAAATCGAAGTTACTTTATCTACTGGGCATACGTCATCGTAAACAAATTCTAAATTTGGAATAATAACGTCTAAAACAACCTAGATATCCATTTTTAGTCAATTCTGAGTATTTTTCTTCACTTGGCAGACGACATAGATAAAATTATTCCAAATTCGGAATAATGACGCACAGCACAACCTAGATATCGATTTTCAGCAAAATCGGAGGAACTTTTTCACTTGGCAGACGTCATCGGAATATAAATTCCTAATTTGGAATAAAGACGTCCAGAAAAACTTAGATATTGATTTTCAGCCAATTCAGAGTAACTTACTTCCCATGGCAGACGTCATCGAAAAATAAATTCCAAATTCGGAATAAAAACGTCCAGAATTACCTAGATTTTGAATGTTAGCCAAATTGGAGTGACTTTCCTCACCTAGCAGATGTCGAAAAATGTATGCCAAATATTGAACAAAAACGTCCAGAAAAACCTAGATATCGATTTTCAGCCAAATAGGAGTAACTTTTTTCACCTGGCAGACGTCTTCAAAAAATTAATTCTTAATTCAGAATGACGATGTCCAGAACAACCTAGATTTTCAATTTCAGCTAAATCAGAGTTACTTTCTTCACTTGGCAGATGTCGTCGAAAAAATAATTTCAAATTTGGAAAAAAGACGTCTAGAAAAACCTTGATTTCGATTATTAGCCAAATCGGAGCAACTTTTTTTACTTGGCAGACGTCATCGTAAAATACATTCCAAATTCGGAATAAAGACGTCCAGAACTACCTAGATTTTGAATTTCAGCCAAATCGGAGTAACTTTCTTCACTTGGCAGACGTCATAGAAAAATAAATTCCAAATTCGGAATAAAGACGTCTACAACTACCTAGATTTTGAATTTCAGCCAAATCTAGGTAACTTTTTTCACTTGGCAGACGTCATCGGAATAAACATTCCAAATTCGGAATAATGACGCACAGCACAACCTAGATATCGATTTTCAGCCATATCGGACTAACTTTTTTCACTTGGCAGACGTTATTTTTCGATCCAAATTTGGAATAAGGACGTCCAGAAAACCCTATATATCGATTTTCAGTACTGTAACTGTAACAGTCAGTTCGTCCACTGCTGAACACAGCCTCACTTTTTAAGGGGGTATTTGCCATAATCCCCACACTTGGCAAGCGTCTTGGGGATCGCAATGTAAGTTGGCAGTTCTTTAGAAGGCGCTGCTGCCCCCCTTTAAGTAGTTTTCCCTTAGACGCTTCTGATGACACCCACGGGATGATATGGGGAGGTGCAATTCTAACCCGGCACCCCACGTGGCTGCCCACCTTCCAGTAGTTTTCCCTTAAACGCCTCTTACGACACCCACGGGATTATATGGGGAGGTGCAATTCTAACCCGGCACCCCACGGTGCTAATCTCCCTTACCTATCTCTCACTATTTTCGAGATACGTTATCCATCTTCACTTGGCAGACGTTATCTTTATGTAGTATTAATTAACCTATATCAAAACACCTAATACAATTATCAAGAAAAGCTTAGAACTCCAAAAGATGTATGTAGCCCCATACAAACTCTAAATGTAGTAGAGAACCATTTTGTACCCTACAAACTACTAAAACCGGAAACTATTTACCATAATATAAAAAAATATATTATCTTTAGTTAACCAGTTATAACATGAGAGCGTTATAGACATTACTAATTAATTTTGTACATATATTATAAAACTTTTCATTGATCTTATTGATAAGGCCGCCCATTGTAATTTACCCACAACATTCTCAATTTCAAGTTTTGATTCTTTTCATATGTGAGACAATTCGAATAAAATTTGTCTACAAAATACCAATAATAAAGCGTCACCGCGCATACTTCACGTCGCAATCAAGTTGGCCCTCTGCAGCGAGCGAATCATTGCACGCACACAGCTACGAATCTCGCGTGTCAATGCACTAATACAAAGACAAGATCGTTATCAGTCGAAAGCGCGAGCGGAGCTACGAGCGACACAGCCTCCCCGTGCCAACGCTTGCGCAACACTGCCGCCCGCGACCGCGCAGAGCACCTCGGAACCGCAAGCGTTCTGAATCTGAATAATTCGACATTTTCTTAGGAAAATATCAATGGATTTACAAATGCTATGTTATAATTGTAGTATAACAATCTAGAAATTTAATGGTACAATTTATTTTTCAAAAATCGTAGCCGTTTAGAAGGAGTTCGCCATATAAGTCAAGAAATAGTATGTAGTTTGAATTTTTTTTAAGGCAAAAGTAATAGTAATACCGTAAAATCATATGTTGCAAATGTTGTACTTGAATTCATCTATAAAATATTTTTTTTTCAAGTCTTCAACTTCAGCGGTTACGGAGGAGTTCGCTTTAGAAAGTACGAATTTGACGTACCCAAGGGCCTTAAAACATGAACCTTTTTAATGGCTTTCCGTTTTGTTTCGTGCTGTTAATTTGGTCTTGTAAGTTCCTTAGCACTGAACAATAGCTTAACAATTAAATAAGGATGAAGTTTTTATATATATATTTGGATCCATAAGCTCCCAGTTATTCTCATGTTACCATCAGTCCTCCATGAGGGGTGTTCCGATGAAGTGTAAAGAGACTGCCGTTGAGAAAACTTAAGAACCTTTCTTCCCAATCGGTTACCTGTTTGACTATTTCTATGTTTTCTTTACATTGCCAACTTCAATATGTTATGATACCTGTGTCGTGTGTAAATTCAAAATTTCAATTTTACTTGGTTAATATTGAACACTACTTAATTTGGAGTAGTAAAATAATAGAAAATGTTATAGATTAGGTACTAAAAATTGCATCCAACAGATCGAGATGGCGCTCACTTATCAAGGAGCGAATACTTGATGGAGGGGGTCACGACCCTCAATAATGAGGATAACGAATAACGGAGGATTAGATCTAAAAACAAAAACACCTTCAAGTTAAAACCAGTGCCGTTTCTATGTTATCCATAGGCGTCCGAGTACGGGCACCCACTGAATTAATGCCTTAGTAGAGAGAAAACAGCACTAATGGCCTGCAATTAAATCAGTAATGCGTGCGACTGCTGACTTTACGAGTAGGCAGGCACATTATCCTTGGTACACTTGTTTTACGAACCTGATACTTAAATTACACTAAATCTACTCTTTTGCGATAATGGCGTAAGATTAGCTGCGGTAAGTTGAAAACAGATGGATACCTGCTTACTTTTATTTTGAGGGTTACGTACTTATCATCTAGAATACGGGTCCCTGTTACTAAGGGACCGCCGTCCTTATTTACTATTATTGTTGATAAGCTTAAGTAAACCAAATTAAAATAGATATTGAGTTGATTAAATTCTGCATTTTTATATACAACATTTAATAATATTGATAGGTAGATTCCGCCGTGGGATGCCGAGCTAGAATATCACTCCCCCCGTTATTGCTACCTGTGGGTGTCGTAAGAGATTAAAGGCAAAATACCGGAAGACGCCTGCCAAGCGTGGGGATTATGGCATACGTCTCTAAATGGGAGACAGCTGCTCTAAACGGGCTGTGTTAAGCAGTGGACAAATCGGCTGATACCGTAAAGATAGATTTGAGAACATACTATTTGACTATTATGTATCTTTTCTAACTTAAGTGCGAAGTGAGGGTTTTAGTGGAATATCAACTTTAAATTTAAATAGTATCTTTGATTGATTTACGGTCCCTTTGAAGTTAAAATTCTATTCAGAGGATTAGTTTTTTTGTCAGAGGAAATACATTATTTGGATTTATAAAAATAAATATGTACGAACGTTTTGGCCACAAATTCGTGCTAAAGGTTTTTCGTAACTGCTTACATGAGAGTATAGAGAAAATATAATACTACGAACTATAAACAACACTACAGCTAATACAATAGCATTTAGACAACCTATAAGTCATTGCAGACTCATAGACAATCCAAACGTTCCAGACCGCTACCAGTTGGCAGCGTGCCCAGCTTACTGGCAGCATTGTCACGTTGAATTGCAATGCTTATTCGATGAGAATATATATATATGTATGCACTCACATAGTGCATATAATGAAAACGTACACTAAGCTTACGCAATTTTAACACTTTTCTCTCTGGAGAACGATGTTTTCAAAGTAGATTTCAAATAAGATAATTACAAAATAATATGAAAATAGTAATGTTTGTAGAGCAGTAGTATATTTACAATAAATACAGCGGGTATAAAGAATTTTGGACTCCTCCTCAACGATAACGAATTTTCACATCTAACATTTACTAAAATGTGAGTAATTATAACTTTAATAAATCAGTTTTTAAACCAGTTAATCACACCCTTGTGGAGACTGGAAAGTACTATTTTACTAATTTTTGCGCATTTCTGACAAACAAAAGTTCATGCTGCCAAGTGCAACGTGCCTTGACATTGAACGTTATTTAAAATATTTTGTTTCATTTTCCGTTAGCTTGTTAGTGAACTGAATCGCCTATCTTTAATATAATTATAGCCTGAAGTTTGTTTAGTATTCTACCCATGTATAGGACGTATTAGACGAACGTCACGTTCAAAGCACAAAGTCTTGGGTCCAACACGTGTTAGATAAATTTTATTTAGTTTTCTGTAATAGTTTGGCAGGGACTGTGCGCGGCATTATGCAATAGGTTTGCCTCCCCCTTCACGTGTTGTGTTGAGCCGGTGGTGGTGTTATTTAATATAAAAAAGGAATTTTACGTTTTCAGGATTCATGTATGTATGTATGTTAGTGAGTTTCTTTGTTTCACCATAACTTCTAAACAGCTTACCCGATTTTAATGTATGAGATATCGTTAGATTTGTCTAGATAGCGCAAGTAACACTAGATACATAAAAGAAAATAAAAAAATCAAACTAGCAGATTTTAGACGCCATAATGTGAGAAAAATATGTTTTTCTTTCAAACCCTTCAAGTGGGTTATAAAAAGTAAGGACTTTAAAAAAAATAACCCTTCAAGATGGGTATCAAAATGAAGGGCTTTCAAAAACAGTCGGATTTTTAAAAAAAATTTTTATACTTGGTTTACTAAGCGGTACCTTATTGGATTGTAGTAGGTCGGTAAGTAAATGGTGACGGTTAAAAATAAGTTGCACCCAAAAAATGTGAAAATTTTAAAGTGTAAAAGTGATGTAGGTATAATTTAGGCTTTATGATGACTACCGCAAAACTTTTATTTGTGTTGATGCTTAGAAGTTACAAAATTAGTTTTATAGAATAATGTATATGTCATTCCGTGGGGTGATTTGCATTGAAGGTGGTCAGCAGCACCTTCTGAAGAATTATCATCTTACACTGTGATCCCCAAGACGCCTGCCAAGCGTGATGATTATGGCGAATGTTAGTGGGAATTGATTCAACGGTGGAAGTTATGGCGGTTGATAAATGGGGAAACAAATAGAGGTACAGCAAATCAGATATATGGAATTGACTGTAAGGGAGCAAAAAAAATATTTTTACGGCAGAGGCGCTATGGTACCTATATATTATCAAGAGCGGAGTGAAGGATTCTATAGAAGGATCCTAGGCACAGGGAGATACCTACACTTCAACCGAGGAAAAAATTATTTTGCGACCGTCTCATAGTGGGATAAAAAGTAGAGGGTAACTTTTTATCCCACTATGAGAAAAAAATAGGCCTTTAAATAGTACAACTCATGAATACCTTTAATGAAGGGCCTTAATATTATTACTGTTGTTAAATATTAAACATTATATGAACTATTTTTTTTAATAATTTGCTTTAGGTATGTATACCTAATTCGTAAACTTTTACCTATATCTCTGCCTCTAACATACCACATTCGCGCGTTCTACATTTGTTTTTATTTTCACGCCACTATTATAACCGGCCAGTTATATACATTTTCAACTAATAAAGTCTATGATCTAGTTGGTCACGCACTACCCATGACCAACTGGAACACAGCCTGCAAGGAACAATATTCATATCCTTAATTCGAACTCTTTACTGCCCGTTATAAACCTCTAACAGAAAATACGTACCGTAGACTAGTCTACTTATTGTTTTTTGAATACATGAGATCAAAACAGTATAATGACATCACTTTATTGATGTTATTCAAAGATCCAACATATTATATTATAATTTATTATAGACATCGTCTCGTAATATAGGTACTTACTACGGTACTTACTAATATAGGTACTAAAGCAACACTATCTTGTCTGACCAGCTATCATTATCCGCCGCAAAAAAACTTTCTTCGACGAAATTAATACTAAATGGAGTTTCAAATTTATTTCACATCGGTTTTAAAATTAATTGGCTCATAACGTAGTACTCAAACCTAGATTTTGTTATCAGCAATTTTAATTAGTTAACATCAAAGAAAATGTTACAGTTTTAATGATGGTTCGTTAAGAGAAATCAATGTCCGCATTAGTGGATGTTTTTAAAACCACGTCAATAAATTAGTTTGATAGTCGACATGTGTGACTAATTGGAGTACATCGTGCGAAATTGTACACCTATCGGCATTCCGTTGTAATACGCAATGATGGCTCAGTGGCATTGGCTATGGACTGCCGCACAGCAGGTCCATGGTTCAAATCCCGCCGCGGGCTTGAGCTTTAACGCATGGTGGAAGGGCATTTTACGAATGCCCGCCTGGCTAGCGACCACCCTCAAGTGAAATATCTGTCGCCAAGCACCAACGGTGTGTTTCGGCAGCAGTCCTTGAGAGCCAATGAAATTACAGGCACATGAGACTTAACAATTATGTCTCAAGGTAACGGCGCAGTGCAGTTGTGACTTGTGACGAAATGCATTTGTTATAGGCAGAGGTTAATCCGCTTAACATCAGGTGGACCTCGAGCTGGTTACGTCACAATAACATAAAAAGAATATCACGTCTGCTGGATAGCCTTACTTGTTGTCAACATCTTACTTTTACCCTTGTCCTATATATACGGGCTGTCCGTAAAAATGTAGTCACTCACAACTTACAGGACAACACAATAACATATTAGCAATATTTAACAGCTAACAACACAGAGATGGATAACACAAGGATAGGTATAACTATTGTAAGAATATTGGGCGTTGGTTTTATGGCAATCCGTCTACCTGACGCCTACCGTCATTGGGAATGTTCTCGTTGGTGTTTTATCTGCTATGTATCGGGTAACTGTAACAGCCGGATCGTCCGAACACAGCCTCCCCTATTAAGGGGGTATCAGTACTAATATTATAAATGCGAAAGTGTCTCTGTCTGTCTGTCTGTTACGCTTTCACGCCAAAACCACTGGACCGATTTGAATGAAATTTGGTATGGAAATAGTTTGAGACCCGGAAAAAACATAGGATAGTTTTTATCCAAAAAAAGCCCGGAAAGCTAGTTTGCCATAATCCCCACTCTTGGCAGGAGTCTTGGGGATCGCAGTGTAATTTGGCTGTTCTTTAGAAGGCGCTGCTGCCCACCTTCCGGTATTTTTCCTCTTACGACACCCACGGGATGATATGGGGAGGTGCAATTCTAACCCGGCAGCCCGCGGGGCAAATTGGGTAAACAGGGTATTAAATAACCGACTTATTAAATAACCGATTTAAGTCACCTTGATGAGCGCCCAAGGTGCAGCAACATCCCACTCACATCGCCGTGTGTGGTGGTACTGGTGGTATGCTTCTCATTTGCTTCTTATTTCACTTTATCGCCTTTGACAATATCGATATTATGTGTATATTAACAACAGGTGAGATAGAAGTGCTGTAGCTAATATTACTCATATCAACAATAAAAATACAATATTTAAATAACATAATTCAAAGGTAACGATTTCTAGCAGATCCGCACATGCCAATGAACAAAAGGGTTTCTTCTATATATTATGATTACAAGCACTACCGCGTACTAAGCGAAAATCATACATTTATATTGGAATACAAAATGTTTTGCCCCGGGCGGGAATTGAACCCGCGTCCTTCCGATTTCGCGCCGGATGCTTTATCTATTAAGCTACCGGGGGTACGGCTGTGTCGCCGAAATTTCGTACTCCAATCGTATTTCTTAAACCGTCATAGGGGACAGTGCGCGGCTATCAACCAGACTACTAGACTTCATCTGACCGAAAGAAGTGTTTTTTCAAACACTTAACTCTCGGAATGATGTCGCTACCCTTCTATATTTCTTCTATATATTATGATTACAAGCACTACCGCGTACTAAGCGAAAATCATACATTTATATTGGAATACAAAATGTTTTGCCCCGGGCGGGAATTGAACCCGCGTCTTTCCGATTTCGCGCCGGATGCTTTATCTATTAAGCTACCGGGGGTACGGCTGTGTCGCCGAAATTTCGTACTCCAATCGTATTTCTTAAACCGTCATAGGGGACGGTGCGCGGCTATCAACCAGACTACTAGACTTCATCTGACCGAAAGAAGTGTTTTTTCAAACACTTAACTCTCGGAATGATGTCGCTACCCTTCTATATTTCTTCTATATATTATGATTACAAGCACTACCGCGTACTAAGCGAAAATCATACATTTATATTGGAATACAAAATGTTTTGCCCCGGGCGGGAATTGAACCCGCGTCCTTCCGATTTCGCGCCGGATGCTTTATCTATTAAGCTACCGGGGGTACGGCTGTGTCGCCGAAATTTCGTACTCCAATCGTATTTCTTAAACCGTCATAGGGGACGGTGCGCGGCTATCAACCAGACTACTAGACTTCATCTGACCGAAAGAAGTGTTTTTTCAAACACTTAACTCTCGGAATGATGTCGCTACCCTTCTATATTTCTTCTATATATTATGATTACAAGCACTACCGCGTACTAAGCGAAAATCATACATTTATATTGGAATACAAAATGTTTTGCCCCGGGCGGGAATTGAACCCGCGTCCTTCCGATTTCGCGCCGGATGCTTTATCTATTAAGCTACCGGGGGTACGGCTGTGTCGCCGAAATTTTGTACTCCAATCGTATTTCTTAAACCGTCATAGGGGACGGTGCGCGGCTATCAACCAGACTACTAGACTTCATCTGACCGAAAGAAGTGTTTTTTCAAACACTTAACTCTCGGAATGATGTCGCTACCCTTCTATATTTCTTCTATATATTATGATTACAAGCACTACCGCGTCCTAAGCGAAAATCATACATTTATATTGGAATAAAAAATGTTTTGCCCCGGGCGGGAATTGAACCCGCGTCCTTCCGATTTCGCGCCGGATGCTTTATCTATTAAGCTACCGGGGGTACGGCTGTGTCGCCGAAATTTCGTACTCCAATCGTATTTCTTAAACCGTCATAGGGGACGGTGCGCGGCTATCAACCAGACTACTAGACTTCATCTGACCGAAAGAAGTGTTTTTTCAAACACTTAACTCTCGGAATGATGTCGCTACCCTTCTATATTTCTTCTATATATTATGATTACAAGCACTACCGCGTACTAAGCGAAAATCATACATTTATATTGGAATACAAAATGTTTTGCCCCGGGCGGGAATTGAACCCGCGTCCTTCCGATTTCGCGCCGGATGCTTTATCTATTAAGCTACTGGGGGTACGGTTTCGGTTCTTTCAAGTTCGGTTTATTTCGTTCTTTCGGTCAGATGAAGTCTAGTAGTCTGGTTGATAGCCGCGCACCGTCCCCTATGACGGTTTAAGAAATACGATTGGAGTACGGAATTTCGGCGACACAGCCGTACCCCCGGTAGCTTAATAGATAAAGCATCCGGCGCGAAATCGGAAGGACGCGGGTTCAATTCCCGCCCGGGGCAAAACATTTTGTATTCCAATATAAATGTATGATTTTCGCTTAGTACGCGGTAGTGCTTGTAATCATAATATATAGAAGAAATATAGAAGGGTAGCGACATCATTCCGAGAGTTAAGTGTTTGAAAAAACACTTCTTTCGGTCAGATGAAGTCTAGTAGTCTGGTTGATAGCCGCGCACCGTCCCCTATGACGGTTTAAGAAATACGATTGGAGTACGAAATTTCGGCGACACAGCCGTACCCCCGGTAGCTTAATAGATAAAGCATCCGGCGCGAAATCGGAAGGACGCGGGTTCAATTCCCGCCCGGGGCAAAACATTTTGTATTCCAATATAAATGTATGATTTTCGCTTAGTACGCGGTAGTGCTTGTAATCATAATATATAGAAGAAATATAGAAGGGTAGCGACATCATTCCGAGAGTTAAGTGTTTGAAAAAACACTTCTTTCGGTCAGATGAAGTCTAGTAGTCTGGTTGATAGCCGCGCACCGTCCCCTATGACGGTTTAAGAAATACGATTGGAGTACGAAATTTCGGCGACACAGCCGTACCCCCGGTAGCTTAATAGATAAAGCATCCGGCGCGAAATCGGAAGGACGCGGGTTCAATTCCCGCCCGGGGCAAAACATTTTGTATTCCAATATAAATGTATGATTTTCGCTTAGTACGCGGTAGTGCTTGTAATCATAATATATAGAAGAAATATAGAAGGGTAGCGACATCATTCCGAGAGTTAAGTGTTTGAAAAAACACTTCTTTCGGTCAGATGAAGTCTAGTAGTCTGGTTGATAGCCGCGCACCGTCCCCTATGACGGTTTAAGAAATACGATTGGAGTACGGAATTTCGGCGACACAGCCGTACCCCCGGTAGCTTAATAGATAAAGCATCCGGCGCGAAATCGGAAGGACGCGGGTTCAATTCCCGCCCGGGGCAAAACATTTTGTATTCCAATATAAATGTATGATTTTCGCTTAGTACGCGGTAGTGCTTGTAATCATAATATATAGAAGAAATATAGAAGGGTAGCGACATCATTCCGAGAGTTAAGTGTTTGAAAAAACACTTCTTTCGGTCAGATGAAGTCTAGTAGTCTGGTTGATAGCCGCGCACCGTCCCCTATGACGGTTTAAGAAATACGATTGGAGTACGAAATTTCGGCGACACAGCCGTACCCCCGGTAGCTTAATAGATAAAGCATCCGGCGCGAAATCGGAAGGACGCGGGTTCAATTCCCGCCCGGGGCAAAACATTTTGTATTCCAATATAAATGTATGATTTTCGCTTAGTACGCGGTAGTGCTTGTAATCATAATATATAGAAGAAATATAGAAGGGTAGCGACATCATTCTGAGAGTTAAGTGTTTGAAAAAACACTTCTTTCGGTCAGATGAAGTCTAGTAGTCTGGTTGATAGCCGCGCACCGTCCCCTATGACGGTTTAAGAAATACGATTGGAGTACGAAATTTCGGCGACACAGCCGTACCCCCGGTAGCTTAATAGATAAAGCATCCGGCGCGAAATCGGAAGGACGCGGGTTCAATTCCCGCCCGGGGCAAAACATTTTGTATTCCAATATAAATGTATGATTTTCGCTTAGTACGCGGTAGTGCTTGTAATCATAATATATAGAAGAAATATAGAAGGGTAGCGACATCATTCCGAGAGTTAAGTGTTTGAAAAAACACTTCTTTCGGTCA
Source organism: Plagodis dolabraria (assembly GCA_963854805.1). NCBI lineage: Eukaryota > Metazoa > Arthropoda > Insecta > Lepidoptera > Geometridae > Plagodis > Plagodis dolabraria. Next base: position 19,421,084 of record OY978442.1, read on the forward strand.
GATGAAGTCTAGTAGTCTGGTTGATAGCCGCGCACCGTCCCCTATGACGGTTTAAGAAATACGATTGGAGTACGAAATTTCGGCGACACAGCCGTACCCCCGGTAGCTTAATAATAAAGCATCCGGCGCGAAATCGGAAGGACGCGGGTTCAATTCCCGCCCGGGGCAAAACATTTTGTATTCCAATATAAATGTATGATTTTCGCTTAGTACGCGGTAGTGCTTGTAATCATAATATATAGAAGAAATATAGAAGGGTAGCGACATCATTCCGAGAGTTAAGTGTTTGAAAAAACACTTCTTTCGGTCAGATGAAGTCTAGTAGTCTGGTTGATAGCCGCGCACCGTCCCCTATGACGGTTTAAGAAATACGATTGGAGTACGAAATTTCGGCGACACAGCCGTACCCCCGGTAGCTTAATAGATAAAGCATCCGGCGCGAAATCGGAAGGACGCGGGTTCAATTCCCGCCCGGGGCAAAACATTTTGTATTCCAATATAAATGTATGATTTTCGCTTAGTACGCGGTAGTGCTTGTAATCATAATATATAGAAGAAATATAGAAGGGTAGCGACATCATTCCGAGAGTTAAGTGTTTGAAAAAACACTTCTTTCGGTCAGATGAAGTCTAGTAGTCTGGTTGATAGCCGCGCACCGTCCCCTATGACGGTTTAAGAAATACGATTGGAGTACGAAATTTCGGCGACACAGCCGTACCCCCGGTAGCTTAATAGATAAAGCATCCGGCGCGAAATCGGAAGGACGCGGGTTCAATTCCCGCCCGGGACAAAACATTTTGTATTCCAATATAAATGTATGATTTTCGCTTAGTACGCGGTAGTGCTTGTAATCATAATATATAGAAGAAATATAGAAGGGTAGCGACATCATTCCGAGAGTTAAGTGTTTGAAAAAACACTTCTTTCGGTCAGATGAAGTCTAGTAGTCTGGTTGATAGCCGCGCACCGTCCCCTATGACGGTTTAAGAAATACGATTGGAGTACGAAATTTCGGCGACACAGCCGTACCCCCGGTAGCTTAATAGATAAAGCATCCGGCGCGAAATCGGAAGGACGCGGGTTCAATTCCCGCCCGGGGCAAAACATTTTGTATTCCAATATAAATGTATGAACAAAAGGGTTGTTTTCATTAGTTTTTTTTAACCTTTGTTTTTATTTTAGTATTATTTCTGATCTGTTTTGGGTAAAAGTTCTACTCAAAATATCTTGATTTCAGGTTTGTGACCTTTTCCTCATACAAGCTAGATAATAATGAAACACTACTGGACAAACAGACGGCAGACGACTCATATTACAATAAGGCTCCATTTTGCCGCCTGGCTACGGAATCCTAAAAACTAGAAGGCGTAGACAATGTCTTATGAAAAACTGTAAACATAATTATGCTATGATTACTGCCTGCTGTGAATGGTTTATCCCTTGTTTATTCACATATTCAATCGTAGAGGTTGATCCTGATAAAGTTTAGATTTTTGAAAAATTACATTTAAATGCGATTAATATTATATATAAAAATTGGAACCACTTAAACATCCAAAAGTGTGAAATAGCTCGTTTAAGTCGGTACCATCACAGTTCAAAAGTACCTGTTAACACAATATTGTGCGTATGGTATCGACTTCGACAAGTTATTTCACACTTTTGGGTGTTGAAGATCCTATTTTTTGGTGTCATTTATTGTCAATGACTATATCATCAAGATAGGTAAATATTTTTTCAGTTAGTGGAGTGTACCTCAAAAAAACCTTGACCGATTTTGATGAAATTTAAATGGGCTAAACTACAAGCATCAGCTTTCAAACAAAAAAATAATTTTCAAAATCGAGATGATCCAGTCAAGAGTTCTGAGGTAACAAGCATGAAATTAATAGAAGAAAAAAATAATACAGACGAATTGAGAACTTCCTCCTTTTTTTGGAAGGCGTTTAAAATTTTTTAGAAAATGTTCACCCCGTCTTTTGGGCTCACCGATTCTTATTCGTCTGTTCTTCAAAAGTTTAGAAATGCCCCTTGCGGATTATTCAAAATTTACGCCCATTTATTATTATTAGATTTTGCGTCTTCATTCCTAAAACATACAATTAGAGATATTTTCAGCTGTGGAAACACAGTGAGCTACAACTTAGTAAAATATATGTGTCGGGTTTGAATGTTGAGATGGATAGGGCTTGGGTGCAAGCTTCCCTCTCTGTTAGTTTGAGGGCATAGGGGTACGTAGAATTTCTAGTGTGACATTACCAGCTTTTCATTACTTCTATTCACTCAAATTTTTAGATAAAATTTTGCAACATCTTTAGGCTGCTTTGATGTAGCACATCTGGCTGAGGCCAATAACATACTGTCTTTAATAATATGGTCATTGCCATATTCTGAATTGAAAGACAAGTTGAACAAGGAAAAGATAGCGAATGACAAGGACAAGGTACAGAAGAACAAGGTCAAAGTAAAGAATTTACACCCACATGAATTTACCTAAAACTCCGGGTCACTACCACCGGCGACAATACAATTTCTTCATCAGAACGATTTTAAATATTAAAACATTAAATAAAACATGCACTGCCTCCTTTATCTAGAAGTGAAATAAATCAGTTCATAATTTTCGGATTACTGCGCAACAAACATACAAATAAAAAGAAAATTAGAAACTCTGCCTTCAAAATTATTATTGACTGGCAATACAAAAATAAGTGAATGTAAAACATCTCTGAAAAGTGGTTCATAATTATTATTTTTCGGACATGATCTGTTTATTTATTAATTGTAATACATTGGTAACTAAAATAAATTTTCAAGTTTAAGGCAACATTGTGTGTAGGCGCAACCACAGATGATAAAACTAGGCACAACGTAGACTGACGTGTCGCAAAACACGTCGCTACCTAATGTAGCTCCAAGCTACAGTTCATATAGTATGTATACCAAGATGTAAGTTTGGTTCGCACCATGCAGGGCCAAATGGGGTGATCCTGTACCTGTTATGGAAGCCGGCAACATTGTGTCGTCTCCTCGGGATTTTCATTAGCCTGAAATGAGGAGAATGCAGCTGTCGGCGTTTTTTTTCATTTGACATCATGCTGGCTGTTTACTAGCTATAGAGAGGGAATCAAAGTATTGATACTCGGAATATAAATAAACAACTATAGTTTTTTGAAGATAAGAAAGAAAAAGATTGTTTTGAAATCCATCCATCATTATCTTTGATGTTATCAATTGAAAAGGAAACAGCTGATTTCAAAACGGTTTTTATGGATGCTTCCTGTAGAATGATTACTCGTACTTACTCTAAAAATAACTTTTGTTAGCACTACATATATAAAATAGGACTGTTGCTAACATGTACTTATTCAAATTGAATTGAGATATTGATTGTGTTGTATACATATACTAATCATTAGAAGGACAAATGAAAAATCTCCTAATCACGCGTGTGTACTTTTTGAGAGAGCTTTAGATAACGGTCACGAATTTGTTTGCTTTGAACATATTTTTCTCGGTTTGCCAATGATTCGTAAAAGTTTGGATCTACACATATCTAGAATGTATGTGACAAAATTTCAATTCCAAAATGTAGAACGGTCATTTAGCAGCAAAATAATATATTAACTTAGCCGAGAGGCATTTGCATTTTTTCTAACACTCTTATACATTCAATTTATTAATTACGGTAGTAGCTTTCGATTTGGTCATCGATTTCCTTAAAATATAATTTGTACACAGTAGATTTGGTTTCATTACTTGAATAATTTATTTTGCGTTGAACTGAATAGTCTATTGGTATGGTAGCTATGTATTATATCCTAGAATGATGCCTCGTCACGATGATTACGTATTTAAGCAATAGTTTTCGGCATGCTATATGCTTGAGAAATTCTGAATGACATGATTGAAAGTTGTTGTTACATTATGTTTTATTTTATTTGATGGTTTTGTTTTATTGCGGGAATTAGCACTTACAGTGTTGAATAATTGAATTAGCGGTTGATTGTCTGACTGACAAGAAGGAAAAGTGGCAGCGAACTTATCGCTCGTGTTATCTCGCCGGAGAGAATTGGCAATAACTTTCACTGTCTTTCAGTTCATCAAAACTCCTACCTCGATGGCGAGGAGAAGACGTCGGGTATGGTATTAAGGGAAAGTTCCCTATATAGTTGGTAAATACTTGTTTTTATGCATTCCTATTATGTGTAAATACTTTTTGAATTTAGCCCACAGCTGTTGAAGAATCTGAAGCCTCTGTAATTCTTACTTCATCGTTAAGTCCTCAAATTGCCTAATTCAATTAGAACTATTAGCTCTTCGGTAAGATGGAGTAACGCCAGTAAAGTGAGTGCGGTCGTGACGGTAACAAATAAAATTGGAGAAAAAGAAAGAATTTGAAAAGCCAGTATAGAGGCGCTTGCGACTTTCCTCGGGCGGATGACATAGAAATGTGAAACTTTCTTGTAGATCGAACGCGGCACGGTGTCAAGTGCGATTATAGCGAACGTTGCGGCAGGGCCGGCGGCGGCGGGCGCGCGGTGAGAGCGCGGCCCGGTTGCGACCGGTCGGCCCCACCGCTGCAGCAGGCGCCCGCGCACACGCCGCTTTGCGCCGCCGACGTCGCGACGCGCCCGTGTGCGCTACACATACGAATCGCACCGCACTATCGCAAGGAATTTATACGGAATATCGCGAAACCCACGCACTCGAGGGACTATAATGTTTTGAACACTGATAAGTGCCGTGGGACGTTATCAGTGGTTGTGGGTTGCATTTATTCGTGACTGAAGATTTTACCTCCGATTGGCTATCTTCGGGGTGAGTATTCATTTATCATTAATGAAAAATTTACTGTATTATAGATGTTTCAAAGCAGGCATGGCGGCCTTATGCCGGTGACGAGTTTAGGGCGCACGGTGCGGGCGCTACGACCCGGACCGGGAGTGGTGCAGGTGCGATAGCCCACCCCGCGCTCCCGAGTGCGATCCTGTCGCGCTCACAGCGATCCTGATTTTCATTTCCCGCCCGCCCTCTCGTCTCAACCACTGCGGGCGTACGTTTTATTCTGATTATAACAACAAAGTTTTTTTGTATTATTATTATGACCTGAAGGCATTCATGTTATGTAATATTAATAATAATTCTATAACACTATACGGTATATAAAAATAAAACTGCAGTGAGAAATTTTCCCACGACAAATTACTTTAGTTATATCGTTTGAGATCATCAAGAAAAATAAATGTATATTTGATTTTTAACGCAATTATGACTTATGAGACACTTCAATGGCAATTATGACTTATGACAACTTAATATTTACCTATTAGGGTGGAAATACCCAATGCACCGGGACATTTCTACACGTACCTACATATCGTATACGTAACCAACATCAATAAACATTAAATCTAGAGTTAAGAATGCAATAAAACCGCAAAGGAATGTAATGATTGTGCAAAATGAATATAAAATGTGAATGGACAACAGCGTAGGTTAGTTTCCCTTCAAGAACACGTTTCGATGGAACTTTAAAGCGATGAATTTTTGAAATGAAGTCATCGGTTATTTGTTTGATGATATTATATCCGTGTTTATTTTCCGAGTTGTATCATTATTTATGTGTCGCAACCAGATGCGATTATATTGTGTCGCGTGTACGTAACAATATTTTCATAACAATGAAGACTCACGCTATAAATTGATGCATTTATCCATTGGTCAATCGTATTTGCATGAATGGCTTAAGAGAAAGCGATCTCAGATATAAGTAACACTTCCGTATTTTAATCTCAATTCTTAGTTACTTAAAAAAAAACGAGATTTTACAATAGATAGATAACTGATTATTGTACACACCACTTCATTACAATATAACAAAATACGAAGGGTTAAATGCAAGTGTTACAATGGGCGGCCTTATCACTAACAGCGATCTCTTCTAGGGAACTTTTGGATGGAGAGGAAAAGGAGCAATAAGATGGGGGTGCATTAAATTAATATAAACAGTCAGGTTGAACAAATTGTTTACTTCAAATTTAAACGGAAATATTTTTTTTTACAAAGATATGACTTAAATACTAACAATATACCTTTAAAAGCTTATATAAAACAATACCATACTATATATATACATATACACAAACACACACACTCTACAATATATATACGTACAGTTCGTATAACTATCCTACAATTGTGATGATGAAGTACAAGCGATAAGCAGCAGATATTACAGTATAATAACAGAAAGAAATATCTGTCATGTAAGAGTGGTCTGTATAAAAATATATATTTAACTGTAATGGACTTAATTCTGTCATATCACAACTAAACTAAAATACAAAACAAAACAAAAGTCCTTATTTGGTTTCTTCAAATTGGTATTACACTTAAAATTATAATCCCAAAATATCTTTTTCTGTGCAATTGCGGGTATTTTTAACCCCAGATTGGTCGGGATCTATATTGGAGCCAACTAAATCACATTTGAATACACACATTAAAATTGTTGGAATATCGTTTAGCAGCGCTCCGCAGTTTTATGATGAAGATGATGCTGATACTTAAAATTATCCTGTATGAATCAAATTGAAACTGTCTAAATTTTAAGGTTCAAATTGGTTCTGTCATTTCAGCGGAAAGGATTAACAAAAACTCACACACTCAAATCCTTACTCACCAACTTTCAAATTTATAATATTATGTATATGTTATAATATCAATTAGAATAAAAACTTTCGTACATAACTTAATTTTAGTAAGTTTGTGGTGGATAGCAGAATTATGGCCATTGTCTCATTTGTATAATAGTATCATTCATTCTCATTGAAAAATAAAATTACTAAAATAATGGTATGTTCGATTAGCACTCTCGTAGTTCATTTTTTGATATTTGGAACTGTGACTTTGTACCAATATTAATGTTAGATTGAAGAAATCTCATCTGTACTACGTGTTCCAGACATCATATTATAACAATTCAGAGGTTTGCCAAAGCATTATTTCGTGTTCCAATATGAGACAGAAACCATAAAACGGTTATAAGTCCGTGTCGAACAGGCTTTCGAGCATTATTTGGTATAGAACGAGCTTATTGGCTGATCGGCTAGGCACGAACGCACACAGGATATTCACCTCGGCTCTAAGATGTTATACGCGACCGCGAAATACCGATGTCATGCTGTTGACATTCAACTACTGTTCTCATCACCAATTCTGCAGAATCAAAGACTTTTTAACAACAGTAATATATTAGAAGCAGCAACATTATTTAATAAATAAGAGCCGCCTAATATTATCCTGAAATAATAGCAACTCGATAAAGAATTTATGCCCTAATGTGGGACAGTTCCAACCCTAAGAATCTATGAACTTTTTCTGTTGGATGTATTATAGGGAGACTAAAGGAAGTAATAGCAGTATTCCAAAACGCACGTTGGCGGGAGTAGAGTGTTGCAGCACATTACCTGGTCATACAGCAGGGGTTCTCAAGAGGTCCTTGAAAAATTACAGGCTGACGGCATAGGACAGACAGAACTACTCAATATTTAAATAACTTGAGCGAATTTCAAATAAATTCACACAAAATCTGGTACTGTATCACATGGTTGCTACATAAAAAAAATATCAATAAATCTATACATAAGTATTGATATTCTTTACATAATGTATAAACAGAAAACTTGGCGAAAGTTTAGCTGTATTCGTGATTTTTTCTGTTGAGAGAAATTATATATGGAGTTGAGTTTTTGGTTCAGAGTTCGGATATATGTCGAAGCCTCTAGAATATAATATAGTTTAATCATATCTGTCAGACGTACACTCTTTATTAAGCACAGGTTTAAAATTTGCCTTTTGAGACTCACTTCACCTTAACCGACCATGGCGAATATAATACTAACGAGAGTCAAATGCATTCCTAAGTCTGGGGAGTGTTTGTGTCAGGAAAGTGACCGACCAAAAGCCGAACACAAAAATGTCTACTATATGTTCTAGTTCCGTTCTTTGTGTTCTGAGAAGCATGATTATTGTACCACCCCACACAAACTTTTCTAATAATATTCTTAGGGGGAACCATCATCCCTTCCTTATTTATGACCGGCAGACTCTGCATGCTTACCCCTCTAGGCAGTCTGCCTCTAAAAGCAACCTCATATTTGATTTTCGAAGAAACTGTAAATAGAGAGAAATAACAACTTATGTATGACATCTCCTTTACTCATCCACATAATATTACTGATATTATATGATATGGGTACAACTTCTTGCTTATTAGAACAATCCTGACTCTATGGTTGGTTACAGTACAGCTCTTTTTATTATTTGAGCTCTCTGTGATTGATTGTAAAAAAGTATTTTGTTTACGAGAGTATTAGAGTAGGGAAGTAAAAATCTTTTCACTCACACAAATCATTATCTAAGATACGAGACTTACTAGAATCAATTTTTTTTCTTGTCTAATGAAATATTTCTGTTTTGATTCAAGTAAATTTGTTTGAGAATAGTTTCCTGACGGCAGGATCATTATTCTTGTAGTAACGACATTTACGTTGTTCAAAACATATTTGATTTATTTAAGAATTCTGTTTTTACTGTCTATAGAACCAATTTCCTAAGAGTATTTTAATTTTTCAAATTACTTTGTTTGTGTCCTTCATTATATAACTCACTGACGTAACACCCGATAGAACGGCGTAGAGAGCAGATGAGAAAAAGTTGTCCCGACTCCAGTAAGCATGGGATAAGTGCAGGAAAAAGATTCTGTGTCTAGCTATGTTTGGTTTTTCTGCGTAGGTAGATGGTTTTCGGAAGATGTGACAATTTTATGATTTCATTCATACAAAATTATTATCAATTCACCAATATCGTAGGCGATCTTACCGAACAGGTATCAGTAGATATTCTTGTTTTGCATCTAGCTAAAACAGCTCATTCACCTTTGTGTTTCAGAATAATTTGCACATTAAGACCGCGTTAATTAAACGGCCTTTTGAATCTTTCCTTGGTCTTTTTAATTTTCTTTAACAAAGGTTTTATGGCCATCTGATTTAAAACTCCTTTCTGGCTGTTATAGGCAAAGCACGCGGCGGGCGGCACCGTTTGTTACGCCTCTCCGCTCGCTGTTTTTGGCGACATATCTAGATAATGTCTAGACCACTCGCCTTTTGCAGACCGAAGCTACTCAGAGAAAAGATTTTATCAAACTTATTTCAATTTCATACGCATTAAGTGAGGACGAGGGAGCGATATACTGTAGGTACTCTAGAATGCACTTTAGTTGAATGAATAGAAATCTTGTATTCACTCCGATACGAGCACTTATCTAAAAATCTACAAGTATGAGTACCTAATTATGCATAAAGAAATATAACTGTTCAATACAAAAGTACTAACACAAAGTTCTAAGCTGTGCACAGTCGAGAATGGCTACAGTTTGAAACATTCGTAAGTAGTTGTTAAGACACGAAGGCTTACCACGAGACTATGCAAATGTCGCGTGCCGATGGAGCCATAGGTTCGAGAGCCCACAATAAATATATTGCAAAATAATTTAGAAAACTGTGTCTTTACATAACGGTTATTTTATTATAGTTGGTGATGCTGTTTGCAAGCTTCTGTCTATATTTTAACAATGTGAATTATCTGAAGCTTATCATTTTATTTAGACTGCCAGGCTGGTACAGTGGCGTAAAGTGTACTCGAGAATCTCAAGGTCTTGTCGGTTTAGTATGGTACAAGTATATTTCTTAAATCAGTTGTCTGACATGAGAAGTTAAATTTGTCTCCAAATCACTGAGTATACAAAATAAGAATTAACTAAAAAACTGTGAGGTTAAGCCGACCAGTATGGTAATTTCCAAAAAAAAAAATTTGTATCTGTTAAAATGACGCAGTGTTCAAAATGGTGCTTTGATATGTCGTTAAGAATATCCAAATATAGCTCATTGGAATATCCACTACTAATACTGTTACTAATACTGGCACAATATTTAATTATTATGAAATGTACCATATTATTAGTAAGTAGATTTAACATATTGTTTATTTTCTTAAATGTCGAAGTTGTTTCTGTTAGTTAAAAGACAAACTGTGAAAATATTGGTATTTGCGAGATCTGACTTCGTCGAAACCAATATGCCTGCCAGTCTTATGAATGAGAAATATTAAAATAATCCTACACTACTCAAATGGTATCGATACCGATTCTTCTTCCACTTTATACCATTACTTCATCACTACTTACAAATTTTATACTCATCTTATATATTAGTGGGTACTATAATGTTTATAATGCTTATACACGTGTATATGTTACTGAGCTCCTCATAAACGGCTGGATAACTTACAAAAAAAAGAAATTGTGTGTGCTGGGTGAGTCACAGGTTAAGATTATTTATAGCTCAGTTACAAATTTTCTACTAGAGGGTAGTAGTTAATCAAGCTAGCATTCGCAATATGTCATACCAGCATACAGTGAAGCCTACCAACAACTGCAGGAACTGTTTTGTTTTTAGGATTTATAAACACTTTGTGAGCTTCATTACGATTCCTTTAATTAGTAACAGAAGTATTCAAATTTCTATTTGTATCCGTGTGTGTTTACAACAACTACCGTCTACCTACCACGGGTTACATTGGCCACGCTAGAATGTTTGGCATTGCAGCACATTAGCACGAACCACTGTAATAAATAAGTTCGTGCAATGAATCGGTATCAGTACACGTTCCGCCAGGTATTGCATGTCTTCAAGGCTGAAGTCAGTGGAGGCATTTAAGGGGAGCCGGAAAACCCAAAAATGAATCTATGTGATATATTATGCAACTATATCCTTGTTTATTCTTTTCGAAGGATTCTTGAGTATTATTTTTATATGTAAGAAAATAAAAATCAAGAAGTCTTCGATAAGTAATATAGATGTTACTTGCTATACGATAATATGTGTTTTAGTTTACATTCGGAGAAAACTTTTATAGTTTTTAGGGTTCCGTACCCAAAGGGTAAAAACGGGACCCCATTACTGAGACTTCGCTTTCCGTCCGTCCGTCCGTACGTCCGTCTGCCACCAAGCTGTATCTCAAGAACGGTGATAGCTAGACAGTTGAAATTTTCACAGATGATGTATTTCTGTTGCCGCTATAACAACAAATACAAAAGTTTGGCCAAGTGCGAGTCAGACTCTCGCACGTTAAAATTAAAAAAGGTTAAAAAATGAAGTCTAATGTTGAATATAGCTAATGTACGGAACCCTTCGTGCGCGAGTCCGACTCGCACTTGGCCGATTTTTTCTGTTTGACCCTCTGATACTTAAAATACTCAATCAAATTAATAGTTCAAATTCTTAATTTATCAAATGCAGGTATGTAACGGGAAAATCACCTGGGTTGCAGGGGGAAGAGGTCGATGTTAATCTATTGTCCCTACACAAATTTAAATACATATCTTGGAGTAAGCGGCGTATATATAGGTTACATCGTCGACACTAAGTTGTACTCGTATATGGTCCATAATTTTTAGAAACTAATGCATATCTAAAATTTTGCACATTAAGCAATATATATAGTAAAATCTTTATACCTACGGTAATATAAGTGTTATAAAACTTTTAAGCTAAAAGGAAAATAATTAATAAACATTAACGGAAAAAAAAAGAAAAAAAAAAAAACTTTTAACACTGTTCCCCCTTGGAATGTTGCATGTTTCCTATTTCATATTTCTTGTTTACTAATAAATTATGTCATAGTTAAAAAAAAGTCACGGACCCTGGAGTCTGTGGAGTGTAGATTTAAAATTTAAAAAAAAAAAAAAAAAAAAAACTTTTAAGCTTACTTACCCAAAGCGCTATATTGGAAAATTATGCATTTTACTTACATATGTCTATTTTGGAAAATTATGCATTTTACTTACATATTGTAGGGGACTATGTATCTTTATTAATTCCCAGCTACTCTTGCCATCAATTTGGAACAATACTATATGAACAATATTTTGAATAATTTGAATAAGTGCTTATTTTATTTATCATGCTTATTTATCCAGATACGTTCCAAGGTACCTAAACTTGCCACCTGAACTGATACTTGAAAACCTGTGAAAGACGCGACAACAATGCGTTTGTATACAATATCCCCCAAAACAAAGAACCTTGTTACACGCCTGCATGCCTTCCATATTGCATTGCTCAAGTCGGGATCCTCTAATTACTGGTAGATGAACTACCGCGATTGCAAGTGTTGCTAATAAATACATTGCGTAGTGTACTTTGACTTCGGCAATGTTTGGTGTAGTGGAAAGGTCACGTTCTTTTTAACAGGTCATTCTTTGCCTTACAAATTTACATTTTACTCTGAGACGATACTATCGAGTTAAAATTAACAGTGGCCTTTTAGAATACGAACGTCTATGCGTTAGTAAAATTCTAGCAAATTTTGAGCTTTATCATTTGCCTGTCTTTTTCTATCTTTTATGGGTCTTTTATCGGTACATTTTTTTCTAATGATGTGTTGTTAGAAGAAATTACTGTTAAAACTTAGCTGCAGTTTATGGTTGACAGTCTATCTAACGCAAACTATCCGTTGGATTAAGATATAGTTTATAATGGATCACATGAGCTCTGTTTTGCGCCTAATATGCAGCAACATTGCCTACTTTCGCGAAGCGAGTTTTGTTTCTTCGGCATGTATTTCCCTAGGCCCAGTTTTTCAATCAAAAGATAGTTAACTAATAAATAAAATGTAACCCAATCAAATTCAATATAAACAATAGGCGTTTATTTTACAGCCAACATAAGTATATATTAATTTAGTTACATTCGACTTATTCTACAAAAAAAAATGCTATCTGATAATAAAAAAATCAACAATGAATAGATGCAGGCGTTACTTTGCGGAAAACCATATTTAATAATAAAAAATATTTAAAGAAAATATTACATCATTTAAATAATTAAAATTTTACTCTTATAGCGCACGTGCGGAAAATTTCTCATTCTTGCGCATGATGAGCCCTGAGGATGCTTCGTGTAGAACTGAAACGCGTCGAAAATTCTTCCAGTTTGCGTGTCGTTTGGGACGTCACGTTTGCTGAACAGGAAAATTAGGCGGAATTTTCACTAGATAGTGATATTTTTTAAGTGTTTTACTTAAATATTAATTTAATGTTTTCTTAAAGTATTTTTATTACTTTTTATAAAAAAATAAACCCTTAGTCGAGTTTAATGAATAAAACCCATACGGATGGGACGATATATAACAATTCTGATTGACTGACAACAACTAGCAACATTTTAGCACCCTAAGCGATTCCAGTGCGTGTTTTGCAAATTAATATGAATTACAGACTAACAGCCTGTAGACGTTCCATCAAAACTAATGATTGTTAATGGAAATAACTTCAATATTTCAAACGGTACCGTAAACTGAAACAACGCAAAAGCCGCATAGCTTTTGTCTTAGTCATTGCATGTGAGAGTATTCTTTATGCTAATTTCAGCTTGATTGTATGATAATGAGGCTATGCAGTGATAACAACGTTTGCATGCCCGATAATGGCTGATAACTGGTACGTTTACCTGTATGACGAACTGCAGTTGTGTTAATTAGAATGCATAGATAGCTCAGTACGACAATCAAAAAATGACATGCTTGCTTCATTCTGTTGGATCACCTAACTTCTGAAGAAGTAATAGCCGAGGGAGACCATGCTGCAGGTCCAAGGTTCGATTCCCACCGCTGGCTTGAGCTTCACCGCAGCGTGGAAGGGCATTTTGCGAATGCCCGCCTATCTAGCCACCACCCTCAAGTAGAAAATCTGTCGCCAAGCACCTAACAGTGTGTTCCGGCAGCTGTCCTTGAGAGCCAGTAATTCTAGGTTAGCCTGAACAACTTCTTCGACCACATCATCACTTACCATCACGTAAGATAGAGGTCAAAGGCTTGCCTATCAGCTATAAAAATAAAACACCAAAACGAAAGTCGGCATCGGGTGTTTTTTTTTAGAGTCAAAATAGTAGTTTTTCCGGGAGCGCTCATGGTATCTCTGGACTAATTTGGCTCGTTGGAGTAACAAAACAAAACAAATCGTCGCCTGTGTATTTCCTGACGGTGTATGCAGATGAGTGTCTGCACCTACGATTCGCCAGATATGTTTTTGATCTCATCTAATGGTTTGTTCCAGCAGCAGCCCTTGAGCGCCAGTGAGATTACAGACATAACAACATAAGACATGAGACTTTACAAATATGTCTCAAGGTTACGGGCGCCGTGCAATTCGTGACATGTGACGAAATGCATTTGTTATAGGCAGAGGTTAGTCCGCTAAAGATCAGGTGGGCCACGAGCTTGTTCCGTCACAATAACATTAAAATCGGCCAACTGCGAGTCGGACTTGCGCACCAAGGGTTCCGTACCATTAGCTATACAACATTAGACTTCATATTTTAACTTTTTTTTGTTTTGCGCGAGTCTGACTCGCATTTGGCCAACTTTTGTATTTGTTGTTATAGCGGCAACAGAAATACATCACCTGTGAAAATTTCAACTGTCTAGCTATCACCATTCTTGAGATACAGCCTGGTGACAGACGGACGGACGGACAGTGAAGTCTCAGTAAAAGGGTCCAGTTTTTACCCTGTGGGTACGAAACCATAATAAAAACTAATAGATAGAGGGTGAGCCTATTACCTATCTATGGAGCACCGTATCAGACTCCGGACGCTACTAAAAATATTTTTCTTTGTACGATAGACAAGAGAACTTGGTCCAATCTGGTGAACACACACACACACACACAACAACAAGGATAATTTTAAATATTTCTGCTATGTTACCTTTAGATTGAAAGTGTTGATTGGATTTCTTTGTTGTGAATTCCACCTGATGGTAAGTGATCATATGGTCGATGGTGTTACCAACCTTAGTCTATAATTACTGGCTGTCAAAGACAGCTTCCGGGATATACCATTAGGTGGCTGCAAACCGATTTTTATTTAACTTAAGGTTGGTAGCGAGCCCGGCGGTAATTCGCGAAATGCCCTTCTACCATGTGAGCTATAGTCCGCTACAGGATTTGAATCATCTTTTGCACAGAAGTCTATAACCGTTGCCGCTGTGCCATCACTGCACCATTTGTATTGTAGTAACATCAAAATTATGTTAAGCATTTTCTGTGTGTACACGAAGATGTGCCGTCGATTAAAGCTTTAGATTGCTCTGTATGGCGTGTTCGTATTCAACAAGGAAGTCTCCCACACATCTTTCCGCTTCATCTGCTGAGAGTCGGTTGGTGCTGTTTTAAAAAAGAAATGTTTTTTGACTCGAACTTTATCCAGATTTTATTACGTTTCTGTCCTATTTTTATACGTCTGTCCAAAAAAGGAGTGTTATGTTTTCAGGGTTTATGTATACATGTATGTTTGTGAGTTTCTTTATTCCACCATAACTTTTAAACGGCTTAACCGATTTTAATTTATGTGATATCGTTAAATTCGTTTTGACAGCGCAGGTGACACTAGTTACATAAAAAAAATTCAAACCCATCAGGTACGGTATCAAAATGAAGAGCTTTAAAAACCTTTCCATATATATATATATATATATATATATAACTTAGACGATACAACGTTTAACGAAAATAATTTATTTGCAGTCGAGGTTTTTACTTTTTTAATTAATTTATAAGTACTTCCATAAAAATTAGATCTACAACTTTATTTTACCCCATTATCTAGTTTTTTTTTTTTATGCGTGATAGGTTAGCCTTTGACCACTATCTCACCTGATGGTAAGTGATGATGTGGTCGAGGATGTTGTTCAGACTAACATAGAGTTGAAAAAACATACAAACTTCACGATCTTCTACTTATGTACAACTGAAACATTCGCTTCGCACGATCTAATATTGTATTTCAAATAAAAACAAACCAACACAAGCTACCGTGTCTTAATGATAGACGTCGTCACCAAAATGAGGTTTGGTAACATCGTCAACAAGGTGTAAATTCTACCAGTCAGTGCCTGTAATTACACTTCACCCACTTGTGCAGACGCTGTAGCTGGTGTTGATTTGTTTTTAAAAAAGCAATTACCCCAAAACACCCGGCAGTGACGGCCACCAGGTCAAACACATCAAAAATATGAATATTATGAATATTCATAAAAACATTAGTACATAATCATGAATGGGCATGTTAGCCAGTAGGCGTAGAGAATATATTCGATCATAACGGGATTATCATTCCATACCAATGACGGATAAGGTTTCGCCTGCCTATCGGTAGAATAGACAGTTATTATTTCCAACGTCTTCAAAATCAAAGCTGCTTCATCTTCAGCATTGTAGGTCGCGATGTAAAGATTCAATTATGAGATATCGTTGAACAATACCATATGCGATGCAGCAACTTCTCTTTGTTTACCCGGCAACAACGAGAAACGAAAATGCTGACTATAGAATTAACGTAGGCACAAATATGTATCTCGTGTCCTCATTTGATTACATCTCGGAAACCGAAGTCACGTACGAATTTGGTGTAGAGGTACTCACGTAATCAGTAAAATTTTGGGCTGAAAGATTTACGTGCCATCTGCGCACGTTTATTATTAGCCTTTGATATTGTTGCTAAAGTTTAAAGGCTGGAAACCTATATATATTATTAGAAAGAGACGTGATTTTCCTAGAAATAATTCTCGATCGGATCGTGGAAGCAATCATCGGTGAAAATTGCAGAGCCGTGAGAGTGGCCCTTCGGAACGGGACCCGGGAGTAACGGGCCGCGCCCTGGGCAATATGCTAATGCGCAGAGATCCGCGATGGCGGCAACGTTGCGCCCGCGCCGTTGTTTGCTATCGTCGCCTCCGGCTCCGGCGCGGTGCCACTAACCCACATCTCACCCAATGATGCGACTCTTTGTGGTCAGCGCGTTCCCAAACACGCTCGTTACACTTTCGACCGATCAACGAAAGTTTCAATCGTGACAAAGATGTAGGTGTACGTCCATTAAAGAGTGATGGTTATTGGAGTATTTATTTATCATGATTGGAATATACTATTATATTGAGACGAGTTATTTTGCTTTTAACGATATTCGTTTACAGTTTAAATTTATTTTGTTTATGACTAATGTAATGCTTTTATTTTTTAAAAGGAATTCATTTAAGTATGGTTAAATAAAAACTTGAATAAGCACTTCAAAATCTTCAAATCATTATCAGTAAATATGCATGCTGGTATAACGGAGAGCAAAGCTTCCGTTGTTAGCTCATCTCTGAGCGTTCAAGTGCAGCGCTGTGGCGCAGCGGTGAAAGAGAGAGGGCGCACAGTTCTTGCGTGCCGGCCGCCGCGCGCGCAACTCCATTGCATTCCATTACGCAAGCTTATGAATATTTTTTGTCTACAGACTCAACAAAACGCCGAGATTCCCTCTGTGCGTGTGCGCGATTACCGCGGCATGGCGACAGACACTGCCGGGGAGGACTTTGTCACCATTGTTCCGGTAGGCGAAGGCAGGCTCTCTACGAATGATCCTTCTTTTGTGACTGTACTAAAGGTCAGTGCCGCAGTTGGAGCCGCTGAAGTGGTGGTGCGCAGGCCGAGAGGAGAACGTCTTGGATTAGGTCTCAAGTTTGAAGGAGGATCAGCTGCAGCAGAGAAAGTGAGAAGACTATTGGTTCAATCATGTGCAGAAGATAGTCCAGCCGCTAACGCTTCTGCTCCTTGGGGACATCTTATACCTGGCGATGAAATACTGGCTATTGACGGCGTCTCTGTGTCTGAATTAACAAGAATAGATTGCGTTCGACGATTAAAAGATTCAGACGAATCTCTCACGCTTTTAGTGCGACATTTTGTATCAGAAAATAGTACTGATCAAAGCAAAGAAATGTCTGAAACAACAGTAACTACTAAACAGACGACAGAAATTGTACGACCAACAACCTTACCTCCACCAGTTCCACCTAGAAAACTAGGCAAGAAGAATTCTTTTAAAGACAAACCTTCCCTACAAACTGTAAATATTGAGAGTAGTCAGCAAAGTGATAGAGAAAGCATAATGAATGGAAAACACAATGGGACGTTAACAAAATTATCACGAAAATCTTCTTTTGATAGTCACCTTCTACGCCAAAATAAAGAAAGCATTGCATACCTCAAGAAAGGTTCCCCAGAAGAAGTCAGACGCCTGGTCCGTAGACTATCAGATGGAAAAGCTATGCCACCAGAAGCGGAAATATATATAGACTTACTTTCGTCGGAATGGGAACGCTGCCTTCTTCTAGCCGATGCAGAGTCAGATGACACAGGCAGTTCTATATCAACTGTAGTAGATAGACTAGGTTCAATGGCTAGCTCCGTAGAGAGTAGTATTCCATCGACTCCCATTATGCAGCAAAAAACAATTGATATACAAAAAGTTCTCAATTGCATTGAAAACATAGATACTGATATTCTAAGAGATATGACGACAAAAAGGTCTATACACAGGCAATTAGAATCAAAACCAACTGATAAGACCGCAAACTTTACAATGAATGGAAATGGTATTCATTCTACAACATTTAATTCATTAACGACTGAAGAAATTGTTCAAGCAAAGAAACTTGTTCGAAACGATAAAAACAACAATACTACTGTCCTTTCCAACATGTCAAGTACATCTAATGAAAAAATATTTAAGAACAGTGCTGTTAAATTAGAAGACAATTCGGAAAAACCAAAACCGATGCCACGTAGTACAAAAGTAGAGAGATCAGCTAGCGAACGAAAACCGAGACCTATTCCTATACCAGAGACACCTCCACCACCAGTTCCAGAATCACTTTTAACACCGACTAAAAAGAATTGCATAGAAACTTGGCTGCAACGAT
The DNA here is from genome assembly GCA_963854805.1 of Plagodis dolabraria. NCBI lineage: Eukaryota > Metazoa > Arthropoda > Insecta > Lepidoptera > Geometridae > Plagodis > Plagodis dolabraria. The sequence continues at coordinate 19,439,951 of OY978442.1, forward strand.
CAGAAGCCGAGATGAGCAATAACAAGACGATTGAGAAATTAGAAGACAGTTCAATGCCGGAGGTGCTGCCGCGGCTAATCGATTTTGTGCCGAAACCTCAATTCAAGGAGAGTGCTCATGAAGCGCCTCTGACGCGACCTACTACCGCCCCTCCACCGCCTCCGTCACCAGCTGAGACTAGAGAAGATGGATCCGGTGCATCCCTCGATACTATCGGCGAAATGGACGAGAGTAGCGACGTCACCGATAACGCGTAAGTGTTCCTATATAATCCTAGTCTATATTTAGATATATCCTAAACTATGTAAAAATTAAAGATATTTGACGAAATAGACTGGTAGCCGTGGTAATAGGCATCACACCTGCTCATTTAAGTTGCATTGCCACTCGTATGCGTGGTTGTACTGTACTTCTATTACCATCTGGAGACAAAATCTCTTATAGTTTTGTTCTCCTGGTAATTTTGCTTGCTACTCTGTCCTTCAATCCAACAAATGTTTTCACACTTCTGCTTGAGGGCAAGGCACCTACCAATATCGTTAGAACTCTATTAAGATACCATGAATACCTTCGTTTGTGAATAATCACCTTTTGTGGCGCATCGAATGAACCATAAAAAAATTAGCTACGCGCATTTGTCATCGGACTCGCCTGCCTGTTGGGATTGCAGAAACTTTAATCATAAAACCACTTGAAACTTCGTTTGACATTGAATCAGTAACTGCTCATGAAAGCAAATAAAGCAAAAAATGCAAATTACGTAGGCTTCATTTTTTGTATTTATCAACTTTTTTGAAATAAACCTTATTATGATAGGCGATTTTACGATCGAATCCATATATACCAAAATTATGTACACCTTAGTAAGCAAATCCCTATACCCGTACTGTGTTACATGGATACAGTTCCTTCCTATAATCATTTTAAATATTTTTTGTGGCATTTAGTTTGAATCTATAGCGAAACTATAGTAGTTACATGTACTAATGCATGTTGTGGGCTTAAAAATGCGATAATGTGCGAAAGATGACATCTTTCGCACATTCAGAACCACACATTATGTCGGAAGCGAAATGTATATGTGTGCGTGTGAAAGACAAACCCAAACAAAAGGGCCGTGAAGATGAGAGTTTGTGGTGGATGAAGGTTCGCGAGGACTATTTGAGTGTGTTTATTATGTAGGGATGTGGTGACAGTAGGTTGTACTCATGAATATTATCAGATATTCTAAAAATTATCTTAGTTTTATAATATAATTGTTATTAGCAATAAAACTTGACTTTCGAAATTTTCATAAATCAGTTTTTTTAGCCATTTTATGACGCATTTGCACTTACTTTGTTAGAGGATTTATATCCTAGTATTAGTTTTTGCGATTATACAAGCAAGAACCTAAAATCCTAAAATGACGAGCAGCAAGTTCTCAATCTGTTTAAGAATAATTTACATACTCTATCTTTGCATCGTTTATGTTGGAGACTTAGGTATGTGTATGTCACTTATTTATATATACTACGGTATGTCTACAAATGTTAAAAGAAACGTACCAAATAATGTACATATAATTGTCTCTAATGTCCATTAGAATGATTGAACTCTACAAGCCAGAGTACACAGTTACCTTACATCTATTTTAGTAAGCGATTACTGGAAAAGCATTAGCGAGCGGCGAGCTACGAACTAATTTCTTCTCGTCCCTCCCTCACTTTCCACTAATTATACATACTGCTGTGAGCAAAGCGGTTGCCAGGTCGATGCTTTTATGACTTGCCACCCTAAATTGTAACGTTGCTGGGTGAGAGAGCTTACGGCTAAAAGTCTTGTTCATTTGGCGTCTCTACCTACTTCATTTCATGAATGAGTAACTTTTCACGATACATACCTACTGCTGAAATGGCATGGGAATTGTTGCAATGGTATTTAGTCGTAACTAAGTAGTGTGTAATATTGTAATCATGTTCCTACACTTGTCCGACTGCATATTAGATGGGTACAATATGTTTTCCCTTACACAAAATACAACAACACAAGATCATATGTTGTAGTTTTGGCTTTATCCTCCATGAAGTTTTGGGCATTGTTTTTTCGTCCGGCTGCCTCTCTGACGCCATCCCCTTTATGAATGTAGCTCTCTCGTTCGTAGAATACAAGCCGTGTATCTGATAACAATTGTGTAAAAAGTCTCCTGTTATCTGCCTAATACGCGATACTAACGTCAATGTGTGTAGTGAATCAGTCCTTTCGGCGCAATTGACTTTTAGTTGGTTTTTAACACATCCAAGAAAAGCTTGGAATTGTTTTTCAATTCTGAAACTGGGACTGTAGTATGTAATAAAATAATATACAAATAAAAAAGTCGTGGCACCACATGTTGTACAACATTGTTAGTCATATATATAATGACTACAATCATGTAAAGTTATTTGTAATTTATTAAACGAAACGCTATACAGAATATAACAAAAGCATTTAGGCAATCTTCTATTGCAGGCTCACAGCATAGTTTTAATATGCCTACATTCGGTCTAAACGCTCCAGCCCACTACAAGTTGGCAAGGTGCCCAGCATACTGGAAGCATTTTGCATGGTGGTAGGGCATTTTGCGAAGCCCGCCTGGCTAGCTACCATCCTCAAGTAGATAATCTGCCGCCAAGCACCTAACGGTGTGTTTCGGCAGCTGTCCTCAAGGGCAGTAATTTTAGGCTAGCCTGAACAACATCTTCGACCACATCATCACTTACCATCAGGTGAGATAGTGGTCAAAGGTTAGACCAAAAGAATAAAAAAGCATTGCCCCGTTGGATTGCAATGATTGTTCGTTAAACCAAATAGCAATTGTGTTTGATTTTATTAAAAAAAATATATGAGTATGATCACGTAGATTTACCTCTTTTGTTGGGTAGAATATACTTTCAAATTGTTGCCATTCAAATTTAATCAACATCGGACGAGTAGTTTTTAAGTTACACTCTATTAACTGAAATAAGTACGTAACAATATGTCTGTCCCTGTATAATTGCAACTCTTGTCAATTGTGCCCAGTGCCCACTGCCCACTATTGAAGGCGATCTCGTAAGTACATAGTATGCAGTTTCTAAATCAGTATGGTACCAACTTATATTTTCAGTGTAAATAAAGCGATATAATTACCGACAAAAAATTTTTTTTGTTCTTATTTTTGTCAGCATGTTGTTCTAATTTATGTCTATTTGAACAATTTCAAATTAAAAACATACATAGCTTAGATTCCCTTGTACCCAGAAAGTCAGTCATCGATGAAGGAAAGCAAAGAAAGTTGATTTCCCGCGAGGGAAGCAGTTAATCATCCACAGTAAACATCAATTTCAAGTGACTACCACGTTGGAAATTAACCTTTCCATAAGGCTAGATTGTTTCACGATTTCTTGAGATTGTTCAACACTTAAGTACATATGTAGGTTCACATTTCAAATAATGTGATTGTGAACTTTCTGCACATTGTGAGATGCTGTATTGTTTTATTGACAGTATCTCCATTTTCCTGACCCGGTGAACGTCGGGAGACAATGTGCCATTGTCACATGACATTCATTTTATTTCTATTTCCGGGATCACGATTAATAAAACGCAGCAGTGCAGATAATTATGTGCTTAACCCTATGTACATAAATAAATAAATGCAATACAGTTTGATGCTTAAGGGGCTAAGAGTTGTCAAATCAGTATTTTCAACTCAATATACTGAAAAATACATTTTTCATCAACATTTTAAAATTCATATGTATCAGAATATTTAATGTGATGTAATGCAATTGAACTGAGTTTCATTACATTTGCTACATTATGGTTAAAATAATATTTTTCTAACGTCTATATTGTCTGTATAGCCCGCAATATCGTGATAACAACGATTACTTTATATTAGATTCTTACACTAAAAGATAGGAAATTTCATAATATAAAAAAAACTATTTATAACTTTTTTTCATCCCGTTGTTATTGTGTTTAGTATTTTTTTGTGTGATTTTCGCGCATTTCGGACGAATATATTAATGTTATTGCCACGTCAGTGTGCGCGCTGAAATGATCCTTATTTCAGCAGTAGTACATTTGATTATAGTACTCGCTGACAACGAGCTACTAATTTAAGCCCATAAAAAAGTTAGAAATGTAAGAATTGTTATTTATCCACCCAATTAGCTCACGCCACTACTCACGTCGACTCGAGCAGTGTGTTTTTGCACATTAGGCGAACCATGGGGCTTAACATATCAACACCCGCATTTTCAGAAACTAAGTGGCTAGACAAACTTTTTAACGATTTTTGTTCTTGGGTCGTTCTTTGTGTTTAACGGCACATTTTCAGAAAAGCACATTTTCATAAATAGGTAAAGTTTTCTTGTAGCAAAATTTATTTTGATATATAAAAACATATAATACCAACACCCGTTTACGTGAGAAAAGGATTAAGATAACAAGTGGCAAGTTTGTAATTCTATTTCATAACTTTTTCATAACATTAATTAAGTGAAGATCTTTCGATACTGTTTTGTTGAATAACAGCTACTGGAACTGGATTTTTATCACTGCCTTATGTGCTCTGAATACTTGAAAACAGGCTAGCGGGTTAGTCGTGGTGTAATAAATAAATGTGAATTAACGAGGCAGTCTTCGCTTGTTCAGAGTTACTTGAGTGTAGCGTGTGCGTGATTGAATCACCCGCATGCCCACTTAGATTGACGATAACTTTAATTACGTATTTCAGTAGACACTTTTTATATGCTTCACTTCTGCTGGATAGCTCTTTGTATTGCAAGATATAATAGGTTACTTTTATATCAACAAATTGGCCCACTTAACACTATTATTACGCCAATTGCGTGAGAGTTTTTAATGACTTTTGTTTTTCTGTGCAAAATGTATTTACATAACTTATTCTGCAGTAGTTCTCTTGAAATATAACTTCATTGTTTTCAGCACAAACAATACTTTTACTAGTTGCACAGGAATAACGGGTGTAGACAAAGAAAAGAATATTTTATTCGGAACGGCGACACACATGGCGAGTTTTCTCTATTTTCATGCAAACTAGCGGGTAACAATAGCTGGGTGGCGCGGAGAGAGGCGGCGGGGTGAAGGGGGAGGGTACCATCTGCACCCTCGCCCTCGTGGCGCACTCTGAAAATGCACCCAGGCCATTATACTGTTATAGGTATATTGACATCTATATGGTCATAAAAGCTTATGGAGGGCAAATCAGAAACAGCTTGAATCTTGATTATCTTTACAAAAAGTGATGCAAACTCCAGCGTAACGAATTTGTTTCTTTAACGAATGATAGATGCTTCTAAGTTGTGTAAATATTCAAGTTTGTTATTACACTATTAATCCCACGTGCCTCCATGCATGCATGTAGAAATGCAAGTATCGCTTAGATTCAAAATAACCATAGTTAGGGATAATAAGAAATCACGCGTTTACATTGTTATGTTCATGGTTTTACGGGGTGTGCAGTTTAGTTTTTAACATCCACCCTTTGCCAGATTTGTTCTTGAGCCGCATGTAACAAAAGGCGGGTCGATTAGGCACCGTTCCAGACTACAACTGAGAATTTCTTAGTAAGATACAACCCTGTTTCCCAAAGGAGTAGATAGAGACCTAGGGTTTTTACTTGCTTGCTTTAAAATTTACCTATTAGTAAAGTTATACATCACATGCAATCAATATGCCATTGAGCGCATTATCATGTTTAATTCGAGTGAAAAACCCCACTTACTGTCTCACACATAATTTAAGTCTTATAAACGGAATTTAGGGTAGGGCTATATAAATATATATATATATATATATATTAACTTGACCCTTTTGTTTGGTTCTGGATTATATTTTGTTTTACCATATGCAATAATTAAATCACACTAATGTTATCAATGCTAAAGCAAGTGAGTTTTTTGCCACTTACCTCCGAAAAAGCTACGAATTTGATGAAACTTACTATATACATATATTATTTAGGATAAGGACCTTGCACACTTTTTCACTCAACGGAACGCAATATAATCCATTCATTGGCCGAAACTGTCACGAGTAAAATCTAGTCAGTAATAATGCTGATAAGTAATTATTTGTTGAGTTCTATGCACTTGTAAATTGCAAAATGAAGTGCCATTTCGATAATAATACAGACATTAATCATCATTAATAACATGCGTTTAGATAATATTAATTAGACGCGTTCACTATTGGGTAGTATTGGCGTTTCGAGGCCTTCACCCAAATTGATGTAATTATCTTTTTGCTGACGATGATTCTTGAATACCTTGTCATATAGTACCAACCTACTTAGATTTGGCGATTATTAGCTACACATTAGCCCTTCCATCCGCCACTTCGCTCGCGTGTCATCTAATTTGGTTACATCGCGGAACTTCATGGCATGATTATCTAGTACAGTTTCCATTTGGGCTTTTATTATTGCTTCTTATTTTCATTTTTTCGGATGAAAAAAAGATAAATTCCAGTGGAACTTGAATCAGGCCCCAGAATAGCACACTAGTGTTAAGTTATTTTTTTTTCTATTCGAAGTAATTTCTATGTTTTCGCTTAGCACCGTCAATAAAAAGTATGACGTACGGTTTCCGAACCACTAGTTCCATCTTTGTTCTAAATGCCACCCAACCGTTCAGAACTTTTTGTATGTTTGCTAACATCTAATTGGAATTAATTTGTACGAAAACATTGGTAATTAGGTAAAGCAAAGCAAGTAACTATGAAAACGTTACAAAATAATTTTTAATTTTCTTGCTTACTTATCTTGTTACATACTATTTTGTGCATGGTGGTAGAGCATTTTGCATATGTAGTTTTATACCTGCCACCCTCAAGTAGAAAATCTGTCACTAAGCACCCATGTGCACCAGCAGCTGTCCTTGGGAGCTAGTATAATATTTTTATATTTATAATAATTCTAGGTGAACCTCATCACTTACCATCAGGTGAGATAGTCAAATGCTAACATACCATGGGGTTGATGGGACGGGCTCTAAGCTTGTGACATTCGTATCTTATTTTATTTCGAAGTGATGAGACTCCGGGTAAGTCGATTACCTGACAATAATCACAAAACTTATTGTATGACTTTCTGTGCAACCGAAAGCTATGAGCGCGTAATTGCTGTGTTAAACTTTGTAAGATGATTACCATGCTAATTGCGGCAACGGAGTGCTTTTTAAATATTGGTCTGAACAAAGCATAGTTTGCTTACTAACGCTTAGAAACAGAAACACGTACTACTTACAGCTTATGTTTCTCAATTGATATAATACAAAAAAACATATCACTTATTATAATAAAAACAAAAACATTGCGGAGTTAGGAAATTATTTTATTTTCTAACCATAACCTACCTAATTCAATACGGAAAATTTGTTTCAAACATTCACTATTTCGGAGAAGAAAACTTTTGAACAAAAGCCATACTTTCGTCTGATATTGAACATGTAACATGTTCTGGCATCTGCTTCCGGTGCTTCTAGATTTTCCTTTTCTGTGTTTGTCTCATTGATAAAGAGAAATTATCTGTATGTTGCTGACCCACTTGAGACTTTAAACTTTATTTACGTGTATATTTATATTGCATATTCGTCGAAGAACGTGTTGACTTTGGGATAGAAATCTTGTGCCTTTTTCAGGCCAATATTGTACCGACCCCACACAAGTGTGGGATGAGGATAGTAAAGAGAAGATTTCTTCAGCTAAAGGTCTTAAAAATTCAAATACGCTTCACGGGATACAAAGATTGTGAAAGCTCTACGCAGTCTTCTGTTTCAATTAAGCTTAATCTTCACCATAAATGAGATGAAAAATATAGTGAGCTGTGAGAGATTGCTTATTTTTATTTATGGTTATTTGCTTCTGTAACTTCTTTTTTTACGGACAACCATCAACACTGCATATCTTTATTTAATAGCTCATTGTAACGTCTTATTTATGAGAAAGAAGACTCGTATAAACAAGACGCAGCTGTTGCGTAATTTATTAATTCTATCTTTATTGAAACCCATTAAGGCTGCAAACTATTTATTGTCATTAAACTGAACGGAAGAACGGTTTGATATAAAATTGATGTTGATTGACGAACGCGCGAGTCATCAAGCGGTCAGCTATCAGACAATACAATTGACTTTCTATTTCATGCTCCACAACCGTAGCTATGGGCTGCCATTATGAATATCTTTCATTAAAAACTATCGGTTGCGCAACTATTACATGTCAAACGTATCTGTTTGACAATTAAAGAATTTTATTAATAAATGAAACTTCTACTAATGTTTTAAATGCGAAAGTGAGCTTGTATATATGTTTGTGTGTTCATCTGTTTCTTTGCTATTTTGTTCATGCCTAAACCCCTGAACTGATATTAATGATTTTATTTGGATTGCTATGTGTTAGAGTTTGATCACTTTCTTATCTGTTGGTAAGTGATGGTTTTGGTAAATGTGTTAAGCAGGCTTAACCTAGTATGGGAACTTGCTATCAAGGACTGTTGCCGGTAAACGCCATTACGTGTTTGGTTATAGATTTTTTACTTGAGGGTGGCAGCTGGCCAGGTGAGCATTCGCAGAATGCCCTACCTCAAGCCTGCGGCAGGATTCAATCTGTGGTATTTCAAAGCCACTGGGCCATCATTGCTTCAAAAATAACTGGCGCCATCCTGCCTTGGGAGTGCTATTGTTGGTAGTAAACAACAAAAACAAACATTGTAGCTATTCCAGACAAGACAAGTGTCTGATAAGGTGACGACTTGCACTAGATAATGTATCATGTCTGCTTACAACAGATGGGCCATTGTTCATAATAATTAACGCAAGTGAACAAGTACTCGTTACGCCGTCTATTAAATGCTTAAGTACTAAGATTACGTGTATTTTTTTGACTGCTCTATATAATAATCTTCCATATCGTTCCCGCGGTTTTGCTCGCGGAAATAATTGCAGAAAGAAAAATAGAATATTTATTTCATACGTACTGGTAGATTCATTAAAATTCTTAGAGTAGTTTTTGCGTCAAAGTTGTCGATTGCAGATTGATAAAAAAATATTACAAAACATGCTGGATTGACATCTATCATATACATCGGCGAAGAATGACAAACTCAATTTTCCTTAAATTATCTAGATTCCTAATTTAAATAATTATAAGCAAATTAGCAAATTTATCTTGAATTCTGATGAAACTTTATCAGAAGTACAGATAAATTTACCAATGTAGTTAAAAAGAGGTGAAACTTTCATTGGTAAAAGGGACTTGGAAAAATCTCGAAAAAATATAATAATCGGTATTTTTTCCATAGCCAACTTATTCTTATTCTTGACCTTATATATTCCGCTGACAATACAATTTGTACGTACATTTGTAATTTTGTATTAAAATATCATGATGGAACAAGCTCCAGGCCCACTTGGTGTTAAGCGGCAACCTCGCCTATAACAGATGCAGTTCATCACAAGTGGCGACTGCTCTGCACCCATCACTTTGGCCGTACAAAAAGATATGACGGCAGGACTTCCCCAGACGAACTCGCACAAAGAGTTCTACTGCTACTCAAATTAGGTTTACATAAGTAACCATAAACTACCAAATTGACGGAGATCTAAAATTATTATAGACCCTACAACCTGAAATCAAGATATTTAAAAAAATAAACAATTGAGAGAATCGTCACACTGTCCGTTTAGATCCGTTGATGTAGATTCACGTAGATTGTACAAATTAGTCATTGTTTAGATGTAAAGATTTTCAAGTAGGTAATTAAAGTGAGTCATAGGCACATTCTCATGGTCATTATTGTGTACCCACCATGAGTCTGACGAGATGTGACATCATGTCTGATTTAATACCCAGGTAAATAGTTAACGACAAGTTCTTTGAAGATAAACCTGGCGGTATGATTGATTGACTTTAACTGAAGTCAAGGACTTTATGACTCAAATTGATAAACATAGTATTGTGATTTTAATGAGGTATAGTACAAAAATACTGCATCTCCTATAATAATAAGTATTAGAATAATTTATTACGTATATTTGTTACAGGTCATTTCATATATGAAAGTAACATAATTTTTAAAGGTTAAGGGTAGGAATCAATTATCTATCTAAGGGTCTTAGGTCCGGGCGCCTTAAAATAATTATGGATCAGGCAACTTGACTACCATGTGCAGAATCCTGTAGGCAATTCGCCTGAGTACTTTTCAACTTTACCCTTGTATTTAATGTGGCTACCGACAAATCGAGTCAGATGATAAGTGAATCTACATCATTGTATCTAAATAATATAAATAATATATATAAATAATAAATAATCCTTGCATGTGCAAGACAAAACACACATTATTTATTATAAATATTTGTTATTAGAAGTGATGAATGGAAACAGCGGGAATAAAATTACAGATTTCTCGCTGTCCCCATTAATGGGGACAGATAATGGGGACAACGGGAAGAAATATATGGACGTTTCGCTGTTCCCATTAAAGGGCCAGGCCAATAGGGACAACGGGAAGGAAAAAAACTATCGTCTCGGTGTCCCCATCAATGGAGATAAGTCAATGGGGACAGCGGGAACACACCTCTCTCTATTGGGCTATTGTGTGTGAAACTCACGAGAAATTCATTTAAAAAAGGGCTATTCTAATTAAAAAAAAAAAAAACAAATAATTCGCTTAGAGTATAAAACATCCTCTTACGTTATGAACGCTACCCTACAAATAACACTATTCATAGATGCCACATCTAGAAGTCACTACCAACTCACTATAAAACTATAATTCTCGCAGATATATCACAAAGTTCACTATGACCTCACACGTATTACGGTAAACTGCATTCATTACCGCATTGCGCTTCCAACTGTCTAACTATTTCGCATCTATTGCTACTCCTATGAAGCTGGAATTTAAACCTGGAATAATAATAATAATTGGACAGGGAGAAATGAGACACGTTGAAGCTAAATAGTTTGATACGATTCCGTTAATTCGATCAAGGATATTGAGAAATCACCATCCAATGTTTTATAGTCCAGTATTAATATTTCTTAAACTAGATTGTAACGATAAGCAGGATTAAGTTGTTAAGTATATGCAAATATAAGGCAGCCTATCATTTTGTAATCAATGTTTAGTGGAAATAAGATAAAGAATATTTAAATTACGTTTACTAAAAAATAAACTTATGAGCTCGGTTTAATAGTTATTGCATTGTTCTAAAAAGTCTTAATCATAATAGTAAAGGCGGAAGGAGAAAAATTACAATTGATTATGGAAACAATTTCAAATTAAAACGGACGACACAGGTTGATTTTATGATCAACTAATCAGAAAGATACTGCAGGAATATTTAAGTCATTGACCTATATATTATTATCTCGATGATTTAAGTACGCCTTTATGGTGCTGTGGTTCTTATTTTGAGTACTTTAACATACGAATCCTCCCTCAACGTAGTACAATGTTTTAACAATAGTTTAACAAAGATACTTAGGTTATACCAATATCTAGTTTAATTAATAAAATAGTTGAGCTATAACTTACATATGGTGAAGCAATAAACCTCTTGGCACAGAATAACCCCATTAATTTTACTAATGAAACACTTATTGGTATAACTTAGCGTATTTGATACACAATGAGCACTTTCTGAGCTTTCGATCGGTCTTCGTAATGGATAGCTTTAATCGCTTTAATGATCGTTAGTAGCACGTAACAATATTGACTTGTCCCAGAATGTGGCCAGGCGTGATCATTGCTTATAATATTCCGCTATTAGACCGTTGGTATGGCTTTTTTATAATTGATAAACATTTGGCCACTGCCTCACCTATTTATGTCTCCGAATGTCATATGAATGCCGAAGCCTTAGACTTAGAATACAAATTAAATATTCAAGTGCAGTCTTATTTGAAGACAAATTATTCCTTATATGGACACTTTCGCATGGTTTTAGTCTGTGTACACCAAGACTAACGGTCCTTCTCTCGAGTAAACAGTGTTATGTATTCAGAAGGTGTATATGTAACACTTATTAGTGGCGAATGTTGGCCATTATTTCGCGATGCTACTCGAATCGGACCTAATGGATAGTGCTAATTTCGCAAACGAGCATATTGTCCATATATGTATAAGCGACTTTTTATGAATCGTCCGATTTTATTTCATGTTTTGACATCAGCTGTTGAGTAACGCGTTATAGAGGTGAAGTGTTAGTTATGTGAAATCGCAAATCGATTCATCATGCCAATATCATCACTTGGTACAAATGTATTCGATATTTCGTGAACAAACGAAGCTATTCTTTTGTTTATTTTTTAAATTAATTGCAGTGTCAAACCAACAATAAGAAACTCTCTTGAACAACAAGTCTCTGGGATTACTAACGTAATATAGCTGTTTGACATTGCATTCCAGTCACCGTGACTAAAGTTCACTGGCTAGTGTGCTTTAATAACTTCACAGTTGCCACTTGATGACGACGTTTACCATCATCTTGACTAACAACGGTCAAGGCGATGGTAACCCCTACAGACATATTCTTGGAGAGAAACGATGAGAAATATGCCTAAATCATCGAAATTATTTAGTTTTATGTCGCAGTCGTGTATGTAACATGACTTTACATGATTGGCACATTATCTGGTATAAGTAAGTAGGCTGAGATGTCTGGTAGAGGCGGCCGGCCGCGACCGCTAACGGTACATACCCGCGCCCGCGCCGCCCGCACTCATTGGCCCTGCAACTCTCAGATGTTGTCTCTGCAATCCAATACATCTAATACTGTTATTAAATTTATGCTTGTATCTCTCCATACTTTCTCTCGTGTATGTATGATGATAATCACCGGCATCGATCACGTCGGACCTATCGAGATTCTCATTCTTATCCGCTTAACATATTTCAACACCCACGTTAAAAGCACCTTTATAGTTTTGCAATCAATGCAGCGGATAGTAAAAGATACAGATAGGTACTTAAGCATAATTTATTTAATGCATTTCACTCCATTAATGTTTATAAGCAATTTTACACTGTCAATTTCAAATTCTTTACGTAGGTACATTTACAGAAGGTAACTAGGTGTGGTATGCATGTCAAATTAAAAACACAAACGTGCAAAGTAGAAACGAATACCTCTTAACAATGTTGTGTTGGCAGAAACACATTTTGAAGTCGTGAATGAAAACTGTAGAAATTAAATGAAACTTAGCAATGCGGTTGTGGATGTCAGCAAATTCCTCTTTGCTTACCTTTTACTCGTATTTAAGCAGCGCGGAGCCGTTGAAATATATGGAATTCCAAAGTTGAGAGGCGGAAGCGGTAAACGGGTGCCTTGATCTTGTTCAATTATGTATAGCCTACATACATAGAGTGTTGAGTGTATAGGGAGGACACATGTGAAGGAAATATCGCAGAGTGACGTCTGGGTGACAATGGCACGTTCGACCCTGTTCGCACGCTCGTCCTACTCTCCATTTATCGACTCGTTCGCCGCCACATTTAGAAGTTATTTAGGTATTTACATATTCAACTATGCTATCCAACTGATATTACCAACCCAAAATAGCTGGAATAATCTGACATGGTTTTTTTCCTGATGGATCCGGCATCTCGCAAAAAGTAATGAATGTGAGATTGTGTGAATTGTAGTTAAATAAACAAGTAGGTAGTTTGCATGGAATGAATATATTTTAATTTAACGCATGGCTTTTAAAATCTATGAAGTTTTCAATTTTATATAATATAATGATATCCCACGTGACCTAATTTCATTCGTAATTAATTTTAGCGCTAATGGAGTTCCGATTCAGGTAAATTTAGTAAAGCATATATATATACATATATTTAATTAAATTTATAATTAAATAGGTTATGTATCGTATAATTTTTTTTTCTTTTTTTTTATGCCTGATAGGTTAGCCTTTGACCACTATCTCACCTGATGGTAAGTGATGATGTGGTCTAAGATGTTGTACAGGCTAACCTAGAATTACTGGCTCTCAAGGACAGCTGCCGGAACACACCGTTAGGTGCTTGGCGACAGATTTTCAACTTGAGGGTGGTAGCTAGCCAGGCGGGCATTCGCAAAGTGCCCTACCACCATGCTGTAACGACTGCCATCCTAAGACAAAAACCGGGACCGACGGCTTAACGTGCCCTCCGAAGCACGGAAGCGCTCAGTAGTAATGTCACCAGCGGTCACCCATCCAACTCCTGACCGCGGCGGACGTTGCTTAACTTTGCTGATCGATTCAGATTGGCTAAGCAAACTTCGCTACGAGCGCTTCAAAAATATAAAATCCGGCCAATACGATCACCACTAAGCTCGATTCGAAATGGAACTCTATAAAATTCCGTTTTACAACATTTTTTATGGTGTTGTGACTGAACACCTACGGGATCGAGTGGTCTGGCTATAACGGATGCATTTCGTTGTTATTGATAAACCGCACTGCGCCCATCACCCTGATACATTCAGTTGTTAAGTCTTAGGTGCCTGCAATTTCATAATGACTAGCTCTCAAAGACTGTAGCAGGAACACACTTTTAGGTGCTTGGCGACAGATTTTCTACTTCAGTGTGATAGCCGAACATTCATAAAATGCATCTACATCATGCCGTGGGTACTTCAATTAAAAATGCTTATTGGTATTCTTAGTTAATTAGAAATATATACATAAATGCTGTAGATAATCTACTAGATGCACAATTGCTTTTTGTATGTTATGAGTTATAAGACACCATGAGATTGGTGCAAAAAGCGATCAAATAATGGTAAAACATCATAATATCTTCTATATCTGATATCGAGCACTACCACGTGCGAACTAAATAAATGTATTTTATTTCTTTCGTTCTTTCTAAGCAAATATCACATTCGTATCCGAATCGTCTTTAAAGTCTAAATCTACAAATTTTACATAATTTTCATCTTGAATGGAAATTGAACCTGCTTTTCCAGGTTTTAAACACGCAGGATCAATAGACAAACCTGGTTTTACTCTGATGGCATAATGTGCTCTAAAAAAACGCAAATAACGACTCGTTATGTATGTTACATTACTTTACAAATTTTCTTCTTAGATATTGCTATCATGTTAACAAATCCTTATTAATAAAGGAAAAGCTTAGTGTTTATTTGCACATAAAAACCTCTCTAATTAAAACGAGTTTTAACATTCGCGAATTATAATTTACGATCTGAGAACAAAATGTGTATCCAATTATCGCATGACTGATGCTGTAAACTTGTTTTGAAAAATAATTATAAATTGAATCACTTTACAACATTATTTTACACGAAAGTTGTTAGATTGGTCGATGGGAAAACAACAGCAGTGGTTTATTTTGCTGAAGTATAAATTAATCAAAAAAGTAAGCAAGCCGACTGCAATTTTTTTTTTTTTTTTTATGCCTGATAGGTTAGCCTTTGACCACTATCTCACCTGATGGTAAGTGATGATGTGGTCGAAGATGTTGTACAGGCTAACCTAGAATTACTGAATTACTTATATTTAACTGACTTCCAAAAAAAGGAGTAGGTACTCAATTCGTATGACCTTTTGACTGAGTGAACCGATTTTAAAATTCTTTTTTTGTTTGAAAGCTTATACTTGTCGTTTAGTCCCATTTAAATTTCATCAAAATCGGTCAAACGGTTTTTGTGTTACACTCCAATAACTTAAAATATTTTCCTATATTGATGATATAGTCGTTGGCAATGAATGACAATCGATCCCGTCAGTAGTAAGGGACACTGAAAAGAGTGAAAAAATTTTTTTTTACCAAAAAATGGAACCGACTTGTTGTGAAACAACTGGTCGAAGTCGGTACCATGCACACAAAAATGTGATAGTTAATAGGAACTATGTCATCAGAGTAAAACCAGGTTTGTCTATTGATCCTGCATGTTTAAAACCGGGAAAAGCAGGTTCGATTTCCATTAAAGATGAAAATTATATATATATATATAATATATATATATATATATAATTTTCATCTTATATATATATATATATATATATATAATCGTTTTCTAAAGCTCTTTATTTTTATATCGCACAATTTTTTTTATACTAACATTATGGCGTCTATAATCTGCCAGGATGTTTTTTTTTTACCTTTATTCATGGACCTAGGGTCATTTGCGCTATCAAAATGAATCCAACGATATCTCAGATATAAAAATAGGTTAAGTCGTTTTGAAGTTATGGTTGAATAAAGAAACTCACAAACATACATACATGAACCCTGAAAATAACGCTCCTTTTTCTGGGCAGTCCGTGTAAAATACGAGTATCAATGACTTGTTTTAGCAAAAATCTAATGAATACCTACTTACTCGTTCTATTATTTCTTATACTGTGGTCTGTGATACTATGTATATTTCTATAATTATTGTAAATTGAGTTATTCAGTAATAATACGGTAGGTATAAAAGAGCGTTAATTGTGTCATGAAATTGATGACATGACGATTCATTAGATTCGTTTGATTTATTCTCGCTGACGAGTAATAAAGTAACGTTTAAAATGTTCAGGAATCACTCTAAAGAGGCTGTTCTAGAATTTATACTCATGTTAAGGCGTGGTACGAGTGGTATATGGAATCTAGGTCTTTCTATATATTCTTACATCATATTTGGTAAGGTATTTAGTTCGTATAATTTTGGCTTGCATGGACATCGGTGATTATTTCTTGACGTTAAACTTAACCATGTAATTAAAATTTCGGATTAGTAATTTCGATATAGCTAATTCGTAATTGAATACATTTAGTTTTCTAAAAAATATTAATATGAGAAGCACTACCAAGGAATCCAGATTTCAGTCTTGTTTTTGGTGCCAAAATGCGATTGGATCTTATAATATATTTTAAATGTAAAATTGTAAGGTTGGGTACACGACCTCCAGTCGTCGCCGTCCTTACTCGAGAGCACGTTTACCCCAGCGTTTATCGATTCTATATCACGAGACCCATCTGGCACTCTACAAATTTTTGCGATGACATGTGTATATATAATTTAGTAAACTTTCAGAACTTCAGTAAATTTCAGAACGTTAGTTAACTCTCAGTAAAATCATTATCTGATTGTATTGGGATGATTAATATTTCAAAATATTTTAATTCGTTTTATAAGAAATCTTTTTTTTGTTGTTCTAGTTTCTTTAGTGTTACGTACCCAAAGGGTTAAAATGGGACCCTGTTACTGAGACTCCATTGTCCGTCTGCCTGTCTATCACCAGGCTACATCTCATGAACATTGATAGCTAGTAATTTTCACAGATGATGTATTTCTGTTGCTGCTATAACAACAAATATTAAAAATTGGCCTCGCGTACGAAGGAATGGAACCCTTCGTTTCTCTATTGTTTTTCTAAGAAACTACAAATTCACTTGAAGTGCTAGTTACGAGTCTTGGAGTTATTTTCTACACGAAAATGATATAAAAAGAAAATTACTGATATAAGTAGGTATTTTGCATACACTATGGGACAGACTATAAGACCAACGCAATGAATACACCTAATTTCATTACATTACAAACAGTCAATGCTTACTTGTCAAACCATACATGTTGTGTATAAAGGTATTCTATCAGTACTATCAGTACTTCAGTACTAATATTATAAATGCGAAAGTAACTCTGTCTGTATGTCTGTCTGTCTGTTACGCTTTCACGCCAAAACTACTGAACCGATTTGAATGAAATTTGGTATGGAAATAGTTTGAGACCCGAGAAAAAACATAGAATAGTTTTTATCCAACTGCGCAAAAAGAGGTTTTGCGCGATAACCGGCATACGCGCGGGCGGAGACGCGCCTGGAAAGCTAGTATCCTATAAAGGTATTCTATATCTAGGTATTATGTCCATATAAGTAGGAATTAATTTGCTTTTATATAAAGCTTATAATAAGTATCTGTGAAGATATGCATATAATTTACACTCTTCATAACTATTATTTGTGATCCAATAATGCACATTTGATAGTGATTGGAATTGCATTCTGGAGATCTGGAATCCAAAAAATAATATTTAAGATGTTGGTAACTTTGTGAGATTTGAACTGAAATGGTAGGTTCAGATCCACAGCAGTTCAAAAGTTGCAAAGTATGTTATAAGACGGGAGAATGAGGGTACATGAGCTGTGCCAGGAGTTGAGAGTATACGAAGTCAGAGGCCAAGAGTAAACCATTACCTATACAAAACTTTTGAAGACGTTTATTAACATTTATTTAGTCATCTATTAGGAGGAGTTTAAGTGAATGGTTCTTTAGCTATGGGCACTTGCTGTAAAGCTCAAAGTCCCATTTTAAATTCTGACCAGATCAAATATTTGTGTGAGGAACGTAAATATCTGGATATAGATGTTTGGAGTGTGTTAATGTGTGTATCGATGCCTCTAGCGACAGAAATTCCAGTGGGATGTGATGTGAGTTAGTATGTAAATATTCTTAACAAAAAAAAAAAAATTAATACAGTCTTCATCAATTTACTGTTTATTACTGGAAATCTTTATGCCTTTATCGCATATAATGTAAATATAAAGACTACGTAGTTAAGCTCCCTTTTAGGGTATTTAAAAACTAATAGAAAAAACGATGTGGAGCGATGCATGAGTGCAACTTATCACTGACAGTACGAAAGTCACCACAATATTCGCATATCTATCTACGAGTATCTAGTATAGATGGTTCATGCGGATGCATAACTTCGTTATCAATACTAAAGCTACCGTTAATATAAAACGTGTTTATCTATGTCTTCAATATTTCCATACGGATTTTGGTAATGCGATTTCATCAAGAACCATAGAAACCTTAGTGGTTATCATATGGGTTCCGCACAAAAAATAAAGCTGAATTAGTACAATAAAGAACAACCTAGGTACTAGAAGTAACATTCTCTGAAACCATACATACATCGCTTGATGAACTTAGTCATGGAACAAATATAATTTTTAGTACATATATATAAACAAATATATGTAGATTTTTAATTTCTAAATGATTATGATCTATCTCTAGATGATTATGTCTAAAGACAGATGTGGTATATTGATCTTCTATTAACCAC
The DNA here is from genome assembly GCA_963854805.1 of Plagodis dolabraria. NCBI lineage: Eukaryota > Metazoa > Arthropoda > Insecta > Lepidoptera > Geometridae > Plagodis > Plagodis dolabraria. Next base: position 19,459,060 of record OY978442.1, read on the forward strand.
TTAAAAGTACCCCTCGTAAGGCCATTAAAACAGGCAAAATACCTCTTCATGTGTCCGGCCATCTGCTGGTGTCCGGATTTCTTAATTTAGTTTTCTATTTTTAAATGCTTATTTACCATTACTTCTGTCTCTTTCAATAGCTAAGTCAACGACAGGATAAAAGTAATGTACAAAATTACATCAAGATGTTTTTATGCTCATGTTTCACTCTTTCTTAAACATTTCTCTTCAGTAACGTGTTATAGCACAGATAAAGGAAACATTGCGAAAAGCATACATTTTTAGTTACGTCGTATAATAGAAATATTTTTAACAATTTTAAAATACTATGGATTTCATTTAGCAATAAAATACCATATTATCTTTTACTTATACCTGCAGGTTTTGTACGGAACCCTCGGTGCGCGAGTCCAACTCGCACTTGGCCGGTGTTTTTTTATTACAATCACAGATCACCAACAGTTAAAACATACTACGAAAAGAACGTTGTTGTTTGCAATAGTGGGGGTTTTAGAAAAAAATCGGGAATATTTTTCCCTAAATCCTCACTAAATGGGGATGGTGATTTTGGAAATAATCTAAACTCGAGAGGAATACACTATAGCCTAAGCTTATGACTTCGGCTGTAGGAAATTTGATTACATCGCGCTCCCTTGCAAACTTCTTAGTGAATTGGGATACACCTTTTAAATGTGTTATTTTTCCAAGCCGTAAAAAAATAAGTTCCAAATTTCATTACATTAAATCGAAAACGCAAATTTACAACATGCTTTGTATAGGAGTTGGTACAGTGTGACTAAGAAGGTCCATTCTCGTAAATATATTATATATAGTTATACGAGTACAATAGCGTAAAGGGCTAGCTGCAGAAGTGTTACTAAGAGGTGCTGACGAAGCGTCGCGTACTAACGGTTTGGAACCGTGGCAAAGCCTGATTCCCACTTAACAACCACTTTTGCATCCCACGATCGCCCTTTGCTAACCTTTTATACGTACTTGACTTTAAGACGACGGCCTTTTATGGATCCATACATTGTATTTACACATCGCGAGATATTTCTCAATACTTACGAGTATAATAAAATATAATGATGTCAAAAATACTTCTTGGGTCGTGTCGTGACACCTGTTTTTATATACTTTTATGTGCCCACATTTTGTATTCGTCAGAATCAGCTTAGATTTTTTAACAGTAAGAATGAAGAAGTATATGTCATGAAAAAGTTACATTTAACATAATATATATTTTTTTAATAGGCGATATATCTTTATTAACAAAATACTTCGAGGTATATACAACACTACAGCTGCTGCAATAAAAGAATTTAGACAACCTATAAATCAATGCAAACTCACAGGCAGTCCAAAGCCCACTACCAGTTGGCACCGTGCGCATGCCCAGCATGCTGGCATAATAAATAAAAAAAAATAAAAAGAATATTTTGTTTCACAATTGATGATGGCCCATTTTGTCCAGAGCTTCTGATAGTACTTTCTTCCTGAATAAAAATATGCTCTCTGACGGACTTTCACGCGTACCTAATCAAAATAGCAGAGTATTATTCCATAATAGTTTTTAACGTTAATATTACCTGTTCTACCTTTTTGTGAGAATCCAAGTAACAGAGCATGATTTAATGCTCCTAATTACAGTTATAAGCTGACTGTTTTGAAATGTTGTTTGTAAATAAATAAAAGATCTCCAGGGACTGGTTCCTAAAGCAAAAAATGTATATTTGCTCGAAGTCCCACAGTGTCGTCTATTCTTGAGACAAAACTTGTCCCGTAATAAGGGTTGGTGCTCGAATAATTATTATCATCGCTTATATCTGCGCATTATACGACCATATTAGGAAAGTAGTATGTAGACAGTTGACTGGATTGTCGCAGACACGGTGATCCAGTAAAAATAGTTTCTCACAACTAATATTAACTCTTATTTTATCTTGTTGCTTTTGTATCAAATGTATATAACAAGAAAAGTAACCCGCTCCATTTGAAGCTTTGACCTTAGCTGATGCGCAGAATAAAACACTTAGAAGTCGATATGACATTATGTGCATTAAATACCGGTTTAGCTAAAGAAGGTTTAGGTGATCGAGTGGTTCGATGTGAGAATGTAACTCGATAATAACGTGAAGGCTTTCCGGTGAGTGGTCCGCAGGCTGCGCGGGCGCAGCGTCGCGACTCTTTGCGCGGTGGGGGGGAGGAGAGGGGAGGGCAGTGCAGCGGAGAGTCACGACGTGGTTTGCCTAGACTAGGTTTGCTTGGACTCGTTGCCTTTCTCGGCACAGCATTTTCACTTCTAAGGAATTCGCTCTCGTATGTTCGAATGGGAGCGTATAGTTGCTTTGTCTAATATTATATGAAGCTTGATGTAAGCTTCTGATTTTAAACACTTAACACAGGTGAATACGTTATACCTGTACAAAGTACACTTCAAAAAATCTTTTTGTTTAAGATATTAAAATATTTTTAGGTTTTAATGTACCGCTTAACATTCACTACCAGATACGGCTTGTCCCGTTCGTCTCAAAATTATTATAAAAAAATAGATAATTAATATAAGAACGTCAAGTGTGAGTCGGATTCGTACACTGATTCTGGACAAACCTCCAATATCTTTATATTTTTATGACACTAATATATCTATAATATCAAAAATAAGTCTCTTATTTACTTAATTCAGTTTGGAGTCCACTACGCGAGTCCCACTCACACTTAGTAAATTTCTATTATGGATGTTAAAATACAGAGATAATATAAGTAGGTAATGGTTAATAATTCATACAAACAAAATACCTTCAACTTCACTTTTTGGAATTAGCCCCGTAACAAAAATGGTTTAAAATTGGCAAGTTTGATGACATCCGCTTTCCTATTTTTAAAAATAATATCATAGTTTTAGTCTACTCATTAAGCTCTACACGATTATATTATTATTTATTAGTTTTGTACACATGCTACATAAACAAGTCGGCTAATTTTTTTTGAATATTTGGGTCCCAACTCTACACAAAATACAGAAATTTCTAGAACTCAATCCTATGACAAAGGACAGACAGATAGACCTAGCGGAAGGCGTCTATAATAGGTCTCGTTAAGCATGACATTGTGCCTAATACTATGCTCGTAAGTATGCTGTTGCTAAGTATGAGTTCTGTAGAAACTCATTTCCTAAAAGTGCTTTCAGTTACCATAATACTTAAATAGAAAAGAAAATTTTGGTATTAGGCCTCGTTGCGTTGTGCGCATAATGCGCAGTAACATCCTGGCAACACAACGTCGCCCACTGAGAGCTCTTGTTCCTAGTTTGCTATAAAAAAAATATAAGGACCTTCACAATAATTATTATACAAAAAACTGTCTTTTACGTTGCGTGACAACCTCCGTGCTGACCATTTCCTTGTTCGTATTGTGCATTCTTAAAACAATTGCTATTTTTATAATTATCACATCACCAGCCAATTCAAATCTGAAGGTCGATTAAAAAAACATATCTGTGCTCTTGTTTTAAATATCTACATGTCTGGTATTCAGGTTCTATTCGTCGCAAGTAGACCCTGACATTTTGTCGGAGGCAGCCGATGACCTCTTTTCAAAGATATTTGCTGTCAAAATATGCTTTTGAATAAATTCCAATAGTTTGTGAAATACTACCAATTAGAATGGTAGTTTCTGAATTTATTGCTAATTGGTTTCGTTATTGGCTAGTTCTAGTGTGCCAGTAATTAATTGTAAGTGGTGTTTTGCATGCAACTAGTATAAGTAGTTTTCGTTAATATTCACTTACGGGTAACATTTGTAACAACTCTACGTTTTACTTATTAATTTTTTTCTTTGCTTACCGTTTTATTGAATTTTGTGACCATTTGTCTTAAAATCTAAAGAGCTCCTCTCGCTTTCTACAATTTTTCTTTTTTTTAAATTGCATAGACCCATATCAAATAATACAATATCACGGTTTCTTATCGATTATTATTTATTATGCTACAATTTACTCGGAAGAATGGCATGAACATATTACAAAAACATAGTCATTGATTTATGTAGGAACGTGTTAGTAATGTTTCCTCTTACTAAAACTTATTAGATTTTCTTAATAGAAAAGTATAAATATTTTCTATAAATGCTAATAGGCTACAAGCGGGTAAGTACATACTCGAAAATAAAGAGGCAATTTTGCTAATGACTAATTGTCTGGTACCGTTTAACGAGTTGACTTGTAAAGTTTATAGATATTGTAAAGGCATAACTGTTAAAGACAACTGTACATATCTTATTGGCAGTGATTTAATGTTGAAAGCTTTCAATAATATTAAAGTACCGTCACATACCGCGTTATTTTGATTACCTACCTATCTTATTTTTGGCAAAGCACAGGTGCAAGAGAAGTGGTTTTGCGAGATCTTATACTTATTATCAAGTTTCGATATTTTATTGAACTGGATTGGTGAGCAAAGATTTGAATTTAAGTAGTTGTCTTTAGTCTTACTAGAAAAACTGTTATAGGCTGTACACACATTTAATAGTATCTAAACTGTACAGATAGTAAGACTGTACCTATTTCTAAGCAACCGCGCCCATTTACCTCTTTCGCAACATAAGAATGTTGTACCTAATTTTACTTATGAATTTAAAGTAAGTTTACTTTAGAACTGAAGAAACAACGAGTCAATCTTCACAATTAAAATATAGTTGAAAGTTCCATCGATATAAAAATAATAAAAAGATTATCAACAATATAGAATAGACAGAATAAGCAAAAGTGTAATCCATCTAAATGTTTCTGGTCTGGGAAAATTGAGTATTAAGAAATCAATTTATATTCAAGTGTTAAAATAAAATAAAAATACCATGAGGTTTTTGTCTTCTCAAAAAATGTCCTCATTTATTTGTGCCGTACAAGTATATTATCTATATATTATATAAATCCAGTCAAGTATGAGTAGGACTTGAAAAATGCCTGTTCCTTACCAACAATATTTGTTGTAAGTTTATAAAAATATAGTCCTTTGATGGCTGGTCAGTATAGGCTTAGAAATAAGGTCGAATTTAACTTTTAAAACCGTCGCAAGAGCGACGGTTTTAAAAGTTCACCTTTAAAACAGCCCAGTAAGGTGTCACACAAAAGTGCAACCTGCAAAACGACTGGTTAAGATCAACAAAATTTCCTTCGACACAGTTTTCGTTCTAAGCTTTCTAAGCCTTATCCTAGTGTTTCATAATCGACATGCCATACGTAATCGTAAATTTTATGAGGTTGATTCCAATTTGTTTTAACACAATAACTCACGTTCCTTCGCTGTCGAAATATTATAGTTCTAGAATATAAATTACAGCAAAACATTTCTCGGGACGTGACATTTCAATAGCTAGTTCTTGGAATTAAGCTGTTAACTTTGACATGGGCACTTGGGCATAACATTGATTGTGAAGCTGTAATAGGTGTGTTTAATGTAAACAGTGCTACTGGAGGAAGTTTAATAGCAGGTTGTCGAGCCAAGAGCTCTACTACTGTAATTCGAAGAGGTATCGAACAAAGGAGAGTCAATAGTCTGACTGAGCCAAAATGAAAGATAAGAACTAAAACATTCTCTTAGTCAACTATCACGATTAGGAAAAAAGTTTGTACACAAAGTATCAAAGTATTTTTTTTTAAATATACTAACTAAACTTCTGAATTTGGTATGGGCAACATGCCATGCCAAGAATGTTTAGCATGGCTAATGTAAAGTATGCCAAAGGACTGAATTTAATATAGAGCTTTGAGCTCTACTACCAGTTTCCATATAAAGCTAGACTGCGTAGTCGATGGCTATCGTAGGTTATTCGTAGGTAACTCTACCTGAGTTACCTACTTTAAAATGTAATCATAATATTAAATTTAAATGTTATTGTTGATTTTTTTTATTTATCCCTATTAATCCTAACTCGTATAATATGGGGGATAGTTTATATCTTGACTTAAAAAAGGAAAAGAATGTTATTAATTTTTTAGAACGGTATTGTTAACGTATTTCTTTATGCTGTGTATTAAATTTGAAATTCGATGATTGCTTTCTTAATTAGTTCGAATTGAACTAAATGTCGGTATGTATGTAATAATAGCATAATATTTATGAATTTCCTACAGGCTTTAAACTTGAAATGTACGACAAGTCAGCTATAGTTTAAATGCGAAGGAGCGTAAGTGAAACTAAATTAGTAAATTTGGCTTCATGGTGCTGGTATATATTGATATGGGAAATGGAAGAAAGTAAGTTGCTATATAGATATATGAAAGGTATCTTGGTATACTGGCTTGCCGATAACTTTCACGACAAAATTTACTTTACGGTAAAATTTCAGAAGTATGTAAGCTTTCATGACAAAACCCTGACTCTGGCAATATTTCGGCAGCAAAAGTGCGTTCAGCAGGCCAAATGTACCTATCTAAGAAGGTTGTGAAGTTCGACATTTCGAAGTAGGTCCCCTGCCAGGGTAGAAAAGCGTGGCTTAGTTAACAGTGAGTGCGGCCAGAAGGCAGGCACGGAGCGCCACCCGTCCCCCACTAATTGTTGCCATTACACAAATTGGTCACTTACTCTGAATTGGCATAAATCACTACCCTGCGCCGCTGTACCCTACCATTGCCAGCGCAAGCGCGCGCTCAGACATTTACACGGTTAAACTCTTGTTTTGTAAATAAAGAAATAACATATTTCACATGAGCATGACTGCTGTTTGTTGAAATAGTTTTTTTTTCTTTGTTTATCTTGCGCTACTGGTCTTTGTGTGCCAACGTTTGAGATTATTGTCGGAGCACGATCTTTAAAGCTCACACAATACACTGTATTCAAAAATAAGTAACTAACTATGGAGTTGCCTGATTTTGCCGAGTTCTTTTTATGTTAGCCTAGTTAAGTATTTTGTTTGCTTTTGTTACAGGAAACCTATAACGACGACTGAAACGAAAGAAAGAAAATCATCGTTTGAAAGGAGCTTTTGGGAAGGTAAGTCAGCGTATTTTTTTATAGAATTGTTTGCGCGAAGAAAATTTAAAGTCTTGACAAGAATTTATAATATTTTGTAGACCACTTAACATGGGATAGAGCTTGGATTTTTTTAATTCAATATTTTTATAAATGTTTACATGTGACATAAAATCGTAACTTCAACTTCGATGAAGATGACGTTTATTTAAAACTACAACGTTTTTATATCTATTTCTCTAATTGAAATTATTACTCTCAAACTACTCTTTTGAAAAAATAGCGTTGATTATGTTTCTTCAGAATGAAAATTAATACAATTTTCTTATTGCTCATAGGGGCTAGCCTTTGACCCCTATTTCACCTAATGGTTAAAGAAGGTGAAGGTGTTATCCCGGCATATCTTAGAATTACTGGCTATAAAGGACAGCTGCTGGATTACACATATAGGGACTTGGCGACTGATTTTCTACATGAAGGTAGTAACTAGCCAGGCAGGCGTTTGCAAAATGCCCATCACTATATAAACCACGTTTTGGTAGAAATATTTACTGATCATTAAAGATTTACATCCATATAAGCTTTTAGTTATAAACCTTTACGTTTGTACGTAAGTAGGTTGCTTAATTAGTATGAGAACCTGATGCCAACTTATTTTGGCTCAACTCCAATAGCATCTTTTCCTTTTACCTGCACTACTGGACATTTAGGCTTTTGCCAACTTCGAAACGATAACAAGATAAAATCCAGCTTGCTTTTAAATCATTTTGCTCTCTTCGGATATCCGAGAATGAAAATGATTACATCAGCCGCTTAATACTACTTAGAATAGAGTTATACTATTAAGTATATCTACACCATTTAGTAAACCGCACCCAAAGTACTACACTGTATTTCTTGAAATCGTCTAAATCCACTATTTCATTCGATGGTAAGTTATGGTGTGTTCGACCACATATTCAGCAGCCAACTAACACTGCCACTGTTCTATCGTAACATTCGTAACACACCCATGTTTTTCAAGAAATATACTAAGTATTATATTTTTTGTAGGCGAACTTGTAAATATACTTAATATCTATGTAAATCCTTCATATTGACATATTTTCAATAATAAATACTATAATTATCAAACACTATCATATAGGTAAGAACAAAATATACAAGAATACACAATTTCAAATAATTACAAGCCTTTTTCAATTTAGACTCTGAGAGTGAAGGAGTGATTGTTTTGCTATGTATATTTTGTAGGCGCTAATACACAGTCAAGTATATTATGAAAACGTATCGCTTTTTTACTAGCTGGACCTTTTCATTGTTATTATATGTCGAGACGGACACAAAATGCCCCTACCACATACGAAATCGGTAGTGGCAAATCCGGCTCTTTAAATTACAATGCCATCGAATGTTCGCGAACGTCCGCGGGATGCTGCATTAGTATGAGATAACGTTAGTCTTTCAGAGAACTGATCAAATTTTACACATTTTCATTTAATGTTCTGTACTTTACCGAAATATCCCCGTAATCCCCACGCTTAGCAGGCGTCTTGAAGATCACAGTTCTCCAGAAGGCGCTGCTTCCCACCGTTTAGAATTTTCCCTTCGTCGTCTATTACGGCTCCCTCGAGAAGATATGGAGAAGTTAAATTCTAGCCCAGTAATCCACGGGGTATAAATACATAGTAATGTTTTTAAAATACTGCTTTGAGAAAGTATGTCTGCCACTGAAGTGGTACCAATCGACATTTACAAGTTTCCATAGATTTTTTGCGTCTTACGGTTTATAGCAACAACAGGCGAGAATACTTATCTAATCTTCGTTGCATGATAAAGAATTATACGAAGCAAGTTTATTTCTTATGGATAGTATCAGTTTAGCGCGTGGTAGCATTTTCCATACACGAGTAGTAGTGTCATTTTATAAACTAACACCGCCCCTTGGATTCAGCCGCGTGGACAAGTATGATGATGATAGAAAGTATTCTATGGGCTTATCAAGGGCATGGTCTATATTCCAAGTTTCATACAAATCGGTTCAGCCGTTTCAGCGGGAGGAATTATATAAAAATAAGTTACTCACAGTCATGCTATTCCGTCCTCACTTCTTACGCTTGTGTAAGCGATGCGCTGGAATTTACCTAAACTTCAGTAGCGTGATTTTGTGAAATGGCTCTTAAAAACATACACTCTTTGTAGCACCTATTTCTACCGACAAGCGGTAATGTTCACATTACAGTATTCCGGTTTGAAGGATATGAAATACAGGTATTGAGACTTAGGGTGACGGGGGCAGTGCACTTCGTCACTAATAATGAAATGTATCTGTTATGCGCACCTCTGCCCATAACGCTTAACATCAGGTGAACCTCGTGATTGTTACGTCACAATACCATAAATAAAGACACTCACATCGTCACTCACTCAAAACTTTCGCATTTTTAATATTAGCATAGTAATGTGTAATTATTATAGTGTGATACCAATTAAGGGAGGACCAATTAAGTGTATAATCAGTAAAACTGCATACCTTACTCAAATTTTAATATGTACCTACTTATTGTTTGACCGTTTCCTGTAAAATTATGTATACGCAATCTATAATCTTTATTTTCAAATCGATTCTTATTGTAATTCATATTTAAACATTTAAATAAATAATTAAAATGGCGGAATATATGGGGCAGGCTTCAAGGACTTATGGAAGAATTCACAGAGTTTAATTGAACATTTTAAATAAAAACATTTGGTAAAATTATGACGACACTGCGATTTTATCGAATATCGATCGCACTGCTACGTATTTATGTTTATACAGTATTTCTACACGTGGCCCAAATTTTGTCGAAATTTTTGTGAGAATTAGGTACCTTTATGGACACATTTTAAGGATAAGATACAATCAATTGCTTAAATTTATTTTATATCTAAACTAGAGTAACACGTTCACAAATTTTATCGAGATCGAATGGACTTTGAATTCAGAGATCGAGAAATATCTCCAAAATTAAATTTTTCTTGTCAGCCATTTATCATCATTTCTAAATCTAAAGCTCGTTTGAACTCCGGATGGAAGGGCCAATTTAAGATATTAAAAAAAAACAGTTTTGAACGATATTTAAATTCAATGCGTTATATTATATATGAAGCAGCTTTCTTGCGATTTCTGCAATAAAATTAAATCATAATAGCTATAGTCTTCTGATGTGTTGTAAGTTTCCAAATTCGCAACACTGACTCGTTTCGCGTTATTATAGAATACATAATGGTTGCTTAATCTAGTTTATGTAAATTTCCTAATATTGACAAAGTTTTTGAACTTTAGAGAAATTCCTGTTTATGTGTTTTTTTAACATTCATAAATATTCATATAAATGTTCGCTTTTATTATGGTTGGACGTTTAAAGTGAATGGTCAGCTAGTTTGCCCGCGACTTCTCTTGTGAAGGCCACAGGTTATATCACCCCTGCACACACACACTCACACAAAAGCTACGTCCACAAGATGAGCCCACGGAAAAAATATGTACATTACATGTTAACTACAGTTTTGGTGCAGCTTGGCATGATTCTTTCTGTGAATTCTACTGATCTAAGAAACATAATAATGGCCAATAAGATATTTAGTTATAGGGTGTTATATTCCATAATCTTTTATAGTTGCCGTTCACCTGATAGTAGATGATGATGATGTAGACGAAGATAATTCAGATACCTAACCCATAATTGGAACTGGCTCTCAAAAACAGACGGAAAGCACCGTTAGGTGCGTGGTGACAGATTGTCTGCTTATTACCATGCTAATTGATTTGAAACGATGGCAGCCTAGTGGCTGTGGATATCGGATGCCGTGCGGCCGATCCTTGATCCAAATCTTGCCGAGAGCTTAAGTTTCACAGCAGGATGATAAGACTTTTTGTGAAAGCCCGTCTGGCTACCTTTCTACCAGTTAGTTAAACTATCGCCAAGCGCCCATCTGTGTCTTCTGGCAGCTGTTCTTAAGAGACACTTCCCATTTTAAGTTAAGCCTGCTAAAATCTTCGAGCACGTGACTTACCGACAGGTGATATAGTGATCCAAGAGTAACTTATCAGTTGTAAGAATAATCATTAAGGCATTTTGAATTCAATTAATTAGCAGTCAATGATACTTTGAAGCTAGTGAGGAAGATACGAGTATAACCTAGAAATCTTCAAGTACAAAAAGTAGGTATCTTCTAGGCAGAGAAGCTTAAGCGTATAGAGAACGTCATCGCTGTTCACCAGTGTAGTCAAATTCTTGTCTTTCTGTTATACATAAAAACTGATCAAGTGCGAGTCAGGCCTCACTCTTTCAGATGTCCACATTGCAACAGCCCATCATAGACAAACTGTTTGCTGGTTTTGTTCACAACTTCAGAACTACAATAAAAAATATTGGTTTCCGTATTATTGCTTAGGATTAAATTTAAGATTTCTAACTAGTCTATACTAGTGTATAGGTACTTGTGGCCCCAAATTTATTCGTTTTTATAGGAAACATATTCAGTCTACTCAATAGAAAAAAGACTATTAGAAATGTAATTAAATGAAGAATACTAATAAGATTATATTGTTTGGGGTAAGTATAAGCTCAACACTTACCCCAAACAATCTAATCTAATAACGAAAAAATCCATATAATTTATAATCCTTGGGATAAGTCCCAAAGAGTATAAATTATATGGATTTTTTCCCCAAGAAAAAATATAGGGCTCCTAATCTGGTTACTTCATATTAATATCGAAAAAAATAAAAAAAACACTTATGAGGGTATTCTGAAAGCATCAGCTATTCAGACGAATATAAAAAGCTTCTAAGATATTTGCAAATCCTTGTAGCCGTGAAAGTGCACCTTGCATATGCGTTTGCGACGGTGGCCGCACCTGCCCATTCCTTGCACATGGCGTAACGAATCTCAAAGCTTCAACCAAAATATGAATAACACAAATGTGATACAAAAATTATAAAGGCATGCTTGTATTCTGCGAAAGAGCAGGCAAATGTGTCTAAAAAGCCAGGTTTCAGCATAAAGTTTTTGACACTGTAGTATGGAGCGTACATATCGCCATCTACTGGAGAAAAAGCCAGACTCTGGACTGTGACTGACTTTGTCAGATAACGTAATAGCTTTTCCAACCCCGTGAACGAAACCTCACGAGCGCCAAAGCATGCTTTAATATACACATAATCGAAGACATCTATTTTTTCATGTTTCTTATCCATTTTTAATGGGATTGCCCATTGACTGCTCTCTCGCCTGGTGATAAGTGATAATGTGTGGTTATATGATGGTAAAGCTAAACTACAATTACTAGCTCTCAAGGAACGGTAGGTGGGGCATAAAGTTTTGTACTCCAATAATATGTAAAATATGATTTTCGCTTAGCACGCGATACTGCTTGTAATCATATTTATAAATAATAAAACCAAGTTGAATTTATGCATGGTACTGCAGCACAAGAATTCAAAACAAGGCCAAGTAAAGCCTTTCAAAAGAAGATACCTGATACATTTAAATACACGCACGTGCATATACAAGTGGCTCGCTCATATCAAATGACACCGAAATAGTTCAAGTATAAAATATCAACTGTATTAGCACGAGCCATGTCGTAATGCAAGCGCATCATGCGACTTACGCAAACGGTGAGTCAAACGTATTTTTTCGTAATGGTAAATAGTTACATATGACTTCATAATGCATGTATCTTAATGTAGTTTTTGGTGCAGCGTTACTCATTGTGACAATGAAGCCGAAACTATGTAAGTTAAACTCAGAATAATAACCATTCCTGTATTTCTTGTTATATACTGTACTGTAACAGCCGGATCGTCTACTGCTGAACACAGCCTCCTCTATTAAATGGGTATTTGCCATAAACCCCACGCTTGGCAGGCGTCTTGGGGATCGCAGTGTAAGTTGGCAGTTCTTTAGAAGGCGCTGCTTCCCACCTTCCAGTATTTTCCCTTAGTCGCCTCTTACGACAGCCACGGGATGATATGGGGAGCTGCAAGTATAACCCGGCACCCCACAGGGTGGTTGTTATATAATATTGGACCTAAAATATACCTGTATTTCTTGTATCATGTATACACAAAGCTACGGATTTCATTAAATTATTTGGGAATATTAACTTTTGATAATAACTTTTGGGGTAATATTTTGATTCCTTGTGCATAAATATTTAGTTCAACGATTTAGTCAATTCCTTGGAATGCACAAATTAGCCATTGCCTGAGAGGAAAGTGAATTATAAATCAAATGATTGTTTTAAACTTTTAAAAGATAGTTACCTCTTAGAAGTTTCATAAACTGCACATTATGTTTAGTAATTAAACAACTTTGCATGACTTAAATTATGCGTATTTTTATCATTATATTTATCCCGACCTTTCAAACATTTTCCAGTGATCGTATCAGACAACCCATAACCACGATACTTTTTTTTATGCCTGATAGTTTAACCTTTGACCACTATCTTACCTGATGGTAAGTGATGATGTGGTCGAAGATGTTGTTCAGGCTAACCTAAAATTACTGGCTCTCAAGCACACAGACAGCTGCCGGAACACACCTTTAGGTGCTTGGCGACAGATTTTGTACTTGAGGGTGGTAGCTAGCCAGGCGGGTATTCGCAAAATGCCCTACCTCCTACAATGTCAAAATCGCGAATACCTAAGGCAATATTACACATTATGCTCTATATTATAATTATTTATTACATAATACTAGTTTCCGCTCGCGTGGTTTTTTTTATATACTGAACTGGGTAGTACTTGACCATTATCTCACCTGATGTTAAGTGATGATGCGGTCGATGATGGAGCGCGCTTACCCAGAAGGTATCTATTCACTCGCGTTTTGAACACATATTGTACTTAACCGGGAACACAGACTCCGGCAGGGTGTTCCATTCCCTGGCGATTCGCATGATGAACGAAGACGCAAATCGCTTTGTTCGGGTAAATGGAATATCAACCACATAGCGGTGGCGCTTCTGAGTATCCCTGGATGTCCGATATAAGCGCGTTATCAGAATCTATTCAATAAATAGGGACTAAAAGTGTTCTTTGCCAAATCGAGGATCCTAAAATTCGTTCAGCTACTCCGTAGATGAACGCTAACAAACATACCCAAAAAGTATTTGAATCTTTGGTAATTCAATTCATTTATTACAGACATTGTCCATAGTTAAAATTAAATAACAGTAATAAAAATAGAAAGCTTGTAATAATAAACATGTAGAAAGCAATAATAATAACAGAAAACAATAAAACTTAAAACTAAAATGAGTTCATTACAGTCACATGCCTATGTCTAAGAACATGAGGCTATAACTGCATGGGTGATGAAGGGCATTCATATCTACCTGCAATTACCCGCAAAACATTATTGGCGCTAATAAAAGAGTGTTAATTAACTGCAAGTTGAAAAAATACTGATAACAGATATAATTCGGGTAATATATTACATTATTTTCATATGCTTAAAAAATAACTGACTCGAATATTTAATTTAAACTTTAGCTAGGTAAATGTAATAATATGAAAAAAATAAAAATATGACACAAACTTGAAAAAAAAAACACAGAAAAATAATTTTAAAAGAAACTTCTTTATTCCGTTTCCGACCTATAACGATTTTTCAGTAAGTCATTATTTCCAAACAAAATAAATATGCTAGTTGATAGAGTTCGCGCAAAAAGAGAATGTCATACATGTAATATAAATTTATGTTTTAGTTTAGGGAGGACATAGATGCTGGCTACCGCCTGTGCGGTCGTCCAGCTCCACCGGGTTTTGGGCGAGGGCCTGGCCCTACAATAGCCCGGGAGGGAGAAGTGCCTTCGGCACTTCTCCCTCCCGGGCGAGACGGGCGTAGAAGGCGAAAAGCGCTTTCTACCTCCGTCTCCTGCGGACGCCGAAAACGTACCGCTACTATAGGAGGGGTTGACAGCGAGCTCAAGGGCACCACTGTGGTTCGGACCTCGGCTTGTCTCGCTGTCGAGAGACATGGGGGGGATCGGAGCAAAATGCCTCTGTGCAACTGCAGTGTTGCACAATTGGGCCCTACTGAATAATACTCTTTGACTATTTGGAGAGCAATTTATCGTGACCTTGTTTTTGCCTCGAGCTCGCCGGCGAGCTCGGTGTTTGATTGTGTGACCTCTGATTACCTCACACCTGGGGATTTTACCTCGACGACTTGCGGATAACGCTAAAGCTGCCAACGTAATGGCTGCGATGGGGTCATCCGGGTCGTCTAATACCTGCCGTGGTCGGCGACGGGGGGGTTTGAAAAATGGGATAGAAGAGGCAGTCGAGTAGTTCGATGCCTGGACAACCAATGGGTTCGGGTGGTGGGGCGCTCGATCAAAGTATCGGCGGGCGCAGTCCTTATTGAACTGCGCTAGAGAGGGAAGGTTTAAGTCGCAATGCAACTCGGTGTTCCGGATATACCACGGGGCGCCGGTTGCATTACGAAGAAAACGGTTTTGGATGACTTGAAGTTTATGAAGGTGGGCCTCACTAGCATGACTAAACACTACTGATGCGTAAGTCATGATGGGGCGGATGCAGGCAGTGTAAAGTGTCTTCTTATTACTAAGAGACATTTTACTCTCTTTGCGAAGTAGGGGACCAAGGCGACCCATTATGAAGGCCGCTCTGTTACGGACGGTTGTTATGTGATCGTTAAAGGTGAGATGACGATCAAGGGTGACTCCGAGGTATTTTGTTCTAGGAACCCAGGGAATGGGTTCGTCGAACAAAATAAGCGGTTTCGGGTAAGGGGAGCGTGTCTTCTCAGTAAAGCACATAGCTGTGCTTTTAGCTGGGTTGACCGCGATGCGCCATTTTCGGAACCAGTCACCGATCTCGGTGATGGCCCGTTGCATGACGAAATAGGACTGTCTGTTGATATGCCACCCAGTGGTGTAAATGGCGGTATCATCCGCATATTGGGCTAGGAATACTTTGGGCTGAGAGCGTGGGATGTCACTGGTATACAGTGCAAAGAGAATAGGTGATAGCACGGAGCCCTGAGGGACTCCGGCTCTGACTGGGTGGGGGGAGGAGAGGGTGCCTTCCACGCGATAGCGAAAGCTTCTGGCTTTAAGGAAGTCTTGTAGGATGAGCACAAGACGTTCTGGCACGCCAAATTGGTATAGCTTGTAGATCAAGCCGTTGTGCCAGACTTTGTCAAAAGCTTTCGCTACGTCGAGGAAGACTGCTAGCGTAGTCTGGGGTTTGGGGTACTTATTGAAGCCCTCAATGATGTGCTCCGTGAGGCGGTGCACCTGTTGGACGCATGAGTGTCCGGGTCTGAAGCCAAACTGCTCATCTGGGATAAGGTGGTGTTCCTTAGCATGGGACTGGAGACGGTTTGCAAGTAACCGCTCGTAAAGTTTGCCTAAGGCACTGAGGAGGCTGATGGGGCGGTAACTGGTGGGGTCAGATGAGCTTTTGCCTGGTTTGTGAATGCCAATGACATTTGCACATTTCCAGGTGTCTGGGAATAAGCAGTGGCTCATAGCAGCATTGAAGATGCTGACTAAGAGATGGATGAGAGGAGGAGAGAGGGTTTTCAGAACCCTGTTAGAGATGCCATCGGCACCGGGGGATTTGCGCGGTCGGAGGGCCTTGATCAGTCTCTCCACCTCAGCGTAAGTCGCTAAGGTGATTGGTGGGAGTTCAGAGGTGACCACAGGGCTTTTACGTTCGACTTCAGCATCCACCGAATCGAGGTGAGCTTGGTCAACGTGATCTACGTTAGGGGAACACTGAGCCTCTAGGCTATCAGCTAGGCACTCAGCTTTGTCTTCGTCAAAGAACGCTGGAACTAGTGGGACTGGTCTGTATAAGGGAGGCATGTCGTTATGGTTACTTCCTTTCAAGCCTCGCGCCAAGTCCCAGTAAGCATGGTGGCTTGGCACGAGGTTTGAAAGTTTATCGCCCCATTGTTGATCACGCAACTCAGACATGCGACTTTGAACCATGCGTTCAAAGTGGCGTTTCTTAGTTTTGTTCTCTTTACTGGGGTAAGAGTCGTAATGTCGGGTCACTGCTTTACTCTCCGTCACCAATCGTCTCACATCCGCTGGAATGACAAGGCGCCGGTCGTCCGGCACTATGACCTCCTTTGCGGATGCACCTACTACGGTGGAGAGGTGATTGGTGAACGAATCGATCGCAAGGGTTACGTCATCTTTTGTCAGGATGTCGTCAGGGATCTTGTCTAGGTCCGGTGAACTGATAGCCTTTAGGGCATCGCCTACTTGCTTCCAGTTCACTATCGTCTTAGTGGGGCGGGGGAGGTCAGTCGTTGGGTCGGGACCTAGTCGCAGTATAATGGGTCGGTGGTCAGAGTGAAGCTCGTGAACCACTTCTATGGAGCGTAACCGGAGTGTATAAATTTATGGTCTTATTAGATTATTATACATATTATTACATCGGTAAAGTCGTGAGCTAGAGATATGAGATAAGATATTTTTAAAGGCTAATTAACGTGGTTTTGTCATTACCAACCTGGTGTCTTATTGTGTAACTAGAATGGAAATTGAGATGAACTAATTTTGATATAACTGTAATATTTTCCTTTGAAAACAATGCATATTAATTCCTATTGGAATTAGACAATAAGGTGCTCGAATATATAAGATATATTCGAGCACCTTATTGTCTAATTAAAATATAGAAACGCTCTATCTAAAACTACTTATCCTCTGCATATTTTCAGGACTGCATAATACTACGTTATACTCAAAATACGATCCGACGTTATGGAATTATGTGGCCAACTTTCGCGTATGTATTATTATTGGGGCTTAGGAACAATAAGCTATAAAATGCACTTTTAAGCGCATTCTCGCGAAGAAAGTAATGCAGACTGGAATCTCGCTGACCGGTCGTTAAGGCACTCACTACGCGAGCTACGGCCTAGCCTTCGCCGCCGCGCCGCATCACATTGTTCCGCAATCTCTGCTTACCCACTCCATGGTTTGGTCATAAACAATACTCTTAACACTGAAAGTTATCGCTTATATCTCCGATTGGCTACACCTACACAATTTACTCTTAATCTCAAAACTTTGAGCTGTTATATTTTATCTATCTGACGATGTTAACTCACGAGTATACATATAATTTTCATTTCAAGAAACCATTTAAACTTTTATATTTCGATTCGGCTTCAATTAAACTTCTTTCACATGGCCGTCATATAAATTGGAAGCCTCGGCATTTCCTGTGGGGAAGTGGCAAAAAGAGGTTTTGCAGTCGGCAGTTTCGATGTCCAAAGATCAGAGAATTTCAGTCGTTATTTACTAAGTTGTTGAGCGAAAAACAGTCGCAACGTCTGGCGGATTCCGTGACTCGCAAAATTCAATTTGACCGCTCGCATACGAAGAATTATTTTCATTGGCCTTTTTGGAGTGTTCTTTATATGTGAAGTGAAATTACTGTTAATTCACTATATGTAACGATATTCTTACGATATTTATCTTCTTTTTCATTTTCTTCAACTAAAATTAATATTATTGTTTTTATGTTACGTAAAGAGCTAGAGTTAAATCAGATCAACTAACTGGAAATGTTCAAGATTATCGTAGTGATATAGCTCAGCAACATATAAAATGATTATACTATTCTATCTATCGATAAAATTAAAATCTTAATAAATGCTGACCATCGACCTTTACCTATACAAATGTTCTAGCTATGGCCGTCTTGTTTTGTTCAGATTACGTAAGACATGTCATTGGAGAAAGTTAATTTAGTTTTGAAAGTGAAATCTATTGCACTTTCTTTCACTTATTCATTTCATAGTTTCGCTGTTCGATCAATGAAAGAATCCATCGATCTCTAACAGTCGGAGATAACGTTTACAAAAATTGCCCCGTCATTCTTCGAACCAATTTGGGGTTATTGGTGTCATCATGCCAAATGTTCATCGTTGGCGTAGATAGAGCTTCGTTACGACATTCTTTCAGATTGTTTCGTTTATATTGCATTCCATGAGTAATAACTCCTATATGTGTGAGTCGGTGTATACAGAGGCTAGGCATTACTGGAGGGTTTAATAAAAGGACGGGAATGTAAAAAAATGTGCAAACAACTCTGCAAACACGTCGGAGCGGTTTAAAGGCCGCGTCCGGATTGCGAGGGGCGGGCGGTGAGGGCGCGGGCAGCATTCCAGCCTCCGAGACCATGCCGCCGCCGCCGTCGTACCCGCACCACCCGGCAAAGCGCTGCTTTTCAAGAGTTTTGGCCGACGCGACACGGCGACGATGTCAATATTGAGTGTCTTAAACTTCTTCCAAAAACCAGTAAATTATATTATGAAGAATAATTTAAATGTGAATGAAGTTTCAGTTTCTACCTAAATCACCGAATAAACAATTAGTTCTACAAAGCCTTTGCTGAAAAGAATATGCATATTATAAAAGTGAACCATGTAAATATAGGGTGGATATCGGATTTCTAATAGTATATACTTGATTCCTTGCATCTCATGTATCGGAAGTAAGAAATCAGTTCTGCGACCCTGACATCTGTGGGTGCGCGAGCGCCGTCTGCTTTGCTCTAGAGCTCAGGGTCGCCGCCCTCATGCGCCCGGTGCTAAAAATAGCATTCTGAACCGATCGACGCTTGTGCTTTGTTTAATAACATCGAACTGAGAAATACAAGAATCAGAGCTTTTGGTTAATGAAGTTTTCTCATTTACGATTATGTATCCGGTGACCAGTCTACATGTTGCGGTCGGTCAGGTCAGAGCAGCCGTTAATAAACGACCGCCGTCGTTGTGTCAGCGCGGCATGGATGGCGGGTCGAAGCGGCCTTCGGTGGCTCGAGGGGCGGGCTGCGGGGGAGCGTCGCGTGCGCAGCGACGTCGTCCCTGACTCGGAGCAACGCCCCCGTCAAGGGCGGCGACGCTGCAAATTTCTGCAAGTCCACCGCGAGTCAGTGCATCGCGCCCCGCCGCGGCGGCTCCGCGCACGCCGCTTGCCGCTCGCCCGTCGCACGCGCCGCTGCCACCGCGCCATCGCGCTGAACCGCACTGTCCGCGCGCGCACCACACACCACGCACCACCCTATGAAAAATAACTGTTATTTCGGTCGTTAATACACGTTCCGCATTCTTAACCCGATCCTCTTTCTCTCACGTTGACTGTCTACCGAATACGCAAGTGTATGGCCTTATTGTTGTTCTCGTGAAATGTGCATGCAAAAAAGTGATTCATTCTGAAACTGTTTACTCTCGTCGTGCGCTCGCAAACTCTTAATGAAAGTAAACATTTTTCAGAATGGACAGGATCCGGAAACTGGTTTCATAAATGAAAGTGTTGTGTAACGATTTGGATCAAATGACCGCTGGCTCAGGAGCTGAGTTATATCTTCATAATGATGGAGATGCGGAAATATTCGCGGCTATCGCAGTCGCTTCACGGTTCGTATTGTTTTTGAAATGAGATTTCGCCTCTAATGTCGTACATTATCATTAGATTCGGACTTCTTACTTTTTTATTTGTTTTGATAAATTGCTCAGTCTAATCTATTGCTATTTTTCCATAAATTGAGGTAGATTCTTGTCGTACAACAGTCAAAAATATGTAATAAGTAGCCTTGTGTCATGTAAGTGCCTCACTGCCTACATATGGTTGTCCACCTTTTCCATGCAGACATTACCTCCCAGCCAGTTCAGTTTGCTTCCTAGTATGTGGCCTCCATTCGAGAACCCGTTCTGATCCCAGCAATTTTGCTTTGCGACGATTTTTATGCGGTTGCTCACCGACTACGATGCACTTTTAACTCGGAATATTTAAATGCGGTCAGTTAATGCTAATTTTTTATGTGGTTTGCCAACAGCCTTGCTTTTATTATCTATGTTGAGTACTGTTATTTCATGCCGTGCAATTTTATGTGGTTGGAATTTTTCTAGGTCATTCAAAATTTGTGGTTTGATTTGATGGTGCAAAAAATACACTATAGTGATTTCAGAAAGAACTATAAAGTTATTTTGGTTTATGTAACAACTAATTGATAGATACATTAGTGTTATTAAAAGCCTATTATATATGTATACATAGGTAGTGTAATATACATACATATACATATTTCCAACAAAATAACGACATAATTAAAAACCGGCAAAATTTGTTAATAAATAATAGCATTTTAAGTTGCAATAGCGAGATTAAAATTACAAGAAAAAGTTTTCTAACCGTTAGTTTATATTACATTCATTCGATTATATCGTCTAACGCATATTACTTACTTATAACTGTAACTTTGGCAATGCGACAGTCTTCCTGGGAATTAAAATGGATTCAACTTTACAGTGGAATCCACATATACATGATCTGTCTGGAAGACTGAGTTCTGCTGCATATGCAGTTCGTAAGATAAGACAGCTAACAGACGTAGCTACTGCTAGGCTCGTTTATTTCACGTACTTCCACAGTATTATGTCTTATGGTGTATTGCTGTGGGGAGCTGCTGCTGAGATAGAGACAATCTATATCTTACAAAAGCGTGCAATTCGAGCCATATATGAAATGGATCCTAGGGAATCCCTGAGAGATCTTTTTAAAGAAATTGATATTCTAACTTTACCAAGTCTATATATATTCGAAAATATTATGTATGTTCGTAAAAAATTGAGCAAATTTAAATCAAACAGTGACAATCACGATTATAACACTAGGAATAAAGATAAAATAGCGGTGCCAGGTTTTAGATTAGCAAAGACAAATAAAAGGTCCTTCTTACGCAATTGTGTGCGGTTTTATAATAAATTGTCCAAACATATTGCAACGCTCACAGAAAGAAAATTCAAGTTGCGTGTGAAGAATATTTTGATAAGGAAATCTTACTACACAGTTTGTGATTACTTAAACGACAAAAATGCTTAGACTGGTTCGCCTCTGCCAAGCTAGCGCCTGACACCTACGTAATGTAAATTAAGTTTTTTTTTTTTTTTTTTTTTTTTTTTTTTTTTTTTTTTTTATAATAGATAAGCAAGCATTTGACCGCTGCCTCACCTGATGGAAAGTGACGACGCGGTCGAAGGTGGAACATGCTTGCCTAGCAGATACCTATTTACTCTGTTCTTGAAGACTTCCAGATTATATCTATCGGGAAATAGAGACGCTGGTAGGGTGTTCCATATTTCGGCCGTACGCATTATAAAGCTTGATTTAAAACGCTTTGTGCGTATTTTCGGAATATCGACCATATATGGATGCCGTGTTCCAGTGCGTCTTGTCGTCCGATGAAAGAAAGGAGAAGAGGGAATGAGGTTATGTAACTCGATCGCACATTCTCCGAAGTGAAGCCTGTAAAACACCGATAAACTGGCAACTTTGCGTCTGTGCTCGAGGCTTTGGAGTCTAGCCTCCACCAACGCATCGTCACCAATGAGCTTCTTTGCTCGATTATCTATGGAGTCCAAGGCTTCGAGCTGGTATTTAGCCGAACCATCCCAGAGATGGCTGCAGTATTCCATACAAGACCGGACTTGAGCTTGATAGAGGTATTGTAAGTATTGTAATAATTTTACTTTAACACATTGTTAAAAACGTTTAAAAGAATGGCCCCGAGTTTCTTGCCCGTTCTTCTCGCAGTGGCTCTATAATATTGTTTGCTGAACGTGGCAGTACAATGTAGTATATTTCAATATTAAAATTTGTAATTGACCTTCATAAGAGCGTCGTAGACGCCTAAATTGAATAAATGATTTTGACTTTGACTTATTTAATTGTAGATACATGGTTTAAAAATCAGTAACAACAGTTATGCTTTGTACCTATATATGTTATTATCGGCGGCAAAAAAATAACGTATTCCAAACCATCCTACCTACGTTGCTTCTGTAATCTAAGTAGAAGGATCATTTTGCGCTCGTAGCAGCTTGTCTAGTTCTTATCCGATCAACTAGGTTAACAATTATTCTCTACGGTCACTAATTACTTGGATGGGTGACCGCTAGTAACAATTACTAAAGGCTTCCGTGCTTCGGAGGCCACGTGCAGTCGGCTCCGGTTGTTGTCTCATAAAGTCAGAGACAATTCGACGGTCTGAAAACTCCGACTCTTTGGTTGGTGGTAGGACATTTTGCGAATGGTTGCCTAACAACCTACAATCCCCAAGTACAAAATCTTTCGCAAAGAACCTGACAGTATGTTTCAGCAGCTGTCATTGAGAGCTATTTTCCATTCTAGGATTAGCATGTCAGGTGAGAATATGGACAATGGCAAGTCTTTCACTAATAAAGAAAACAAAATCTTTTTAATATTTTATTTTAACCGGCGGTATGCCTTTAGTAAACAAAATACTACGAACTATATACAACATTACAGCTACACTACAATAAAAGCATTTAGACAACCTATAAGTCAAGGCAGGCTCATAAGCAGTCTAAATGCTCCAGCCTACTCCCAGTTGGCAGTTCTGGCAGCATTGCCCCGTTTCATTGATAAAATATATATTATAATAATAATTAATAATATGTTGTTCGTGACACGTCATCCGTCTGACCCCACTAAAATGCAATGCCCTATACTGTTCGTAAAATAAAAAATGCAATACTAGTACAATCGGCTGTTATATGATATCTGATAGCTGCGAATAAGTTATTGTCTGCAATAAATATTGTACAGATCTGCATTTACGTAATCACATTGTTTGCGTGTATGGATAATACTGTAGCTATGCCTGCTATATATTGGAAATAGGTATGTAAATTACGAAATAATACATAAGTAAGCAGAATCATAGTTCTACATAACAGAGACGATAACCGTAAGCAGCTATATACATTTGAGGAAGTGCTATTTCCTGTTGAAAATTGAAACTTTTAGAGACTTGTGTGTGACTAGTGATTCAGAATTTAAATAAAAATTGTCGAATAATGCGGTTGTTGAGACAAGGAAATTTTAGACAGAGACAAGATCATCGAGCCTGAATATCCTTGAAGGGGTAGGTGGAGCTGTGCTTACACCCAAGTTTCGCTACATATATTGTGGTCTCGTGTAATAGGGGGTGAGCCGATTGCTATCTACTTCTTAAAGTTCCAGACACTGGACTGCTAATGAAAAATTAAAAGTATAGAGGTTATAAATTGTATTATGTTAATTATTTTACCCAGTACCTCATTATCATTTATTTCATTGGTTTTATTGGTGTTTAATTTATATACATGCCAAAACTTGCTTTTGCAGACATACGAAATTTAATTGGTTGAAAATTAAATAATTAAAACATTTTTGTGGTTCAAAAGTAAAATAATAAACTACTCAGAACATATCAATTTACAAAAGTGAGAATGTGAAATGTCAAGAAAGAAAATAAATTAATTAATACATAATTACTTAAGATAAATTAAACTTAAAATCAATAAATGTCATAGTGAAGGATTAACGAAATGTCATAAATTAAAATTACATAAAAAAGTTCATATATCATTAATTGTAGTAGGTTAGTATTACACATATTAAAATAAAACAAAAGTCTTGAATGCTGTATACATTTTTGTTAGCCAATGAGTTAAACTACGCTTAAATTTACAATACTTGTATTCCTTAAATTCAAAAGGGATCTTATTAAATATTTTATTGCACATAATATAGTACCTATTCGATATCAGTGTTAATTTAGTAAATGGTCGGTACAATTTGTTTTTGAATTAAGATCGAACATTGCGGTCACTCATACTAGTTATATATTTTTTATATCATACAGCTAAATGATCGTCATTTAATTTTTCTACCCTTTCCGGTTTTCCTAAATAGAGCCGGTGCAAAATGTTTTCTCTGACAAGACAAAGGAAAACAAAATAACATATTTATATAATAATAATAAATTTAATATATATATATATAATAAAAAACTATTTTATTTATAGATTGATAACTAATAAGTACAAATTAGGCATAGGTACGTAGTGTGATAATATTTTTCAATGATCTAAAATAGAAGAATAAACTTTTAGATAAATTAATGAATGTTCAGCCATATTTCCCAAAGATTTCTTAATAGTTGTAAAATAAGTTTTGCTGCTAGTGAATGTTTTTGCTAATAATACATCCTATAATATCTAATATCCTAGGACCACACAGTTTACGCTTCGGTCAGCCTCGCTATTTTGCGGGCTATGACGTTATGATGGTAAGATGAATGTTATGTTCATGTGCAAAAGTCCACACGAATCGACATGAGTAGTGGCATGCTGCTAACACTGCACACATTTGCTGGCACCTACAAAACGAAATAGATAATGCAACTTCTAGCCCTGCTAATATATTCAAAAATTTGTTTGACGGTGTAATGTAGTGCTTACGTTGCCAATTCACCTCAAATATCAAAGACTAGCTATCAAAGACTAGTATTACAAGACAAAACAGTTGAAATAAAAGATGTATCTATACGTAGAACCAGCGCATATATTTTGCTAAGTTTTGAGTAGCGACAAAGAAAAATAAATCTTATATTCCTGAAAATTATTATTGTCTTGGTATTGTAGGTATCAAATTATTAAGACTCATGTCCATTTCCGTGCGATTCAGAAGAATCTATTGTATTGCGTTTGGAAGGCACGGCTCAAATATCTTATTTGTAAGGGGTCAGCGATTAAACTAGTTAATCAGTAATCACCCTTTGAATTTAGATAACTAGTCCGGCCTAGTTAGAACTACAGTCTTAAAATTGGCTATGGCTGGCAATATATCACGGACATATGGTACATTTCAAAATGAGTGAAGACAGATGTACTTAGGACAAGGCACTGTATACGCAACTGAATAAATCGATTGTCTTTGTTCTGGTTTGTGACGAAACAACATTGTGAACCTTTCAGGCCGTCCAATGCCCGTTCGAGCTGAATTTCAGCGACACCTGTCTAAATATCAAAGCGTGCCATTTTCGTAAAATGTAGCAGCCACACACAGTTATTACAGTTTAAGTTACCGTAAGAGTGAAATGTCTCTGAAAATATCGTGTTTTTTGAGTTGTATTTATGAGTTATTGTATTCGTAATAATAATAATAATAATAATAACTTTATTAATCATAAAACTATTAACATATAATGAATCTTTGTACATAGTTATGTTTAATTTAATTTAATATCTATGTTAGTTAAAGTATTTTTAATACGTAACGTGCGTTCGAAGATAGAATGTTTGGATAGCACGATATGTACACTCGAAATATAATCGTTTTAGACACTCATTCTTACAGTGTTGTCAAGATACGTCATTCTCGTTGTTTGCATCCGATAGAGGAAGAAAGGGAAGGTAATAAAATTGTATTGGTAATATGGTTACGTTTTTAGATAGGTATCTACTCGTATATTTTTGCTCAGGTTCGTACGAATATATATAATACCAGTTACATCAATTTATGTTTTCCATTAATGGTAAAGTCGGATATTGGTTATATGCCACATGACTTTTTGACAGTTCTAAAGTTTCTTATGTAATGTTCTTTTTTGTTTTTTTTTTACTCTTATTTTTACATTGATACCCTGAGAGTGTGCTATGAAATGTTTTAAATAATGTGCATAAAACTTCCAAATCCGTGGCTTCATTGATTTGAGTC
This sequence comes from Plagodis dolabraria, assembly GCA_963854805.1. Classification (NCBI taxonomy): domain Eukaryota; kingdom Metazoa; phylum Arthropoda; class Insecta; order Lepidoptera; family Geometridae; genus Plagodis; species Plagodis dolabraria. The sequence continues at coordinate 19,485,651 of OY978442.1, forward strand.
TTCGTGTAGCATACTCTAAATGGGACACGTGTTTCGTATTGTTCAAAAACACTGCGAGCATAAAAAAAAAGGTTTACATGAATTTTTTTTTGTAAAAACAGGGGTTTACATGGTGTATAAAAGGCAGGGTTTTTGGGGGTCGTTGATACGTATAACTTATGGTTTATTGATCTCACTAAATTAATAAACAATAGTGATCAACATTTTTGTTTTTTGCCCCAATAGGGGCGTAAAATCGTGTTAAACCTTGTTAAAACGTTGAAAGTATACTAACTAAATAAAAATAAATATCGTACACAGTAGTACATAAGTAATATAACAACGGAACTTGGGAGTCAAAGATTCTATAAAGAATTTTATTTTTTATTTGTTACAGGCGTGATTCACTGCTTTTGATTTTCAGACTTAAAATATAATTTTAAGTATGGCATACATATTTAAATATATGAACAAAAGACGTAAGAACATTTTAAATAAAGTTAAAATAGAACCACACATATCTTATAGTCTTTGCTGGTGAAGCCACGAGCGGAAAGCTCGTCTGGAACATATACTTATGTCTAGTGCAGTTAATTCTGATTCATAAAAATTAGGGCGGACACCAAAGCTGTTAGTTTTTATTTTATAAAGTTATTCATTTATATATTTATATACGTGCGATGAATCCTTAACGCCGTTACCTCTTTCTGAAACAAATGTGACGGTTGGCGCCACGGTTTCTACAGCGGAGTGACTCGAGCACCGCAAGTATGCATATTTCGGTATATCTGAGCCGTTTGGTGCAGAGACTGTCAGTGCCGGGGCCGGGAGTTCATCTTAATCCCCAAAACATATCAGAGCCATGATCGATGCAACGCGTGATTTAAATGCTGCCACTTATTTGGCAACAACGAATAAGCATTGCCACCCACTGGGGCAATCCTCGCAGCATTTTGGGCACGCTGTCAACTGATAGTGGGCTGAAGCATTTGGACTGCCTGTGGGCCTGCAATGTTGTAGTAGCTGTGGTGTTTTACATAGTTTGTAGTGTCATGTTAATATAAGTTTGCAAATAGAGCTCAGATGATACTTCTTATTAGGTTACTATTAAATCAGCATAGATCACAAAATAGGCAATAATTAGTATGGCATTGTAAAGTCAAGTATTGCATTAACATGACTAAGAAGGTTGTGGTAGAATAGAACCAGGTGACGCATCATCTTCGCTCATGTCTTGGCTAATATAAAGTTGGTCAACTGTAATAGGATACTGCAAGTGATTCATAGTTGTGGACATATTGTCCTAATCTTTGTTTTTTTTTCGCTAAGTGGTTACATATTAACACGTACGAACTTGGCGTGTGTAATAGAATTAGTATTGCGTTTTATTTTTAAATATGAACTACTATAAGGAATGCTCAATATACTCCTATTGGATATTGTGAAATCATCAGCGACTTAGGGAAAGGATGCGCCGGGTACGACTACATAGGTTGACTTACGTAGTATTTTGCTCATTTTGAGCACCTAAATTAGGAATCTGTACACCTGTAGTATTTTACCTATAAAGTTCACGTTGATTAAAATGAAACAAAAATATTAAGAAATAAATAGATATAAGTGTAGCAATCTAGTACTAGGCGATCATGAACTAGAGAGTGTTTACTACATATATAGATATTTTTTAATAATTTTTTTAAATAATATTGTCTATGTCTATATATTGTTGACCAAAATATTGATCTGCTTAAAGTGGACTACTTACTTTAGGAGCATACAATACCAGAATTAAGCGAACACAGGACTCATATCTTCATTAATGGTTAGGTATCGAGTATACTACCAATAAGAATATTCACAAGAAGGGTTAGCATCAGACAGGCGGTGAGCCAAAAAATCGAAGCTACAACTTTCACATTATGTTCTTGTGTGTTGGAGGATATTTTTACTACAGCTCCCGCATATACATATGCGGTTTGGGAGGAAAATGATCTTGATATTATAAATTTATGTAAGAATTGGGTATCTAAAGGATGGCACGATGGAAAGTAAAGCAGTGTGGCACTGTCTGTCAAAAAAGAGAAACATAATATTTGATTATGTATGTTTACTCATATTTTATTTTAATTTGAAACTCATAAAATATTTCCTTAAAATTTTTCATTACTAATTACTGAAATTGCTCCATTTATTATATTGCTGTACCAGTATTAATTAAAATTCAATTTTTATCTGTTTTGTCACTAAGGAAACAATAAACAAAGTACAACAAATTCTAAAAAATATGCTAAGAAATGTGAGCAGTGGACCTCTCACTGCTTATTAAAATACTTTTTATTTTTAAACTTTTTACGAAAACACTATTAAGGTGATTATTTAAAACTTTAAACAAGTACAAGAATATTTTTTCTATTTGTGTAAATTCTAAAACCAGTACCTACCTATATTAATAAAAACTGCAATTTGTGAGAACTTTTTAAATGTTTTTCAAAAATTTGTGTCGTGAATGTAAAGAACTACGTTTTTAAAATATGTTTATTACATTATTTTAACTTATCAAGGTTAAAATAATGTATTCGTCAATTAAACTATAAATTAGTGATGTTTTTGATCACAGATTTTGTCAACACATATACTTTAGACAATTTTGATTACTATAAACAATAATTCGGCTAAGTCGAGCATGTTCTGATAGCCAAGAGGTTAGAGCACTCGGTGCAAATCCAGAGGAAGCGGGTTCGATTCCCGTTTGGATTTTACTTAAATTATTCTTTAATTCGTATGTAACACACGCTTTTTGTTGAAAATCATTATTCATAGGATTTTTCTAAACTTTTCAAATGAAATAAATTCATTGGCGTTGTATTTATGCTTGCGTGGCCAATAGGTACCACATCAAGTAGAAAAACATCTGACGGTGTGTTCTAGCAGCTTTACTTGAGAAGCCTGTTTATTCTTGATTGAGCTTGCTCGTTTTAACTACATGTCTTAACAAAAGACAAAAAGTGGTCAAAAGCTAAACTATCAGTAATATTTGATATTCAATCTTGAGAATAGGACAGATATGTTTTCTGATTATTAATACGCAGTTCATATACTTTTTTACGGACATGCATATTTCTAAACATTTATATATTTTCGTTTCAGATCGCATACACAAAAGCGATACAGAAGACAAAAGCCTTTCAAACGACGAGACACCGCTGCCATCATGCCCAAGGCAACCTCCCGACGGAGTCGAGACCCCCAGTGATTTAGTGGAGAAGATTCCAGACCTACCATCTAGACTCCCTCCACTACATTTCCTACGTCCTCGGTACTCGTATACCTCGAGGAAACAAGATGCAAGAAGTGAAGCCAGTGTCAAAGATAAAATTGCCATGTTTTCGAACGATCACGCAGTTTCCACCGACCGTATCGACAAATGCGGCACTCTGCCTACAAAAAATGCCGTCAATACGAGAAAAAGTACAGCACTATACAATTACACAGAGGCATCAACTTTGGACAGGCGCCTAACTAAATCACAAGATAATCTTGACGAATTGCCACGATACAACAAAAAACCCATCGAAAGTAGACCAGAAGTATCTGGAGGATTTGGAAGCACAACCATTTCATCTACATATGCAGCAGTTAACAAAACAAACAGACCTTTGCACTCAGAAAATAAGCCTTTGTTTTATGGAAGTACGACGATTTTGCCATCAACTGTCGAGTCAACAATTAGTCAACCAGTCATATATCATATGCGGAGTACGAGTGATGACAGTGGCAGTAAAAACATTTCAAAGCATAAGTCAAATCTAGAGCACTTAATTGAACAAAGGAAAAAATCTATGTCAAAGTTGAGAGGATTGGTAATACCCGAAATTCAAGGCCCGGTAGTGGGCTTACCAGAGATCAAAATTCAAGACAATGTTTCGAAATCATTCTTATTAAAAGCCAGTGAAAGTAATAATAGCAAAATTAGTTCGAGTAAACAAAATAACGTCAAACCTCTGATCATAGATGAGACTAAGTGGAAAACTCATTTCTCTAATAATATACCAAAATATTCACCAGCGTTCAAACGTAAATCACTGCAAGTGTACACACCCTCTTCTATGTCTAAAGAATCGACACCAGAGCGCAATTTCAATGAGAGGATAGAGACTCTTAATAAAATGAACCAAAAATCGAACGTGGTTAAGACCTCCAGGGCTTTAGATTTGAATGATACTCCAAGACAGTTGTCTACATCCATATTGCCATCTAAAGGTTATTTATCAAACAATTATACGACGAAAAAAGAATACAATGGCAATATAAATCTTGGACGTGATTATAAAAACTTAGATATAAAAATTTGTACCGTAACCGATATTGTCGATAGTGACAATGATTCTGCTATGAGTTCGACTCAGTCGAGTTACCGTTCATCGGCTTCGTCACCGATGCACACGTTGGATACCATTGAGTCGGATAGCTCACGTCTATCACCAAGAATATCAAATTACAATTATTCAATTGTGAAATCTGAAATACCTGCAAAATCATCCACGGAAAAGAGTTATGAAGACTATATTAAACGTACTGTTTGTCGTTCAATGTCGTCCGATACCAATGTCTCACTAAGCTCGTCGGCCGGTTCGGCAGCTACGTCTGGATCACAAGCGAGTTGTAGTTCACTTGAAAGTTCTGTCGCTGACTCCGATAAAAGAAAAGTTTCAAAAACATGCAACGTCGATACATTGAATCGAAGGAATATTTTAGCATCCGCGAAATGTAGAAGTGGTAGGGATGCTAACCTTACTTCACCAGTGGTTGAAACTAAATTCTCGCACGAGTCTTGCGACAGATCTCCGAGTCCAGTACTGAAAGCGTCTGAACGCCTTTCTACGCTCACGCCATCGGTGAGCGCTGTGTCGAATAAAGGTGAAAACAGACGGCGAAATAAAATAATTGCCGAAACGGATTCAGATAGCGATAGCGATGTTAACATTCGACAGAGGAAGGCTGACTTCAAAAACTCGAGATTAAAACGAAACTTAAGTAATGCCAATAAAAATAAACCAAGCGATACTAATTCCGAGAGTCCTAAAGCTGAAGATGCACCGAGAGTTATTTCAGAAAAAATAATCAAGGAAATCAAGAAAGCTGGTCTTGAGAACTTTACTGCGAGTAAAGGACCAGTTGTGTTGGATAAACATAGCTTTGACGTCATTAAACACGAAAACATTGTCACCTTGAACAAGGAGGAAAATGGTTTTAAAAATAAAGCTTCGCCGAAACTTAAGGAGAAAAAAGTCTGTGATAATCAGTATAAAGAAATAATTTCTACAAAAGTTAATACAAAAATCAATGTTTTAAGTGATATGAACGGTAGCTCTAAAGATCCTAAGATATCCACTCAAATTATTCGCCTCAAGCGTGGAGCAGGCACTGGCGTAGGCGTGATTTTAGCAGGCGGCATCGATTGTGAAGCTAAAGACGTAACTGTAAGTTTGATAGCTAGTAATGAGAACATGTTATTATTTTGAATTGTATTATTATAATATTATATAGGTGGTAATAAATAACAGTGTTGTATTTCGATTCTAGGTACATCGAGTGTTAGCTGACAGCGTAGCCGCCAGAGCCGGGCTTAAGCGAGGTGTGAAAATTTGCAGCATTAATGGTTGCGCCATGACTGGATTGACCCACGCACAATCTGTTACTATCCTGAAGGTATGTTCTTGAAGTATATTACAAACATGAATTGCGATTTCAAAGTATATTTAGTTAAAAGTACAATGGGTACCTATAGCCTCAAGAGAATTTGACATATCGTGGTAATCTATTATCATGTTTCAACATTTTGAAAACACCATTAAATTAAAAAACATTTTATAGATAAAAAAAAAAGTAATTTTACAATAACTTGGATAAAGATTTTCATATACGTAAATGCTTTGTGTTGTACTCGATTGACTACAAATAACGCGTCTGTTACTGCTGCAGCTCCAGCCAGTCTGTATGGTGTTCGTGGGTTTGAATCTGATTAACTGTTTAGTAGGTAATTTTTTCTAGCATAGTAGAGGCAATATAGACCGTTTAACCCTGCCGCTCCATAAAAAAAAAGAATATGTCGCCTAGTACCTTCGTAACGGTTTGTTTCAGAAACTCTCTTAGAGAGCCAGCTCTTTTTCTTGGCTTTGGCTGCTACTATCTTCAACTAATTCGTAACTCATCAATAGGCCAGCAAGTGATTGAACAGGTTCCTGAGCGCGAGTTGAAGTTGCATATTGCTTGTTATTCACTGTTGTTTTAATTTCTAGTTTTCACTTTATTCACACTATGTGTTAAGCTTGTATCATTTTTTACCTTACAATTGTTTTTATGGGGTTGTATGGAACGCGCACGAATCCCACCTAACGTTAAGCAGTAACCTCTGCCTTTTACAGATGCATTTTGTAATAAACTGCACTGTGTGCATAATCCTGCGCCATACAGTTGTTGAGTCTCATGCCCTGTGATACTGGCTCTCAAAGACTGCTGTCAGAACACCGATTTACGTGTACACTATTAGATGCTTGGCGACAGATTTACGAGAGAAGTAGATAGCCAGGCGAGCATTCGCAAAATGCCCTTCCACCATGCTGTGAAGCTCAAGCCCGCGGGCGGTGGAGATTGAACCACCAGTCTACAGCTATTACCGCTCAGCTATCACTGCTTTCTTAAAAAACGTGCATGTAGCAAAGACATACTCGTACCTGGTTTATGTCTATATTTTTTATTTTATATCATCTTTATTTGTTAAGATCAGTATATTAAATTAAAACATATTACGTAAAAATTCAAACTACTACCTATAAGGGGTCAAAACAGAAAGGACGTCTTCTCATACAGACCCCTAAAAAGCAGTAAAAATTAAAGTACGTAGTGGAGTTATAGTTATTTTAAAATTATTTTTTATCTGGTTGTTATGTTATCCAGGAAGAATAAGTTATTTCTTCACTGAAACTATTGTTTGTTTATGCCCATATTCATTCTGAAGACAAGTAATCGTTCAACCAATTTTCAATAATAGCAAGCTTACTTTATATATAAAATTATATAAAAGTTTTGAGTTTCCTTGATCGGCGACTGAAAATTAACTATTGTTATCGTTACATTTTCAGGAACAAAGATCTGAAGTGGTGATTGAAATAGAGAATGAATCAGCGAACGCAAATGGCATTGCAGGCGGCTCTGACAAAGGTAACCAAATATCGTTTTATATTTCCTAGCTTTATTCTATTGGCACTGAGAACATTATTGTATCAACCATTCATTTGGCTTCATTCTTTACAACAACATTATGGTTAAATTGTACCCAAACATTCAAAGATACAAAATTAAAGGAAGTAAAAGATTCCTTACAAGCATAATTCATTTTTCAGCGGAGTCGAAGGTCCGTAACGAGGTAGACAGCGGTTCAAAAGGAGGCAAAACGGGTTCCGTAGTTACTGTTCTGTTAGAAAAGGCGGGAGGAGGAGCAGGACTTGGTTTTGGCCTTGATGGTGGAAGAGACTCGCCGCGGGGTGATTGCCCACTAACTATCAAGAAACTATTTGCAGGTACGTCAACCATGTATACGACTATGAATCTTACTCAAACACGTTTTATTATATTATTTACTCTTGAACATACAAATCCAGATTTAGGGAATCGGATGACTTATAATATTATTTTAATATTTGTATCGTTGACAAGTACGGTAATTCAATAACTTGAAGTGTAAAGATAGGAAGTTTCATTTATGTTAGATGACATAAGGTGGTTGATGGAATGTACCATAAATGCGAAGAGTTACGCACTGTGCTAATGATTCATTCAGATTGCCTGTTTATGATGTTCAAATGTCACTATAAGTAAAAAGAAACTTTTTTCTAGAATGTTCTGGCAGATTTAAACAATCCCTATGAAGTTCTATGCTCGTCATTCCCAATGAATTTAATTTAAAGGGATTTTGAATACTTATTAAATTATTTTTTGTTTTTCTTTGTAAAGTTATCCCTATACGTGAATTCCTATAAGTGCAATATATAAAATTGCAAGAACACTCAATCATTACCTGACTAAGCAAGACATTTCGTGTTTAAGTCAAGACCTATGAGCTGAAATTTGGCAGGTTCCTAGCTAGATTATGCAGAGTAGACATAAGGTTAATGACGTATAAGGCGATAGTGACGAATTAAGGATGTTTGATCGTCACTTAAAGTTTATTTGAAACTTTAGAACGGGAGCTCAATATCATTATAGACATTGAAGAGGTAATCAAGGTTGGCGAAGACAAAATCGATATCTCAAATACGACTTAAGATCCTTTGGAGCTTCAAGAATACTATAATTTGTCCAATAGCTTAAATTATCTTAATTAATGCATTTCAGGAGGTTCCGCGGCGCAGAGCGGTCTTGTTCTAGTCGGAGCAGAGCTCCTATCAGCTGGAGGGCAGTCCATGGAAGGCTTCACACGCACTCAAGCTTGGGCTGCACTCAAATCTTTACCAGCGGGGCCCGTTGCTCTCGTCTTAAAGAACCCTGGAATATAATAACTATATGACTTAGATTATCTGTAAATAATTTATCCATTAAGTACTTACTGTAAGTGCCTTTTATAGTTTTGTATAATTGAATTTGCGACGAATTTTTAATCATATCAGTATCTGTTTCTAATAATGTTCATTTACTTTTAGACATTATTGATGGAGGACGATGACGAAAATAACAGTAATTTGGATAAAGTCCCTATTATAGTATGTACCCATCATTTGCATTATTTCTCTAACAATGAGTGATAAGTTTATAACACACGCAAGACAAATTATGCTTAGTGGATTAGATAAACAAATATTGTTGTTTTTTAAATTTTCTCAAGCATGGTGCATTTGGGACTAAATTGTAATTATTGACTTGCTGTTGTATGCTAATTTTCATACTACTAGGTGTGTGGATTGAAAAGATAAGCAGATTTGTAATCTATGAAGACTGCCCTATTTTATTTACTTTCTTGTTAAAATTGTTAAGTTATTAATTCGAAGGTATGTAATCATTATTTTGTAAATTAACTGCTAGTCTGGAAAGTGAAAGTGCGACGATGTGCGAGTCCATATCTTTTGGCTCGGTTGTTATGGCACACTTGAGCAAATATGTTGACATTATAGAATCTTGTCGCAATAATATAAGTTGAAGTTTCTTTGAGAAGTAAAGAAGGTGTCAGAATATAATCAGCGGCAAGGTTTTCAAATTTAATGTTATATTTTGAGGCTCACTGCCTATCGAAATTGCGTGCCATCATTTAGGTCAGGTTCACCGTTGTGATCATCGCGCACATTACATTGCGTAATTATTGTTACTAAGTTAATGTGTTATGTATGTTTATGTGTATGTAATTTTGCTTTTAAAGCGATTTATATATTTTATTTATTGTTCAAAGATCTGGAAGTGTCAGAGGCTATTATGTAACACATATATGGTAAAGCCTCTGGTATCGGCAATACATTTTCAATTTAGATTAAGTCTTTTTTTAACCCTTTTGAACTGTATATACCTACTTCAATATAAAAAACAGGCTTAACTTAGCACCACATAATATACTAATAATAACGAATTTTTTAGATAATAGTAGAATTTAAAAAACTAGAACCTTTATAGATTGAAAATTTTAATATGTAAGGTTATGAACTTCTAAACTTACAAAATCAATGTGATGAATTCGTATGCCTTTAAAGAAATTATAAATGGCTATTGCAAATCTAAAGACAGTCCTAATGATGAATGTCCCATTGATTATACTTTTCTATCTCGGATAAAGGAATGGATTTCTAGATTATACAAAGCGCTTTCCATTCGAGCATAATTTTTTAGTATTTTAAATACCCAATGTTGAAACTTGGTGAAATTTTGCATGTATATCTTTGAGCCTAAAATTCATGCTTCTGGTTTGCCATATTTTCGTTAATTTATTTTGTCTCAAAATGTGAACAAAGATTTTCCCTACTAAAAATTTTTTTCGTAAAATGAAAATTACGAAAAACTTGCAAACCATGTGCAATTGATATGAATATTGAGCTTAAAGACATGAATTCAAAATTTGAGCCATTTTAAACAGTTGGTAATCAAAATAATATAATACTACGTTTGTATGGAAAACGCTATGAATAAGATTAATATGTCATTAATAAGAACATACAAAGCAAGTCATATATTTTTTCAAAAGCCAGATCTTACCATTATCTATAATAAATTTACTTGAAAAGTATGTATATAATAACTTACTTAACACATTATGATTATACATAAGTTATTCTAAAAATATATTTATAAACGTAGAATAATCGTAATATTATTTTGTACGACTTATTTTTTATTCCTGGATATTTTACTTCTTTATACTTAACCTTTTAATGGTTAGAAAATATTATATCCATAAAATTTGAACTGTTCTTTCATTCCTTTTGAAAGGCAATATCCCTAGATAAGACTAGTTTATATTTTAAGATTGAAAACCACTGGTGATAGAGCGTAAATAACTAACTATGATTCGATACTATTGTTTGATCCGCTGAATTATTGACAATGTTTCGGTTTCTTCCGGAAGGTTTCATCAGGATCTTGAGCGTGGTACGTCCACCACGGTCGCGTCTTGTTTCACAATCGAGTGGCATGCCACGGGTAATAAGAGGGCTGCTGCAATTCTTGTTCAAAACTTGTCTTCAGCTTAGTTTTGATCAAGTAACAAGTTTTTAATCTTAAAGCGGAAATGTAGCTTGCACACTTCACCCATTTTTAGTTTTAATGAAAAACATTTTCTAGAACTTATTTTATTACCCAAGCTCCATATTATTTTAATAAGTAATTATATATATTATTTGCGCATTGCAACAGCTCTGAGTACTGGCAAAGCAGTATACTATCCAACATAGGTATTCTGTTTTTCCACTACACTACTTAAACAGTGGGTAAAGAGGGGGTTCAGGGACTAAACTAAAGGGACCTGAGTTTTACATCTAACCATTCAGGTGGAAGTATTTTGGCTACCGATTATAGTTACCACCTTGCGAATTTCGGCTTGATTGTGCCTGTTTTCCAGAATCAGTGGCTGTATGAACCGGGGCTAGAGGAGATTCTGTGATAGCAAATAGTGCAGATATCGCGTGAACGTATAGTTCAGATGGTGGTGGGTCTACCCAATCTGCCAGTCAGGGAGACCTGTAGAAAGGGTTGTGCAGCTGGCCATGTGTGGCACAGTACATGGTCCTTACTAGGGCTAACAATCCGTGCCAGCTGGTGACCAAACGTGGTGCACAGTGATCCTAGAATATTCCTCCACCAGGTTGCGCATAATCTTAGAGTGGATTGTCGTGCCAGCTGGTGACCAAACATGGTGCACAGTGACCAATTTCAAAAGGGTACGTGGGCCCATACGAATGGGCGAGTCTACCAGTACGTGCACTGAACAATACGTTGCCGAAACATGGGCTTCATACTTTATCCATCACTGCTGCGACGGCATTTCTTCCCTCCTTTAATTTTGCTGCAAATATATTTTTTTTTAGTTCAATTGTCTTTGAGAAAATTTTTTAGCAATTCAGTAGATAGAAACCATTCCGCACGTGCGCAATATTCACTAGTGTAGCCTTTTTGTTTGATTATTTTCTTAAAAAAGCTAGTCCCAATATCATTAAGGACTTATTCATAAATACTTTTAGGGTTTTTACATTCTCTCTATCTAAAAATAGGTTACACACTAAAATATCAAGCGTGTTTAGAAATCCCTGGGTGAATGTAAAAGTTACCCGAATGCTGTCCAGATATCACCTCGGTAAATTTTTACACTAACTTGAGACCGTTTGAAAATCAAGTACACTTGACAGATGAATTTGATACGCGTAATTTTTTAATTGCATTTTTCTCAAACATGCTTGGAAATGTGAGCATTATTTTGACAACCTTTTTCGAGATAAATCGAAATTGCTGTACTGGCCAAATATATGCGCGCAGCGGCCGGCAAAAAATTTATGAAAATCTATATATTTTGTATTTCTTGTAAAATATACATTTAATATAAAATATTTGTTTAAATTACGAATGTGAACAGTTTTTTACTTGTAGGTAAAAAACTTGATACCTTAATTTTTTTTTGATTAATTAATATAATAGAACAATATATGCAAAGGATAGGGAAATGAGTAGTAAATCGTGAGATAGGCCTATTTTACGCTCAGAAACGGCTAATTTAACATATTGCATGACTTTTAACCATAATTAACTGACAAGTGATACCCTAGTGAGAAATCACTTGTTTTCGAACGCAGCAGCTAGCTATGGTCTTTGCTCCATATTTTATGCTTGTGTAGACATAATATTGTACAAACTGAAATTACAGATCGGTTGTTAAAGTAGGTAAGTTTTTAATGACCTAAGTTAAATTTAGTGTCATATAAATTTCCTTCAAAATGAATCAATTTAAAGTATTATTATGAATAAAATTCTCGTATAATGAGTTCATACTCGTATTTCATAGCGCATCAAGTATTCCAAGTCTTCAAAAGAGAGTTTCAATAGCAAGGTTTAACCCTACAAGGCACCTAGTGCCATATGCGGGACAACCGCATTTTTCCTTGCTATATTAAAAAAAATACTTTTAGTGACATCTATTTACGATCTAGTTAAATGCCTCAGGTATTGAGCAACAGTTTGATGCAAGTACATAGTTACGTATAGGTGTCATTAGTGTTTCTATTATTGTTGACATCGTATGAAATATGAACTAAACGGCTGCCTGCGTAATTCGTGTGATTTCAAAATTAAAAAAAAAATAGTTATTGAGTAGTTATGACTCGGTAAAAAATCTGTGTGACGTAATAAAGTGTATGTTATACAGAGGTAAGTTAGTCTCTTATATTTTTGTAGTAAAATAATTATATAGACATATTTTTATGGATGTTCCACATATGGTACGTTGAGCTTAAGCTACAATTTTTACTACTTCGTACTTACATCAACTGTGCATATAAATACTTAGTTTTTTTGCTGATTATGTCGCATAGAAGATTGATGGATGCAGATATTGAAGGTTTTCTGACTATTCCTTCTGGGTGTGAAGATGACGAAGATTTTTCTGACCATGCAAGTGATGAAGGCATCGAAAGAAATCGGTGTATCCTACGTTTACTATCTGGTTCTCCTAGTGACATGGAAACTTTATCATCGCCGCAACAACATCAGCATTCGTCTTCTCGCAACGAAGATGTTCATGTTATGGATACCGGAAATTACCCTACACAAATTCAGTCCCTCAGCTGAGTACTTCAGGGACCACTACAGGTACAGAATCACGAGCAAGTAGGCTACAGGTACAGAATCACGAGCAAGTAGGCGACTCGCTCTTCATTCACTAATTTAACTAATAGAACTGGAATCCAGGACTTTGTTCCCAAAAGGAAGAAAAGAAATATTCTTTGGAAACAAATAAACCCTTCCAATCACCTCATGTGCCATTTACTGGAAATACAGATTTACAGTCACCAATTATGGATTTTGAAATACCCATTCAATAATTTGTATGGTTTTTTGATGACAAGTTACTTGAGCATATTGTAGAAAAAATGCATAAATTTAGTGTTCTGAGAAATTATTCAAAACCATTTAGAATTACAGTTACTGATTTGAAAAATCTGATTATGAGCTTGGCACCAATGTCAAATATTCGAATGTATTGGACAGCTGAATTGCGTATTCCTCTAATTATGAACACATTGCCGCTAAATCAATTTAAAAGAATCTGCCAATTCCTTCATTTCAACGATAACTCCACGCAGCCGCCGCCATCAGGTAGTCTAGGGTATGATGGTTTGCATAAGATCAGGCCAATATTGAAAAGGTAGACCATAAAGCTTTGATATAATTAAAATTGTGATTATGTTAGGAACTATTCAAAAATGTTTAAGTCTGTTTGCTTGTGTGCTAAATCTCTTTTTATTAGAAATAAAATTAGCAAGTCTAAAAATAAAATAAAAACCATTTGGAATACTATAAATACTGAGACCGGAAAAAATAAACCTAGAGATTCTACATATGTCTTAAATGTTGATAAAAATCAAATATCTGATCCAATACAAGTGGCAAATATATTTGACAATTTTTTTTCTAACTTACCCCTAGAAGTCACTAAGTCATTGGATGCATGTCCCGATGTAGCAGAAACTCTGCTAATACATAATTTCCCCTGCAAATCGCCGGACTTTTCTTTCAGACACACAACAATATTTGAAATTATAAAGACATTTAAAAATTTAAATATTAAGAGCACCGAAGACTTGTGGGGTATGTCAGTTAAAGTGGCAGAGTCTATAATATGCATTATTGCACCATATTTAAAAACAATATTCAATCTTTGTATTGATAAAGGAAACTTCCCCGACTTAATGAAACAAAGTAAAATCACTCCAATTTTGAAGTCGGGGGCTACATCTGACCCTTGCAATTACAGACCTATTTCTATCTTACCTGTTCTGAGTAAAGTATTCGAAAAAATTATGCTCAAACAACTTCTATCCCATTTTAATGAGCATAATATATTGAATGAGAATCAGTTTGGTTTCACAAAGAGCAGATCCACAACAGATGCAGGTGCTCAATTGATGTCACTTATACTTGAAGCCTGGGAGAGTTCACAGGATGCTATTGCCGTATTCTGTGACCTTTCTAAGGCATTTGACTGTGTAGAGCACTGCACTCTGATTCGAAAACTTTCACATTATGGTATTCGTGGAAAAGCTCTGGATCTTATAAAGTCATATCTGTCAGACAGGCTACAGAAGGTTAGAATAAATGGCAATACTTCTTCCGGGTCTTTGGTAAGAATAGGCGTACCGCAAGGATCAATTTTAGGACCTTTTCTGTTTCTAGCATATATAAATGATCTGCCTTGCATGGTTAAAAATTTCTGCGATATAGTTTTATTCGCAGATGATACCTCCCTAATTTTTAAAGTAGATAGGAGGGATAGTGAACTTATTCATGTAAATAATGTGTTATCTTTGATCTCTAAGTGGTTCCCGGCTAATAATCTTCTCTTAAATTCAAAAAAGACCAAATGTTTAAAGTTTTCTTTACCAAATGTTACTTATGTTGAACCAAACATTAAGCTTGGCCTAGAAAAACTCTCTTTTGACAATGCGACAGTCTTCCTGGGAATTAAAATGGATTCAACTTTACAGTGGAATCCACATATACATGATCTATCTGGAAGACTTAGTTCTGCTGCATATGCAGTTCGTAAGATAAGACAGCTAACAGACGTAGCTACTGCTAGGCTCGTTTATTTCGCGTATTTCCACAGTATTATGTCTTATGGTATATTGCTGTGGGGAGCTGCTGCTGAGATAGAGACAATCTTTATCTTACAAAAGCGTGCAATTCGAGCCATATATGAAATGGATCCTAGGGAATCCCTGAGAGATATTTTTAAAGAAATTGATATTTTAACTTTACCAAGTCTGTATATATTTGAAAATATTATGTATGTTCGTAAAAATTTGAGCAAATTTAAATCAAACAGTGACACTCACGATTATAACACTAGGAATAAAGATAAAATAGCGGTGCCAGGTTTTAGATTAGCAAAGACAAATAAAAGGTCCTTCTTAGGAAATTGTGTGCGGTTTTATAATAAATTGCCCAAACATATTACAACGCTCACAGAAAGAAAATTCAAGTTGCATGTGAAGAATATTTTGATAAAGAAATCTTACTACACAGTTTGTGATTACTTAAACGACAAAAATGCTTGGACTGGTTCGCCTCTACCAAGCTAGCGCCTAACACCTACGTAATGTAAATTAAGTATTGTAATAATTTTATTATATAGTATGTACCAAACACATTTTTAAAAAACTTTTAAAAGAATGGCCCCGATTTTCTTGCCCGTTCTTCTCGCAGTGGCTCTATAATTTTTGTTTGCTGAACGTGGCAGTACAATGTAGTATATTTCAATATTAAAATTTGTAATTGACCTTCATAAGAGCGTCGTAGACGCCTAAATTGAATAAATGATTTTGACTTTGACTTTGACTTTGAAAAATAAAAGAATGAAGTCACATTTCAACAATTCTGCCTCCCCGTGATGTCAGAAGTGACGGGTTTGAGCATTTCCCTCTTTGGGGGGAAATAGACAACGATGTAAATATCCTAAATGTAAAGGAAAAACCTTTATAATTTGCGAAAAACGTCGAGTAGAACTTTGTCTAATCAAAGAAAATAATTATGTAAAAAAAATCACCAGTAGGTATTTTTATTATTAATATGTTAGGTATTTCTTTTTAAAGTTTTATCATATGTTTTAGCTTATTTTCTAAGATGTGAAGTCACAAAACATAATAATTCAATTGTTCTAGTTCGTTACTAAAAAGTATAGTTAAGGCTCTGTGTACCATATGTGGAACTGAAATAAAAATATGATTTTTCAAGAAAATATAAGAAATATATTTTTTTAATTATTTTTTCCTGACTCCTTATCAGTAACTATATAATCCTTATTTATTTCACACACAAATAAAAAATTGAGCCTTGTAGGGTTAAACCTTTTATGCAGTTAAAAACGTAGCAGCATTTCATGGAACAGTAGCCCAAGCACGAATATTTCGATAGTCCGTAAAGTAAACGTATCGAGTTTACAGTACGTTTACGCAGGAGGCGATGGTTGACAGCACAACGCATCGTTTCTTGGCTAACGTGAACTCGATAGGATTACGAAAGTGACGTCATCCGGCGTAAATCAAATTAATTGCACCTTCTTTCTAAGAGCTAATAATTCATTCCAAAAGAGGTTTAAATTCTTTTTCAGCTAGGAGAAAGTATCTATGATGGAGAAGACATTTATATTCTGTTGGTTGTGAGACAAGCATGGTAATATATACGCTTGCATTAGTTTGAATGAGACAACATCAGTTTGTTTTGTCCTGCTCGGCGTATGCGATTTTTTTGTTTGCCACATTTCGCAGTTGTGGCAGACAAATTTGTTCGGTGCTTGAAAGTGTCCTTTTTTTCGTGTTAAACAACGATTTTGATGTGTATATTGTAAATTGTAAGTTAAATTCGACGCTGCTGCTTCCACCAAACATGGTGAAATGCAGAATTCTTGGCTGTAAAAACAGAACTGAACGAAATGTGGAACACATTACGTATCACATGTAAGTACTATTTTTCATATGTTTTTACCATTCTTACACAGTCTATGTGAATCAAATATGAATTTCTGATCATAACATGAATGTCTGCGTGTTAAATTATTTGATTATCTTACATTTTACTACAAAATAATTTCTTGATTTTGAGATTATAATCCATAAAAATTAAGTAGTTTTCTTTTGCCTATCTGTCTCGCTCTACTATGATGAAATTTGTTTAGGGAGAAAAGAGAGTGTGAACATAGATCAAAAATTATACTTTTTCGAATTATAGCAATTTTCGGAATACCAGACCGAAGATTTTTCCCATAAAAGTGGGTAATTTTGTATGAACCACTTTTGACCAATTATGCAGTAAAATTAACGCAATTAAATTTTGACTTGCAGTTTTCTTAAGGAATGCTGTCCTTCATCGTGTATGGATTCAAGCAACTGGACGACAAAATTAATTAAATTAAAAATTACATAATTAATTAATTAAATTGTAAGTGGTGCCAAAATGTTGAATGTCGATGCTATTCACACATATGTTTTATATACCATAAAGCTATAGATACATTATTACTTTGTTTTATTTACTATGAAATATTATAGGTACGAAGGTTTGTATGAATTCGTTACTCATACAAACCTTCAAGTCAATCAACGCCGAAGTTTTCAACGAAATTTCGCATATAGATTCCGTAGGACCCGGATTAATAAATTCGCTACCTTTATTCCGAGATATTGAGTATTATCGGGGGACTACGGTATAACTATTCCACGCGGTTGAATCCACAGGCGCAAGCTACTTATCCAATAGTACCATGGGTTAAGTTACGTAGGTAAACAGTTATTTGGACCTCTTAATGTAATAAGTAAGATTTTTGGTCCCACGTCCACTAAACCAATATAAAAGTTTGCATTTTTAAATGACGGACCTTGATGAAATTTGATACTTAAATATATTTAGATAGCTTAAGTCGTATAACATGTATAACAACCTTTAAGTAGATTAACATTGAACTATGCTTTATTACCGAGGTTTTCGAAGGGTTCGCGGCCCAACCAAGTTCTATGTGGGCGAAATTATATGTATTTAACTAACAAAAATGCCATAGTTTTAAACTCCACCAAAAAATATTCTGTACGTATTCAGTTAGTTTTAGAATCATGGTAATTTTCTAAAACTAGCTGACCTGGTTTCTCTGCCATTAAGGCGGACCGTTCAATCTGTAGCGAGAAATTCAAAATTGAATCTATTTGTTGCGAGATCGAATAACATTTATAGGTATTTGATTCTATAATTTACTTAAATCAGAGATCTTTTTTGGAGTATTTTGTAATTGTATCTTACATATATGTATCTGATTTCATATATTTCTCTACTAATCTGCAAAAACCGTTTTATATATTTGTAAGTTATGATGCCAAAATACTTTAGGGTATAATTTCCGATTTGCACAATTTAAAAACAAGACACGTACTAAAGTTATCCGATCTAGCAACATACATTAAATTTTGAATTCCCCGATATAACAAATTGAACGGTCCAGTGCACCTCAAGCAAGTACCATGCAAATTCTATTTTTTTCAGAAAGGGCGGCAATATTTTTTTCTAAAAGCTTCATTGTAATTTGGGTAATGTTATGGAACACTGGCAATTCTGCAATATTAGGTATTTATACTCTGTCTCTATCGGGTATACGCGCATAGCTACTCCACCATAGATACTTCCTCCTAGTTTTTCAGCCTATACAAAGTCCTCTATTATTGCTATTTGTCAATTTTAGCGTTTTATTTGGTGAAAACTAAACTGTAATAAAACATCTTTATAGGTATTTAATATAAAATTTGATATATAAATAGTTATGAGTCAGGAATTCTCAAGCCTAGAATCTGTGCCACTGATAATTTACCTACTATATATTAATTACAAACAACTACTATCAGAATCTACACCTTTAATCAGAGAGAGGAGTTTCATGAAACCCTGAAGGGTCGTCAGCCGTCGTGAAGAGTAGCTGGCGCTAAATTTGATGGTGTTTTAACAGAAAAAGGTTATTGAGTTCAAACAGTGTACCTACTCTCTTAGTTCTAAATGTTCACTTAAGGAGGTTTCCGATAGAATTTTAGTCCCCAGCGGTATTTTTACCGTCTGTTCTGGGAAATAAGAATACTGTAACAAACTGGAGCGAGTATATAGTAATATACCTAATAGTTTCGCAAATACAAACCACTTGGCATCCCATGAATGCACCGTTACAAAAAATCGGGAGTGCTGTGACTTGCAACAGGATTGATAGTGTTGTTTTGAAATTATAATAATTTTAGGACCTATACGTGTTTATTTTGTATGAGTCAGCTTATGGTTGGATTATAATTTTGTGTGTGTTATTACTTTGCCAAAAATAAAGTAATTACTACTGTTGGTGTAGCTTTGTTTTTATCCATCTCCTTTTCTGTATTCTTAAGTAATAGTGTGGCAAAAAGAGCGTGATATCAAGTAAACCCAGGCCCATAACACGATCAGAGGGGGAAGAAAAATGCTTCTACTATGAGTTCGCCACCCAATAGTCTTGTATACATGTGTCTGTAGGTAATTTCACTGGCTAATCTTTAATCACACAGCACTGTAGGTAAACATTGCATGGTTGCAATTTGTAGACGAGGTTGTGGTACCTATATTGACCTACTCACGGATGCTAGTGTTAAGATAGCTGTATATAGCGACCGTCTTCCTAGTCAAAGCGTTGAATAGTTATATGCGCTTAGCAGTTTGGAGTACACACCATACGAAAAATACTGAAGGTTAAAGCGAATGGCGTCGGATGGAACAGTGTGCGCCAACCATTAGCAGCGCACACTGATCGATTTCATCAACACTGTTGTACGCCCAATGCGTAGCAACACCCCATTCACACCGACCTGAGTAGTGGCGAGCCTTCACGTATCCTTATCTTAGTCGCCTTTCACGTCATCCAACAAGAGGATATTGAATAGCCAAGAACTTTTCGATATACCAATAAATAAAACGCACAAATGCACTTCGTTTACTTTTATTAAGAACCTAAAGTCCAATATCACAGCTTCTACATTTCATATTAAAATCTTCTCTTCGTAGTGGTTAGACTGTTGGCTTGAGCATGGTCATCACCTCAGAGTTCGTATAGGTAGTTAGTCTGACGAGCCGTTGGTATTCCTCTAGTATCGCCTTCTTCTGGTGCATTTGTTGACAGCCTTAGTTGATCTAAATGATGGGCGATCTGCTGAGAGCTTTATTGTTTTCGATTTGACCATGCACAATAAAGACTTTCATAACAACACTGCAGCGCCGCGAGACATATCCAAAGAGCGAAGTTGGTGTAAATGTGGGCTGGAACGGTGGAATTTAGAGGCTGTTTGATGCAGAGTTTTAGAAAATGCCCTGATTTGGGTCCATCGTACATTAGCATCACTTCCCTCCAGTGCCATAAATTAATTAACACTTACTTTGTTTCTGATAAACGAAATGGTACATTTCAACTTGTAATCATGCTGCCACGTTTGTAACTCTTTTCATAGTTGAAATATGAATGAAAAAACACATTAAAAACATCATGGATGTATGAAACCTATGGATAGGAACTATTGTTCTATACATACGGTAGGTTATACACATATATATAATATCGACGCCACAATATCAAATGACACTTTATCTCTTTTTAACTCAGTAGAAATGTCTTAAGTAGAAAGAGATGGGGAAACGTTTGTCACTACATAATTCGGAAACATTTTGCGATGACGACACAATCTTGACAGCACATGCCACATTTCGTCATTTTATTTGCCCAGTTTCGTGTATTAGAGATAAGTATGGATTTGAAAAAATATATCGATGATTTTTATCGATATTGTATTAAGCTATTCATCGTAATGTTTTTAACTTATTTTCACTTTTCTTTTTACACTTTTAAAGCCCTGTCGGAATTCCTACTCCTACAGCCAACGTGATGATGGATATTCTTCATTAAAGCTATGTATTTAAAAAAAACAAAGTGTTGAGTTGGCTAGCTACTAACCCTCAAGTAGTATATGAGTACCAGTTCCCCCTCTAGACTTAGCATGAAAATCATCATTACCCACGTCTCTTATGATATACCAAGAGATGAGATTGGGGCCCAATGCTAGCCAATCTGTGATTGAAAAAGTATTCAAAGTAAATTGTATTAAAAAAGGTTACTATCTGTATCAACATTTTAGTGAGAGTTTGTTTATTTATGTTGTCAGTGAAATATAAGAAACCTCCGGACCGATTAAAAAACTTCTTCTAGTAGGTATTTCAAAAGTTTGTTATCATTCACCTCCGTAATATAAAAAAGCTAGTACCTGTTCTTACACGACTTTACTATATTGAAATATATGAATTACATTTTGTTTCTTGGTTGGGTTGTGGCATAATTTTACCACGCAAATCATTATATTGTTCTTTTTACAATCATCACACTAATACTCGGCTCGTTTTTACACGTTCATTAATTTTCTGAAGTTAGATATTCTGTGGCATCAGAATAAATTCTATTGTAAGAAATATTACATACATATATACCTATAGATTAGTATTATTAGTTGGCGTGGGATGCCCTGTTCTGTATGCTACGAATAAATATGTAAAAAATAATGTATATCAAGCTCAAAATAAGCAGAACATTTTCACGGCGGGGGTGTTTAAAAAATAAAAGCTTGTAAAAAGGATCATGCGGCGCAACAACATTACCTTGATGAGACCAATCGGATGCGATCATTTCTAAGCGCCAAATCAATTAACCAATCCAATTGAAATTGGAAGATTGTGTATGTTTTGTTATAATTATATAGTTGTATAGTTATATTGATAACTGTATGATCATCGACATCGATAAACAAGTTATAATTGGAAGAAAGCAACTCTTAAGATCGCAGCCATTTAATTTGCCCTTTCATGTTGTAGGTATACACGTTTATTTTATAGGTATTTCCGGTCCATAGATATATGTCCATGAAAAACATGAAATTTCGATGTTTTTATTACAACTTCAAAACGTTACGTCAACCATCTCAATGAAAACTTCTCAATGACAAACATTCGTAGATTTTTGACAGACTCTCGATAGCCAGCCTTCGAGTTTACGTTAAAATTAGGTTCGTGCTCACGATTTCATACAAAACTTTTTACGTGACGAAACGTTCACGTTAATATCTCGACGCGTTAAATGTCAAAACCTTTTAATCTGCCAAAATTTAGTTCCTTTTACGCACTGTAGGGGCGCTGATCAAATCCTATACAAAATGGTGACATTTCGATACGTTAACGTAACGTTTACGTTCTCGCAAGTTATTCGTGCTAGGGCTACAGTATATTCAAAACTTCAAACTTTATTATAAGTTTTGGTGTGAGTAATTGCAGGACTTCTACGTGCGTACATGTGAAAAGTGGAACCGGGAGTCAGAAAATCCGTTTGGATAATATACTAGTATAATCATGTCGGTTCAGCATGATTTTATAAGCTTTAACAGTTGCTGCCAAAAAGAATAGCTGACGCATACGCACTTTGAAGTCATCATAGTGAGTCAGTTGGATGTCTAAAGGGTTTATGTATACTTTAGCTAGAGCCCGCTGTACCCTTTCAACTGTAATGAAACTGGTTTTTCCAGCACTGCCCCAGACAGACATGATGTATTGCCTAATTGATTGGCATAAGTCAAAGCACGTCTGACATCGTGCAGTGTCTATGAAGATCAGCATTTCAATCAGCCATACGTAAGTCAGCAGCAATCAGCAGTTCTTAATATGAAAGATTCTCGTCAATAACGATGCCTAGGTATTCCATATTGCTGACCAGATGAATCTGGCTACAGGGGTGTTGGATTAAAATCTCTATGGAGCACGTGCGAGTTAAGCATTAATTTAAATAGTATACAGGGGGACTCCGGCACTCCTTTATCAAAAAGGTAAGCATGTAGTCTTAACAATATACTGATTCCCATCCTTAATCGTGAAAAATTATGACTGTGTCATCTGCGTACGTGACTATTTGAGCATTGGACAAGGAGGAGTTAAAAGTTTCTTATATGTATATCATGTATGTATACAGTGTGTAAAGTGTTGGGACCAAACTGTGGGATGCCAAAGTCGATCGGAAAAAAATCACTATGGAGAGAACCGATCATTACATATTATTGACGACTACTTAGGTAACTTCTGAACCAGATGTAGACTACACCTCTGATGCAAGCCTACCGAAACGGTTTCGAAAGTTTTAGCAAGATCTAAAAACATCGCAATGAAATTATAAATCCCAATTTTCAACGTGGACTGAGTGTTTGCAAGCAACGACACCGCGTCTTTGGTTGACCAAAAACGCGGTGGCAGTTTGGCAGTTGGCTTCCGAAAAGGCCAGGTTGACCTGGCCTCTTCGGAATCTAAACTGTCTGTCGAACATCCTTCATCACCATTCCGATGTTTCAGTAAGGTAAGTTTCGTCCATATCACTCTTGTTCGCCCAATTTGTGAACTGATTTTCAAAAAATACAGATTTCACAATTATACCTAAGTCATACCGGTACCATTAAATAATTTCTCAACAAGGAATTCAAAGTTTCAATGCAAAAACTGACACGACCTTAAAATTTTGTACCGTTTGTCTGTGCCGAACGATTGCCGTAGTAAGTTAATTTGAAAGCCAGCTGGCAATCCACTGATTTTTGTTAACGCGCACGTCTAAATAGTTCAGAATTACGTCACTAGATGGTTGTTTTTGTGAATTGCGAATAAGATATTATATGTAGGAGTATGAGTTATTCCGTGGCAACCTTACATACCTACCATCAAGATTCAGAAATAGGATCTTCCTTGTGTTTTGTCGTAGGGTTAAAGCTTAAATCAATTCTGTTGTATCTTAATCGTATCTTCTTTGAAAAGATAGTCAAAGAATAGTAGCATCAATCCAGGTAGGTACTTAATGCAATTTTAGGTAATTGTGCCTGTTCGCCACCAGCCCTAATATTGTACCATTGAATACCTTCCAGTCAAAATTTGTTAAGAAGAGAAAACACATAGGCACAGAACTATTTCAGTCTTAAAGGTAAACTTACACCCAAACTGCAAGGTCACAGGTTTATCCCTGGATCAGACAAGTGTTTTTTTTTCTACATTACATTATACATATAACAGTCTTGTGCATGGTTATATTATATATAACCAGCATATTGCCATAAACAGGCCATTGGGCCTGTATATGGCAATATGCTCGTCGTTTATTAGGTACATCATATCAACAAGCCATAGCATCCATCGTCGAAAAAAATACCTCCCCATGAGTGGGGTCTGTCATAATCCACGCGCGTGGCATTCCGACCTGTGCCGCCACGCCGTGCACACCTGTCTACAGCTCCGCCAGTATCTCCCAGTGAGACCGCAATAGTCCCCGCACTATTGCCGTCTCACTCGGGTCATCGTTCCGACGCTAGTTGCAGACCAGTGCCTTGGAATACGCAGTCCTGACGAAGTTTTTGTTTTGTGTGCAGAAGCTGAGCAGCCGCCGAACGCCGAGCAACGCGAGCTACGAGCTCGCCGTGCCGTCGCGCAGAGGCGCTCTAAGACGTCAGGCATTACCACCTACCCAAGTCCCTTGTTTCGGACGAACAACATCATATCGGGCTGGTGGTCTTGTTTTGACCGCACTTTTCGGTGCGCATTTCACCACTTTACTACCCGACACAACATAGTAACAGTCGCGTAACAACACACTTTGTGCTGTTAAGCGACGTCGTTCAGGCGTGGGGTAGCGTCAGCCAAACCCGTCTGAACGATCAAATCCGCCATTTGCTGCGGTCGCAGTGTGACACCCTACGGTGACAACGGCCACTGTTGTTGTTTTGGTTTAACCTTGCACCGTGGCCTTTCCCGCTTCACGGGTCAGCCGAAGCAAGCTGGGCTCCGGGATTACTGGCCTTGGGGTCGCCCCTAGTCAACCCCGGAGTAGCGCTTAGGAGCACCCCTCTCCGCCGAGAAAAAAGCTCGGAGAGGGTACACAACTAGGGCACACCTTAGGTACACACTCCCTCTCACACAGTGAGCTCACAAGGTGTGTGAGGGAATTCAAACCCTTGATAGGGCGTCCTGAGTATTCCCCTCAGGATGCAGTCCCGTCCCTCTAACGGTGAGGTGCAGGTCCTTCAGACCTTCGCCCTCCGCCACCCCGATCTGTATGTTGCTCATATGCAACTCCTCGAAGAGGAAGCGAGTGCCCGCCTCACGGACACTCTTATTGCTCCCTCCGGGACTTCAATCCCGGAGGCCAACGTCCCTCCTCTGACCCGGTCCTTCTCAGAGGACAGCCCGCTTTCGCCCGCCCCGGGCCCGGACAATAGACGCACGGTGGCAGCCCCTCCCCGTGAGAGGTCTCGCTCGCGCTCACCGATCGGGAGGCCAGCGAGCACCCGTCCCTCCATCGCCGTTGTCGAGCCCACTTCGGACTCCGAAACGGAGATGGAAGTAGATCCGAGTCGCGCCTTACGCACTGACTCGGACTCCGATAACGACGGCTATACCGTCGTTGACCGCAAACGCAAGCGTGCTCCTAAAGCCGCTAGTTGCGCAACTTCCGCCCCTCCCGCCAAGGCACCCGCTAAGGCCCCCGCCTCCGGCAAGAAGCCGACCCCCGCCCCGCGCCCCGCGTCTCCTCCCTCCGCTCCGGCCACTACTGCCGCGTACCCTCAGGACGCGAGCGCGCGCCGCGAAAAACCGCCTCCACCCCTGTTCATTCAGGACAAAACCAAATGGGACATGCTGTCCCGTTTAGTTTCGGATCGTGGGATCCATTACACTAATGCCCGCTCCACGCAGCAGGGCATTAAAGTTCAAGTGTCCACCATTAGCGACCACAGAGCGCTAACAAAGCTCCTCCGTAAAGAGAGCATAAGTTTTCACACTTATGCGCTCGAAGAGGAGAAAGTCCTCCGAGTTGTCATCCGCGGTGTGCCCAAGGAGGTACATACCGATTCGGTATGTGCCGACCTGAAGGCACAAGACTTCCCCGTACATGCAGTTCACCGCATGTACAGCGGGAAGGACCGCAGTCCCTACGATCTAGTACTCGTAGTACTAGATCGTACACCTGAAGGCAAGGCCATTTTTAATTTAAAAAAGGTCTGTGGCCTCTCAGGACTCGATGTCCAAGCCCCATACAAAAATGGGAGTCCCTCGCAGTGCCATAACTGCCAACTATACGGGCACGCCTCCCGTTTCTGCTTCGCTCGCGCTAGGTGCGTTAAGTGCCTAGGCGATCACGCGACAGCAGCGTGCACTCGCACCCGGGATTCACCGGACCCACCCAGCTGTGTTTTATGCGGTGCTCAAGGGCATACCGCGAATTACCGTGGTTGCCCTAAAGCACCACGAGTGAACCACAGGGTGGCAAGGCATAGGCCGACCCGTCCCTCTTACGACCGTTACCAACGGGTAAGCCCTAAACTAACGGTAGTACCTGCCTCACAGGTAATACCCGCGCCGCTCCCAGCCCGTAACGCATGGTCTAAACCACCCAGTATGGTTAAGACCGTCGCTACCGCCCGCGCCCCGGCCCGCGCGCCCGCACCCGCGCCCGCACCCGCACCCGCCCGCGCCGCGGCCCCTGCCCGCGCACCGGCCCCGGCTCGCCCCGCACTCCCGGCACCCGCTGCCAACACCGTTCGCGCCCCTCCCCGCGCCGCTTCCCGGCCACAAGCTCCACCTATGCCATTGATGGCTGCCCCTCTTCAAGAGGCAATCAACCTAGTCAGCGATCTGGCTATGTCGGTTGACATCAATGAGGTACAAGAGCTATTCCACAAGATGCAATACGCTCAATCCCCAGCGGACGTGATCCAATACACATTGGAACACGCGAACTTACTAAGCGCCCTTAAGCGCTTCGTTCCCCAGGCCCCTCCCCAGTACAACCACTATGGGTAGTACAACCGCACGCACGAAACCGCGCTCAGTTTCGTTAGCGTCATTCAACGCTAACGGTTTCTTTAGACAACGTGACCTTGTCCACGACTTTTGTTGCACCCACCTTATCGACATTATATGCGTGCAGGAAACCCTTCTAAAACCGGGGAAGGCGAACCCTAGGTTTGCCAATTACAGAACGGTACGTGATGATAGAGTGAACTCCCGTGGGGAGGCACTCTTATCTATTACAAAAGGTCCCTGCACTGCATCCCCTTACCTACCCCGACTCTTGTTAATATGGAAGCATCTTGTTGCCTTCTAGCTATGACTGGTCATCAACCTATAGTCATAGCGTCCTGTTACCAAGCTTGTCAAAAGCCGATCGTCCGAGCTGACTTAGAAGCATTGTTCTCATTAGGAAGCGCCGTCCTTCTGATTGGCGACTTCAATAGTAAGCACATCCTATGGAATTGTAACGTCAACAATCCCAGAGGCATTGCACTTGAAAAACTAGTCGCAGAACTTAATTTTGACATAATTGCGCCCACTGAGCCCACTCACTACCCTCACACGGAAGACTTTCGACCTGACTTGCTTGACATGGCACTACTCAGAGGCGTAACACTCCAGTTACGCTCCATAGAAGTGGTTCACGAGCTTCACTCTGACCACCGACCCATTATACTGCGACTAGGTCCCGACCCAACAACAGACCTCCCCCGCCCCACTAAGACGATAGTGAACTGGAAGCAATTAGGCGTTGCCCTAAAAGCTATCAGTTCACCGGACCTTGACAAGATCCCTGACGACATCCTGACTAAAGATGACGTAACTCTTGCGATCGATTCGTTCACTAATCACCTCTCCACCGTAGTAGGTGCATCCGCAAAGGAGGTCATGGTGCCGGACGACCGGCGCCTTGTCATTCCAGCGGATGTGAGACGATTAGTGACGGAAAGTAAAGCAGTGACCCGACATTACGACTCTTACCCCAGTAAAGAGAACAAAACTAAGAAACGCCACTTTGAACGCATGGTTCAAAGTCGCATGTCTGAGTTGCGTGATCAACAATGGGGTGACAAACTTTCAAACCTCGTGCCAAGCCACCAGGCTTATTGGGACTTGGCGCGAGGTATGAAAGGAAGTAACTACAACGACATGCCTCCCTTATACAGACCAGTCCCACTAGTCCCAGCGTTCTTTGACGAAGACAAAGCTGAGTGCCTAGCTGATAGCCTAGAGGCTCAGTGTTCCCCTAACGTAGATCACGTTGACCAAGCTCACCTCGATTCGGTGGATGCTGAAGTCGAACGTAAAAGCTCTGTGGTCACCTCTGAACTCCCACCAATCACCTTAGCGACTTACGCTGAGGTGGCGAGACTGATCAAGGCCCTCCGACCGCGCAAATCCCCCGGTGCCGATGGCATCTCCAACAGGGTTCTTAAAACCCTCTCTCCTCCTCTCATCCATCTCCTAGTCAGCATCTTCAATGCTGCTATGAGCCACTGCTTATTCCCAGACACCTGGAAATGTGCAAATGTCATTGGCATTCACAAACCAGGCAAAAGCTCATCTGACCCCACCAGTTACCGCCCCATCAGCCTCCTCAGTGCCTTAGGCAAACTTTACGAGCGGTTACTTGCAAACCGTCTCCAGTCCCATGCTAAGGAACACCACCTTATCCCAGATGAGCAGTTTGGCTTCAGACCCGGACACTCATGCGTCCAACAGGTGCACCGCCTCACGGAGCACATCATTGAGGGCTTTAACAAGTACCCCAAACCCCAGACAACGCTAGCAGTCTTCCTCGACGTAGCGAAAGCTTTTGACAAAGTCTGGCACAATGGCTTGATTTACAAGCTATACCAATTTGGCGTGCCAGAACGTCTTGTGCTCATCCTACAAGACTTCCTTAAAGCCAGAAGCTTTCGCTATCGCGTGGAAGGCACCCTCTCCTCCCCCCACCCAGTCAGAGCCGGAGTCCCTCAGGGCTCCGTGCTATCACCCATTCTTTTCGCGCTGTATACCAGCGACATCCCACGCTCTCAGCCTAACGTCCTATTAGCCCAATACGCGGATGATACCGCTATTTATACCACTGGGTGGCATATCAGTAGAAAGTCCATTCCCGCCCTCCAACGGGCCATCACCGAGATCGGTGACTGGTTCCGTAAATGGCGCATCGCGGTCAACCCAGTTAAAAGTGCAGCTATGTACTTTACTGAGAAGGGCCGCCCCCGTTACCCGCAACCTATAACTTTGTTCGACCAACCCATCCCCTGGGTTAGTAAAACAAAATATCTCGGAGTCACCCTTGATCGGAATCTCACCTTTAGCGATCATATAACAACCGTCCGTAACAGAGCGGCCTTTGTAATGGGTCGCCTTGGTCCCCTACTTCGCAAAGAGAGTAAAATGTCTCTTAGTAATAAGAAGACACTTTACACTGCCTGCATCCGCCCCATCATGACTTACGCATCAGTAGTGTTTAGTCATGCTAGTGAGGCCCACCTTCATAAACTTCAAGTCATCCAAAACCGTTTTCTTCGTAATGCAACCGGCGCCCCGTGGTATATCCGGAACACCGAGTTGCATTGCGACTTAAACCTTCCCTCTTTAGCGCAGTTCAATAAGGACTGCGCCCGCCGATACTTTGATCGAGCGCCCCACCACCCGAACCCATTGGTTGTCCAGGCATCGAACTACTCGACTGCCTCTTCTATCCCATTTTTCAAACCCCCCCGTCGCCGACCACGGCAGGTATTAGACGACCCGGATGACCCCATCGCAGCCATTACGTTGGCAGCTTTAGCGTTATCCGCAAGTCGTCGAGGTAAAATCCCCAGGTGTGAGGTAATCAGAGGTCACACAATCAAACACCGAGCTCGCCGGCGAGCTCGAGGCAAAAACAAGGTCACGATAAATTGCTCTCCAAATAGTCAAAGAGTATTATTCAGTAGGGCCCAATTGTGCAACACTGCAGTTGCACAGAGGCATTTTGCTCCGATCCCCCCCATGTCTCTCGGCAGCGAGACAAGCCGAGGTCCGAACCACAGTGGTGCCCTTGAGCTCGCTGTCAACCCCTCCTATAGTAGCGGTACGTTTTCGGCGTCCGCAGGAGGGCTATTGTAGGGCCAGGCCCTCGCCCAAAACCCGGTGGAGCTGGACGACCGCACAGGCGGTAGCCAGCATCTATGTCCTCCCTAAAAAAAAAAAAAAGCGCGTGGCACTCATCTTAGTGACCGCAGTGTAAGATTCTTCAGAAGCCGCTGCTGCCCGCCTGGTAATTCATTGCCTATTATGACTCCACGGGAGATCATTCTTCATTAATAATTATAACATCGGGCGAAATATGAGGATTTTTATAGTTACTATTGCCGACTGTTATTATTACCTACTTTAGAAATATTAGTATTGAGTTTGTTTTTAAATAATGTTATGTAGATCTATATGATCTATGTCGGAGAAAATAACGTATCGGAGGTTCTAGAATTATCGAATTACATGTATGGCAATTCTGGTAGATAGCGGGGCCATCCCTAGTACAGGGTAGCAAAACAGACGTGTTTAGATAACTCTGCCTACTCCTGCCGGGAATAGTTCCAAGTAGTGTTTATGCTCTTTTTGGCGTGTTGGATTTCACTTTTTCGTTGTCGTTTTCGTTTTCTACTTGAGATTATTCATGTCACCTAGAATTGATACTTGACTCAGTCGTGGATAAAGCATTTTTCCTGAAGTGGTTTACGTTATGAGAAATCCTTGCCTACTTATAGTTTGTAAATGCTTGCTCAGCTAGCTACCATACCAACAACTAGAAAATCAGTCACTGCACCTTCTGGCAGCTGTCCTTCACAGCCAGTTCCACTTCTAGGTTTAGCTTGCTAACATCATGGACCAAAGAACATCTTATGTAGGCCAGCCAGTAAGAAAACCATGGTCGCTACCAAAATAAAATTCAGTAAAATTTTGAAATATCATCTATATTATTTAGTAAATACGTGTATAATTTATGTTTTATTTGTATTATAGTACAAAAATGCAAAAATAGCTAATTTTATATTACGTTTCTAACTGTTTATGGACTAAAAGTTATATTTATAAGTACTACTTCATATTTAGTTTAGGTCCTTGGTTTCAGGCATTGCACTTATCATTAAGTTATATAAATTTAAATTAAAAGCTGTACTTAAGATCTACAAGTATAATGTAAAAATACTTATCGTAAAATATTAGTTCGTTCTACATATTAACGTAATAAGTATAAATAACAATTTTAAAGTCAAACGGTAAAATATTGTCATGTAAATGTTGTTAATATTCGTTGTCTTTGGGACGTTACTAGAAATTGCATACTTTGCAAAGATTTCAAAAATTAGCTACCGCTTCGTGGATCCTTTAATCAATTTATTTCCTCATATAAAAGCAAACATTTTGATGGATCCGTACTATAATTTCGTAGATACCACATTAATACAAAACCTTTACAAACGTCTTATGCAATACAATTTAATTCCCAAACTTCTTGGAGCTCCTATAATATTAGTTTTATTATAATACGAGTACATAATCATTAATTACATACTTGGTCATACATTTATTTAGGGTTTTATTATAGTATTTGTGGATAATAGTATAAAGTAAAAATGCGAGATAAGTAATTTTCTCTCCAAGAGATTTTTATAGAGGCAGAGTATGAAATCCAACTGAGGGATTCAAAATAATGCCCGCAAATAATAATTAGCTCGAATTGAATACTACTACTATTATGTACGCGTATTTTACTCAACATATTGTGATGGTCGTTTTCGCTACAAACGATTCCGTAGCTCTTTGGGTATGTGAATATTGTGTACCTAATATATAAATGCACTTTATATTTGATTTAATTAAATCGTTATTATTAATGTAAGCAATCGTGCACACCTACAATAATAAAATAGGCTACTTTATAAATACTACAGTAAAGAATAGTAAATGTATTAGATTACAAAAATAAATAACTATTCTAAACTTACTTCTATTAACAAAGATAACATTAAAAATTAGGTATATTACAAAATTACACGTAAAATTATATTGTGCTGATCAGCTTTGAATATCAATATCACAGTAAATTTTATCGAGATTTGTCAAAAGACAAGACCTCGTTGGACTTGTTACAATTATGAATGCTGATAAGAAAACTAATTTGTAAACATAATTATATTATAAGCAACGAAAATAATATTATGTGACGACTAAAGCAATGTTATGTATTTTGGAAGCTACCTTTACAGCGATGTCATGGTTGTCTAAACATTTGCATCGACGTATTTTGACCTGAACATTACTAGTTAGGTTCACCTATGCTACCCTTTAAGAAAGCATCGCAGTGTTACGAATGCGCCATCCATAAACTAACGTGTTTTGCATTTCTATTGACTTCATTAATGTAGCAGCAGAGTAGAGCAGATGTTAAATGTACAATAAGCATGAGATTACCCCATTAGTAGTAAATCTTATTGTATTAAGAAGCTGCAGCATAGACAGACAACTAGCTATCAATAAGCGCGACAATTTTATCAGCCTGAAGGTTCATATGCCTTTTTTATTAGCATTTTGATAATGATGAACTGTGTTTAGAGCGTGGAGTAAGAATCCGGGTAATATGTCTGCGCCTGATGCGACATTTGCTCGCCGCAGCAGGCGCAGGGCAGTCAACGGGCCGGGGCGCGTCGAGCCACTCGCAGCAGCACGGGGCCTGCTCGAACATCCTTGAAAAGCCTGATAGCCTCTCCATGAGTCAGGCCCGCTGTGCCGCGCCCATTTACTGACACTATCTCGTCACCTGGAATTGTTAAATGAATTCATTAAAAACTCAGGTATTTTCTATAAATTTTTCTACTACTTAAGCCAACTCCATGCGTATTTTTAAATTTCAATTTCACCTACTATGACCTAGACTCATGTAAAAATGTAGGCGTAGCGTTTCTGACAAACTAACGATTGCAGTAGTATTAATTTAGTATTTCAGGGTTTGCTATCCAAAGGTGGCAAAGCGATGTCTGTTTGTCCCTCCGTGTGTCGCAGGACTCTAGCTCATAAATGAAATTACAAGTTTGTAACTCACAAACCTGAAATATTGATATTTTGTGAAGACTATTTAATTATAATCAGATACTGAATTAAACATAAAATTATATTTTATTTCGGGTTGTCATTAGGGTTCGGAGTAAATAGCGTTAAAAAAGAAACTTAATTTTCTATAAACATTTCTTATTTTTGTGTGGATAACTTTGGTGTCAAGTTTGGACTTTAATATTCAGGCTAACATATTATTGGGTCAGAAAAAAATTAATAATACAAGTTGCATCAAAGTCAGAGACAAAGTGCTAACAAATTTGCAGTTTGCTGATATTATCGTTCTTTTTGTTCATACTGCACTAGAATTCAAGCAAATGCTACAAGACCTTAGGATGGCAAGGTATGACGTCAGACTTACTGTGATCCGGGCAAACTCCCGAACAATGAGCAATAACATAAAACGTAGGATTGAGGTTTATCTATAGACGGAGTAATATGTCGATCAATACGTCTAATTGGGACCATTCGAAAATAAGTATGATAAAGAAATAGTATGCAACATTGGAAACGCCAAAAGGAGCCACTGGTTCTTAAAGATGCTGCTATTCTTTTGAGAGGGACACCTCCTTTCGTCACTGGAGCGTACCTACCCTTAATGGCATGTGCATTTCGCTCGTCTTAACTTACGGTGCCCAAACGTGGTAGCACAGAAGTCTAGACTCCAGGAACGACAACGAGCCATGGATCGCAATAGTCGGTGTAAAAAGAAAAAAGATCGAGTTCGAAATACCGTATTCGTTCAAAGACTGGCATTTCTGACGTGGGGGTAAAAAGCGCAAGCTTGAAAAGGGCTCGGCCCAATCGTATGCATCCAGCAAGATCGCAAACACCGTCACAGGCAAGGCATACAGATGGCAGATGACGTCGTGGTCGTCTTTGTAAGAAGTGGAGTAACCATTTGAACGACTATCAATCTGGATGGAGGGATATCACGCATAATAGAGAAAAAAGTTTTGGAGAACTTTGCCCATCAGTGAAACATATCTGGTTAACATAATATTTATTCAGTTTTTCATTAAAATTGTTAATGTTGACTCTTTGGAGCTACAGGAGTTCTTTTAAACTTAAAATGCATTAAAATTAAAATGCATATATATTTATAAATTAGTAGAGCACCATTTTTATTTTATTTTAAGTGACTTTGGTGGGACGCGATAGTGCTTATAATCATATTTATAACTATCATTTAAGTCAGGTAAGGAATTTTTAACGTTTTTCATTTGCCTGATTAGATCTCCAAACTCTTTGATGTACACCAAAATTTAATATTTTCTAATCCAATAATTCCAAGAAAATACAGACACGCGATACGCGAGTGAACTTATAAATAAATTACAAATAATCACAACATAAAATAGGTGTTCAAATTGTGAACTGCATTTGCATGACTGTGTGGAGTGTTAATTGATCTACATTGCCGACCTTTAATTAAATGTACTTGTATATTGACAAGGGCGCTCTAATTAAGCCTCGGGCAGTTAACTTCGTTATGTGTTATTATTATAGTACTGTGTGCTGTAATACTTATTATACGAAAGGCAGGTGCATGTCTGAGGGTTGCGGCAGCTGTTACGTAACCGACGCTAAGGAATGTTCTGCACCTTTCCAGATATTGAGGTAAACGTATTTTACTGACCCGTTTGTAGTCAGTCATCTGCATATTTTTACCTACGATATAAAAAGACTTTGATTTTGCATACTCGATATGCTATACAATTTTCGCTCTTCGTCATGGTTATTTGAATATTTTTACAGTTTCAATAACTTTTTAAGATAAAAGGAGCAATTTTATTTTAACTTACTATTAAAACTAGAATACCATAATCATGAAGCATGGTTACCGAACATACAGGTGCATTTGAACTGTTTAAATTTGGAATTTTCGCCGTACACATGAGTTTTCACCAAAGAGGATATAATTAACACTTGAATTCGAGCGCTAAAAAAAGATTTCAAATGTTTTCAGCATAGATTTAATTTCATTTCGTGCTCTGTAGATAGTGCGTTTTCTATCAAGTTAATGACTTCTACCTACCCTTCCGGGAAATATATGTATTATATTATACGAAACGTTGTTATGATTATGAATAAATAAAATGCAAAAAAAATGAGTACCTTCTCGAAGTACTGATTCTGCCGCTTGTCCGTTGTTGAAGATAGTTTTCACAAAAATGCCCATATCTCCTCTTGGGGAGTCTTTGCCTCCGACAATGCTGAACCCAAGCCCTTTACCGCCGGCTGACTTTGTAAAGCGAACCTGGAATATAAAAACGATCGATTGTGAATATTGTGACACAGGGCAGTTCAATACACCTTGCTGTCAGAGTGCATAATAATTCTAAACATTGTATTTATTTGTTTTATGACGAATTTCCAGTAAGAGAGTAATATAAATACAAAAAGATAATGAAATTTCGTGGATCCAGTGATGTCACTAGATCAAATACTTCCATATTATATAAATTAAATAACAATAACTTCAACGGATTTATCGCCTTTATTTTACTTTCTTTTTGCCGCGACGTTTCAAACATATCACATCGTCGTCACAAAAAATAAAAATATTGAAAATTGTAAATAACCCCCTACACAGATCTTCAGAAATTGTATCTAAAAACTAAATGGATCACGTCAGTTTTCAAACGGCTGACATGCACTTTGCCGAGTTTTTTATGTAGCATATGCAAAACAAATAGAAGTTAGAATTCGAATAAAGATATGATATTCCGTATTTTGACACGGTGATTTACAGAATAAAAATACTTACTTCAAAATTGTGGGAGTCCCTGATATCAGAAGTGGGTGGTTTTTTCAAATTATGGTGACCAGACATGGGTGGAGCAGGAGGAGGTCTCGCTGATCTTGGTGTAGAACTGACGCGAAGCTCAGCCACTCCATTTTTGAGCTGATTCATTGGATCTTGACGTGTTTGTACACGAGGTAACTTGTAAGGCTCTTCCCACAGCCTATGTGCAGCTTCTGGTGGAAGGCGACTATAGCCATTTCTATAAGGGATATCTAATTCTACATTTTCACTATAAGGCCTTCTATTTCGATTTTCAGGAGTATTCTTTCTCCTCTCATGGACATACTTGTAATCAACGACATCTCGGCTTTCATCATCTTGTTGAATCAAAAGTGCACGATCTCGTGTTGCCTGAGCATTTTTATTGCCTCGATATACATTTGGTGAACTACATCTTCTTCGTAGAGTAGCAGAGGATTGTCTTGGCGGTGACGGTGAAGGTTGCTGCCGGACAGAAGTTGGACTCGGGACATAGAATGTGGACGGTTGCGGTGGTGGAGGCGCTAGGACATCGTGTGCTGACAAAGCTCGTCTACGGAGTCCACCACCAAGTTTACCCAATGCGCGAAGTATGTCTGGGGCTCCACTGGTAACGCGCAGGGAAGCCGTCGTGTAGACTTTGCCTCGATGTCTGAATGACAGTTTCGATGGCGGAGCAGGAGAGCAATGTGGTGACGGCCTTGGAGGAGATGGTGAACACCTTACTGGGCTGGGCTCACGGTTCCCGGAACCTGGGCGTAGCCTCGAACAACGACGTCGAAGTTTTCGCCACCTTTGAGACAGATTTGCATTCCAGCCCTCCTCTGAAAATTACAAAAATATATTGTGAAATATTTGAAGAAAGTATTATCGATCAAAACAATAACTAATATAAAATCCAATTGGGTCAACATGTCAAGTTATTTTAAATAAACACAAGTATGAAAAGTAGGAGATACACAGGTATGCTGACGCCTAAGGCAATAATAAAGCAAGATTCTTCTAAAGATTTGCTAATTATACATGAATAGTACTTTAAATATTTAGCGAGTTATATAATACATATGGATGGGAAGTACTAATCCAAATGTCCTAGAAATTACCTTTTTTGTTTGTATCGGCGTCCGAAGCATAGTCGTGTGCACGAGGAGGTGGTTGTGTGGGGGGTGAGGCAGGTGCGGCGAAGCTGTGACGTAGTGGTGTCATCCGCAGCAGACGTGGTCTGTCGCCTCCGCCGCGACTACCCCACGCTGGGGCACCCATCGATGTCTATGCACTGAAATATTTAAAGTAGGGATTAAATATACCTCCTTAAATTCACAATACATATATCGCTGTATAATTGGTGTCGGATGAAAACAAAAGAATCTCAATATGAATTCTACCATCCACAACAGAAGTCGCTATCCATCTTATGCAAAAAAAAAAAACTTGGCCTTTTATGACTCCTACGGTTAGAGATTAGAGTAGAGATGGGAAAATGTATATTCTCCCTCGGCTCCCATCAATAGTCTATTAGAGAGGGTCTTGCTTGGCATAATCCACACGCTTGGCAGGCATCTGCAGATCACAGCGTAAGATGTCAGATTTTTAGAAGACGCTGCTGTCCACCTTTTGTTGTTTTTTTCCTTCGTAGCCTCTAATAACTTCACAAACTTTGCAAAGTAGCAACAATTTGATGATTTTGAATTTAGATTTTTTTATCAACTAACTACATACGAATACATTTAATAAATCACGTAAACGTGGCATACTATAACATCAATAAATAGGTCTAATGATTCGTGAATAATCGAAAAATCTTACGATAAAAATAGACTTGAGCCTTATTACCGTAACTTTTTGATGTTATTTTCAATAAACTCGTAGTTCTAGTATTTTAAAATAAACACCTATTTCATAATATAATCAGGCATGTATATTAATACAGCGACGTAAGATTTTTCGGTTATTCACGAATCATTGAAAATAGGCGTTTTCTATGTTCCGTTATGACAATAGAGACGTAAAAAGAAACGAGGTTAATTATTGTGATCGTTTGCGTGGCGCTATTGTCTTACGCAACTTATGAGAGATACTCATCTATGGAAACTTTTAGTCATCAGCCTAGAGATATAACATTTGAAAATATTAAACAAAACGTATTTTTTAACATTACATTAACCGTACGTTGAATTAGGATCTAATTTCACAAAAGTCTAAAATTAATAATTCCTCACTAGTAATATTATCATACTGTTATATTCTTGAAGAGAGAGAGACAGACGTGTTTCAACACTAAAGTTTTGCCAGATATTTTTAGTTCCATAGGGGGCCTCTAGATAGTTGTTCAGTACTTCAGCTGCAAAGTACAGTTTCGATGCAGATTTCTGCACGTTTCAATGGTGTTAAGCACTGCACGATAACTGTAGGTTAACTGCAAAATTGGTACTGGCAGTAGTAACAATATACTTCTAAATAGTTCGTATAATTCATATAATTACGTTATGCATAGCATATATTCTTATCAGTATAGATAAGGGCTTATGAGATCAAGCATTGCCATTAAAAATATATAAAATAAACGTAACTATCTTCCAACACTAAAAGTTTGAAATAGCTCGTTGAAGTCGGTACCATGTTGATTCAATACACTGACTAATTCAATATCTTTGGCGTTGGTAGTTTAAAAAAAATCTCTTGTTAGAGACGCATACTGTTTACAAGATTATTCATACTGTTTACCGACAAGTGCTGCATATCCTCAATCCACAATAAATCATCCTGTCAATTAATAGACTATAAAATACTCAATTTTGATCAAATTAAATGGGAGGCACTTAAGGTAGAGTCCTCTAAATAAAAATCATCGTAATTGGTTTATAATTGGCGGAGTATCCGCGTCACAAACGTACAAAAAGGCGAGTGAGAAACTCCTCCCTCTTTGGAATATTACTGTATTGTATTTTATGTAACTGTGTAAAATAATTTAACACATAACGTACTCAAAGACCTAAATTAATTTTAAAATAATTTATAAAGGGACAGAGATTTAATATATGGAAAAGCAGCTAAAAATCAAGAGTTTAGTAATTTCAAGACTATCTTGGAAGTAAAGTTGTGTGTTGAGGAAAACTTTTTACCGTAATAAGTTAAAATGTATTTTTTGAAATTAACGTTTGCCTTATTTTAATTATTTCACTTGACAAAATCCAACATACTTATGCGTTTTAGATTCAAATGTTGTGAGCCTATGTCAGTACTTAAAAGTTTATAAATCAAAAAATAAATAACAGCTATTTACTAGCCTTGGATGACTATTTCACGACAATGATAAATCTGAGCCGCCAGAGCTATTAGTTAAAAACATCAATGTCTTCTTGTCATTGTTCTTTACGAGTGATATAGAGATTTGCAATATTTCATGACGAATAGATAGATATTTGCCTAATGTCTGGGTTTTCCACAGGGATATTGCCACAAGCCACACAAATGCAAATGTAACGAGTTACAATCAATATTGCCAGACCAGACGTCTCGACTGAACGCTCTCAGACAAACTGCAATCATACAAATGCTCAGACTCGTTGACAATAACTAGACACCAGTCATTGCATATACATCGCATTCCTTAATGCGTATCCTAGTATTGACTTTTTTGCTATAAGTGATGTAATATAATTTTAAATTTCCTCATCATATTTTGTGAACTAAACACAATATAAATCTTTTTGAAATTATTATGTGTAATTTTGATATTATAATTTATTATGTAAAATTTATATTATTATAAGAGGTACTCATTTGACATTTTGAACTAATTTTTAACCGACTTCCAAAAAAGGAGGAGGTTCTCAATTCGTCTGTATTTTTTTTTAATTTTTTATTTTTGTTACCTCAGATCTCTTGACTGGGTGAACCGATTTTGAAAATTCTTTTTTTGTTTTATAGCTGATGCTTGTCGTTTGGTCCCATTTTAAATTTCATCTAAATCGGTCAAGCCGTTTTTGAGTTACACTAAAAAGATTGAAAAAAATTTTTACAAAAAATGGAACCGACTTCAACACCCAAAAGTGTGAAATAACTTGTCGAAGTCGGTACCATGCGCAATATTGTGATAATAACTACTTTTGAACCATCATGGTACCGACTTTAACAAGTTATTTCACACTTTTGGGTGTTGAAGTCGGTTCCATTTTTTGTTAAAAATTTTTATTAATTATTATGATGTTTTGATGATAACTTAATAAGTTTAATTGCATTGAAAACGTTCTTATTATCATAATACGTAAATAAATAAAAATAAATACAACATTCGTCTTTACATATTCAAAAGCGTTGTTAGGATGCTGCTTTTAGGTGATAAATTTTATAAGCTTTTCAGGCTAGGTATTCTACAACGAAAGAAACGCATGTGTTTTTCTTGCACAAAGCACAAAATATTTGTAAATAAATATTTATATATTATTGCAGCCAATCCCGCCATAATTGATCGTTAATATTGCATTAATAATATCAAATCATCACGCCTTTATTTCCCCGGTGCCTACCTCAAGTGAAAGTTTCTTAACACCCAAACTTCGACAGATATGTTAAATTGTAGTCGTTTGTAAAAGAGGACGAGCCTTACGGACATAGTTCCAGATACCGGACTGTTATTGAAAATTTATTTGAGCCCCTGCACCAATCACCACCTCCTAATCTGACACTTGACAGCTGCCCAAAATTTTACTAAATCAAAGGGTAGAGCTGTTTTGGTCTTGTAAGTATGACTTGATTTGACAAGTTGACATGAGACGGCTTGAGT
The DNA here is from genome assembly GCA_963854805.1 of Plagodis dolabraria. Lineage (NCBI taxonomy): Eukaryota > Metazoa > Arthropoda > Insecta > Lepidoptera > Geometridae > Plagodis > Plagodis dolabraria. The sequence continues at coordinate 19,526,456 of OY978442.1, forward strand.
AAAAATCGGCGGGAATAAATTATAGTTAAATGAAGTGGTCAAACAGCGTGTACTCGATGCGGTCAGATCAAATTAAGGCTTGACTCAAGCCTTAATTTGTCGCCTATAATCAACCCTATACTTAAATAATTTAAATGTCTTATAGGCGAAGATATTGCCACAACTATGCTGCGTTAATTTTCAGTAACTACATGTTATATGTTACACCTATAGACGTGCTTCATTTAAATCGGTGTAGTTATTTTTGGAACGAACAACGATTTAACAACGAACAAACTTACTTATGATTCTATATTAATCGTTGTAGCCCATCGAACACGTTACAGTCCAGACATCCAGTCATAACAACTGAACTTACCGAGTTTAATACACCCAAGATATCACGCATCGCTAAATATAGTAACCACTTGTGCTTATTAGAAGTTGGATGTTATAATTAGATATGACTTTATAACCACTTAGATGGGAGAGCCAGTCCACCACTGTACATAGCGTGAGAGCTACCGGGCATAGTGATCCTTATGTACCTATGGTTAAATGTATGTAGCAAGCTTCGAGCTTGTATCTTCGTAAGTGATCAAAGGAAGCTAGTGATGAGGTATCATATAGCATACTACTCATATTACCTCCTACATGGCAGTTTCTACATGTTAGTGGTTAAAATTAAGGACCTATCCGTCAAACCTACACAACGGAAACGGAATAATTATACACAACGGAAACGGAATATTATAAAAAACGGAACTAATATTTGATGCGCTTTCGTTCTATTTATGTGTTACTCAAGTTATGAAGAAAGTAAACTATTATATAAAAACAGTATTCTTCATTGATTTTGCAACATAAACTACTAATTGTTATAATTATGCTGACCGCAATGTGAATGTGGATTAAACGATAGAGCAATAAGATCTTGAAAAAAAAGAACTGTCGAAGCTATGATGCTAATTGAGTATGGACTGCCGCGCTGTTATTTTTCGAATATTCGCGGGCTTGAGCTTTACCTTATTTTGGTATGGCGAATGATTGCCTGGTTAGCTACAATACTAAAGTCCTATCTACCTTAACAAGTTCCTAGCGGCATGTTCCAGTAGATGTAGTTCTCTTTCTATTAGGTTTATTCAGTTATTAAGATTTTTGACCACATCATCGGGTGCTTACCTGTAGGTGAGGTATGATAGTGGTGTTTAACAAATAAAAAGGATTATTTTATAATTGTGATTATAAATCAGTAATTCCTTTCTCTTAATGTAATGGTTCTATTCAATGGAAAATCTCAGTTTTATAATAACGAGCAAACTCGTTTTTGCGAATGTTTTGGGTAACAGAAGTACCTGTTTTTAATAGCGCAGTGAGATCCGTATTAAACAGTAACAACACAGATAGTACAACACAACATCCAATATTATTCCAAGTTTATTTTTTATATTTCGCGTCTTCTAAAACTACCACTTTCATTTTACGGTGTAATAACAGCAAGGTGTTATAATGGACGAAATCGATCCATCTAGGTCTCATGCCCCTCTGCAATGTTCGACCACCCAGGTAACAAAACCTGCATGCGATTACTGTAACTATCTTACATATGAAGCACATTACAAAGGACCTTCCTTATAAACTATGTTCGAAGTGTGGCAGGCCGGTAGCTGCAATGCAGTACATCTATACTATCACATACTGCAATCTTTACCAATGCTGCATTACAATGTGTTGAGCTCGTCTGCTCAGATGATATAGATCACAAACATTAACCAGAGAGGTACATACGGTACGCATTGCGTGTCACAAAGTATTATACAGGCAGTGCGTAATGTCTCGCTTTTTGCTAACCTTCACCACACTATGTAACGTTTCACCGAACCCTGCATGTTTTAGAAATGAATAGCTTTATAAACTTTATTTCAATATGTAAGATATAAATATATTTATATCTTACATATTGGTACATACTCGGTATGTATATACATACGAGTAAGATATATTATATTTTACTCGTATGTACATACCGAGTATTCAAACTCTCTGAAATTTTGCATGCATGTCCTTAAGCTTAATATCTATTTGGTTTGCCAAAAAGAGATTGATAGGAAAAAAAAATGTAAAAAGGAAAGATCTACAATTCATAATCATATCACATTTACAACTGTTTGAATCTCTTTAAAAGGACGATTTCATTATTTTTAAGTGGGTGTTTGTTAAACTCTTAAGCACTGCTTTACACTGCTGTGCGTGGGTTATGGTTGGCAAACAACGATCAACGACGTCCGGTGACCGAAGCCCTGACATGGCATGGCTTGTACAACTATGGCTAGTTCTGACCTAGATAAAAGAAGACGTAGTCTGCTGTGCAGGAATGTATTAAAGTTGACTTAGTGTTACAGCTCCTTATATCATTCCAAAACCTGCTTTACGATCGTGATATATATGTCTGATGCTACAAATTGATGACCTATGCTATTAGAAGCTAACTGCTGTATTGTATAGTAACAGCTAGTATTGTCCTTTTCAATACAGTCACCCTACTCACGTCACAGCTCTATTAACTCAATGAGCAGGACTGGGATATATCCACTGTTGATATTGTGAGGAATAACAAAGTCAATTTCCTAACTTGATACTATTTACATGCCAAAACAGAAGTCACAAAATTCTAACGTTGTGAAGAGTACAAGTAGTGAAATAATTTTAACTAATAAGTAATCACTACGATCCAAAAATACTCAATTAAAAGGGTATGCCCTGACCAAGGTTTGTATCTCAGCCGTGAATAAAATTATTTATTTCTTATAATAATATACAAAGTCACAAGGATTTTGTATTTTCTAGTTTTTATTTGTTAACTTTATTCATTGTAGTCAACTAAGATATTTTCCGTAGTAATTTACGTACTTGTTCATTATGAGATATTTAACGTATGTTATTTTAATTATATCCTTAAACGAAACAATCGGTGCGTGTCCGAATGCGCCTGCGCAGGCACCAGAACCGTCCCGGACATCCGTTCAGACTTGCTTGCTTACTCCTCGTTCATACTAAGCAGCACAAACATTATACGCGCAGTCAAACGATTTTATTTGGACTTACTGACGTATTCATTGTCATTCATTCTGTGACAGTCAAGATTTACTTAGTTTCTTTGAAAACTTTTTTTTTTATCTTTATTAACAAAACACTACATACAAGACGATAAGTACTACATTTTACAATATTTTTTTATACTTATAAGCCAGTTTTGTATATTTCCTTTGATATATTGACTGAATAACAGCCTTAGTAACAAAACGCAAGGGCAAAACTGCCATTTTTCTATGATTTAAATCGGAATTTGATGATCGGTTAGTAAAAATTACATAATTTTAATACATGAAGCTCAAAATTCAGGTAGGATTCGATCTTAGAAACGCTCATCACTAGTCAACCCACAACATGTATATGCGATCCAAACCATGAAGGGTATCCATGGGATATGCCATGGGGCATGCTATGAGGATAGAGGAGAGTTGAATGTAATAATAAATCTTGTCAGGGGAAGAGGCAGACGAAGATATACGATAGGTAAGGTTTTTTTTTCACAGCGAGAATGCAATGGGTACAGTATTATTCTTCTACTCTCCATACACATATTAATGGTACAAGACCAAGGTGCCAATGAGCGTTCAAAATGTACAGGAAAAACAAGCGTTCCATAAACTCAAATAGTTATTATGTTATGGTTTACGCAGGTAATGTTAATTTACATGCTTATCGGAGATTTTCTCGGACTGTGAAACTGATTTTCCCCGCACATTATTATTTTGAACGTGGATTCAGAACAAGAAGTTAGATGAATTGCCCAAGCATGACCGTTCGTGCCATATGTTTGTTCAATGTCATATGTATAGGTAGTGGTTTGGTAGTTGAATTGAATTATGACAAACGTAGGAAGCGTTGTGGGAACAGATGATATTTTTATGAGTTTACATTAAAAATAGTTTACACTAAAAGGCTTAATCATAATGTGTTTCAATGTTACATTATGTACGTACTGTAATGATTATTTTTGGATGCAAAAGTATCTATTCGAAAGAAAAACAAGGTAATGTGAGAAAGATGTATCTAATGAAACATTCAATATGTTTATATTTACCATGTAAATACAAACATGCTTATGTATATGCCACAAATAAACAAAAGTAGAAACTAAGAAAACGATTATTTTAAAGCTATACAATTTTATAATGAATATGAATAATGGTTTACTTTTTGATGTAAATCTATTAAACGATTACAGTTCACGAAAACCTTGAAAAAATGTAAGAAAAAGGTTTTTAATATTAACTACTATTTTTAATATTCTTTAATAATAACTACGCCGAGCTATATTTTACTAGTCCAAAGAAACAATTTAATTAAGAATTATAAGAAACAATATAATATCAAATGAGCTAAACACGGTTTTCAACAATAAAAATGCTCTGAATATTATTCTGATTTCGCCAACTGTTACGAATCATATTATTTTATTTGTAGGCCGACTGTAATAAAACTGGGTTACATTATGTTTGTCATTAATTTCCCCCAAATGACCACAACTGGATGAATGATTCCTTAGGGAATCTATTGTGGACATTAGAGAGTAATTATATTCTGGGTTGCTGATCTGACCAGCCTCGGGGTTGATCTTTATTGCCCTGTCTGCGGAATTACGAAAATAGAGGGAGCCTATTATAGGAGATAGCTGTATCTGTACTTAATAACAGGTATTTGTTTTATATATGTATTATCCGATAATATGTATTATTAGTTTTATTTTTGTCGTCTAGTAACTACACTGACGCGATGACGTTGTCATATTTGATTGATAGTGGTTTTAACAATAGAAAAAAGAACAAACTTGCGAATAAAATATTGATATCGAATAGGATATACCTATGTTAAATCGATAAGAATACCATTTTAATATGAGTCTCTGTTTTGTGATTACACTTTCCAATAATAGAAAAAATACTAAACTTTTGGTCAATAATATATTTTGAATATATTTGTATTAATTATGGTCAGCATTGTACAAATTTCTTTGTCTTATAAAGTTACTCGTATAATATGTACATAATTTTCAGAATCGGTACTAAACTGCATCAAACCTATGATAAAACTCAAAAAGTGACCAAATCAATTAAAAAGGGATCTTAAATTAGTTACATTTGTCACCCAGTTAACAAGGTAAGTAAAAAGGCCACTTAATAAAAATACATAACAATATAATTGGTTGAATAGCGCCGGCTGTCGGAAACTGGCAATAATTTTGCCGGGCAGTACCGTTGTGGACCGAATTTGGTTGTGTCGGCTGGTCGATGATCTTCCGGTTGGTCGAGCTATGCAGGTTTACTGCTACTGCCTAATTCAACACCTACAGAGCACAAAATTATGGGAACGACAACTTTGTATTTTAAAAGGAAATACGCTGGCTGATGTCGTTAATGAAATTATAGCTAAGATATATGCTGCAGGTAGGTTAGGTAGGTAGTTTTGTCGTGTATAAAGAAAAGGAAAAGGCCAAAAGATGAAAAAGCACGTCTTTATGCACTGAGTAGAAAGAGTTTACAAAAAAAGTACTACTTTTGCACATGGTTCAAATTTTTTCATCGGTGTAATTTTGTAAAAATAAAAGTAAAGGCTATTATAATGTGATATAGTATAATGTGAGAACCAAGTAGAATGTTTTGTGAATTACCTAATACATTGATTATTACTTTTTATTTAATATTATAGGTAAAAAGGTACTTATGATATTAAAGTAAAAGCTTAAAATATATGGTACGCAAACTTGGAAAATTGTACCTACATACCAACATACTATATTGGAAAGAATGTACTTAAAATACAAATCAAGTAACTTACAAATCAACACAGTGTTATTACGACTTTTTATTTAATATTATAGGTAAAAAGGTACTTATGATATTAAAGTAAAAGCTTAAAATATATGGTACGCAAACTTGGAAAATTGTACCTACATACCAACATACTATATTGGAAAGAATGTACTTAAAATACAAATCAAGTAACTTACAAATCAACACAGTGTACCCATGTACACAGTTGTCAAAATTTAAGTCATTCACTTAAATATAGCGCTTCGTACGTATAGTAAATAAAATTTTGAGAAACTATGTTGTGCGTACATGACGTGTACTGTAACGTTGGAATGTTTTACAAAGTATTGAAAAATAGGTACTTCAAATAAATTTCGTTTCTACGATATTACTAGCTGAGACGGGTTCGTCCGCGTAGAATTTCGTCATCTCGCGTTCCTTTCAGTAAGTATAAAATGTGTCCTCTGTGCATACTCTTATATAAACATATTGAATGTTAGGTCTTAATAAATTTAAATACGAAATTTCATCAAAATTCGCTAAGCTGTTTTAGAGGGGACTGTGTGGAGGTATCTTTGGGTTTCCAACACACATCACACAAACTTATTATCAAGTAGGATTTTATAGATATCTAACTAGAGTCAAGTATTGAATTTGCTCCCACGCTCTTCTTTCCAATATTTTTTGTCTAACTGATAAATAACTCGTTAGACGAGAATGAACAGAGTTATTAAGAACGCTACAATAGTGCCTGTCTTCAAGCTCATTATTTTCTGATCAGAGATATATTACATGATGAAATAGTCAGAAGAATTAGTGTTCTAATTTAGTTAGATGACAGTATTGTGCAACGAGCTAATCGCGGTGAAAGAAATAAAACTGCTGACCAACAGCGAGTCCGGCCTTGCTTTATTAGGGTTCTGCAACGCAACAAACCATGAAAGCTCCCGTAGTAAAAACCCTCACGTAGAAAATCTGTCGCCAAGCACTTAACAGTGTGTTCCGCCAGAAGCTCTTGAGAGCGAGTAAAATTATAAGCACATGAGACTTAAGAATTGTATGTCTCAGTGCGAACTGCAATTCTTCACTTGTGACGAAATGCATCTGTTATAGGCAGAGGTTAGTCCACTTAACATCGGGTGGGCCTCGGGCTTGTTCCGTAACAATCACATTAAAAAATAATTACCTAATAAATATTTTATTCTACTACAGATCTATTAATCCTAAAGCCCATTACAAGGTCTAAAATGACAACTTTGAGATCTCCAATTTCTTTACTTTTTAGTAAAAATATTAATAGACTTATCCTACTCTATTAAATACGCTCTAGATAACGACACCCTGTTAATAAAGAAAACAAAAAAAATCGGCTACGGTCTTTGATATTGGAACTGGGCCCCTTATAAAATAATATAATTGAATTTCTCGTCAAATATTTATTTTTGATTAATATTTTAAACCAAATATCAAAATTTCAGATTTGTAGCGAATTCCGTTTACGAACTAGAGTCACTAGAGACTTGTAACTTTAGACTGGCAGACAAACAGACAGATGTTCCGTTTTACGCTTTACGTAACCTTAAAGGCGAAATGAATCATACACATTTTGCAATAGCTTCTAATCTGATGTAAAACCAATACAGCACGAGTGTAAGCTCTAGATAGAAATGCAATTTTGTAATAGTAACACATGGTGCCCCAAAACGTGATGTTATCTAAAACAGATATCAAATCCGAAGCTACAAAAAAGGGGCCGTGCGTATTGTTAGCCCTGCGGCCCCGCTTTGAACTCAAGTGGACTCCCAATAAAGTTGGTCTCCATTAATTGTTCATTCTAGAACAATTCAAGTGGCCGTCCGTCAAAGGACTTTGGAATAAAAACTCCATTAGGCGTAGGTATCCGCTTACAATATCCAACGTTGACAACTCTTTTTGGGCTTCGGAAAAATGAGGAGATCCTGCATTCAAAGCGTTTCAACCCAATATCTCTAACTTGTATGCGTTTCTTTGTAAGAAATTAGGTATTCATTAATTACAGACAGATAATAATAATAACAATAATAATTAGAATAACTCTTACCAATAAATTGAATTACAGACATATTTGTAAACTAACCTAATTTAGAGTAAATGTGCATGATTTTCCCTTAGCTGACGATGGTGCTTGTGATAATATTAAGTATATTGGTGTTTTATTATAATCTATAGAATACAATTATTAACCCCTAAAGGTGTGAAAATGGGGCTTAAATGACCAAAATAATACTCTAATCATTATTGTGAAATTTATTGATTGTGATTTATAATTTGCTATATAAGTATATAGCGTTTTTGCAATTATTTCGAACGAATACACTAGTTTTTATAGCGACAAGATCCTATCAGAATTATTCTTACTAAATTAAGCAATGTTGACAATAATATGCAGTTCTCGTGTAGTAGTGCACCACGGCCTCAAAAATATAAAAAAAACGATAACGTTCTTCTTGCACTCGAAAGCATAAATACAATAATGATTGAAGTTACGGTCATGAACGTATAATGGAGTTGTGAACGATTTAATAATTTAGGCATATTCTTCAACAAAAATATTTTTTTTTGTACTTTTAGGGTTAGAAGTCTGTTAAGACTGAGATAAATTTCTTGACAACCATTAATCTTAGGTTAACCTGAACAAGACCTTCGACCACATCATTATTAGGTAATAAAGTGGCCTAGGCTAATAATCCGCTGTAAATAATTTTAGAAAATTACATACTTATATGTTTGTAAAACGCTATTTATTTTATTTGTTAGATTTCCTGCTGCGGCTCCGCCGCGCGCCGGTGCGTATGTCGGTTATCGCGCCAAACCATTATCCTCTTTTCGCGCAGTTGGATAAAAAGTCCTTCCTCCTTAAAAAATCCTATGTCCTTCCCCGGGTCTCAAACTATTTCCATACCAAATTTCATCCAAATCGGTTTAGTATAGTTTTAAAGTTTATACGTTGCATACAAAAATACAAATCATTCCTCTTTATAATATTAGTGTAGATATGTTTGTAAAATGCTACGAGCATTGTTTGTTCTACAATACGTATAGCTTTGGCACTATGTAAACACTAGATTTTATAACAATGTCCCAGATCTAGTTCAACCAGTTTCCTGGCATAGAGAAGTCAGTTGGGTCGTTATATACTACATATTGTTTATAAGAATTTACGGCGCATATAACATAACGGCTCGTGACCATGTTCGCCCACACTTATTAACTAAACTCAGATTTATGCGTAACTTAGAGAGCGATAGTGGCACAATAGGGCCCATGGAATGTGACCCGGGGCTTGTTTGCTTATACACTGCAGCCGTGACTCTGGTATTAGCATATAGCTGGCATTCAATTTCATTTCTAGCAATTTATTAGTTGATGATAGGAATGACATAGATCTGCTGCACTTTAAAACACGGTACTAGTTATTACATTAGACAGTATTTATGTGTTTGCTTTGCTAACGTCATTCAACCTTATATTTCTGTCCTTTCAATGTGCTAATCAAATATCAGCAAAAAAGTTTTGACCATTTTTTTTTATGTTTGATAGGTAAACCTTTGACCACTATCTCACCTGATGGTAAGTGATGATGTGGTCGAAGATGTTGTTCAGGCTAACCTAGATTTACTGGCTCTCAAGGAAAGCTGCCGGCACACACTGTTAGGTTCTTGGCGACAGGTTTTGACCATTTTTTTTATTTTTTTATGCTTGATAGGTAAGCCTTTGACCACTATCTCACCTGATGGTAAGTGATGATGTGCTCGAAGATGTTCAGGCTAACCTAGAATTACTGGCTCTCAAGGAAAGTTGCCGGTTCACACCGTTAGGTGCTTGGCGACAGATTTTCTACTTGAGGGTGGTAGGTAGACAGGCGGGCATTCACAAAATTCCCTACCACCATGCTATAACGACTGCTATCTTCAGACAACAACCGGGACCGACGGCTTAACGTGCCCTCCGAAGCACGGAAGCGCTCAGTAGTAATGTCACCAGCGGTCACCCATCCAAGTAATGACTGAGGCGGACGTTGCTTAACTTTGCTGATAGGTTCAGAATGGCTAAGCAAACTTCGCCACGAGCGCTTCATACCATGTGACTTTACAGCACTGTTTTTATATTGAAACCATATTTACGAGTTTTATAGCGTTATTTGTAACTTTATGAACAAGTAGGCCGATTACGGTATTGCAATTGCAGATCTCTTCATAATAACATTGTTTACCATTGAATTAAGAAACTGTTGCTCCAGATCTGAGCGCGTCGAATGAAGCTGGGAAATTGCTTTGAGCTCTTCCCATTATTATATTTTCTCTGAAGAAATCTGAGAGATCTTGTTTTGTTGTTGTGTTGATGAATATGCAAATGTCATTTTTTTTATACATTGAAGATTGTAAATAAAATGCCCGGAATGTAAACAAATTAAGAAGTGTTAATCACAAAAAGACTATAGACTTTTTGTGATTATCACTTCTTAATTTATAGCAATCATTAATAGCAGTACCTACTATGAACCTTGCCTCGGTAATTGGTACTAGGCTCGCTCCCCACTACATTGGGCTAAAATATGTCTGAAAAACGTGGCTGGTTAGTTTACTCATTAGCTACTTAATTGCAATAACTAAGTAACATAATGCTTTAGGTATAGGGATTAATAAGCACTAAAGACTTCGATAAAATATACCCTATAAAATATATATAGGGTATAGTTTATCGAAGACTACAGATGAAGTAACCAATAGTAGTGGTAAGGAATTCGTGACAAATTTCAAATAAATGTAAATAATTAAACATTAGGTAGCTACAAGCTTAGAAAAGACAATGGAAGTAGAAGTTTGTGTGAAACCGCATCCTTAGGCTGATGTCATCATACTTAATGTTGTTAGGTCTTTATTATTGTCTTTATAATTTACTCTTTGTAGATAACGCAAAATACGAATTAACAGCCATTTTACTCGCTATAGCAGCTAACTAAAAATATCGAGAATATTTACTCAGTTGCGTTAGTACAAAATATGGTCGAACGAGAAGATTCAAGAGAGATTCGATCAAGCAAATCGTTTACACCACATTCATTTTAGAGTTTTATTATATACTAGCTTTCCGGGCGCGGCTCCGCCCGCGCGTATGTCGGTTATCGCGCGAAAACACTAACCTCTTTTTGCGCAGTCGGATAAAAACTATCCTATGTTTTTTCCCGGGTCTCAAACTATCTCCATACCAAATTTCATTCAAATCGGTCCAGTAGTTTTGGCGTGAAAGCGTAACAGACAGACAGACAGACAGACAGAGTTACTTTCGAATTTATAATATTAGTACTGAGTACTGATTATTATAATGTTGAACGTATATCATTGTATTAAAAGCACCTACCTAAATAATAATATTAATAATAATAATAAAAGTACTTACACAATTTTTCAATGAGTACAGACATGTTAACTCACGGAGCCATTCGTCCCTTATATTTTTTTAAATTATAGTACGGGGAGGCCTCGTTTGTATACGACGTCTTCTTACAGGTTTTAATACCAATGGTGCATACAGTAAAACAATTAAATATAGAATATCGCTTGGGTAGGCTGGCTGCAACTACAGTTACAATATATGGAGGGACACGCCTTTGGGAGTGAAAAGGTACCTGTGTATCTCTCTAGGATAACCTTTGACTATTACTTGAAGCAGTGATGGCTCAGTGGTATTGGCTATTGACTACCGCGCAGCAAGTCCATTTTTCGAATCCCGCCGCGGGCTTGAGCTTCACCGCATGGCGGAAGCACATTTTTGCGAATGCCCACCTGGCTAGCGCTATTGTGTTCAAAGGCTTACCTAGCAGTAATAAAAAATATATTTAAAAAAGTATCTTTTGGTAACTGATGATTTTGTCGAAGATGTTGAAATAGCTAAACATTCTGCGGAACTGAATCTCAAGTACTTATTTTAAATTATTATTTTGCTTTTAGGTTATATTGCGCTCCATGGGGATTTACTCAATGTATCGGGATAAAAATAATCTAATGTGTTCTTAGAACCTACGGTATATATGTAATTATGTATCAACACTTTATCACGATCCACTAAGCTTCAGAGTACTATATTTTTTTGTTATTTTATTTTTTAATTAACATAAAAAAGTATAGCTTCCGGTTCTTCATACCTGTTTCAGAGATATTTGTAACAAATGTCATATATATGTACTGTTAATACTATTCGAATACAAGTTATGTTAAACCGACTTCTTCAGAAAGGTGGATGATCTCAATCAATCTCAATTTTGTAATATTGTTGTAGTTTTGTAATCTTTGAAATGTAAAAGTTTCGCATTAATGAATATTAGTGAGATTATTTTAATATACTTTATGTGACGGGCCCCGTGGGGTTCCGGGTCAGATTTGCACCTCCCCATATCATCCCATGGGTATCGTAAGAGGCGACTAAGGGAAAAATACTGGAAGGTGGGCAGCAGCCTTCTAAAGAACTGCCAACTTACACTGCGATCCCCAAGACGCCTGCCAAGCGTGGGAATTATGGCAAATAATAGGGGAGGCTATGTTCAGCAGTGGACGATCCGGCTGTTACAGTATGTGACGTAGTCTTAAATATTCTGCCTTGAAGCGGGAGTATGTAGTCAGTAGGGTGGTTAAGCCGGTGGGGCACTGTAGCAAATAAACTTTTTTTTACTTTTACTTTGAAGTATAATTAATGGGCGAAGGACTAAAAACACATAACATCTCGGAGCGGCGTGCAGTGCAGTGCAATATTCCAGCACAACGACTACGGTGATAATGCAACTGCAATGTACAGACGTTACGCTTACCAACAGGCGGGCGGCTTGTATATCTATCACTTAATAATAGAAATAAATCGAGCTACGTTCCAGTCGGATACGCGATAAAAACTCCAACTGAATGAAAATTACAAATTGTTTTGTTTGGATCCTTTCGTAAGCTAGTTCGACTTGCAATTGACAACTTTACATTTTTGTGCGTACACAAAATTTAATGAAGACCTGATGAAAGTCAACCAGTTATCAATGTAAAGATTAATTTCAGCGCGGATTCCACAGAAACGATGATTGATGATGAATGGCAAGTGATAATCGGAATTTCTCATGAGCTCGCCATATGTGGGACATGTTTTGCAAGAGTAAAAGTTCAGTAAAAGTAGGTGTGATTATCGTCCGTATATACACGCAGGGAAGTACACACGCAAGTATAATTGCGAATCTTACCTCAGTTATTCTACAAGTTAATACTGAGACGATATAACAAGTCGTTTAATAATTTTTTGCATCATCTTTTTATAAAATTTCCTATTAGAAATAATTGTTTAGATTAAATATCAAAGTTTTGAACGAACCTACTGGGAATATAATTACTTATTGAAGAGTTTTTCTACCGTTCGTTTATTTGCTGCATGTGTTTTCAATATGTTTATATAATACGTGTACATATATATTATAATATTTATAATGTACTTATAGTATCAGCCGATCGTCGACTGCTGAACACAGCCACCCTTATAATTGGACATTTATCCGTGCCACTTATTAAACTAAGTGTCCGTTTCAGAATGTTCAAAGTTTCGGATTGCTAACCAGCGCAGCGCATAAAATAACTGAATGATAAAAATGACAGTTAACATGCAGCGTGTATCAAGCTTTAACAGATGGACACCTAGGCTAAATCGATGTCTGTAAAATGCAAAGATTGTTTTGTTTAATAAATATGTTCTGGGTATTATAATCGGAACTTCTTCGACCATTCTGAAACAGGCCTTAAATATAAGTAACGTAACTCTGCCTATACCAAATAAATAGAATACTTTTTACCTTATAGGCACTCGGTTGCTTATATATTCTAGAGAAATACTAAAGTTTTTAAAGAAAATCAATAAATGTTTTTATTATATTTTTGTGAGAGAAGCACATGATGGTTGACTGACGATGGATGGTATTGACTTTTAGCTTCAAGATGAAAGCTTTTTATGGAATATTTCTTTAAATATGAATAAAAAAAAGCGTCACACGTGCTAAGCGAAAATCATAGTTACAAATTTTTAGAGCTCCATCCCCCGTGACGATAAAACTGATAAAATAAGGACACAGGTTTCGGTTCAGTCAAGCATTTTCCGATGGTTAAAGGTCAAGGCTCTATGATAACTAATGGGCAAATCCGGGGGACGCAGGTTTGATTCCCGTCATAAGGACAAAAATTTTGTGCTCTAACAATTTAGAAATTATTTGAAAAATGCTTTTTATGGAATTTAATAGGTGTCACATTGTATATTAAGATCCCGCGTGGACTATGTAAAACACGAGACTTCCTTTAAACTAAGGCAAATATGCTTATTGGGCTTACATTGTTTCATTTTATTAAAAAACATAATATAATTATCACAGAATTAATGCCTAAGGAAAAAGGTACGGAGAACCGGCATTTGTGAATTCGATTTCTGGTCGAGGTGAAAATATTATACTACAACAGTTTTATTTACTAGATGTATATGCGTAGCATGCATTTTGAAGAGTTCGTAGGGAAGTTTGATTAGCCGTTCTTAACCGATCAGCAAAGTTAAGCAACGTCCGCCGCGGTCATGAGTTGGATGGGTGACCGCTAGTGTTATTAGCATTACTACTGAACGCTTCCGTGCTTCGGCGGGCACGTTAAGCCGTCACGTCAGTCCCGGTTGTTGTCTTTGGATGGCGGTCGTAATAGTATGGAGGTAGGGCATTTTGCGAATGCTTGCCTGGCTAACTACCACCCTCAAGTAGAAAATCTGTCGCCAAACACCTAACGGTGAGTTCCGGTAGCTGTCCTTGAGAACCGGTAATTCTAGGTAAGCCTGTGCAACATCTTCGAACACATCATCACTTACCATCAGGTAAGATAGTGGCCAAAGGCTAATCTATCAAGCATAAAGAAAATGCTTAAGTGCCTAGATGGATATTTTTTTTAGAAAATCTCTGTGTTGATAATTTTGAACTTGGTTTGACTATTTATATTTTAGTAATGAATATTTTTAATCCAATAAAAAATAATTATGTACCAATGTCGTTTCTTCAGAACATAAAATTGTATTTGATTGTCAAATCCATGAACAAGGAAATACTGTACTGTACTGTAATAGCCGGATCGTCCACTGCTGAACATAAGCTCCCCTATTGCCATAATCCCCACGCTTGGCAGGCGTCTTGGGGATCGCAGTGTAAGTTGGCAGTTCCTTAGACAGTGCTGCCCACCTTCCAGTATTTTTCCCTTAGTCGCCTCTTACGACAACCACGGGGTGATATGGGGAGGTACAATTCTAACCCGGCACCCCACGGGGGGAACAAGAACATAATTACTTTTTATTTCTTAATGTGATTATTTGTAGATCAGAGTGGAAAGGAGGCATACGCAGTTGAGATGCAGTTTTTGAGATATATATATATATACATGTGCTCGACAGCTGAAAAGGTCATGATTACGAATAAAAAATATCGAAAGAGACTTAAAATTCTAGAAAAGAGATTAGAACAGATCGAAGTAGATCACGACTATTTTAAATCGGCTGAGGAATAGATCAGTATTTTCCTAAAAAAATAAAGCTTAATAATCCTCTGAGGATGGAAAATACCCTTCCAAAAAGTTGACGGGCATTATATACTTTTGCTTACTTATTATGTATAAACAGAAATGTAAATTATTTTATGGAAATAATAATAATTATTATTATTTTTGGTTACACTTTTGTGTTCTCTCTGGGTTCCAGAGGTAATTTTGGCACGGGCCCAAGCCAAGACATTTACAGAGATAAAAATTTCCTAACAATTCTACATATGTTCAATATGACTGCTTTTTGAAGCAGTTTATATTTAGATGTATCTATATCAATTATCTCAAGATTCGTGAGTAGGCTTTTGGGTATGACACCTGTAGTACAAATTATAATAGGGATTGTCCTTGTGCTATTTATTTGCCATTGCGTTTAAATTTCTATAGAAAGGTCTGTGTATTTAGCTATTTTCTCGGTATATGTTGTTTGTAGGTTGTGTGTGTTGCAAAACTTGCAAATAGCTACATCAACTAGAAAAGCAGTTTTTTTCTGTCTGTCCAAAATAGTTAGATATATTGTCCGGTCTATTGTAATGTCTTGTCCCAATATAACTTGTGGTGTTGGTTTTCAAGAACTGATTCAGGCTTATATTTGTAATAGGGTACCATTTCTGTTATAAGTTTGTTTTTGTATGCGAGGAATTGGTGGAAAGATGCAGCTACTTGATCGTGTCTGTGATTATAATCAGTTTGAACTATTGCTTTGCATGCTCCCGATATGTGTTGTATAGTTTCAGAACTACTGCTGCATCTCCTACAAGTGTAATTTGTGTTAGGACAGCGAATTATATGCTTTATTATTATATTATATGAGATATTAACATGTAACGGGGCGTGTAAACGAACTCGAAAGAAAAATGTTGGATTATGTTCAAGTACACGTGTAAGCCGGTTGCTAATTAAAAATAAAGTAGAATAGAAGAGATTTGAAGAGTAGAACGTAAAGAGTCGACTTCACACAGTGCTCCATCTCACTGTAGCAGGTAGAGATAATTCACAAGAATGATGTTACTATTTACTCTGTGCCTGCTATTATATACTGTAATAATAACTGGAATGTAGGTTACATAAGATTGCTAGAATTTATGAAGTTTTACCAGGCACTTAGTAGGCGTGGGAGAACCGGAACAGTGAAGAACTAAGTAGGTAAACTACCTACATGTTGGTGACGAAGCGTATGTCACAGTATAGTTTACTTCCTTGTTTCATACAATGCTTATTATCCTCAACAGTAGAAATACAAGTAAGTAGATACCCATTGTAGAGTAAGCTTTGTTTACTTTACACATATTACATGTCATTAGATGAAGCAGGCAGGTATATACCTAGCCAAATTATTTCCAGTTGGTGGTATAAGGCGAACATACGAATATTATAATAAATATTTTACTTAACGCAAACATTACATCAGCAAATAGTTTTACTAAAACGCGATCATATTTTATAATTATTATATCTGTTATATAATTCGGGAAAGTAGTGAAACTTTATACCTAAGCACATTGTAATACGATGCAATGAGTCCAAGTAAAAGTGGGAATATAAATTGTATGTAAAGTATATGTGCATTTCTCTAAAGTTACACACAAAAAGACTGCAGATTAAAGACAGTCAAAGCGGATCTGAATAACATCTCGATTTGCGTGATGAAATCGAAAGGTTACACAGACCCTCTCTTGTGAACTGCCATAGATCAAGGTCTTATAAATGCCCGTGTCAAATTCAGGTGTTATGTTTATGTTGTTAATATTGTGTATTAATATTACCACTGCACAAACATTTAAAATTAAGCTTAAAGTTGCTCCTATTGGAGTATGTATAATTTTTACCTGTACTCAACCTACATGTCAACAAAGTGTCCAACTTTAAATTTGTGGTTTTAATGAAATCATACACCTACTTATACCCAGAAGTTACTAATCTCTCTGCCCACACACGTTAGCCATAATTGGCGGCGCGATTGACTCTTCGATAATGAGTCCAGATTCCTTATTAGGAGAGAGCAAGGAGAGTCTCAAAACGAGCTCAATTTAAATATCAACACGAACATCAGCCGAGATCAGTCAAGTGAATGGCCCAAAATTGCTGTGCCATCGGCCATTGTTAACATTTATCCGTTTTTAACTGCGTTCATAACGGTTTTTTATGATTGCATTTTTAATTTGGCAAGCCGTAGATGCCGGTTATAACAATTAGAATAGGATAATCCATTTCTATCAAAATTTGCATGACATTGTTATTTGTATAGGTATACCTAATAACAATATGAAGTTTAATCGCCTAATGGATTGAAGTAACGCACAATAGCCACCGCAACATGCATACGGTATAGGTAATAAACGGGGGTGTGGGATGAATGCACGCGCTGACGAGGCTAACAAGCGCCATGATAGCACAAGACGTCATAAAATAGACCATAACAATATACCAATAAGTGTTAAAAAGCTGCAAAGAAAAGTTGGCACGTTTGTCTGCTGGAGTATGGCAACCGAGGGTTCGAGGTACGAGGGGCCGTAGAGCCATCGAATGTCGCTCTGATGCTTTTTCCGCAAATATTTTTATTTGAACGTTTATCAGTTTCCAGCTGACTGATTCCCCTTTTATGTTTTAAATTGTAACCTAAAGTTTAAAAAAATAAACGTTACAATTTATTTTCTTTTTCTATCCGAACATATCGTATAGTAAATGAATGTATTGATGCGATTGTTACTCATTAATTAATATGTATCTATAAACCTACTTTAGTTAAGCTTAAAACATGCAAGTATGGATCACAATATGATTTGTATAACAACTATATAATGATAATAGTAGGTGATACTAACATATAAGAAGAACTTAAATAAAAAAATAAACTCATACCTATATCAGATATTATTAACATAGATAACTTATCATACTAATTAAAGCATTTGAAAATAAAACCGTTAATTTAAAACAACAACAGTGGCTTATCATGTTGACACACTTACCTCACTGACGGTTAATTCATCCAAGACATTAACGAACTTTGAGAACAAGACGTTAATTCAAATATCTGATTCATGTCTATTTAATAAGAGAAACTATAAATTAAATGTATCTATGAAACAAATGTCACAACATCAATGCACTTTATTGAACAACCTATCGATCGTGACGTAACGAATGCACATACGAACACAAGCCGGCTACGTTACGGCGCGGCACGTTCGTCTCAACCGAATGTCGAATTAATACTACCATAACCTCAAATTTACGCGCGTCCGTCGCTCGAGAAATTGTTTATGCTGCTGTCTGTACACCCATAAATGGGGTACAGTTGTGAAGAAGAAGGCAATACACCATAGTTCTATGGGAGACAAAGACAGTGAATCGTCAAAGGTGTGTGATATTATGGGGGAGCCGAGAGAAGTAAGCAAGCATACGATAGATACCCTGGTAGGTCCTAATAGCATCAACCTCTGTTAAATATCAACAGAAACTTTTCTTTCGTAATAGGTATTATTGATTCAAAGAATATTCAGTTGCGATAAACGGTCTTGCCGTTATTAACATAGATATTCTTATTTAAATAGTTATTATAATATTTTAAAAGTAAGTGAATAACACCGTTCGGCAAATAAATCGCAAAGTAAACATTATTGATAAGATACGCACACCTTACTGTTCCTAAAACTTGAAATTTATCTGTTAAGAACGACATACTTGTATTATTCCAAATAAAGCCAAACATTTTCGAATCAATTTCAATGAAGTGCAAATTGTATAAATGGCAAAGGAGCATCTCATACTCACATCTGTTAATACTTAAGAGTTTAAACCTCACACTTGACTTGCAGACAGGTTGAAAAAAATCTTTCAACGCGACAGCATATAGATGTGTACCTGCGTCACCCTCGGGTCGGGTCCCATTCCTATCCTATAGAAACCATTCAACCGTGAGGAATGAATGATTTTAAACAGCCGCAAACAAGTACCTGCTTTGAATTTTTCCCACTTATCATTCTTTACCTTTTTCCTTATTGTTTGATGTTTATAGAACAAACTTTGAGGATATAGAATTGTTGGCTGAAGATGGTAGTATAAACAATTTGTTAAGGTAGGGTTTTGGAAAGTTATATAATATGATTGTTCTTAAGAAGGGGATTACAAGGCCAAGGATTACAGAAATGTGGGAGAGCCCACATAATCTCGGCGGTTCGGCGGCGACATCTCCAAGGCTGTCGCCGTCTGGTCTACGTATTTGACAATAGAGTTATCGTCAGTAAAACTTTTTTAATTAGAGCTCCTTCGAGTCCATCAAGTTCTAGAAGAAATTATTTTACTGTCTTTTTGAAATTTTAACGAATTTTGACGACACGGTGCATACAAACTATAAACGCAGAAAGCATTCATGATAAATAAATTAATTTATATTTCTCTTTCGTAAGCCTTACTTTACTTTGACATTATTTGTTTTTCAGCTCACTAGTGTTATCGGCTTCTTGTAAAATATTCGTACATAAGGTTTAGTTTTATATTGGAAGACATTGTTGGTCGCCTTGACCTGCCTGAACCGTAAAGGTATTTGACAAATCTAATTTGAAGTAGGGTGCCCCCTTGTCGAAGCAATGTAAATTAATTGTATTTCTAGACCTCCAACCTCCAAAATATTAAAAACAATATGTAACTTACGTAACAAATATAATCACATTTCTTTCACCGAAATATTTTACCCGTGGTGATCGCTTGGTTTCAAGGGAAGAACGCGACTAATAGTATTAACTTACAAATGTATTGAGATATACCAATATAGTCTGTTAAATGAAACGTAGAGTTTAAGATCTATCGTGATCTACGGAACTGAGTGTGTTAAGTAAATTCAAATTCAAATTCAAATTCATTTATTCAATTTAGGCGTCTACGACGCTCTTATGAAGGTCAATTACAAATTTTAATATTGAAATATTCTACATTGTACTGCCACGTTCAGCAAAAAAAGTTTATAGAGCCATTGCGAGAAGAACGGGCAAGAAACTCGGGGCCATTCTTTTAAACGTCTTTTTACAATGTGTTATAAACAATATAATACAATAATTACAATATTTGTTTAAATTACGTAGGAGACATGTGATGGCTTGGCAGAGGTGGAATTTTCCAAGCATTTTTGTCGTTTAAGTAATCACAAACTGTGTAGTAGGATTTCTTCATCAAAATATTTTTCACGTGCAATTTGAATTTTCCTTCTGTGAGCATTGTAATATGTTCGGGAATTTTATTATAAAACCGCACACAATTACCTAAAAAGGACCTTTTATTTGTCTTGGCTAATCTAAAACATGGTACCGTTAATTTATATTTGTTCCTAGTGTTGTAATGATGGTTGTCACTGTTTAATTTAAATTTACTCAAATTTTTCCGAACATACATAATATTTTCAAATATATACAGACTCGGTAAAGTTAATATATCAATTTCTTTAAAAAGATCCCTTATAGATTCCCTAGGATCCATTTCATATATGGCTCGAATTGCACGCTTTTGTAAGATAAAGATTGTCTCTATCTCAGCAGCAGCTCCCCACAGCAATACACCATACGACATAATACTGTGGAAGTATGCGAAATAAACTAGCCGTGCAGTAGCTACATCTGTTAACTGTCTTATCTTACAAACTGCATATGCAGCAGAACTAAGTCTTCCGGCTAGATCATGTATATGTGGATCCCACTGTAAAGTTGAATCCATTTTGATTCCCAGAAAGACTGTCGCTTTGTCAATAGAGAGTTTATTTAGGCCAAGCTTAATGTTTGGTTCAACATAAGGAACATTTGGTAATGAAAACTTTAAACATTTGGTCTTTTTTGAATTTAAAAGAAGATTATTAGCGGCGAACCATCCAGAGATCATAGATAACACATTATTTACATGAATGAGTTCACTATCTTTCCTATCTACTTTAAAAATCAGAGAGGTATCATCCGCGAATAAAACAATATCACAGAAATCTTTGACCATGCAAGGCAGATCATTAATATACGCTAGGAACAGAAAAGGTCCCAAAATTGATCCCTGCGGTACACCTATTTTTACGAAAGACCCGGAAGAAGTATTGCCATTTCTTCCAACCATCTGTAGCCTGTCAGACAGATATGACTCTATTAGATTCAAAGCTTTTCCACGAACACCATAGTGTGAAAGCTTACGAATCAGAGTGCAGTGTTCTACACAGTCGAATGCCTTGGAAAGATCACAAAATACGCCAATAGCATCATGTGAACTCTCCCAGGCTTCAAGTATATGTGACATCAATTGAACACCTGCATCTGTTGTCGATCTGCTCTTAGTGAAACCAAACTGATTCTCATTCAATATATTATGCTCATTAAAATGAGATAAAAGTTGTTTGAGCATAATTTTTTCGAATACTTTACTCAGAACGGGTAAGATGGAAATAGGTCTATAATTGCAAGGGTCAGATGCAGCCCCCAACTTCAAAATTGGTGTGATTTTACTTAGTTTCATTAAGTCGGGGAAACTTCCTCTATCAACACAAAGATTGAATATTGTTACTAAGTATGGTGCAATAATGCAAATAATAGACTCTGCCACTTTAACTGACATACCCCACAAGTCTTCAGTACTCTTTATGTTTAAACTTTTGAATGTCTTTATAATTTCAAAGTTTGTCGTGTATCTGAAAGAGAAGTCCGGTGTTTTGCAGGGAAAATTATGTTTTAATAGGGCTTCTGCTACATTGGGACAAAAATCCAATGATTTAGTGGCTTCTAGGGGTAAGTTAGAAAAAAAAATTTCTAATATATTCGCCACTTGTATTGGATCAGAGATTTGATGTTTATTAATAGTTAAGACATATGTTGAATCTCTAGGTTTATTCTTACCAGTCTCAGTATTTATAGTCTTCCAAATGGTTTTTATTTTATTTTTAGACTTGCTAATTTTGTCTCTAATAAAAAGAGATTTAGCACACAAGCAGACTTAAAAATGTTTGAATAGTTCCTAACATAATCATGAAACTGCTTGCAAGATGTTAAATTTTTCCTGCGATACAGATCAAACAAATAATCTCTACTTTTTCGGATACCTCTAGTTGCCCAATCACCAAACTTCAATTTTCCATTTATATGTTTCTTTATTTTTGGACAAACTTTTTGAAACTCAATATTTACTAAAGAAAATAAGTTATTGTAGATGTCATTCGGGTCACAGTGAGAAAAACTTGTTATGCCAAGCTTAGCTTCTATGTTGGTACCGAGAATTTCTAGCCTACTGGTTGTTAACGGCCTATGTTCAACTTCATACCTCTCTGTTTCTCTATTTCCATCAAATTTTATCGCAAGGCCCTCATGATCAGACCTAATACCTTTCAATATTAACTTTTCTTTAATCTTACAGTTTGAGTATATATTGTCTATACAGGTAGATAAGTAACAAATGAGACTGGAATATTATGTGACTAATACGAGTATGATAGACGTCTGATGTTACTAGAATGGACTCAGCAATCTTTAAAGCAAAGAAGAAAATAAATTGAAGCTTTGAACTTTATTCATGTATAGAGATTTCATTTCTGTCCATGTCATGCTTAGGTAGAGATGAAAAACATATTATAACAGTATAGTGTTGAGTATGAATATAGGCGTAGACGAAAGCCAAGGAAGGTATGGATGGCCTCCGTGAAAAAAGTATATCTATACAAAGGCCGTGAATGATGAACATATACTGCTGAGATATCAGCTAATAGAGCAGTAGACTGTATGCAACAGACGTATAAAGTTGCACTTTGTTAGCGTAACATAATGCACTAGTATATAATGCCCTATGATTTTGAAAATATTTGTTTGTATTTGGTCTGTGCCATCATCATACTTATTTATTTTTTAATCAAAGGCGATATTAACTTCTTTTTAGATAACGAACCACTATATTTTTTTTCTAAAAATAAACCAGTGATTTGAAATATATAGATTAGTTATATCCGAACACCACTGCTCTAAAAGCTTACTAGAATTTACCTATATACATACCTACGCACATTTATATGCAGTTTGTAATGACAAGGAAAGAACGTTCAAATATTATGCGTCATATCTGTTGTTAGAAAGAGATAAATAAGCAATTCGTGTTACCACCGAACCGCCACGAGACGTTCCGATCACCATTATGCTGCGATCTCTTTCACTCTCTCACACCAAACGATACACATATCTCGCTCATCCATTTCATTGAGATTAGTTCCTAAGATAAAACAAAATGACGATATTTTCTATTTCATCAATAATTACGCGTGAAATGAAACAGTTTTCTTATCTCTCACAGTGCCTGTATAATTGGTGCAGAGTCTAAAGACACAAGAAAGGCATATTGTCCACAGATTATTCCTAAAAAACACGATTAGCGGCGATGTATTCACCGGACGCTTGGAAGTGCAAGACTGGTAGTGACTCAGGTGATTACCCTGAATTCGTCTAGTAAATATGGAGGCCATACAACACATCTACAGGTAAAAAAATCTTAGAAATAAACTCATTTATTAATTCCTAAAATAATATTCGAATTCTCAATTCACACTTATTGTCTTAAAACTGTCGTGAAACTGATAATCCTTTGACCACTTTAATAAACTGCTAACTACTTGCCTAAACGAGATAAAACAGAAGAAAAATGAACTAAACCAGTTTCTAGGACTAAAATAAGACCTATTTAAGTCCTACAAACTTTTTTAGGAGTTTCAAAACGAAAAATACCAGGAGATTGGCGATATTAACTTTATAATTTATGAGTATTAAGTTGTTCAAATGGTGCCTGGAATCGAACGAATGGCTTCATAGAATTAATAAAAAAGATCCTTCGGCATCCGAGATAACGAGAACATTAGAATTTCATCCATAAATGCATGATATCGTGCACGTGGATGACAATGGGTTAATTAAGCGATCTCCTGTCGGTGTCGTCAAGAGATTATTACATGTTATGCATTTCGAATTAATAACCGCAATCCATATCTGGATTGCGAATGGTGTATTGCAAAGCACCATTCGACGGTTTTGTGGATTCAAAACGTACCAACTCCTGCCTAAGCTGTCGAGAAGCACAGCGAAGATTGTCAGTGTTTTCACGTTACTGGTGTCAGGTGTAATAGCACCGGTAAAGTAAAAACACGTACTCTTAGTATCGATTCCGAACAGTACACCATCAATCAATATAGTTCAAGCAGGCCGTTGAGCGGGCAGAAATATCAGGAGAACGTGTAATTTTGTCTAGAAGCCAATGGAGAGTCTTTAAAAATACAAAAATTAAAGATCCTTACATCCGTTGTGCATACTTCAAGTCAAACAATAAACGCGGAAATGAATTCAAGTACCTACCTATACATTTAACCGTAAAATATAGCTCATTTTAACACATGGCCGGAACGAACTAAAAAAAACTTCATGCTTGCTTAAAATCTTACCTGTTGAGATAGTATCACACTGTATTATATTATGTTGTGGTTTCGGAGCACGATTGGTAGGTGTGGGCGCTCGGTTTATTTTCTTTGAACCCTTTTCAAACGGCTCTGGTTAAGGCGTTTACACCTAATCAATATGGGTTTATTCATCCTAGGTTTAATAAATAGATTCGAATATAGAATCAACTACGGGATAGTTTATGCACAAGAAAAAAAAATACTGAAGAGAGGTGAGTGACAAAGGTCTATATATTCTGATGTTTATTTTTGATTCTGATTATAATTATATTGATGGTGGGAAGTCATCGAGAACAAAATCACATCAATGCGTGTTGTACTTTAACTGAAATCAGATATATTTTGTTCTTACAGAATATTTTATTTATTTTATTTTATTTACATATATTGTATTACATGTAGGTAATAAGATATAGTTTATAGCCTTAACAATGTTGTTTTCATTTTGGAAATATATAGGAAACAGTATTGCGAACATCTCTTCGCTAGAACAGAACACATCAAATAAAAAGGTTAATTTTGAATTGGCTTTCATAATTAATTAATAAAAGAAAATTCCAAAGTACACCATTTTTTTATTACAAATGAAATTTGAGTAATTCCTAATAACAATATTAACATTAAAATATGTATAATCTTTAAGTACAAAATCAAAAAGATTAAAAAGATAACATACAATTTCTAAATATGATTTTCGAGATATACCGTTTGGCGAAAATAGCTTCCACAATTTTTTACCGACTTCAAAAAAAGGAGGAGATACTCAAGTCCACGTGTACCTTATTGGAAAAATGCTAACGACCTCTTAGGGTTGATTTCTGCTAGTCCTAACTCCTAACATACATTTTGGGATGATTTTATTTTTGTGTTGGAAAAAAAAGTTATTAATTATGAATTAAATTATTTTTTGTATCTTGTATGGTTATGACGGAATAAGCACGAGAACCATCTGATATTAAAAGTCTCTTGTGACTGTAATGTATTATTTGTTTTTATTGGAATATGTAATTAATTAATATATGAGTTGGCCCTTATATAAAAAGTTAAAGTCAATTGACTGAAAAATGTATTTGCTTACCTGGATGATTTAATGATATTTGCTGGTGTCGACGTTGAACACTATTTTAGGCGAATGTATTATCTTGTAAGCAGTCTTTAATCACTAAATAGAAAAAAAAAAACAAAAAACGGATCCGACTCTCAACACTGAGAAGCATGAAATAACTTGTGGAAGTCATATCGGAAGTCATCCATGCTGATTTTAAACACAAAACTAATATTAGTTTGTTCATAGCAAAACAATTTAGAACCTTCTCCATTTTTGGAAGTTGTTAATCAGATCTCAAAATGTTCACCTATGGCTAGTTAAAGTACTGTATAATATTATAGAACGGAACCCTCTTCCTCGCCATGCCAATCTAACTCGCAGTTCGTTTTTATTTTCAAACGCTTTGGGCCACGCTTATGATTGTGTAGTTGTTCTGGCCACGTGTTTGTTTAGGGATTGGAAATAAAGGCGTTAGTAATGCCCCATTGTAGTGCCGGGCTAGAATTACAACCTCCCATATCTTCCCGTGGTGGGTGACGTAAGAGGCGGCGAGTGGAATAATACCAGAAGGTGGGCAGCAGCGCCATCTGAAGAACTGCCATCCTACACGATCCAAAACGCCTGTCAAGAGTTGGGACTATGACAAATTCCCCTTTAACCCTAGAGTAGGCGCGCTTAGTCGTTTTTGCCGCCTCCAATTAAAAATGTTATGAGTTTGTCAAATATTGACGTAATAGGCTCATCGTTTTCAGTGGCTACCTTCCCTTCTCTTAATTGACCCGTATTGTAGGTTTGGCCCAATCAGTGCACGGGCAGCCACTAGTAGAGAAGAAAGAAGGTTATTGCTACTAGATGTCGTGTTAAATTATTGACGCTGTTTGTATATTACAAGTTGAATAAGTAGCTTTTAATATTGATTCTTTAGTAAAATTCTAATTTCACCTAATTATATAGATATTTGTGACTGCATTCGTATCTAACTTATTTCAATAATCGGAAGACGTCGAAAGTATTTACTTCTAAGAGTAGATGAAAATCGTTTTATTTGTATCACTAGAAAACTAAACAAAATCTTCAGAAAATATGAAGTTAACCATGTAAGAAAAATAGGAGTACCAAAATAAGGTCTAATGTTACTGTGCCACGCCACGACCACTAACATACATGGACCTAAGTTGTTTCGGTTAAAAATATGCTAAAGAAAATATAGTTTAGATAGATGGATAGATAGATAAACTCTTTATTGCAACACAAAGCTTAATTTAAAAATAAACACAAAACTTACAACTAAACATACAACATAACTAAGTGAAACAACGAGCGGTCTTATCGCTTAAAGCGATCTCTTACAGACAACCCAACAATGTTGGAGAGTTTGAAAGTACATGGACAGGGGTTTTAAGCTAAAAACAGTAAAAAATAGTTAAAGATCTTAATTAAACAAAAGAAAAATTAATTATATGATACACATACATAACATACAGTAATTATACATATAATACATAAATATATACATCTATATATATGTATATATACATATATATATATATGCCTAAATAGACATATAAAACATATTATAGAATAATGAAGTTCAGTAATGTTGTATGTACATATCCAATGTTATAGCGAAAGACAATAAGTTTTGACCTGATTTTTAAAAGATTCCAATGAACGAGCACGTTTTATTTCAAGTGGTAGTGGATTCCATAGTCTGACAGCTTCAGATGTAAAAGAACAATGATAGAAGGAGGTTCTACTTACGGGAGCCTGTAGCAATAAATTATCTGATGAAGCATGGGTAGTATAGAGGAATTTGAAACGTTCCTTGAGATAGGGTGGAGACGAAGGAAGGAACAGAATACTGTAAAGGAGATGTAGTATATGAGCATTCCGGCGAAGACGAATAGGTAGCCACTTGAGCTTGGTACGAAATTCGGAGACATGATCATATTTGCGTAAGCTGTATATGAACCTTATACAAAAATTTTGGAGTCGCTCAAGTTTATTTAGCTGATCTTGTGTGAGATCAAGATAGCAGACGTCAGCATAATCAAGAATAGCGAGTAGCAAAGATTGTGCAAGCGCAATTTTAGTGGTGGTAGGTAAAAAGTTGCGAAGTCTCCGTAAAGCTCCAGCAGATGCAAACATTTTACGACTGGTTTGAGCTATTTGAGCGTCCCATGCTAGAGTTTGGTCGATGGTAATACCGAGATTTTTCACATTTTCGCTAAATGGAATGACAATTCCATCAAACATAACTCGCGGCAATGAGTCCCAGTCAACCCTTGTGATCAAGCGGGAACTTCCTACTATGATAACTTGAGTTTTAAGAGGGTTGACTGTCAACCCATATGCTTTGCTCCATTCACATAAACGAGCAAGATCCCTATTGGTAGCTTCAACTGCTTCAGGCAAGTAAAACAGTGATGCGTGTGAATATAATTGAAAATCATCTGCGTAGAGGTGGTAGGACGAAGAAATGTTATGCGATATTGAATTTATGAAAATTGAAAAGAGAAGAGGAGATAAGACGCCACCCTGAGGTACACCAGTGGTGGTGTTACACCAGCAAGAAAAACGTTCTTCAAGGCGAACCCGCTGTCGGCGTCCGTACAGGTAGGAACGAAACCAGTCAATCACCGTTGCAGATATGTTGTTTGAGCGAAGAATGGCAAGAAGAATATCAAAGTCAACCGTGTTAAAAGCACTGCTGAAATCTAAGAGTGTCAGCACAGTTAACTGTGCTGACACTCTTAGACTTAAACTGTTAATTTGGTTATGGACTAATCGTTCAAGTACTTTCGACAAAAAAGGAAGTATTGATATGGGACGGTATTCTGAGTAAGATTAAGGGTTAGCTTTTTTTGGCAAAGGGATTATATATGCTTCCTTCCATAAGGAAGGAAACACATCGTAGGAAACAGAAAAATTAAAAAGGTAACTAAGTATGGGAAGAATGAAATCTAATGTAGGGATCAGCATGTTTTGGCTGATTCCATCAATTCCAATAGCGGTAGAAGTTATTGAGAGTATGCTCTTCTCAACATCACAAGCGGTGAATTGACTAAAGAATAATGATGGTAGGTCAGGGATTGTCCGGTTAGAGAGAGAGAATAAAGTATCAGCTTTTGATGACGCGTCCATAATACACGACTTGAAAAAGTGTTGGTTCAAAGAATCTATATCTAAGTTATTAGGAATAGATACCTGTCTAGATTTACCAACCCCTAAAGATCTCAGGAACTTCCAAACTTTCTTAGGGAGAGACAGAAACGATAGGGTCGTGGGGGAAATGACAAACCGAAAACGGACACCAGAGTCGGTGGCAGGTCCATCCGAGACAAAATGACCTGTTTTTAAAATTGTTAAATAGAGTCTAAATCCTACATTTATAGTCTAAGCATGTTTTCCTTTTATTTTACAAACAAGAGACAAAAAAAAAAAAAAAAGAGGACTCACTTAGTATTTAAGAAATAACATTCGTATTGTTAATAACATCCGCATGTATCCAATGATGTATGTAGTAAAATGTAATAAAAATGTTTAAATATGTCAAAATAAATCGAAATCTAAAAAGAGTACGGACCCGGAGTCTGTAGAGCGTAGTTTTACAAATTAAAAAAAAAAAAAAAAAAAAAAAACTTTCTTAGGATCCCTTTCCTGAACAGACTCATGAATATGGCGTCTTTGGGCATCTCTACACACCACATTGCAGTGATTCCGAACCCTGGTATATCGAACTTTATTCATATCAGTTGGATAACACTTGTATTTAGTTTTAGCAACTGCTTTTTTATGTTTGAGTATTTTAATATCGTCAGTGAGCCAAGGTGCAGATGTGTGTTTTATTTTCACTGCTCTTAAAGGGGCATGGACATCATACTGTTGAATAATCATTGAGTTAAAAATTGTTACCTTTTCATCAATTGAATTGGCATCCATTACTGGAGACCAATCAACTTTTTTAACGTCATTTGTAAAGGCATCACGATTCATTCCACTAAAATTGCGTTGCAAAATAATTGTAGGTCTTGATTTAGGGGGACGAATCTTACATGAAAAAAAGATTAAGTCGTGATATGAAAAATTATCAGCTGAACATTGACCATGCTTAGCAACAAGCTCCAATGAAGAGACCATAATAAGGTCCAGACAAGAGGGAGCTGAGTTTGGAAAATGATGAGTAGCATTAAGAGGGAGAATGTGCATGTTGCTAGCTTGGACAAGTGTTTCTAATAAGGAAGTGCGATGATTACGTTTTAAAAGGCAAGTATTGAAGTCACCCATAATTATGGTATGATTGTAGGATGGCATAAAATCTGTCAACAGCTTTTCAAAAGAAGGGAAGTAGTTGCTGGTATCAGAGTTACTATAGTAGGCTCCGAGGAGAGTTTTAGTATGTGAGAGAAGAACTTCAATGAAGAGATGTTCACCACCGTCGAGGGGAGGTGGTTGAGTGGATGTGCTAATAATTGTAAAAGGAATATGGGCACGGAGATAAATGGCTACACCACCACCACGACCACGTGTACGATCATTGCGAATGAGGTTAAAGCCGGGTAAAGAGTATGAAACTGAGGGAAGAGATGGCTTAAGCCATGTTTCGGAGACTAGTATAGCGTGAATGTTCTTGTTATCGAATGACGCCAGCATATTAGAGATGTGGGCCGGAATGCTCTGTGCGTTAATATGAATAATGTTAAATTTTTTAGGTACATCAGAGAAATGAGACTTCAAGGTATCAGACAGAGACGGAATACTCGAAAAACTGTCATCATTACTATTAGATGATAAAGATAAATAATGATGATCGCTATTATAAGATATGTCTAACATAATACAATAAAATTAAGATACTATAAAATTTTTTAGATATAAAAAAGATATACAATATAATAATATATAGGTTACCAAAAGTCTAGTACCTTCTCGGCACTATCCAAATTCTACCTGCCGGTTACTTAGTAATAATTAAGATACAATTTACAAACAACAAATAATACCACCTGTACATTCCCGAAAAGGCAACAGGTAGGTAAGTAAGTATGCATGACATTACAAGAAAATAATCAAATCAAAGGAAAAAAATAACAATATACAAAACGTACGAATCTAAAAACAGCACAAAAAAAAATGACAACTACATACATGACAGTGACATAACAAACGTGAACAGACCATAGAGAAATTACAAAGATAAAAAAAAACTATAGTTTGTTTTGTTTTGTTACACATACCTACGAACAAAAATAAATAAATTGTAGTGCAACTACCGCAAAATATTGAATATGCCATGCATACGGAACAAAAGGGTGGGTATATCCATATATACCCACGCACCCACAAGATAATACAATTTTGTAGTAATTCCATGGTGCATTCGAGAACGACAAAAACACTACTTTTTTACACTACACTAGTTTAATTTTCATTTTGACTTTTTTTGATTAAAAAATAAACTCTTGCTGTAACAACATGTAATTTTCCCAAAGATAAGCCATAAATTAACATAATATAAGTCTTAAATTAACTACCAATTATCCATACATATTTTATTTTCTTAAAGAATTTTTAAAATATGAAATCCTTAGAACAAAATCAAAATACAATTTGTATTATATTATGTTCAACAAATAGTTAATTAAATGCGAGCGGCATAATGCTCCCTACGCGCCCACTAACGTTCCACGCAAAAGCGCGCCTATCCAAGAGTTAATGGGGAAAGGTTGGTTCGGCACTGGACGATCGGGCTGATACAGTAGGTACAGTAACCACGTCCATGATAAGTGTTTAAAATGATATTGTATTTAGTAGGTATAACTGTATTTATATAGAGCACACTGAAAGTTCTGTGCTCCTGGCCGCCTATAAATGTTTGAATTTCAAATGTTATATTTATTTTAATATAATACCTATTTCATTGTTTTTTTTTGTGGGATGTCGCGTATCAATAGCTTTTTATCATAAAGGGAAGTCCGTCAAAAAATGGAATTATCGCGAAATTTTTGAGGTTGATGACTATTTATGATTTTTAGAGTTCAGTGTCTCCACTTCAAAAATGCATTTGAGAGGGACGCACCTTATTTCAGAGACGTTGATACGCAGAATTTGGTCTTTTTGATCACTGTTTCTCTCCATAATTAAGTTTGGCGACAACTGTGATCACTAAGGAAAATGTGGCCACTGTCAGCACTGTGCAACTAATTGAAATAACCAGCGTATCACCTATATGAGGAGATTGGATTACTTTGCCGGGATTGGTATGAGCCAAATTCACAAAATCTTAAATCAACATATAAAAGTTAGAAGACATTGTTGATGCTGGATTCGTTGACGTTGTGGACCCAGAAAAACGGATGTTCAAATGCTGTGTATGACAATGTGACAGGAGATAATACATATATGATATGCTGGAAAGAAAGCAAGTCTTCTGCATGGGTGTTCGAGGGCGAGAAGCGTAGGCAAAAACTATTGTGTATATTTTTTCTACCAGACAGGTCTTGTCAGCACAATCCCACTTGAAAAACAAAAGACAATTAATGCTGATTACACCACCACTTGTTTGCCTTGTGTATTTAATAAAGTTAGTGAATAACGATCAAGAAGTTGCATCTTATAGCACCCTGACAATGCTTAGGCGCACACTGTGATCAAGACAAAGCCATATTTGACTTCTGAAAAGGTAGAGCTCGTGACCCACACAGACCTAGCACCGAGCGTTATTTTTATTTTTCCAAATATCAAGGATTTGATCAGATGTTTGACATTTACAAGACCAGAAGTGGCCGTGATAACTTCTAACCAGCACATAGAAAAGATGCTATCTGACCAGTTTTTCAAAAAACGATTTGAATGAATGAAAAATGTTTAAAATTTAATGTAGAATAATTTGAAAAGCAGTTAATGTAAAAAGTCCTAAAATAAACATGTAATTGGTTTAATTTAGGAGATACGCATATGTTTCAGTGTACCTACCTCACTTATTATTATAATATCATATGATTATAGTTATTATTACTCACTTATTATTACATATTACGCAAAACTGTATTTGGGTTAAAAAAAAATTGTATTTGTCATTCACATTAAATGAAAATATCTACAGTATTTTCAGTATATTTTGAAGCAGAGATGGTTCAGTGGTATTGGCTATGGACTGCCGCAAAGCAGGTCCATGGTTCGAATACTGCCGCGGGCTTGAGCTTCAACGCATGGTGGAAGGGTATTTTGCGAAGGCCCGCCTGGCTAGCGGCCACCCTCAAGTAGAAAATCTGTCGCCAAGCACCTAACGGTGTGTTCCGGCAGCAGTCCTTGACAGCCAGTGAAATTACAGGGCATATGAGACAGAACAGTGACGGGCGCAGTGCAATTCGTGACTTGTGACGAAATGGATCTGTTATAGGCAGAGGTTAGTCCACTTAACATCAGATGGGCCTCAAGCTTGTTCCGTCACACAAACATAGAACAAAAAGTACAAAGAAATTTGGTACTCTTAATATAATAATTTAATTTAAAAAATTATATTCATTGTTTCTCTTTGGTTGATTTGGCACTCTTAATACATTCTTTATCAGATTTGCTTGTTAATAAATATTATAAATTAATTAGAAAAACACTCACGTGAAGGAAGGGTACTTTGACTCGGGTTTTTAAGCATTTTAGATGTTCATCATCAGGGCGAGTGCGTAGCTTCGTCTACGAGCTCCCGGTAGGCACTCAATTTGTTTGTTGTTTCTAGCTACCTTATAAATCAGGTAACAGTTACTGATTGGTTTTAAAACAACAGGCAAAGCATTACCAAGTGTAATGGACTCATAAAAAAGCCTTCCTCGAGCCTATACTTTTACATAATGCGACAGTTCAATGACTTGATGATGTCGTAAAAGAATAGCGTAAGTAATTATTTTCAGTGTTCAATTTTATCATTCAATCAAGTAATCCAATTAGTGCGTTTCTCAACTAATTATTTTAGATTTCAACACTTTTTCTTTTGTTTATGTTATAGGTATGCCTTTATTGTTCAAATAATGACCGAGTGAAGCCTTTGTAGATATACAAAGACGTACAATATCTGTGTGATTTATTCGAGCTTCATTTACCACAGCAGGACAAACGAGAAAAACCTGGTGGCCCTTTGAAGCACTTGAAAGCTCACAGTCGTCAAACCTCTAGTGCCCGAACAAAAGAAGCTATTCATAGCACATCAATAAACATTTCTCTAACAAAGAAGTTCCCAGAATTTGCGCAACTTCAGTAACTGTGACTTACGATGCCACACCCGAAGAATGTTGACCTGAATACGTCCACAGTGCTTAGGTTGTATTGATTGATCCCTATTTGTTCTTTGACTAATTGTAATTAAAATGTATGGGAATCATCTATTACAACTGGATTGTCTCACGTATTTTATAATTGTAAGTACTCACTCATACATATTAGAGTAACATGTACTTCCGTCATCCCGGAAATTGAAATTGCATAGACATGTGTAATACATAATATACATCATAGTTTAGAACAGAATATTTTATCAATTGGCGAGGTATTCACTATAGATAATACTAAATTTTAAGTATTTACATCACATACCTCCAGGGTGTATCAGATTTTAGTTATAAAGTTGAGTTTTCTCCATATTCATCACATTTCACATGGAAAAGGCGTGATGATATTCACAACGGCTGAACGGATTATGGCAAGTAATACCTAATATTATTACGTTTTCTATATTAGGTATATATATATATATAACACTTAGTATACATATATTATTATTTTACTTACTTATATTATTATATTACTGCAGTGTGGGGCGTAGACACCGCGCCGTCACATCTTTCTGAAACCAACGTGAGGGCTGGCGCCGCGGCTACTTCGGTGGAGTAACTCAGCGTGGTGCAAGTTTGCTAACCTCGGCAATGGTAACATATTTGGTGTAGTGACGATGGGACCGTGGGGACTGCGAGCTCATCGTATTTTCCAAAACTTATCAGAGCGCTTGGTCGATGCGACGACGCGTGATCAAAATGCTGGCGCCTGGCACCTATTTGGCCCAACGAATAAGCATTGCGTTTCAACGGGCCAATGCTGCCAGCATAACATGCAGAGCGCGCTGCTAACTGGTAGTGAGTTGGATCATTTGGACTGCCTGTGAGTCTGCAATGACTTATAGGTTGTCTAAATGCTTTTATTGTAGTAGCTGTATTATTGTATTATTTATTATTGTTCGTAATATTCAGTTAAAAGAAAGTTACTATATTTGTATAATTATACAATGTATAGGAATCTACGAATAACAAATGTATAGGATCTTACGAATAACATATATATTGTTATTCGTAGATAGGCATGTATATTTAATTGTAAAGGTAAGATATCTTTATATTAACAAATTTTCGACATCTACCTATAAACTTCCTTATATATAAATTATTTTGAAAATACTATCGTCAACCGCATCTACTCTTTTTAGGAGCAAACGTAGTTAAGGTATGTAGGTATTAAGTACCTCCGTAAGCCCAAAATATTTGAAAAAAATCCACTGCATATCCAGGAAGATCGTCGATAAGTCAATTACACGATTTCGCCTAAACAAACTTAGTACATAGGTATTCAGTAAATTTAAATGTAGCAGACGAGGTGCGTCGTAGTTCCAAGGTTACTCTTTGTTGTATTGTCGACCTTTACAAAGTTCACCCACACTAAAGATCACTACGTACAATCTAATGTCAATTAGTTTTTGCGTTGTTAGATTATTTTTATAAACTGAAAAAAAATATTATTACGAATGAAGTTTCCAATGTGAATTGATATAATTTAGTAAATGTCAACAACTTTTCATTCATTTGAAATTCAAATTACGTACTACTTTATTTATTTTGTACAAAACTTAACTTTACTACAAAACTTAATTGCAAACCCTCGCGCATGGTACTAATTTACAGAAAATAAGACTGCAGTACGTACAAAAACCATAGTTTATTTAATAGTCATTATAACAACCAGGTTTACCAGGCACCCACATACTCTATAATGACAAACTAACCGATCTTTAACAAGCTACGTATCTACTGTGATAAGAGTAGGTAAGTACTACGTGTACATAATCAATTAACCAAACATAGAAGTAATGTATTTATAAAATTAGTCTAATATGTGCAGTGTGCACATGACCATTATAGTCTTTATTAAAAGTAGGTGATCTTTCCGGTAACTCGCTGATTAAACACGAAAACTCGAAAATCACTTTCATGCTTCAAAAACAAACAAAGCTGGTTTCATGCTGAAGAAATTTGGCAGGTGGATAGTTTATAGGTAGCAGACCTCAGTTAAGAACAGATTTTGTATTTTACGCGAGATCTAATTGAAGGTCATAGCGATAAAAATTAAATTGTAAGTTTAAAGTCAAAGTCATTTATACAAGAGCCGAATGAAGAGAGACAAATTAGGGTTGTTTCGGAAGTATTGTGAAATAAATTCAAAAGTAAGTTTCATGACATATAATAAATATAATACTGTACTTAGATTTAATTTAATTTTAGGAATAGGACTAATTACGGGACACAAATAGGGTTTAAAATTTTATATGAAAGTCCTATGATTAAGCTGAAACTGGGACATTTCCTATAGTATAGTGTGTAGACATCGGCTCACATTACCAACGTAATTACTCTTTGATTTAGGGGTTTAAGTGGGTATTCAAGGGAATAAGAGTGCGTTTAAAGCCCTAATAGTAATATAAAGACAAAGTCGAGGTCAAGGTAGACGAAGATAATATGACGAGGTACATCAATGTTGCAGTAATGAAATTTAAAATATTTATATCAAATATAAATTAAAATTATAATAAAACTAAAGTAAACAAGAGCAAAGCTGCTGTTGGTTTCAATAATAAAAATTGCAACTGCTAATACAGCTTTCCTTAAAGTTTTTAATAGTTTGGGAAACAACTGAGAACAAAACGGAATCCCACGGTCACGCAATTGAATGCAAATATCCATAATCAACGGACCAGATCTGCATGATATCAGAGCTTGATCCGGTTCTGCTAAGCGCCAAATTAGTGTAGACGGCGCATGACTCACTTATATAATATACTCTTTATATGAACCACTTGAATTATAGACTATAATTTACATAAATCAAAATAGGAGATACTGATTTCTCAAAGTGTTGCATTGCTTAGCATAGTTCATAGAAAGCATTAAGAAATGTCATGAAATTAGGTGAATCAAATCTTTGCTAAAGTATTTTCGTTGTTTTGACCAAGGCAAACATCTGCCTCATAAAATATACAAATAAAATGCATTAGCCGGTAGCTGTAACTAAGTCATGACCAACAAAAAAGGGTTGACTATACCTACATACAATTACTTACACTATATCGTACTTACAGCTTAAACTAGACTTTTCCATTATGAATACACAACGGTCACGGTGACTGATTCTGCAAAACATCGTATCTACTACAGCAGATTATGTAATAGTTACAGATGCTATGTAGTAAAGAGCATACACAACCAGTACCTAGGCAAGACAAGGAAAATTAATAGTAGGTACCTTGTCATGATAAAATATGCTCTAAAATTATGTCCAATTATATTAGAAGGTTATTAGCAGATGTAATAGTGATAATATGATATGGAAATAAGATGTGCTTGTCATTCAGTGGATTCTAGCCGTTACTCAGGGATACAATGCCATGAGAATCTTCAACATATTTTAACAAACATTTGATCCCACAGGTTTACCGTTTGTTCCCTCATTATATTACTTAATTTACAAGTTTAAATTGTGTGTTTGTA
This sequence comes from Plagodis dolabraria, assembly GCA_963854805.1. Classification (NCBI taxonomy): domain Eukaryota; kingdom Metazoa; phylum Arthropoda; class Insecta; order Lepidoptera; family Geometridae; genus Plagodis; species Plagodis dolabraria. The sequence goes on from OY978442.1 coordinate 19,564,237, forward strand.
ATTATGCTTAAATTCTCAAACCATGGGAATTGCTTTGCAGTTTGTGGCGAATGTCTTTCGGCCGTCAAACTAACCATGTTTTATACTTACAGTAAATACGAAAGTACATGTATTTGGCACTTTTATCGTTTTTTTTGCGCAATTGTTTGAGGAATAACGCATATTATTGGCAAATATGATATGGTTAGATATATGAAGGGCTGAAAAGTGATGATTGGTATACTTGCCATATTTATTAATTAGCTCACGACCCGAGGGACGGAGGCGTTTCAGATCAATTAGGAGCTTGAAAAGGAAAAATAAAACAAAACGTGAATTAAATAAATGCAATCTCAAAGCCCGCTGCAAGTGGCGGCTAAGATCTGTTGTTGATCCGAAATGCGCGCAAATCAGAGTAAATAATATTTTTCACATGGATGCGATTAAAAAATTTGAACACGGATTTCAGGTGAGTCAGGATATAATTAGTCGCATTTTAGCGAAAGTTATATGTGAAAATTTGAAGAAAAATAAAATTAAAACAGTATTCAGTTATTTTTAGCAAGCAGTTACTAAAAACCTTGAGCACAAATTTGTTACCAAAACATCTATACATAACATATTATATTTTCTGAATCCAAATAATGATTACCTGAAGTTTATTTTCAAAGTTAGGAGTTTATCTTCAAAGTGACTCAAAGTTTCATATTTAATGTAGTTGGATAATATGAATCAGATAATATCAAATATTCTATCTTCTTTTAGAGGTTAGTAACGAAGTATATAATTATGTAGTTGTTCTAAAAAGGTCATGTTGCTATTCCCACTCAATGTATTTATGACATCAGGTTAAGATCTCTTTCAAGACTGAGACTGAAATGGCAAAAACCGTATCATCACAAAAACTATAAATTGATCGTTATCGTATATTTATAACTTGCCGATTACTTAATTTCATGTAAGCGTTTAATGAAATTGGTTTAACAATTTCTCTGTAAACTTTAGAGGGATTTCTTTACTTTGATAGTATACAGGTAGTGATGCAAATGAAATACTACTTTTTACAAAGACAAAACGGCGAACTCATAACGTCAGTAATTTTGCATCATTTGCGTCGCGTTCTCATGAAGATAACGGTAGTACTTGCCGTGGTACCTACAGCTGCGCAGGCGCCGTCAAGTGGAACCGACGGCAGTTCCCATGCTGAAACTGTATACTCTTGTCAAGTTTACGACGCCGCGCCGCCGCTTCTTCTCATACCCAGTGTATCATAGCTTATGTGATATGTCTAAGTATTACGGTCTATTTATTTTACTGATATACCTTATACCGATCGCACTTCTTAGTAAGAAATATTAGCTAAATCCTCCAAGATAGAAAAAATATAAGGAAACAGCTTCAAAAACCGATTAATATCTACGCAGTTTTTTCCACGCTCCAATGACAATCAGATATATAAATAGAATAAATATATATTATAGAAAAAAAAATGCTAGCTTTTGTCGAAAAATTTCGAATATTTTTCAAGATGGCTTGAATAAATTAATGCTGAACCAAATGGAATAAAAATATCTTATTACTTGTTAGTGACCTCTATGGCCACCAAGTGGTCTCATTGGAAAAGTTATATAGAATCAAAGTAAAAGTGTGGATATTCAGTAGTATATAGTATTTAGAGTAACGCAACCAAAAGGCAACGGTAATGCACCCAAAAACGGAAACTCTGCTGTTTGAGTGTCGGTCTGTATCTCATGGACCTCTAGAACTCGCAAACGGATTGGTCTTATAATTATTATAAACCTACAACTTCGATTTTATGTGTTCAGTGTGGTGTTGACTTAGAAATTCATATGTACTTATAATTTTTCAGGGTGTACATAAAAGAAAATGTAGCAATACAAATATTTTTTTTAGACCATCTTTGCATAGATATTTGCCGAAGCAGCCATGCCCCGAAAATACCTGTACAAGCTGGAAGGTAAACGACTCCTGTGGCCTATCCACCCAGTCCTGCAATATCTGATGAACCACCTCAACTGTCCAGACTCCAGGTACCAGCCCTAGGTTGGACTAGCCGCTCCCTCCATTTCTCGAGCATGGACTGTCGAGCGATGAACTTCCATACTTCAACTTCACCCGACACTTCACGAGGAGGGTGCTCACCTTGGAGACGAAACCACACGCCAATGGTTCTTCGCCTATAGATCCCACGGAGGGTGACAACTTTTTTGACCCGCTATTAAGTTGATTTCATTGTTTACCTATGTATAAAGGTTTACTAACAGATTCTCAACCACTGCCAATAGATGCCCAATGTCCGTGTCACATCACTATCGGTAGCTTGAAAAATACGTAATCTACTAGATGGCTTTTGTGTAGGTGCTACGATATTAGTCTCGTTGGCATAAGTAGGTATATAAGATCTTGGTTAGGGCCTGTTTCAGAATGTTCGAGTAAGTGCCGGTTATACTACCCAGAACTTATTTATTAAATAAACACTGTCTTTGCGTTTCACATATTTATTTCATCAATATAGTCTATCCATCGGTTAAACGAGCTGCATGTTCACTGTCATTTTATCATTCAGTTATTTTATGTGTTGGTTAGCAACCCGAAACTTTATTAGGACATTCTGAAATGGGTCTAAGAGTAGTAATCAACTTGAAAAAAAAAATTTTGGACCTTTATCAGCAAAAGTAAATTAAACGACCATAAAAATATATGATTTATTAGGGTTGTTTTTTTTAATTTCGGATCAGACAGAAGAAACAATTACGAAGCCTCCGATTACATTCGTCGTTCCGTCCGTAGGTGTCTTCTGACCTGTAATAGGTTATATAATTAATATAAAATCTCCACAAAATACTTACAATAATGGTGGATTAGAATAATGAAATAAATAGAGCAATTTAAAGGTTGTGGTGTTCTCCATAAAAGTGACATATTTCTTCAACCGTTTTTGTTTTTGCTCTATCTTACGAGTATACAGTATGATCATATTACAAGTTCTAATTTTCTATTCTTGGCTGCTTTCTGTTCGAGCAAAATTTAAATCAAAGGTCGCGCCGCTGATTAATAGTACGTTTAACCCCTACTACAAGGTTTGGAATTGTGTGGGTATGCTGCCAATTGGTAGTGGGCTGGAGAATTTGGGCTGCCTGTGAGTCTGCAAGGACTTGTCTAAATGCTTTCATTTGTAGGATTTTTATCTAATTAATGATCAGTATAACGTACATTAAAACTCTTTTTAGCAAAAAAAATTACTAAATGGCCTGGTAGTGGTGAATTCATGGCGCAAATGATCTATCTCTAAATTTGACAGATACTAGCTATATTAATAATAAGTATCAATAGAAACATAATTTTTAAATATATCTGACACTCACTATAACATTATACTAATTGAAAAACTAGATAAACTATCCAATCGAAAATTGCAAATAATAGATATGTCACTACAACAGACGTTCACTTTCACTGTATCTAGGCCGGACGCAGTTTTTAGACCATAAAGGATGTTGCTTTATCCATTGTTCTCACTCAAGATAAAATATTGCACTTGTTCCTTACGTAAAGGCGCTTAGTGGTTGCGAGGGTGATGAATGTGCCCAAAGAATTCATAGAATTATTAGAGGGACTTCTTATTACTATTTTTACAACTAGCGACCCATCCCGGCTTCACACGGATGCATGCATGCAACGTTCACAACTTTTTCGTCATTAGACAATACAAACATGTTTTCTTTGGAGGTTTTTCTTGAAAAGTTAAAGGTTGCTTTTGACATCACATTATAAACCGCTAAAATTGACAGTGTTTCTCTAGTATATTATGCGTATAAACATTACTCTTGAATCACTCTCTCGATTAAAAAATACCGCATCAAATCCGTTCCGTAGTTTTGAAGATCTAAGCTTACATAGGGACAGACAGCGGGAAGCTACTTTGTTTTATATGTAGTGATAGTGATGTTTATATTTTTTATTAAATTTTTATTCGATACATTTATTTATGATTGTTTTTATTGTGACTGGGCAGGGTTACATCGATTAGGAACTGAGCCCCTCTCAGTTCCTAGTGCCAAGCATAGTTAAATTTTAATATCTTTATTATATATAAATTTATGAGGTTAGAATTGAGGCAGTAATCCCAATGCATGGTCATTATTACACGACTGGCCAAAAAAAGACAGTTATATTTTCAGGGTTCATGTATGTATGTTTGTGAGCTTCTTTATTCCACCATAACTTCTAAACGGCTTAACCGATTTTGATGTAAGGGATATCGTTAGTTTCGTCTTGATAACCCAAGTAACACTAGGTACATAAAAAAAATAGGAAATCAGACTGGCGGACGTTAGACTCCGTATGGTGGGGTCAAAAAAATATATTTTCAGCCATACCTATCGAGTGGGGTATCAAAATGAAGAGCTTTAAAAAACGATTCTATAAATATATAGAACTTGCAGTTTCAATTTCAATGGAACGTTTGATCGCTCAACGAAAATAAATAAATTGCAGTTGGGTTTTTTAAATTTTTAATTAATTTATTCTTGTAAAATATATTTGTCATATATAATATATGTATATCTAGAGAATATTGTCTTAGGATAAAGTATGATTTTGTTATTCAGATCCACAAGGTATATAGTGACTCATGAAGTGTCAGGAATTATTCAATGTGTTTATTTTTTATAGCATTGGGATGGTGGTACAGTGTACAAATAATAAACTGCAGACAATTATCCAGTTAGATCTACGAAGACAAACTTTATTTGTCTTAAATTATCGAATATAGGCAATACTGCTTAAATTATCGAATATAGGCAATATGAATATGTCGAATGCATTCGTAATAATATAAGATATAGCTACTGTCGAGGGAAACTTGATCCACGTGGCGCACTCTTTACTAACCGACTTCCAAAAAGGAGGAGGGTCTCAATTTTTTTATGTTTATTACCTCAGAACTTTTGACTGGGTGAACGGATTGTAAAAAATCTTTTTTTTGTTTGAAAGCTAATACGTTTGGTCTCATATACATTTATCAAAATCGGTCAAGCCGTTTTTGAGTTACACTCCAATAACTGAAAAATATTTTCCTATATTGATGATATAGTCGTTGACAATGAATGACAGTCGATCCCCTAAGTAGCAAGGGTCACTAAAAGGAGTGAAAAATCATTTTTTAAACAAAAAATGAAACCTACACTCAAAAGTGTGAAATAACTTGTCGAAGTCGGTACCATGCACACCATGTGATATTAGGAGGTACTATTGAACTATCATGGTACCGACTTCATTATCACTTCGACGTGTACGTAGGCTTTTGCCATATCGTCGTTACTCAATAAAATGACGGTAAAATTCTATCACGTTATACATGACATAAACTGGTGTGACTCAGTCACACGCATAGCTACACAGAATATTAAATTGACGGATTGACTCATCGATGCGGTTTAAACAAATAAACATAATAGATTGAAGACTCATTGAAAATTATAACAATTGTTATTGTTTTATTAATTAATTATTATTTAATAAATAATAAAATTGTCTTTAGTCATGCATGATGATTTAGAATGAATAACAGAGCTCAGCTAAATACTTACAATTTACGAGTTATCTCAATGTTTTAATGAATACATTCAGGCGGAAATCCATATTTAATAACAACAAATATTTTAGGAAAACATTAAATCAATATTTTAATAAAAAACTTCAAAAATATAACAAAATATATCTTGCGACAACTAAGCTTATTTTTCCTGTTAAGCTGGCGTGATGTCATAAGCGCCACGCAGCGAAACCGGAAGAGTTTTCGACGCGTGCACTTCTACACGAAGCATCCTCAGGAGATTTTGACTCTACGAGCGCACTATCGAGAAATGGTGCTTTTTATTTTACTGTACTACTATTTTACGAGGAACTAAACCCTATTCTTACCATAACATTGAATAAATAACTCTGTTATTATATATATTCTTATATGCCTATATTCTCTCCATCCGTCCTGTTAATTTTGAAACGGAATTGGTAATCGGTTGAAATTTTAATATAATTATTATATTTTTTATGAAATATATGCCTATCAAATGATAATTTGTATTAAACGAAAAGTAAAACATAAGCTGTACAACATACTACACTAAAATCAATTGTCATATAACGCTGCATAGATGTTATTTGGTGCAAGTAGGTTTAGCATGCTCTAGCTTGAACAAAATCTTCAATAATATGAGTTGAAGGCTGTTTTCAGGTCACATAGCCTCTAGTTAGTAGTAACCTGTTCAAGTAATGAAATATGGTATGCGGAATAACTTCGCCTGATGATATGATTGAAGATTTTGCTCAAGCCAAACCATGCGAAGTCTAGAAGAGGATCTGTATATCTCATGCAAAGAACTGCTACTTGAATACAAGGTTAGATTCTAGGGGACAGATTTTTTAATTGAAGCTGAGAAAACAAACACAGTTTCTTGCGTTACTTACTTAGTTATAAGTGTAAAGTATGTAAGGCACACAAAATTATTTTTTTGTGTACCTTACATACTATCAATACCTTCATCAGGCTTTATAGCATTAAATACAAATTAATGTGTCAACACTCCAAAAACATTTTTATTAACTACTTACTTAACTGCAATATCTTTTCCATAACAGTACTTACCGACGACAACGTGTTTTAGCTTTATACTTTAATTTTATTGATCCCTTTTTTTGGCTATCATATTACCACGGTAAATATCTCTGTATTACTGAACTAACTGACACTCTGAAATAATTAGCATTCGAACTAGTCGAAGAGACATCGTTTAGCTATGTGTATTCTACCGATTTTACAAAGGGGAATGCTCTGCCGAGCTCTTTGATCTCATTCCTCCTCAGTAATTTTATCATCGCACGTCTTGTCACCGCCTTAATGCCCATACTCACATTTTGCAGGCTTGGACGTCCCACACCATCCGTTTCAAGTGGTAGTTTTTGCCGCATACCGTGAAAATATGAGACGACCTTCTTTATTCGATCTTGCCTCCTAGCTATGACATGGGGTCTTTTGAAAACGTGATTAACAGAGTTCTTGAGGGTCGGCAACGCATTGACAGTATAACTGGCTGCTGGCATTGGAGATGTCTACAGGCGCCGGTAGCCATTTACTATAAGGCGGGTCGTATGTTGGTTGCCGAATGCCATAAAACAAAACTGTTCAATAAGGTCAAAATATTGTCAATGGTTTTAAGCATACGGTCTTCGCGTTTTATAAGTATTCTAATAATTGGGGAATGTAACCTTTCTGTCACAATAGTTATGAAAATTGCATTTATAAAAAGAGATTAAAATTTAATATAGATCATATTTTAATTATTTTTGTTTATAATTAATACTTACTTTTTTATAATGCGACAAAATCAAAACGGTTTTATGCGAATAAAACCGTTTTGATTTTGTCGCGAACAGGTAGCTTATGATCTAGCTAGATCAAATTGTAATTGGGTTGGTTAAATTATGAGACCTTTAAAAAGCAGTTCTCCATCCGTGTACAGACGAAGGAAAAAAGTAGACACTCGCATCACTAAATATAAAAATCAATGCAAGTGTGCCTATGAATTTGTACTTATTCATTACGTGTATATTATGAACATAAGTAAGCCGTTCAACCTGAAACTTCACTCTACTGATATAAAGCTACGATGTTTTACTTACGGTGGGTACTAAATGCTTAGATTTTTATTCTATTCTACAAGCAACCAAGTTCCAAAAAATAAAGGTTACTTACTACCTTTATTTTTTGGAACAGCTCCTCAAGCATTTAACCAAAAAAGGTCAATAAAGGCCCTGGCCTTTTTTGCCCGCCTGGGCAGCCAGCGTCATGGTTGTTTCCTATACGAGCTTTACCCTGACTAATTGCCATAGATTTGAAAAATATACTGCTTGAAGATTTGTGACATTGTTGTAATTGTACCTTTAGTTGAAAACACCATGACTTTGGTAGCAACGGCAGATGTAAAACATAAATATTTTTTATATGTACTATTTGTAATTAAATATTAAACCATAGGTAGTCATCAACTGAGTCTGAACAACTTTTTAATCTGAAACGCTACTTCCATCTCTGTGTAAATTAATACACTAAACTGAAGTTATGTATGTTATGCTCTACCATTGAAGTTTTTCTAAACATGAACTAAGTTAAGTAAGACGATAACTTAACCATCAAATAGTATAGGCATATTCTAATAGATGGCGTTAATTTAGTTCACGTTAAATGAAACAGATGTCATCACTCTACTGTCTCTACAACGGAGAATGGAAGGGCTCTACAAGCAACGACTGAAATGGTCCCCAAGCCCCAAGCAAGCAAGCTTTTGCCTCCCACGCAGAACGTGTAATGTTTTGTATGTCTCTACTGGAAGCAAGCTTTACATTGCGCGGTACGTTGGGATCAGTGAAGTATAAAATCAAAGGTGACCTGTAATGTATAATGTATTATGTATGTTTTCGAGAAAGTTGTGATTTGGTGAGCTGGGAAGTGAGCGCGGGACCGGCGGCGGCGGCGGCGGCAGCTTAGCTGCCGGTACCGCCAGTATAGTCGGGTTTGCTACAGTGAGTGGCAGGTGGCACGCTGCCCCAAGCAAGACTAGAACTTGCGCTCGCGAAACCATCCTTGTGTTTATAACACTTGTTCACTCCATTTCAAAGAGTTAATTGATATATTTTGTGAGTTCAACTGTACACAACCAAAAGTTATTTGTGAACAAATCAAAAGTGTGGTGAAGTGTTTCGAAGAAATACCGGCTTTGACAGTCATGTCGTCAAGTACAATTTAAGTGCAAAAATAGTCTTAGTTTGTCTGACAATGATCAAAACTACCGTATGAACGTACCGTATGGTATTGTTGTGAAACTTTCCTATATCGGTACCGATTCCAAGTAAGTGCCTGCCCACAAATAACTTGAAATATGGCTAAGTTATTTTTAAGTAGGTATATTTTGTGAAGATGAGAGAAGTCTGACAACTGTGTTTAAAAACTTGGTGAGAGTTTCTTAATTTATATTTAACTACGCATGTGTACCATTGGAATTGAGAAGCGTGACATTAAAATAATTTATGGTCCGTGCGTTCCATGTATGATCTGTTGCGTGTAGTTAATTATTATTGGTGCTGGCTTCAAGTGTTGATTTAAACGAGACTGATATGGAGAGATAGTTGGACCATTGTTGGTGGTTGGGTTTTCTGATCCCTGGTTGACGGTGTAGTGGAGCATGCCGACACAGTGCGAGGCCGCTGAGTTGAATGCCCGGAGCGGTGGCTACGGTCGCCGTGCATTCAAACACCCGTACCTACTTACTTACCTCACCTCTGTAATCTCATTTGTTTCTTAGCGGAACTGATTTTATATTCAGGAGGCTTGCGCATTTCGGAGTTTTCACATTAAAAACTACTTTAAGTCATAATAAACAAGTCGTGCATGGGAATGTTTTCAAAAGCACAACGAATGTGTAGTTTTCTACCTACTACTATAAGTTGTACTTTTGGCAATACAATGTACATAAAAATATACAAAAACACCGACTTCTAAAACAAAAATTGCACTAAAAAGTAAATAAACCAAACCATCGTATAGAGTTATTTTGTTCTTTTACATCGACAAGTGAAAATGAGAATATCATTAATGAAATCGAAGCCAATTTAATAACGAATTATTAGGGATGACTCAAATAGGTAATACTCGTCAGATCTCACTTAAATTTAAATGGAGCTGGTAGGTACTTGTCATGTGGTCCCAACAACATGACCGAATACAAAAAAAAAACATTAAGATCAGCACATTCTGTAAATAGTTATGATGTGAACCACACAATAAAAAATACACATGATTTGAGAACCTTCTTCCTTTTTGAAGTCGCTTAAAATAAACAAAATACTACCATTGAAATAATGTTTATTTCAAAGTAGGTTACTAGAATCGTTCTATATGAAATGCCACTAAATACAACACATTTTTTTATGATAATTTTGATCACAGCTTTCTCAATTACATTATAAATCGGCATTTTCGGTATATTTTAGTTAAATGTAGAATATGGTTCATATTATATTGAAATTAAACTCAAATAAATTAGTTTTTGAGATAGATTCCGTTACAAGCTTGGGCTAAAAGTGAAAACTTAGACCCTCCACTTATCTATGAAATAATCACCTCAACAATTATATTTGGAGGTACTGTTCAAGACTATGAAACCCTATTATTAGTAGTATTTATCATTGGAGCCTTTTCTAATCCAATACTCATCATCGCCTCAATTATAAATCACATATTAACATTTCAGGTGTATAACTCAATTAGATTTTGTATATCTTGATATGGAGTGACATGGAGTGACTGGCGGACGAACAATAGGACAGATAGACAGACAAACATACAGAACAGAATCTTATTAGAAGGCCTAAAACGTGAACGAAAACCCTTAACCGTGGCAATGAAACCCTTGGCTAAAAGGTCTAAAACTAAAAAAAATATTTTATCTTTTACATTTTCCTTCAGTAGTTCCAACAATAACTTAACTTTGCCTACTAGGCATAGGAGACTGTAAGTAATCTGAAGATATTTTGCCTTTTACTCAACTCGTATTGTTACGCATGAATCGTTAAATCCTGTGATGTTTTCTTGGTAAATATTAGAAAACTACCCGTAATCTTTTCCGAAATTTTCGTTGAGATTTGTGCTTAAAGCCTTAAGTATTTATAACTTGATACTGATTAGCATTGCTGATACTTTCAGCTTACCTTATTTATCCGCATAAATAAGTTCTGGAATATTCTATGAAATATTCGTATTACTTTGACACCTCTAGAATACCTCTAGACACGCAATCTACCTTTCAACGTTCCTTTTCAAATATCCAAGAACTATTTATGCATAATTTATTTCCAATTTCTTTTACTTTTAGACGATTTTTGCTGATCTTGAACACCTGTACGATATTTTTCTCACAAGAGATTCAAAGGGTTAAATCTCAAATTGGAATCCTTTAGGCAGAGCCGGTCCGTGGGGAGACTCAACAAATCTTCGTAACTTGCTCTGTCATTGATAAGGAGTCCTATTCCATTCAATATGTTATCTACGTGCCTACTTATTACTTAACTACTTTCGTTGTCATTTTTATATTTTATGGTGGACTATGTTAATGTTATAAGTTAATATTTTTAAAATCTTTAGTCTAACACATAAATGTGTTTGTTATATCAATTAACCTGTAAAATTATATTTTTAAAGATTAATGTACTAAGATCCAGATTTGAAACGATAATATTTATAAAATACATTTATCTAGATTTGATCACAGTCTCAGTTGATGGAAAGTGACGACGCGCCTTTAAGCTACCGATAAAAATTTAATAAAACAGTCTCATTTCAAAGAGAATTTGTCAGTAATTCAAAGAATCTAAGCTTTACCTTAAAGAACAGCACAAACTTTATCATAACCAGCCATTTTAACCTTTATTACATAAATTAACAAAGCACTACAAACTAAATAACACTACAGCTGCTACATAAATTAGTTCTTGTCAGACTGTATCTATCTACATCTATTTGAAACATGTTAGAGATATCTCTTTCTCCCTAAAATTTACTTTCTAAACATCAATATACATATTTATATAAGTTAAATCTCCTCATCCGACTGCCCTGCTGGTTACAAACAAAATACGTCTCTCTGAATCATCACAATCAAAATGCAAGCTCTCGTATCATGTGAAACCCACAAAAACAATGTGGATGAAACAGATAGAATGTAGTCTGGAGCATCTAACAAAATACTATTTATCCTGATCAGGTGAGTAAATCCAAAATGATACAGCTTTTTAAATGCTTCAGCACAGGCTTAGCTCTTCATGGTACATGCGGTCTAATTTGAAGCCGGGGTAAATATTGATAGTTAGCTACAAATGAACTACTTATATACCACTGAATAATTAATGGTACTAACTTGGGCTCTTCCCAATATCCCTGCCCAACAAGAAACCCATAAGTTCGCACTACTTGCATTCTACAACATGTTCGACAACATCAGCACTTACCATCATATGAGTGATACAGCGATGAAGGGCTGGTCACCAGGAACTGAAACAAACATCTCTGGTTTACCAGGAAATAGCGGGCTGAACTCGGAAAAACTACGGTGTTAGTTCTGGACATTGAATATATGCAAACAAAATACTTACCTTCAACAAGTATGGAATAAGTAATTGAACGCGTGTGAAATTCAAAGGATATAGAATTATCGACTTCTTGTTCAATACTCATGGTATTAATTATTTTTTGTTCTGAGTCCACAATCTTCTGTAGACAAAGACTCCGTTTTTTCCACCCTAGATCTATACCAGCAAAACCGTGTGTAAAAGCTAGACAAGAAAATAAAATGTTGCTAATTATTTTAAGTCTAGACTCTTCAAACTTTCTAAGTGCTCTTGATCCAAATTCATAAATTATTCTGACTGTATTTCACTTTGGACGAGAATCATGTTATTCCAAATATCAAATCTTAAAAAATTCTTCTCTTAAAATTGTCGATGGAAATTAAATCGAATAAGTAGGTATAATAAATTCACGATATAATAGTTCAGCATATCCTCACGTTTCCTTTGTTCATTATAATTCCACCACTTCCTTCCATAATTCTATACTGCGTATTTTCTTTGTGAAAAATCTCACAAAATATTGATCCCTCTTGAAATTCCTTTGGCTCCAACAAATTCATAATCAGTGGAACGGTAGGCTCGGGCAATACCTCTCGGGAGGGTCAAGTGCCCTCTTGTCCCCGATAGAGATTTGTAAGTCGCGGTCCTCTTGGATCACCCACTTGAGATACCGATTCTTGGGACAATCGTCTGAGGGTTTAGGATGTTGGGGTCCAATTGTGATAATTGTTTTCGATATGATTCAAAACTTTGCAATGATGGCGATAGTTTAATGCAAAGGTTTTCTTAGCCTATATTATAAAGGAACATACATAATAATTGTGGTTCAAGCATATGCGGTAATTGTTGGTGCAGTGGCATGTCACGTCCAAACCAAATATTATATAGACTTCGGTTTTTGTCCTGGGATGGAAAAGATCTTTCCTACGGTAAATTATAAGCCATACTGGTATGGTTACACTGGATGGTAAAAGGCTCGCTGTATATTATGTTGGATCTAATTAAATAAGGCAATGTATTACGACAATTCATTTTAAATGTTTTTGCAGAACTTACCCATTCACCATTTGCATATCAAATTACACCATAGATAAAATTTACGTATGAGTAAATTAGCGCATCTAGGTCTAATGTCACAGATTTACGAAAATATCAGACAGTTATATATTGCATCGTTTTGTCTCATCCTTAAATCATTTTGTTTCATTGGGTCTTGTCTTGCTTCGCTTCATTTCGTTTCGTATCACCTCACCTCGCTTCCTCCCATTTCTTCAGATCTTAAAATAACACATATAAATAAACTAGATAATCTCATTTAGTTTAAATTAAGGATATTTTATATGCACGTACACGAATCCAGTCCTTTGTGTAGTTTGCTATGATTGGCAAAATGTCATGACCGCTGTCCGGTCAATTGTTAAGGTTATTCTTTTTGCCAGGAAGTCGACAATTTGATGAATAAGTCACAGTTGTGTTGGTCTTATGAACTTACTAAAAATGCGGATGTGAGTGTGTGTTAGTTTCATATTTACCAGACGGCGGTGACCGAAATATATACCTAACCAAATTTTATTAATTAATGACACAGCTTTGTAGCCTAGATGAGAAAAAAAAATTTACCTGCGTTGTTCACGGATCACGGGCGACAGCGCAGGTGAAGACTTCCTTTTTTAAAAAATATAACTAGCGCCCCGCGCCGGCTTTGCACGGGTAATTGCGACTATAAGTTGAGATGTAAGCTATTCTATCTTTCAAATTGGATCAAATTGCATATGTTTTGCAAATCAAATTTAAAATCGGTTCAGTAGTTTAGGAGTCCATCGCGGACAAACAACGAGACACGTATTTTTTATATATAAACGGATATAATGGATATGATAGCTTTTGAACACTGCTTTCCAACAGTGTTAAGTAATTATAGTCCCCTTATATTGTCTAAGAAAGTATACGTGATATTGAAACTGGCTTAGAAACCATGCTTCTTGTCTAATTGCATGCTTATCGGTATATTAAAGGCAAAAGAGTGTAATAACTTCCCGAGCGTTTGCTTCATTAAGGTTTTATTGCTTTTAGTGCAAGAGAAAGATGATTAACTACGAGAGTTTTGCTTTTGTGGTTCTAATAGCTTAGATGTAATAAGAAATATATTTTATACAGAATAATTTTACTGACACGTAATTCGCCTCACTTGTCGGCTGTCTGCTTATATGGATTGCACAGTTGCGTGGTATGTTTAGGAAACCCATATTAGCTGACCACATAAACTTAGCTTTGTCATATTTTAATGCATTTAAACTAAATAATATTTTGCACACCACCTAACAACTATTTATACTAGCAGTTATACTATTCGAGTTGTCATGTTTATCAGACTTCCGTAAAACTATGTAGATTTAAAATTATCAGTCAGATTCTCGTTGGGGGCCTGGCTACAATTGCACATATCAACCTTTGGGAGTCGTAAGAGGCAACGAAGGGTAAAATACCAGAAGGTGGGCAGCAGTGTCTTCAGAATAACTGGCATCTTTTTTGAAGTAGTTATGGCTCAGTGGCATTGGCTATGGGCTGCCACGCAGCAGGTCCATGGTTCGAATCCCACCGCGGGCTTGAGCTTCACCACATGGTGGAAGGGCATTTTGGGTAAGCCCGCCTGGCTAGCGACCGCCCTCAAGTAGAAAATTTGTCACCAAACTACTAACGTGTGTTCCGGCAGCAGTACTTGAGAGCCAGTGAAATTAAATTCCAGACACATGAGACTTAACAACTATGTCTCAAGGTGACGGGTGCAGTGCAATTCATGACTTGTGATGAAATGCATCTGTTATAGGCAGAGGTTAGTCCACTTAACATCAGGTGGGCCTCGAACATGTTCCAAAAATGTGCTTATTCCTGTAAGAATTAGCATCTATTTAAAATAATTAAGTAAGACCTCTGGATTGGAAAACAAGTCAGCCATTATTATGCATGATATTATATACGATAAGGTAAACTTATGTGTGTAGGTAGCTGTGTTATTCTTGTACATAACCTACTTAGGTACCTACGTATTTGTTATTGTCCGTGGACACAATATGAAGCTCTGTATAACACTACTGTCTTGTGTGTATCTACTCTATAAATCGCATGCCTTAAGTTTCATAATAATTGCTTTGAATATCCTTTATCAAATATCTATTGCACTTTCAAACGGTAATCTGGGCTACTCAATTAAACCCCTATAGTTTTGGTTACCCACTGAAAGGGTTATATGTATGAGGTGTTAATCAAAACCTATTGTGATGTGGTGATCCTTTGAAGTAGGTGTAACACCTGAGTTCTGCTTGCGGATTGGGTAATCTACTCCAAAATTCAGGCAGTGCTTATTTACTGTTTTACTTTGCATTATGAATATGGGCGCCCATCATCCAGGTCGACGGAGAGCCGGAGGAAGAATGATTTTATGCATAATTAAATTTTAATCTTTTTTTTCTCTGCATAAAACATGTATTATTTTTAATCTGAAAATCGGTCGATGTAAAACTTGTTTTACTTATCTCAGAATACTGTTAATATGGTTGGTAGCGATGGCTGCAATAATAAATCAAAAGTGTGTATTGCAGGTAATTTGAAAAATTACCTGCAATACACCATAGTCTGTGATTTTATTTGTAGACTGCTGCTGCTGCACTTGACTCGAGATCTTTACACATTAATTAAGTAACTATATAAGTTTAATTATCATCTTAAAGTCTATAAAAACTTCAGCTAGCAACCAAGAAGGTTGATATTGTCGCAAAGTTACTTTAGAATAAGTTCCGAATATATGACAAGCACAAGTTCGTCTCCAGTAGGAGTATTTGTGGCAGCCTGTGGTACGACTCGGCTGTATATCAACATAAGACATTTGAGTCTATAAAGAGCCGAACCAAAAGCCTCGTTGGCAAAAACTCATTAGTTAAGGGAAGACTTCAAGTTTTGAGCACCGGAGCCTAATCGTTATTTTATCGGTAGTTACAGAATATACTTCGAGAAAAGTCCCTTGAAATGTCACAATTTAATTGCACTATCCCCATTATATTTATATGAGACGATCAGAGGGCAATGCATTGCTGTTATATATCTGCAATCATTTCGTTTTGTATGGTGGTAGGGCTTTTTGCGTATGCCCGCCAGGCTAGCTAGGAAGGTACTCGTATTCCAAAAGCACGTATACTAACAAAAACAGGTACAAAGCGATTCACTTCGTATTTTATCAGACGTACTACTAAAGACTGGCTGAATGTATGTCACCTGATTGGTAAATAGTTGTGTTGGCGTCTTTAAGTGTACATGTATGTTCTAGGCGAGCCGTCCATAATAAATATTCGAACACAACCTATTTTGTGTAAAAAATATGCTTGCTTTTGACGGCGCAGAAGAAAAAATACATTTACAAAATTCGTTAAGCAGGCGTTAATCCAATAGTAACAATGAAGCATATCAATCTAAATTGAAGAAATACACTATTAAAAATGTCTGATTCAAGTCTAAGGAGATCTAAATCTCCTAACTAGACATTTTTTTCTAAGAAATAATTCAATATTAATCTATTCTGAAAATTGTATTTGGATTATTGTGTAGTAGTCCGACCAATAAACTAAATTTATTGGTATTTTGCAAAGAGAGTCTCAGTATAAAGGTGTATATAGCACGAAAACTTCTTGAACGTTTTCAAGAAGTGTTCAGGACGTTTAGACTCAGCTGAATATTTGATTGCAAATACTATGTCTGGTTAGTACGATTCAACTTCTATAGTGAAAATGTGATATAATATATCCATTTGCGCTGTTTTAAAGTGCGTTTATGGCTCTATATGGGTATGCATATTTGTGAAGAGCGACGGTGCGGTGGCGAGGCGCGGCCGGCAGTGCCTCTACCGATGACAATGGAGCCTTTGTTGCACAATGCCCATTTCCGATTACCAGATTGAATCGTGCCCGTCAAAGCGTCCTCGTGCCAATATAATCGTACGCGGCAGCCCCGAAACGAAGTGCACTCTATCTATTCTCTTTTGAATGTTATGATCGATACAAATTTTCATATTTCGCATAGCCGTAAAAAAGAATATATTTCATATGAATTATATCAGAAGTAATATTACAACTAATCTCTTAATGTTAGACGATAGCAATATTGTCTCTCTATGTTTGGCTAGTAAATTTATTACAGTTTTCATAAACCCGACTATGTATATAAGTCTATAGCTAACAATATTTATCATGAAAATTCAATTGTCTATACTCTACTGATAAATATATACTTATAGTCCGGTAGCGCTAGGCTATTTTGGGGTCATAAGTTAAAAAAATTCTTAAGTTGCTTATTTCTTGCATGTGGATACAGTCGTACCTATAAAGCTTATTATTGCGATTTGTGCCACATCTGTCACTTGCATTTTCAGCAATTCAATGATTTGTATCTAATTTGTTTGATTAAAATCAAAACTTCCAAAATTATTTTAAAGCTTAAAAATATAATGGCATCGTATCTAAGATAGCTTGCGTAGTATCCAAACTCAGATTGTATCATTTTCATCCAGTGCAAACAGACAAACGGACAGTATGTTAAAATAATGACAAAAAAAAAATACAATTGAAATAGTATATATTAACTATATCAGATCACCTAAATATATCCAATAAATAATTTTGTGCCGTTTTAGACCATGGGGATACGAAGGAATGACGAAATTTCTATTTTCCTCTTCCTTTAACTATCACCGTATTTTTTTTTCATTCGGCTTTCGCGCGAAATAGTACTTACGTTTTATTTTAAAAAAATAATATTCCATGGATATAAACGACACAAATTCAGAATAGTGTTTCTTTAATCTACGATAATATTAAAGACGTAAAATCTAATAACTTGTATTTTCTTTTGTGGCTTTAACGGGGTGTTCTAGAATAAATATATACTTATATATTTATAAATGCCATGGATGAATTCGACACAAAACGTTATGTACAACGGGATACCAGGGACCTGAAACTAGTAACACCCATATTTTGACCTATTATAATATTCTTTTAAAACCGTTTAGGCACCATAGTAGGTACTGGTTAAATATCAGTATTCCCGTGGAGAGAATTGACACAAAATGCATAATATGTACATTTAATACTACTTAATTATTATCATGAAAGACAAATTTTCAACTTGAATTTTCTTTTCGTCGGATAATGTTCGCAAAGACAAATACCTAAATTTCTACCTAAGCAAGCACCTAAGACTACACAAACTACTGTATAAGGTTTGGCAAAAGGTCAGGAAACTACATCTAAAACATAAACAACTTTAATATTTTTGAAACCTAAAAACCTAGCGCTACCGGTCTATTAAACAGAAAGGAATAACTGAGAGAAGTTTTAATCTGCAATGAAGAAAAGAAACCGTTAAATCAAATCAAAATCAAAAAATCGTTTATTGCCACACAAAAAATATAAAATAATACAACAATGGCAACCAATATTTTTTGTACAAGAAGAAAAAAAAAACAAAATAAAATTCTTAACTAACATAGAGGGAAAAGAAAAGATGATTCGTTATAAATAAATAATGTGGGCAAAACGAGAAAAACTTAGCATAAAGTCCGTACACATATTGTTAATCTAAATCAGAAATAATATCCCTTATTAATTCAATCACCCTCAAGCAGGCAAGCAACCAACTGTGTGATAATGTGCAGTGCAATATAGGTTAAGCTTGCTATACATATTTTGATCACATAAACACTTACTAACAGGTCAAACAAAGGCTATTATAAAAAATACGGGAGTGTGGAAGTAACAAAGCCTTACAACATACTCGTAAGCATAAATAAATACAAAAAAATACTGCAGATTTAGCTCGCATTTGGCCACAATCTCACTTGACAGCAATGTAGTGAAAAATTCGAAAAACCATATTTGGTCTTTCTTTTGTGAGTTTTTTAAAGGATGAAAGAGTTTGAATTAGGAACATGAATAATATTGTTCTAGTAGGTGAAGGGTCGTGACCAACTAGATCATATACTTATAAGGAGAATCGTTTATTATTAAAAAAAGATGAAAGTAGCCGGTTATAAACATAGCGCGGAAATAAAAAACAACTTAAGATCACGCCATTCGGTGTTTTCCAGGCAAATAAAGGTTCATGGATTATTCTTAAAACAAATTATAAAAAAAAAATTATATCAATTAAAATTTTAGTTAATACTTTGATTTTCCAAGAATAAGAATTTATAATACATACGTATGTACCATTTTTATTATTAATATTAATGAGTTGTCACATTGAAGTCTCTTATTTTTACCATAGTGGGATGAAAAGTAGAGTGTATCACACGATCGCAAACTTATGTTTTCCTTGGACAAATTATGTTAAATCCCTCACTGCGCTTAGAATTTTACTATGGAATCCTTTGCTGTGCTCTGGATTCAACAGCGCCCTCACCGTAAACATATTTTCTTACGCATACAATGCACTATTTCATCTTTATGTCATTATTCTATGCACATGACGTGAAAATAGGATATAACCGTTTTGATTGTTGTAATGAATAAAAATTAATAACACACATTTGGTGATAGTTGGTGTACCTATTACATAAAAATTTTTGAATATTATAATATGATACTTTTTCTATAATATGAAAAATGTACAAGTATATCGCGATTCCACTGTATTGCCAGCTGTGATCTGATTTTTTTCGGAACCATGATTTTTTCTTTGTTTTGGCTTCAAAAAAGTCGTAAGAACGAAAATATCAAAAAGACGACAAATAAATGCCTAAGGTTTTCGTGTAGTTACAATAAAGGCATCTGTTATAAATGAAGCCCTATAGTACATTGTGTATAAGGGTGGTAGGTAACTAAAGAATTACGATCGAGGCTCTAGTAGAAGCCCGAAGTCGAAGACTGGGGACTTTCAGAGTCGAGGTTTGTAATTCCCGTACCGCCCGTGAAACATACAATGCTTTTCATCACATTTGCGAGTAAATAAATAAAATTATAAGGCAGAAAACACTTATTCATTAATTGTTTTTGCTGCATGGACAATACCTGGCATTTAAATCACGCTTATCGGATGATGACGACGACGTTATTTATAACTTTTTTACTTTTCTTCTAATACAAAATGTAAATAATCATGAATTATAGCTTTTATATACAAGTCAGCACATCTATTATTACGAAATATGTGAACTTTTTTTAAGCGGATGGCGCGCCTTTCCCACACCAAAGATTATACAAATGTTTCGTTCAGAAACGTTAAGGGCAAATACTTACGTAGGTATACAGCCGTGACGGAGTGTAAAAAAAAATTTACGTTTAAATACAAAAAACTATTAAAACCTTTTATTAAGAACATTACTTGAGTATTCAAGAAACATGTAGCGAGATTGCAATGAAATTACTGTTTAGATATAATTTTGAGACATTTTTTTCAATTGCGTGTAAACTCCATGCTTGAACTTGCATGACCTGTGCTATAAAGTTTAAAAAAAATCAAACTTTATACATTTTCAATGTCAATACTTCCCAGGTTGTATTTTCAAAGTGTGCATATGTGGTTTATACACCTATATTGGTCCAATCTTCGTCTAAAAACGTAACTGTCATTAATTTAAGCATAAATTTTAACATTAAGAGCTTTGGATGATATTTGTTTGACTTGTGCATAAATGTTTTGTAGCCGAGCTCCGCAGCTCGAGAGCACCAATAATTTTAGCTGAATTTCCCGAAAGACTCCCAAAAAGTCTGTGTATTCTAGTTATATTATTCTCCTATTCCAATACTGTTACTGATACATCATGAACATGAATCAAATCCTTCTATCGCAAGGTGAATCTTCATCTAACCATAAATCGAGTTTTGGATTAGTTCTTGCAACTGAATATCATGCATAACTAGAGCACTTCGGTAGTTAAGTCGTATCTGGACATCGCATCCCAGAGCTGTTTGCGGTTCTAAACTTGCAAAGGAAACGAACTTATATAGAACCATCGATTGCGAAGACCGTTGGGGAACCGAGGCTTGCGATTTTCAACTCTGAGTTTGGTTGTTATTTAATTTAACCTCTCGTTATGCGGGCGTTCAGTAACGCAAAGTCTGCAAAACGAGACGCTTGCCGTACCCATTGTTGCGGAAATTTAGACGAATTTGTGATGATCGCGTTTCATTAAAGCGTGTTTAGTGCAAAAGGAGAACAGCTTTTAATTCACAAAGCGGGTGCGGTGCGAACGTAAAACAAAGTTTGAGAGGGTTCTTCGTTAGTTGCTCACTCATACAAGATGGAGCGAGTTGGGAACGAGCGCTGCGATCATAGAGTTCTTATAAAACAGTGAAGCACCAGTATGTTAATCAAGAACTCCTTTCACCCTTCCGTTCTTATTATCGTTTGTTTTAACTAGATACTGAAACTTTATGGGGTATAATAAGCTCCGCCTTTGCAAGTCCTTTTATGGACTATAATAGGATATAAGAATTGCGAGCATAACACTTTTTAATAAAATATTAAGGGCTACACGGAGCTCTTGACGATAAAAAAGGAAAGCAAAACTACATAAAGAATATCGATAAAAGTAAAAGTTGAAACCTAACTGCCGAATTTCTCAAAATCCGTTATAAAACCAGTGAAGCCTCTGAAATGAGGGTATCGTATAATGTTAAATTATAGCAAAAAGGCTACGGTTCGCCACAACAGTGCCGCACACCGCCAGGATCGAGCTCTGAGAATCCTAACTGCAGTTTTTAATTAACGCTGGCTTTTATTGCGTCACAAAAAATAACGACGTACAGTTTCCTCGTTCATATGGTTTCCGAGTTTGCGAAAGGAAGCTGGGATACTCGACTGCGTTAATACTTTTATGAGGTGTATGTGAAACGCTTATATTAATAATCACGCTGCATTCATTTCATTATGATTTAAGTGACTATAATATGAGGTTTTTAGATTACGTTTCAGAGAAAACAAAAAGTTTGATCTATGAAACTTGATGGTGCCGTTGACCCTTCCCAGTTAATGCATATAGATCGTTTCGGATAAGTAGAAAACAATAATGACACTATAATTACAGTGCTCTATAATAAACAATACAATGAACTAGCGGGTTTAATTCCCAGGCTAGTGAGAGGGAAAAATTTTAAACTGTAGGCGGGGCTGAAGGTTTGAGTGGTGAGCCTTTAGCTGGCGCTCCGGTGATCGTGGCCGGAGAACTCGCCGGAGGCTACCTGCCGTAATTTGAGACCAACAAATTACTCATAATAATAAATGTAGCCTAATAATTTTCGAAAACAAAACAACTTAAAGTTCTTCGGTGAGACGGCGGAGAGCTCTGAACTTGTAACATTAAGTATCAGTGAGTCAGAGCTCAGAAGTTATAATACCAGGAGAATTGCGGTTAGCTCGATACGATTTTACCCATTTTGGTGGTTGTGAATCGAATATCTAAGTTTTTAATGATACGTAATATGTACTGATTTTTTATATATTAATAACAACGCCATAATATAGATGTCACGATCTTGACCTCCTCTTATATTTCCGAAAACTTTTCTTTCGTTGGTATTAGCAATATTATTATTAAAACAATTGAAGCACTGAAATTGAGAACCGATTATTAGACAATGATTACATTGTTTCTAATTTAGGCTGCTTACTTTTTCCAACGTATTTGCGTTTCTATCACTACTTCTTTAAATTTTATGGTACGTAGGTACATATTTACGAATGATTTGTGCACATAGTATAGTTTTTAATTACCAATCATTTGATGAATATTGAATTAAATATGTACCATATAAAGTTTATTTAGTTGTAAGGATGTTATGCTTTGAAGATACAATTTGATAATTATTTTGAGTTTGACACACTATTACTACACTGCTATAGATACATATACACATACTATTATACTGTAAAACTTTTCAATTTTATTTAAGTCAGTCATTTTGAATTGTTTAGTTCAATTCCATGATTTAAAATCAGTAATCAAAGTTATAGGTAGAAATAGAGAGGCTCCTCGATTTAGAAATGTAGTAAACTTGGAGCACTTATATTTTTTTTTATTTTATGCTAAGTTGTAAAAGCATGGATGTAAAAGCTCTCGATGCCATATAACTCCTGCATTTCACTTCTCAAGGGACGATTGTATCTCCGTGGACGAGGTATCAAGCACCTGAGCTTTATCGTGGCAATTCGCCGAGCGCAAGGTTTATCGCCGAAGCGCGAAAAGTGCGGCAAATTTTACGACGTCCGCTATGCTGTGGCCTCTGATCAGCTCACTCTCTACGTTACAACCCACGTAGGTATTTCCAACTGTTCAAAATATACACGTTATTCACGTAGTATATGTTACATAAGCTGTGGCGATCCTGTGTTCAAACATGCGACTCACATACGAGTGGTGCGTGCGAGTTATTGCCGTATAAAATTCGAGTTGGACCATTTGACTTAATAGAAAAGCGTGTAACGGATCTCGCTCAATTTCGTAATTGTAGATTATAAAATAACTTTGTACCTACGTGCCTTGAAACGGATTCAGAGTATTTCAATTGGCAATAAACGTTGGAAATTATAGGCTGTATGTAAGTAGCTATTTTATAACTAAGTAATTAATCGAGAGTAACGTCACTCGTAATATCAATGTGGGGCCCCATACAAAAACTTACAAGTGCCTGTCACAATCATTTACTTTTATACTTGGTTAAAACAAGGTCTATTCGCGACTTTAACATTTGCTTATAAGTATTTAACGGGCCATAATAGCGATAAAAACATTTATATTATTTACCTCGATATTTCGACTAAGTCATAGAATCGTAGTGAAATTTCAATCGAGGGCATGGTTGTAAATTAGCTATATCCTGGAAACCATCGTTAAGGAAACACACCAAGTGCATTTTTACGTTCGGTAAAACTTGTAGATGCTTTCAGTGTTGTGTACTGAGACGATACATATCTAGATTAATTGAGGGTAGTTGGAGAAAATACCCGCTCTTCAAGAAATTCACACCCGCCTCTTCAGTCCGTTCGTGATCACGACCAATGCAACTTGGTCGGAACGTCGAGGTAAATAATATATTTTTTCTTATCGCGATTAAGTTAAATACTTCTTAATTATATTTCTTTACTATTCTGAATTTGTCATATACCTATGCATTACTAAATGCAATACTAAATATCAATATTGTGCTGTGCTCTTTACAACAACTCAGCTGTTAATGGTGAAAAAATATATGTGAGAGTGATAATTACAGACTCAGTTCATCCAGGCTAGCAAGTTAAACATCTACATGGTAAGGTCCAGCTATGAGCAGCTAATTTATTTGAGTTTCAAAGTCTGAAAGTACTAGTTTCATCGTTTTAACATTTCTTTTAATTATAAGTAGTCAATGTGAAACTAACCTAAAATGAACAAAATGTTTGGTTATAGGTGTCAATCGCTCGAACGAATGTGTTCCAAGATCGTACGTTTTAATAATTTCAAAATCGTTAATGGTTTCTGACATAAAATGTCTTTTAAAAGACATAGTTTGAGCGCTAAAACATGGCTGGTTAATATGCTTATAACTTTAGAGTTATTTAGAAAACTGGAATAAATAAAACTTACAAGCCTAGTCAATGATATTATGTTCAATACATGAACACAAAAATCACCGAAATCGGGCAATATTAAGAGGTAGAAAAGAGCTTTTTCTTTTTGTATGGAGAAGTACGCGCTATATAATCCTCGTAATGAATAAAAGGTGTTACTCAAATTACAGAAGTATCATGTGGTATTGTGAATTACAAAACGCAATAGTTTGATGCTGTATAGCCACAAAGCCGGTCATTCATGCCGTCAATCCATCCGAAATGTTCACGATCCGTTAGTTAAACGTGTAACACGTATTTATATAAATTGGTTGATTATCTTTATTGTATGTATGCTCCCTACTAGAGTTTTGTATATTTTTTAAATGACTAAATTGTGTCGGTTGACAAAACTATACGTTGTTTTGTTTTCTTTTCTTATTGGAATGTTGGTGCATTGGAGAGACGTAAGGCATATGCGTAAAGAAAAGACCAGACAAAGTTAGTATGTACACTACGTTGTACAAATCTTTTGTCTGGTCTGGGCAGTGACGTTGACTTGCTGAATAGTCTTATTTAATATCAACGATTGTCCCAAATTTGTTCTCGTTGTAGCCCTAGCACCTTAAAACTAACTCACAATAATATGAAAAGAAAAGCATAGATAAGGAGAGTGCTAGAAGTGTAAATTTTTGGCAAACGATCTGCTGAGCTGAGTAGTCTGTTCAGAAAGAGACTTCGGATTTGACTTTGATTGAGACTGTGCTACATTGATAATTATGAGTTTACATATTATGTAAATTATACATTAGCAAATAGTTAATATACGACAATGACAACGGGTTACGGGAAACTAGCTCTATAGTTAATCTAAGTTTTTGTAATAAAGTCCAAGCCCACTGTGTTTCTGAACATACTAAATTAATTGTATAATTACCTCGCCCAGATTAATAATTACCCCTTTAATCTGCACCATGTAGTATTGAGGCTCAATATATTGATTTGCTATCGATACATTGAAATTAATGTTTTTCCTAGTCTAAATCTTTAGCTTTAGAGCATTGATTCAAATGATGCGTGACCAGACTATCCATTTAAAACTATGTACAATAAACATTTCTAGATAAATAAATCAGCGGGCATTTCGTATCAAAAATCACATAGAGACTTATCTATTTGATTAAAAATAGCTGTATGCCACTACTTAAGTTGATGTAAGTAGTCGGTTGTACATTAGAACTCGATCACTAGGCTCTTCAATATCGTAACACCCTAGATAACCGAAAATTTGCAGGTATACCAAACAGTATTAAGTAGGTATACGCTTGTGTCATTTGGCCCTACACACATGAAATGAGAGCAATTTTATTCTGGCTAACCTTAAATAACTGACTCTCAAAGATAGTTGTCTGAACACACCACTGGGTAAGAACTTGGTGTAAGGTTTTCTTCTTGAGGTTGGTAACTAGCCAGGCAAGCATTCGCAAAATGCACTGGAACCATGCGGTTGAAGCATGTTAAAAAATACTAGTAGATTTATAAAGGTGTACGGTATGTCCATAAGCATAGGTACTATATGACCGTATTCATGTATTCTTGGGAAGAATATTTATTTAATATTATAAAACAGTGTTGGAGTCGCGCAGGAGGGCGTCGTCGTCGGCGTCAGAGACGGTCATCAGTATGCGCGCCTGGTGCGTGATGGCATGCGACGGCGTCCGCTCGCACTGATTCCTCAGTTTGTATCACCACAACGACCTCACTAACACTACACTTGTTCACAATACACTATCATGACATGACACACAGCATTTATTTATTCATAACAATGTTAGTAACCTGCAAGTACTTTGAAATCAAAGTCAAAGCGCTTCCAACTAAAGGCGAGTTTGCACTTTGATTTGTGGCTGTTTAGTATAGACGAGTATTGCGAGTAGTGTCCAATATTATGCGATCATTAAACCAATTGTTGGACGTTGGACAAACAACTCTAATGTGCAACTACCGGAAATTATGAAACAACATATCAAACCTCTTTACTTAGTAGTAAAGCCTTGTTATTAGAAGTGCCACTTCTTGGATTTCTTTATATTTTTGCAGTTATGTTATTTTATTTACAGTGTTAAAAAAATATATGTATCAATATTGTTCCACTTGGTTTTCGTTCCACTTTTACATTATTAGAAACGACATAATTACTATTTTTTGCACTGTGCCCGTCACCTTGAGACATACCTGTAATGTATCTGTATTACTATCATGATATAAATCCGCTTGCAAAGTGCTAAAATAAACGAAAGTATGTCCAATGTTGTTTAGTGCCGGGGCTGGATGTGGGTATTAAAAATAAAATGTATTGTCAATCTCTCCACATTGCTAATCACTCAACACAAATAATACATAATAACCATTTGTTGCCCAAACTTGTTTAGTACTGATCACCAAGTACTCGAACTAAAAGTAATTAAAGTGCAAACAGGTTTTAAAACTTAATTAGTGGGTGATGTTATTTGTACTCGAAATGCAGTATATAAATTCTATTTACAACCCTGAGAATGTAAGTAAATTTTTAAATCAAACTATGCGCTTCTATAAATTAATAGTTGATTATATATGTTCTGCTTGGTGCATTTTTGTTTCGGGATTTTAGAAATATTTTTTCCGGAATAATTGTGATTTAATTTTAACTAACCTATTTATTTAAACAGTATGATCTTTAAACAAGTGAGGCCATAATTCCAGCTTCAATTGCTCGTTGTTTACTCAAACCTTTTATCACTAATCTGAAAAATAGTATCAACTACCAAATACTGCAACGTTTTCAACTAGAAAATGTAGGTGCCGAGTTTTAAGGTTTTTGGGAGGAATATCTAGTGAGCATATACTCTATATGGAGTGAGAAGGTTCAGTTTTTACAACAAAAACGATCAATATTATTCCTAATTGGGCATTTCAATTGACTGGATGTATAGATTGCCATCTCTTCCCAACAATTACTGCGTCCTTTTGTTAGAAAAAGACGAAATACTACTGTATCCGGTCATCCAATTAAGAAAAATGTGGACTTTTTTTGTACCCGTAGTTAGAAACGCGCTTTTCTTTATCTTTATCTAATTTGTCCAAGAAAATCGGAAATTGATCCTTGCTATTGTATTTTCCTAAATTTGTATCTCATCGATTTTTATCATGTAGATAATAATGGTGATTAACCGTTTAATCTTAGATGCAGTACTTTTTTACTAGTGAAGTATATACGATCCTTAATGATTTCAATGTGAATTCAGCCGTTATAGCAGAACTGGCACCACTAGTTTGTAACCACAAAATTGTTGATAGATTCAACTACCACCACAAAATTGTATTATGTTTTGTGTTTCTTTGAGATTACAAAATACTTATTTTTTTAGAGAAATAGTTCCAAAATACATTACGCGTAAAATTACGCTCTAAAGTTGTCCCAAATGAATTTTCTACATAATATGTTGGAAAAGGAAGACATACTTGTATAGGATTCTAGTACTTACTAGCCAATGTTATTTCTGCATCAAAGGCCAATTCTTTGTAGGAATTTACAATGAACAATTTTCTTATGCAATTTAATGCTCTCCTTTTATTTTTAAAAAGCTAGCTTCCAGGGTATCTTGTTTATTATGCACAAAGTCTGCATCAATTATTTAGCAAAAACAGTTGATTGAAGTATCTAATAGTACAATAATTTTACTGATTTGTTTTATTATTTTGCAGTAAATGATGAGTGCTGTTACATAATCTCATCAGAAAATATCATCTGTATTCTATTATTTTTGCTTTCCAATAACGTCGCATTGCTTCAATGCTTATGGGAAATAGCGGATACGTGAGAATGTGAGTGATTATTTGTGAAATGGCTCTGTGCGGTGTGAAAATTGCTGCATCCAACAGTTCTATGGCATGTGTAGAGTGAAGATTATATCTCGCGTGCTCTCCGAGAAAACAAAAGGGAAAATTGCAAAAGATTGGAAGTACGGTCGCGGGCTATATTCGTTCTGTGGGGCGCGGAGTCCCGACCGCGAATGGGGCGCAGCTACGATGTCAATCGCAACTTCTCTTTTTGCTTCCTACTTGGTAGACAATGGCGGGAAAATGTTTTGTACGTGCGGAGACGGGGGTGTGGGGTCAATAGCGGGAGCACTAATCTCTGTCGGGATCGCTCGGATTAATGGCTCGTATTGCCGTGGCCGTTGTTTGTTTCACAGTTCTTGGTTTGTCTAGTTTTTACGAGTTTCTTGATACGGTTGATGTTTGCTCTGTGTTTCCTTTTCACGACCAGGTGTGTTTGTTTACTTGTCTACTTGCGAATTCCAATGAGCGCTTTCACTCTTTAACGTATTAGAATTATGTGTAAGTATGTGCTTCGAAAAATTTACACTAAACCTTGTCCGTTGCTCAAATATTTTGAAAATGTGAATTAAGGTATATTTGTATTAGGAGAGTAAGAGAAGTTAAAAGTCCTGTACTTTAAGTTTCAGCAGTTAGTTTACGCATATTTTTAGCACATACGTAAGTACTGCATTACTTTTCTCATTCCGTTTTTGAATAAGGCCTATACAAAGCCACAAAATTGGAATAACCTTAAAATTCTGTAGAAAAAATCCTTTTAATGTAAACTAACCTAACTTCCACACCATTGCTCCTGAATTTCCTCCTCCTGAATTTTATCCTGAATATAAAACTTAAGGAATATTTGTAAAATGAGTTGGTGATTTTTAGAGATTGTTCTAGGTTATTTAAGATAGGCAGAAATTATTTGAAACACAAAATTAAAGATTGGGTTTTTGAGAGTTCAAGTATGAGACTAACGGGATTGTATGAATTTTAAATCAAAATTGTAAGAAAATGAGTTAATTCGATGCACAAAACAATAGAATACAAAATTCATAATAAATAAAGTTCTAGAAGGTAAATTTAGACATGGAAGATATTTGGAGTATAAAAAAGAAAACGGCCAAGTACGAGTTGGACTCACACACCAAGGATTCTGTACCAACACAGAACTCACAGAAGTCGTTTACGTACGGAACCCTACACATTTGAATTTGGAACAGTCACATGGATATATTAGCAGTGCATAGTGATCCAGTACTGTTTCAAGTGAAATCAAAAGCAAAGCAAAAATACGCAGGAGAAGAAATAAAGAGTGTAAGTAGTGAAAAGTGAACATAGTGCGTAATTGTCGAATGTTAAGTGTACTCTCGCAACTGTGTTAAGCAGGGACTTAGAGTAAGTGCGTTACGTGCGCACTGTTGCTAACTGTGCTAAGCGGGGAATCTCTAATTCTCGTATTGATAAATGTATTTCAAAGTTGAGATCGACCTTATATGATGCAGTTTTTGACAGAAGCCTTTTTTTAATATTAAACGCTAAAAACTGCATCTTAAGTTAATAGTTGCGCTACGTATGAACTGTTGCTACGTGTGCTGCACGGAGAGTCTCGTGTAGATCTTTGCTAAGTGTGATGTGCGTGGATTCTGAACTTTCAATAATGACTCCTTATAATTGTCTTTCCCATCCTCATTGGCAATATTGAATCAATGTAAAAAAAATATTTACTTCGTACATTATGATAAGAAAATTTATAGATGTTTCATATTGTATAAATTTTTAGAGATACTTATAAGTATTATCGAACAGTAAGTTACTGGCATAAATTGCTCTACCTGGCACCCCATCATCATCGCTTCAACTTGTATGAAACGTCTTACTAATCAACACCGAGGCAGCCTCGAATCAGGACATGTAGTTGTGCGAATAAGGCGAGACGACAATGATACGGTGGTGTGTTTGTTAAAACGCGACCCCTCGTTTAATAAAAAAGTAATAATTACGTAGACCTATATTAAAGTCATTGCCATCTTTTTCAGCCACTCAAAAGTTTAAATAGGATTCATTAAAATTAATTCAAATTATGTTACGTTCATTTTACGGCATCGTCGTTTAAAAAACAATGAAAATGAAAAGGCATCATGCGGCCGGAGTGCTCTTGACCGACTTGAGTGAACGCGGCAGAACCGGGAATTCATCCACCAGTGAAAGTTTTCACGAGGGGAAAACATGAAACCTTTTTATACCTGCTACCGGTCGTGGTTTCGCAAAAATAGTTTAATAATATTCTTAACAAGTTTTGTAAAACTACTTTAATTTTCATTATATTTGTTGTACTGTTATGTATGCTGTAAAATATATTTGTATTATATGATGATTCTAAACTAGCTGTATCTGCAGTTTGAACTTCGTAGGATAAGGGTACAGAGATCTTCTAATCTGTACCAATTTCTATGAATTGGTTCAGTGCTAGATGTAAAAAACAGACTGACAGTCGAACCTACTCTGATTTGTCATATTACTTAAACTATGATATTTTGTCATATTATAAAAACTTACGCTCATATTTATATCTAATATATGAAAAACACGGGTGTTTGAGCTAACTTAAGTCCGCCGCGGTCGCGTCACGCTTCACAGTGAAGCGTGACGCGACCGCGGCGGACGTACCACACTCAAAATGCTGAGGAAGGCTTCCGGTAGAAGCCGAAACATTGTCGATAGCGATATCGACTCATAGTAAGTTCACGCTCAAACACCCGTGTTTTTCATATATTAGATATGATATTTTGGTAAGTTAATTAGCTAAATTAATTTAAGTCATGTAATTACTTATAACTTTTAGAATTATTAGAGTGCTTGGAAACGTAATTAAAATACGGGCTCCTTTTTGGATCAACAAATAAAAAACGAATGGCCCTTGGATTGCCTTAATGCTTTCGTTGTAGTAGCAGTTGTGTTGTATATAATTTGTAGTGTTTGTTAATTTTGGTAAATTGAAAATATATTGACATAAAAGTTTAATAAAAATGAAAGGACCTTCATAATAAATAGCTACAAAGTAAAGGGAACTGAAATCACCGATGCAGAAAATGCTTTTGTGTACGTAAAAATCCCGTCGAATCAAATACGTACGCCTATTAGGGAGAGCACCGTTCTGTTACTAATTAAAATAAAATTGCTAAAACAGAGTTCGCGGCGTGTGCTCCCTAGACCGAGCTAACTTTTAACGAGGATATATTTGGTTTCAAACAACCCTTTGGTGATTTTAGCATTGAGACTGACTGCAAATAACTCCTTAATTGACTTCAAACAACTTCTGCCTTTTGGATAGAATGCCGAATACCTTGTGTTGGGTGTGGGGCGTACTTGGTAGCTGTTCTCAAAATTACAGCATTAAACCTGTTCATTGGTATGCAGTAACTTGAAACGATTGCATACATCTGGTTTGATGGATTCTTAGTATGATCTCTTATAAATAACTATTATCTATCTTACTTTTAAATAAATTTATTACCAGATTTTCTTCATTCGTTTTCAAAATATTTTTTTTTCATTATTTTTGCATAAATGTGGTTTTGTACCGATTTCTAAAAAGTAAAATTAACACAATCAAGGTGTATTTTTTGTATTTTCTCTGATATTTGTAATATACACATTTACGGAAATATCAGTGATTATTGCTCTCTTTGTAAGAATCGAAATGACTAGTGTTTTTTGTTTGGAAATTCGACCATATAAAATTGTTCAAATGCCAGAAACATAGGCGAATTACAAAAAATCCTTGAACACTCTAAAGATAAATATTTCCATAGATGATTTGAAGCACTATCGCGTGCTAAGCAAACATCACAAACACAAATTTACAGAGCATAAAATTACCCTCTCTTGCGGGATACGAACTAGCGAAAGTAAATATTTGTTATGTAAAATTTGCAAACTGTTTGTTTAAAAGGTAGTGAAATAAATTAAGTTAAAATTTAGTTTAAAATTAAGTTAAAATTTATTTCACTACCTTTTAAACAAACAGTTTGCAAATTTTACATAACAAATATTTACTTTCGCTAGTTCGTATCCCGCAAGAGAGGGTAATTTTATGCTCTGTAAATTTGTGTTTGTGATGTTTGCTTAGCACGCGATAGTGCTTCAAATCATCTATGGAAATATTTATCTTTAGAGTGTTCAAGGATTTTTTGTAATTCGCCTATGTTTCTGGCATTTGAACAATTTTATATGATTCGGTGTTTATTTTTTTGTCAAAACGTATATTGATAGGCGTTTATCATAATTTCATCTTCTAAAGGTGTGAGATGGGGGCTCAAATGTATGGTAAAATATGGATGCTACGATTACTTTGAGGTTCTTAAACCGATTCGTGTGACTTATTTTTGAACAGATAAAGATAGAGGTCTTGGTCTAGTGCCATACAATTTTAATAATCAATAAAATAAATAAGAACTTATTAAATTTACGAGCTTATGACAAAAACTTTAAAGTATTCACCAATCTTATCAATGTGCAGAATATGTCGTTCCACCACGATAGTGACAAATGAAATGAAACATAGAGACACCGATTTCCTACTATCAAATCGTGAATATGGTTATTTTAAGAGGAGTCCCTTATGTATTGTACAGATTTTAGAGAATTTATCTATTATTATATACCTAATGAAACCATACCATATGAGAAAGTCAAGCCCGCGGCAAAACAGGAACAGCTTGATCGTCGTGTAGACAATGCATCTTGATTTTCGTTGTTATATATAGTTTTTGTTGATAGCTTTCGTTGTTTCAATAACATGAAGATGTATTAGAGTAACTATTGTAAAAGTATATCTATATCTCATTAAAAATATATATCCATCTAAAAGAGATCAAGATTTAGGGCCTGATCTATAAGTCAGTAATCGTGAGGGCGATCAATGGGCATCATGCAAAAGAGAAGCCATAATACTTATAACTTAAATACATACCTATAGGTTATTTTTGATTCGCAAGTTAAGTTCTTTAATTACCAATAGCCTCAGTCTACTCCCGAAAACAGCTCAAATCTTCGCTTTGCAGTACCGATTTCACGCTATGCACTATTCGCTTCTAACATCGGCGATATCACAGGTATGCGGATATTATAAACGAATTTGAGCTACAGAAACTGCTTTACGGAGGAGCTCATATTTCTCTATGGTCAGTCTGAAAGTGACGCCGATCACTTTGAGGTCCTCGAAAGGCTCTGGCCAAGCGCCAAACGTGCCGACAGATGAAGTACTTTTGTTTCGTTGCGACTTGATTATGACCGAATTCAATTAGTTGCGAATTTGTGAACTTGAGTCAACATTCATAATTAATGTTTGGAAAATGTATCGTATGCTTTCATTGTTACAGGAGTGAGAGGTTAGGTCGGCGGCGGGCGGCGGCTGAATGATGGACTGCCTGTGCCCCGCGCCGCGCACGCTGGCCTGCCGTGTCGTCTTGCTGGACGAGAGAGAGCTTCTACATGAAATTCAGGTAACAGTAACTAGAAATCGATGATTTCAAGAGTGTCATCATAGACAGAGAGGCTATAGTTTTTGTATTATATACAGGTATAACAAAATACAAGCAGTGAACTAAATTATCATGACCACGAGATGTACCTGTCGTTGATAGGTCCTCCATTAGATGTACCGATGAATAATGATAAACAGTTCATTGTAGATCACGTTGGATGAACCGTTCATTGTAGGAGGGAATTTTCAACACTGACTGTCTCGCTTCTGATGATGAAGTAAATATACCTCCAGCATATATTTTATATTTATTCAACCGCACGATTAAATTGCCTATTCACACCACCAAGACTACATTTGGTATGAAGGTTTAAATAATTAATGATAATAACTTTATAATAATAATAAAAGTACCCGCTTTACTTAAAACTCAACTTTGCTGTGCATACCGGGATTTTGTTTGTTTCCAGTAATAATCTTAAGGGAAGTGTCTCTATAGCACTTTCCTTACAAACGTTATAAACTATAATAAATGTGAATGTAAAATTCTTAATGTCTATTAAAATGTTTGAATAAATCATTACAATAGAAGTTATTTATACAAAGTAAAATGGGTATATAATTTTTCCTAGCCTTCCCATCTACAATATTTTTGTATAATTACTATAAAATATGAAAGTCTTTTACTCAAATACGTAGAAAAATATCAAAGAACTTCTAGTTTCAACTAAACATGAGATGTAATGGATTTCTAAAAGCAACCTTTGCGGTTGCGGACATTTCCCGACGGGCTCTGATGGCATTTTTCAATTTTACCTGTATCTCCGAGTATGAAACAACGCGTAGATTTCTCCGTATCTCTCGTCCCCTCACTTTTGAAGTGCAGCTATTCCGAGGCGAATTATTTGAAGTACACCTAGGGGCTGAAGGAAGGTCTTTTATATGCGGAATACGGGTCTAAGGTGCGGACGATGAATTCACTGAATCGTACGTTGGCTCTATGAATATTAAATTCTATTTTGTTCGTATTGTCACTGCATTCTGAATGTGAGATTGGATCGAAGGTAAAACGCTCCGCTTTGCATAGACACTTATCTTTGCTGATGGTGGGTTTAAGAACATACTTGACTTATATGACACAACTCCTGAATGTACCTCAGAATAAAATCAATTTTCTCCCAAAGTAATATTAAAGAAAAAAGATGCCACAAAAAGATACTGGCTGAAATAACGTATGAAAGTAAATTACGTCAAACTAAAGTAATAACATTGATTGCGAAGTCGAAAGATAGTGGTAGATAGTTCCAAACAAATCTGCCACACCCCTTTGAATCAAACTTTACTTCATTGTCCCCGACTCGGGGCCTCACACAATCTCTTATTATGTTGGAAACTTACAGAAACTCGAAACATATAAGACGCTGGCTTTAGCCGAATTCCGTTCTTACACACTCAGATAATACTTTCATAAGTCTGCGTCATAACCGTAAACAACAGAAGAATTTATGGCAGATATGCCTTTGTTCAGGCTACACAAGCCTCTAAACTTGTTCATCAAACAAATTCTGAAGATATATGGGGCTAGAATGGTCCAATTTGGGTAAAGTGGATGCGACGAAAGTTCGACATTTCTCGACGTCTTGTATGGATATTTTAGATAAATCACCGGCATCCCACAACTTTTTCTCTATCTACAATGGAACATTTGTCTAGAACACTGCAATCGGAAAGTATAAATATTTCAATTGTAGTTTGTGACTGAGAGAAATTAGTTTTTTGTAAAGTTTACTGAAGGTTTTTTTATTCGATTGTGAGGGAACAAGCGCGACGCCCACCAGACTTTTGCCTATAACAGATGCATTTCATCACAAGTGACGAATTGCACTGCACCCGTCACATTGAGACATACAGTTGTTAAGTCATATGCCTGTAATTTTACTGGCTCTCAAGGACTGCTGCCGGAACATACTGTTAGGTGCTTGACGACAGATTTTTTACTTGAGGGTAGTAGTAAGCTAGCAAGGCAAGCATTTGAAAAATACTCTTCTACCACGCGGTAAAGCTTAAGCTGGCGGTGGGGGTCGAACCATGGACCTGCTGCACGAAAGTCCATAGCTATCACCACTCGACATTCATTGCTTCAAAATGTATATATGAAAACATGGCAATACACACATATAAATAGAACAGTTAACCGCACCTTATTTAAAAGGTAGGGTAAAGCATTTTAATTACTCTAATGTACAGTTTATAACAGTCACCATCAAAATGTTCCCAGTAAGTACACGAGCGATGTCACCCGTAATATTTGGAGCACTTAAAACATAATTTACGTAGATATACCTAAACAAGGTTAGTTAGGTTAGGGCTATTGGTGCATTAAAGTAAAGGTTATACCTAATTGTATGTTAGAGAAAGCATATTGCCCCGCACCATTAGTGGGAAGGGTAGGACTCCTTAACAGAGTCAACGATTTTGAACGAATTGGTGCACTACCGACGACTTTGATATAGTTTTATTTTAATACTGAACTTTTGAGAAGCGTGACGAACAGGAAAAGTGATACAAAATTACTCTTACAGAATTGCTCTTTGGATTACGTACGTTTCTTTATCGTCATCATTCTACTCTTGTACCTCTTATGTGGGGTCATTTTAAATAACATAATGATATATATATATATATATATATATATATATATATATATATTCACCAACAACACATAGGACAACAGGAGAACATAATTTTGATTTCAGACCATTCTTATAGGAATTGTTTCTTTTTTTTTTATTCCTGATAGGTTGGCCTTTGACCACTATCTCACCTATTGGTAAGTGATGAATAACCTAGAATGACTAGCTCTCAAGGACAGTTGCTGGAACACACTTGCTTGGTGACAAATTTTCTTCTTGAGGGTTGTAGCTAGCCAAGCGGGCATTCGCAAAATGCCCTACCACCATGCTATAACGCCTGCCATCCTAAGACAACAACCGGGACCGACGGCTTAACGTACCCTCCGAAGCACGGAAGCGCTCAGTAGTAATGTCACCAGCGGTCACCCATCCAACTCATGACCGAGGCGGACGTTGCCAAACTTTGCTGATCGGTTCAGAATGGCTAAGCAAACTTCGCTACGAACGCTTCATAAGATATCGTTGATAGGTTACCCACAGGCTACCTTTCGATAATCATGGAGAAGCCCGTTGTCTGCCCTATGTGCAACAATTACCCACTTGCATCAACGAAAGTGGTAGCACGCTGCTAATTTGGTGTTTTTTTTATTCACCATTTACGATATCCAACAGGAGGATAAAGAAATAATAAAAGGAGTTATATTCCTTGTATGGTTATAAGGCATTTTATTATTAATTCAAATGATTATGTATATACATATATTCTAAGAAATTCCGAATATTGAGTTACAATTTTAGATGTTTATCCGTCATTACATGAGTGAGGAATGTCGGCTTCATAATAATTGGTTTAGCTTGTGTTCACGTTTATTATAGAAAATTATAGGTAGATCAGTTTCTTCTCGAGAACGAGTAGCAACAGGAAATTACTGAGAATGCTAATATATAAATGGAGCATATCATAAGAAGTTTGAAAAAGAAGCTACAAAAAATTTTATGAAGCTAATTCTTATCCTATTCCGATATGCTGGTGGGCACTCAAAATATAGGCGTTGTCGCCTAGTTCGAGGCCCGTATATAGGTAGTATTATTATGTGTTCTGTACTCGTAGCCAAAATAAAGTACATTTTTATGTCATAGGAATAAATGTATCAACCGCTATACTTAGTTGTCTCGAATCTCAATTGTTACCTTATAGTTCACAAAGTATTACACGTTTTGTTAATCTCACAAAAAAAAAGAATTAGTTCAGGCTATATTATGTACTTCGGGAACTATTTTAATTAATATATTTTACAGATTTCTTCTTTAACTTTAAATGTGTTTAAAATTTAACTCCGCATGCCTCCTGGAATGTATTTTCTGAATAAATTTTCTGAATCTTATATTTTGTGTCTGTCTATGTCCGTAACTTTGTTAGCACTTACCTATCTCAGAAACAGTTGAACATACTTTAGCGCTTTTGGCAACTGGGGGCGAAAGCTTGTACTAAATATCTTCAGTGTTTGAAGTTGATTTTAATTAATGTTTTCCACATTTATGGTGAAATAATATACGAATGTATATGTAAAGAAATTTAAGTCAAGCTCAATAATAATAATAACAGATTGCAAACCTTACCTTGGCGGGCGTGGCTTAAAAAGAACATTACCTTGACGTGACTTGATGCTATAATTTCTAAGCGCCAAATCAAGATTGTGCGTGTTTTGTTAATTGCAAACTTGAGTCCGAAATCGAAGCGGCAACTGTATGATAGTTACAATTTAGGGGTTATATGATATACAATTAAACGGTTTAATTCTCGTATATTTATCATTATTTTTGTAGTCACCCTGTGACCACGATTACTGAATGACTATTGACCTCGGGACAAAAATAATGACGAATAAACGCGATTTAACCGTTTAAATTTGTTTAATAAATGTGTTATAATCGCGAAAACCTACGACAACGTTATAAGCGTATTTTATGATATTTAAGATTTAAGGGCATTTTATGATATGTGAGTAGTAAGTAGCTGTGAAATAACAGAGTAGGTAAAATTTCATAATATTAGAAAAAGTTTCAAAAATTTAACCTATTTTCAACACAGAGACCACAAATTTATGTTTTATACAAGTATACCTAAATATTTTAGTGCAGTAGATTCAGTTAAATTACTTGTGAACTTCTATACCCCAAGTTCACATATTGTAAGATATTTAGTATGTCATCGATCACATTTAATTTAGGAGATATTTAGAGTGAAGAATGCAGCACATTTTTTGAGCTGTCGGTACCAAATTAGGGTAAAGGCACCATCAAGCCATAGGCTTTTTCCGTCCCACAATTGTGTAGAAACTCGTACAACTAAAATAAAACATATTAAATAAATAAACTATCCGATGTGAATCTGCTATTCACCCCAAGCTAACTAAAACTGAGTTAAATACGAAAGTTTTTATTCATTCCCATATGATGCTTAAGAACGAGACGACAAATTAGAGTCATATGCCATGTTGGCTTAGCAGTCACAGCATACCCCGTGGTGGATGGCGGGGGTTCGAATC
The DNA here is from genome assembly GCA_963854805.1 of Plagodis dolabraria. Classification (NCBI taxonomy): domain Eukaryota; kingdom Metazoa; phylum Arthropoda; class Insecta; order Lepidoptera; family Geometridae; genus Plagodis; species Plagodis dolabraria. Next base: position 19,603,524 of record OY978442.1, read on the forward strand.
CCGCACATGACTATAATTTTTCCACTCATTGTAATTTTGTAATATATAAAAAACATTAGGTTCCAAAGTTAATGTGTTAATCAGCACAATACGTAATCCATAACGTAAAGTTTTCTTGTGTTTTCTTATTATCTTATCAATTTTGTACTGTCTCGAAAACAAGCCAGCAACGCGTTGCAAGTGTCTCAACACCATTTCACGGTCTGAGGCACTGATGCTCGGTCCGGCTCGGTTTATCGATGGTTATTACTCCATTGATTATAGCTTGATTGCTTACAACAAACATAGCCGTATTGCAATCAAAACTTGTGTAATAATTTGTCGGAAGCTGTGTACTTATAGAACTTTACTGCTAGCTGAGTTTGCTCATTCACCAGGGCCTAGCCTACTTTGTTGGCTATAATGATTACTTTTATAAGCGACTGAGGTCATTTAAAATAAAACTCAGGCAATATCTACTTAAGTCACTATTCAATTAAAAATTAAGACAATATTCCATGTACTAATACGTCTGCACTGTACGAGAGATTAGTCTTGACTGCTGTGTTCTAAACCAATTACCAAAATCTACCCTCACGTCTCCCGCCGAAAAGTGAAGTCAGTTTAGCTTATAGAATAAATCGGAAATGGAATCCAGTCAATTGACTACCACGTAAACATCATTAATGCGCCTTGTCAAATGAATTATATATCGTAATTATGTATGTAATAAATCGTTAACGGAAATAGTTTTAGAGTTAGGAAGATATTGACAAACAGATGAAATTAAAAAAAACTTTTTATACTACTTCTATGTTCATAAATAGTAAATAGCATTAACAAAGTGGGGAGTTAATTATAGGATAATACTAATTGATATATTAATAACTAAATTATCACAATAGTTAACGCATTATTATTCGTTTTGACATCCTACTAATTTACGCATTATATAATTTTGATGTTTTTGTTGTGTGCATTTGTTTAAAACCAGTTTTCTCCGTAATATAATATATTTCAATGACATTTGCTCTTTAAAGTTCTGGGATAACATACAGGATACCTAGTAAGGGCCAGAAGTGAGGTACATTGAGCACCTATCACATGAAATACTTATTATGTTACACTAATTATTGTATTACCTATATACAGGGTAGTTGGAAAAATGCTACCAGCATAATTAATAATAAAATATAATATGAAATAATAAAAACATTTAATTAAAGATGTTTGTTTTGACTAACGGAAGTCAACTCTAAGAGGTTGTTAGCATTTTTCCAATAACATACTGGGTTATTTGAAAAAAAATATTTACTACCGATAGGCTCACCTTTGGCCACAATATCAATTATAAGTTGGTGTGTTCGAAGATTGTAAATGGGAACTGGCTCTTAGGACAGGTGCAGGACACACCGTTATGTGCTTGGCATCATTTTTCTGCTTGAAGGTGGTAGCTTGCTAAACGGGAATTCTCAAAATGTCCTACCACAAGGCAAATTATAGTTTTATAAATTTTTTATTATATTTTATCATTACAATAAATTAAATAACATATAATAGTCTTCTTATAACTACAAAGTGAGACAAATGATTGAAAATACGAAATTTCGTAGGAAATAAACTAGACTTATGTTTGTTTCGGCCATTGACATTGTTTGATCTTTGTTTTTCTTTGCTTTATTAACTAGGGCCAGGCAATATCAATGTTACACTGGCTATTTAGGTTTATTGAAACACTGAAAGTCTCTTCACTCTCTTCTACATCGTTCGAGCTTGTTTCGCGAAGCCAAGGCTTAATACGGATCACCGGCAATATCATTTTCGTATGTACCTATTTTTAACTTACACTCGTGTTTTGAGCATGTTCCGCATATCCAGTGAAAGCAGTGTTTTACAGTTATGCTTTAAGATTTTTTTATTTTCATAAAACTTTTTACATTGCATTGATCTAGATAAACATTGTTTGTAGATCAATTTTTTATTGATCACATGTATATTTAAAGAGATGGAATATGGCAACTCCCCCTTAATGGGGAGGCTGTGTTCAGCAGTGGACAATCCAGCTGATACAGTACAGTATAAATATATTTTACTCCGCATACTTTATGCCGAGAATGAAACGATTAAATCTATCTATGATTCATCATCACCATAGCTTAATTGGCAGAACATGTCTCGGTCCAAAGAACGGATCGGTCGTGGGTTCGTAATCAGCTCATGATTTTTATTTTCCTATCGTTATGTTCACTTAACTATTATTAAAATAATATATCATAAACGTTTTACAGTTCAACAGCTTTCAAATGAAACTAAATTTTGTAAGAACCATGTAACAATACGTACTCGTACGTAGCTTTATTCAAAACAGGCGTTCATACGTTATTTAATTATTCAAGGGCAATAAAACAGCGATGTCACAGGTAGGCAGTAACTGAATAAACAGAATGTTTTCCAATTGGAGTTGTACTGTCGATGCCCCCTGGCTAGGATCGCGTGCGTCCCCAGGCTCTACATGCCTCTACATACTACGTACGGCGCAGACAGATTTTGAAATCGTTTGTTATTTTTCGAGCGCCCCGTGCGAGTAGGTGCGCTGCGGGGAGCAAACACGCTCTGTTATTAAATCATTTATTATTCAGCCCAACGAACTGTTTTGCAATTTTCCCACAAGCTGTATGCTTCCACCGTCAAACACGGCACTTGTAGTGATGTATGATTTAGGGCTGTCTCTTAATTAACACCAGCGTATCGCTGCTTGAAGATATTTTGTTACGTACTCAAATTATTTGGTCGCATTTCGGTTACTGTGGCAGCCCGTGTAATTTGCGGTTTAATTTAATTAAACTATTTGTCAATTGTATGCTCGGGTATCTGAATGCCTACAGTTAACTTATTTAAATTATGTGCGTGTTAGTTAAAGCACATTGTAACGGTGACTACGACAACGAGCTTGTTCCGTCAAAATAACATTAAAAAAAATATATGAGGTATTAACCGACTTCCAAAAAAGGAGTAGGTTCTCAATTCGTCTGTTTTTTATGTTTGTTACCTCAGAGCTCTGGACTAGGTGAACCAATTTTGAAAATTCTTTTTTTGTTCGGAAAGTGATGCTTGTCGTCTGGTCCCATAAAAATTTCATTACAATCAAGGCATTTTTGGGTTACACTCCAATAACTGAAGAATATTTACCTATCTTGATGATATATAGTCGTTGTTAATGAATGACAATCGATACCGTAAGTAGCAAGAGTCAATAAAAAGAGGGAAAAAAAATTATTCAAATAAAAAGAAATAATTTAAAAATTAAAAAACAGTCGAAGCCGAAGTCGGGGGACCTGTAAAGAACTATTCTAAGGAACTGTCCCCCGACTGCAATGAAAAGAATGGTTATCTGTTTTCCATTTTTGGGTTCAATGGTGTTTTAATTACACAGTAAATATAATCTATTTAGTACCTATATTGTAGCCATTCAACATTAAAATCATGTAACTTGTTTGTAATTTTTTAGTTCACTTTTTAGCACGGCAGGCGTGTTTTTTAATTTTTAAATTATTTCTTTTTATTTCGTACCTTTTAGTGATAAAACAATATTTTTGCAAACGCACAATGTGCCACGAAACATAACTTAATTTTTTTGGAAATTAATATCATGCAAAATATAAGCGAAATATATTTTTTATGATTTATTAATTGTAAATGATAACTTTGAGGTTTTTCAGTTCTTGCAGATACTTTTTGTCATGGGGCTCGTTGATAAGCTTTCGTGGATCTAAAAAACCAATTCTTCTAGCTGTCGGACGCGACTAAGAGCGACATAAACTTTCATCATCATCATCAGCCGCAAGACTTCCACTGTTGAACAAAGGCTTCCCCCATAGAACGGCACAAAGAATGGCTATTAGTCGCTTGTAACCATTGGCTACCCGCGACTTTAATGATATCGTCAGTCCATCTTGTGAAGGGGCTACCAACTCTTCGTTTTCCGGCATACCATGGTACCCCCTCGAGAACCTTTCTTCCCCATCGGTTATCAGTTCGTCGAGCAATCTGGCCCGCCCATTGCCACTTCAACTTGCAAATTCTGAAAGCTATGTCGGTGACTTTGGTTCTTTGGCGAATATCCACGTTTCGGATTTTATCGCGCAAAGAAACTCCGAGCATAGCTCTCCATGGCTCGATCAGTGACTCTGAGCTTGTCCATAAGGACCACAGTTAAGGACCACGTCGTCCACGTCTCGGTGCCATATGTCATCACTAGGCATACACACTGGTTGACGACTTCTGTCTTCAGGCTCTGCGGGATCTTTGACGAGAAAATGTCGCGTAACTTCCCGAACGCTGCCCATCCGAGTTAGGTTCTTCGGGCGTCCTCTTTTTCGAAGTTGGACCTACCTAACTGGACAGTCTGTCCCAGGTAAAATAACATAAACTTTGCCCCTTGGCAAAAATTTTAGCGCCTAGATCCACGACGGCTCTGTCCAGTGTCGTTCCTTGCAGTTTGTGCACTGTCACAACCCAACATAATATCAGTGGTAGCATGTACCGCTCGACTTTACCTTGACCCCGTAACGCGTCAAATTCGACAGTGCTAGGCTCAATTTTGACACCCAAACTGACTGTGTTGCCACGTATCGTTTTGCCATAGAACTCAACGAAAACGGCTTGCGGTAACTCTCCCGGTTACGACGTAGCGCTGGCGATACGAATTTTCGGATGACCTCCATAGCGCCATTTACCAAGTCGTGTCCAAATTTAATATTTTTCCACAACATTACCCTAGAACCAATAGTAACTTTTAAGGATGGAACAATACCTCCTCTTTTATTGGGATCAGAAAGTATAAATTCGGGTTTTGGCCGCTGCTGACCTTTGATTTTAGCTTCTACGGATGTATCTGATGCTACCTCGTCAAACATCCGGCAAATTTTGGCAAAGTTCGATGGTGATCGTTTTATTTTGATTTGGTGGTTCGAGTCATCCCTGTCTTGTTGTGGGAAATTTTCGCACACACTCGCCATCTGGTCCAGTAAGTGATACTCTACGATGATTCAGGATTCCAACCCGTTAACTATTCAAAATATCGACAAATGTGGTGTCGTCTGCTTGCCTTACATTCTGTGGCAGTTCGCAGAAGCTATATAACGCCCATAAATCTATTTCAGCAATTAAATGTGGCGGTTGTTTAAAGCAGTAGTATGCAATAAATGATTCTGAGTCTGATTCAGTATGTCCCGCTGACGGATTTAGCTACTAGTGAAAGCTGCATCAAGTCTCTTAATAGTAAAATGTTAACACTGCCAAAATAATCATTTCTTGTAGTTGTGTATGAAATGCCTTTCTCTCTGAAGGCGTTCTCCGGTCAAAAAACGCATGGTCTCTGTCCTGCCGCATGCCGGTGATTAATTTATTTGTATTACTTGTGTCTACAAGAAGCAAGTGTAGAAACGGATAAGACAATATTTATTACTTTTGATATTAGTTAACCAATGTATATTGAATACTACTGTTATATATTTTTGTTATGTACTAAGCAAGCTCTAGACGGTGATAGTAAAATTTGTAAAATTTTCACGAATTTTTTTTTTAATTTATTTTAATTTCATAAACTATGGCCCCCTCTTTAAGTTTTTTTTTATTTTCACTAGCCTATGTTACCCGGAATAACTCAATGCTTCTAATGATACCACAAACATCAAAATCGGTTAAGCCGTTATGAAGTTATGGTGGAATAAAGAAACTCACAAACATACATACATACATGAACCCTAAAAACATAACTCTCCTTTGGGCAGTCGTGTAAAAATAGAACCGACTTCAACACTCAAAAGTGTTAAATTACTTATCGAAGTCGGTACCATGCGCACAATATTGTGAAAATAGGTACTTTTGAACTATCACGGTACCGACTTCAACAAGTTATTTAACACTTTGTGTGTTGAAGTCGGTTCCATTTATTGGTTCAATTTTTTTATTGGTTTCTCCGTTGTTTGCCCCAATGCTTTGTTTCACGTTGTTTCGTATACTTCATCGAGAAACATTGTGGAAACACTTGCAATGTTGCTTGTTTTGCCCATATTACATATACTTCTGAAATCATCATGTGGATCATCAGCCCTTATCGGCTGGTGGGAGCATCGAGCATCTGATCTCATGGCCCTGCTGCGCCTGATGGGGCCACTGCCTCTTGTACTTCTTAAAGTAAAATTAGCAAATAAATAATTTTCAATATTGTAATAGTACTACTTCAGGTTATTACGCTTCTAACGGAGATATATTTTCATATGAAATAATAAATTATTTATTAGATCTATGGTTAAAGTAAAGCTAATTATATCAGTACATGATTATCATCACTATAGAAATAAAATTATTCAGTTACTCTGTATTGATATTTACATATTTTTACTATTATTATATTAATATTTTGTAAGTATTATTAGAACTAGGTATGTTATGAATCTACTTCAAAAATACTAATGAGGATTATATACATACAGAAAATTAAATTTCAGCTAACATAATAACAGCAACAATAGATTATGAAACAAAAAGGCGTTTCGTTTTCTACGAAATAACTCAATAAAATTGCTACATACTACATCATCTGGTCATCGTGCATTCCTTCTTTTTTATTCCCAATAGGTACCCATTTCTCACCCTGTCTGAATTTCTGATGTTAAGTAAGCACGCAAGATAAGCGTGCTCCATCTTAGATCATATGATCTAAGATGGAGCACGCTTATCTAGAAGAAACCTATTTACTCACAATTTGAAGACACCCATGTTGTAGGTATCCAACGGGAAAACTGACCACGAAAGGAGTTTCACACTCCTTCGCAGCATGCACGAGAAAATATGAGGCGAAGCGCTTCGTACGAGTCATGGGAACCATATTTCTTTGACTTTTAAGTGCCTTTTGTTCACAAGTCGGTTATGCGAGGCGAACCATCGTGGTGCTGGAACAAATGTTATAATGTTGTCTTTTGAAACAATATAAGTGTACAGTATACAAAGTAACTTTTTGTGACATAACATCATTCGACTACATTTACACTTACCACCATATGAGATAGAAATAAAGACTAAACTTTAATATAATTCACCATTTCGCTTTGCAATATCAAGACATTAAGTTTTGAAACATAACAAGCATAATGAAGTATAACATAAAATCATTTTTTGCCGATGAAAACAGAGGAATATCAATTTTGTATAGTTATAAACAAATGCAGTGTATATATCAAACTAGGCAAATGAATAAGTAGTTTTTATTAAGAATGCTATTGCTGTCTTACTAAGCAAACATTTAGTCAGTAAAAGTTAAAAAACTTTCTAATGATTTAGCCATCCAAAAATCTTTTAATGTTGTTAATTGAAACATGATGATCAAACCACTAATCGGCTAATGTTTCAAAAACTCTTCGCCCATTTTTACTCACGGACCAAGCTATTGAAACTAACTTATTATGTTTAAGACTAAACAATTTGTTAAAAATGTAAAATGGCACCCTGCACGATTATCACGTCACATGCACACGCAAGTTCGATGTTCCAGACGCTGACATTCACAATCAAAGAAATACATGTTTATAAATTTCGACCTTAGAACAACGACTCAAAGTAAAAGTTCGATAAAATTTAACAAATTCGCTTATTTAGCCAAGAAAAGCTACGCGTGAGAGACTTGTCTGCGATGCAGTTTCCACCAGGAGCACAGATTAAATAATAGCTAGTAAGTAACCAAAGCCTTCATTATACTGCCAATATGATATCTCCAGTGGCTACTGGTTTTACTGGTATCCGCCCATCGCGTGCAAGTTAGCCTAATTGTGGAAAGTCGAGCATCGAGAAATGCTAATTAGACACTCGCTGAATTACCTTGCCTTGGGTTTCGTGGGAGATTTCATTTTAGATGCCATTTTGCTCGTGAGAAGCCGAATTACACTTAATTCGTAAAGTGAATGGTATTCTCTTCTCGATCAGCTACAATCTGAAGTCGAACTGTTTTAAGATTATACCTAATTTAAAGTATTTTTTTAGGATGTATTTACCATATTTAATCAAACAAACAATAAGTTACTACTTGCAATATAACAATTTAACAAAAATATTATCAATATTTTCTTTTTAATTTTCGTTGTAATTTTAAGAATTTTCGCTTGGCAGGCGTTATTGATACCATGATTAGAATGTATATATACCTACATATTTCATTAGTTTTACATGTTTCGAGTGTTCACATTGTCTTCGCTGTATTAATATCCATGTCTACATAAAATGGTAGATGTAAAGATTAATGGTTTCATGTCTTTGTTTCGGAGTCAAAGCTGTAACAAGACGAACAATAACGAGCTACATGGTTGATTTCTACATTGTTAATATCTAAAACACGCTGCTGGTTTTCTAGTTATACAAACAATACCTGCCCTTTGTGAAATGCAAAAATTTTAAAAAGAAAACATTTTACTTTGTATATCTTCTTTAATCTGTGAGAGCTAGACACATACCTATATTATATTGTATGCAAGACGTACACGCGTCATCTATACAATATTACGCTACTTCGCGTAAATAACGTGCGAAAAAAGAGAGCGATGTTCGTCGTTTATTAATTTGCACTCCAACGTTTTCGGTACCGGACGTCAAGATTTTTTTTAAAGTGGGGCCACATTGTCCTGAAGAAAATTCACACTACAAAAAATTAAATCCTCAAAAAGAGTTAGCCAAAATAACATAAACGTTTACCTTTACGTAGATAGAAAAAAGTTAGTTGCTTAGTTTCCCTTATGGAGCGGTAGGCGTTATTTATTTCAATCTATGTCTGTGCAGGTAGACCTAAAAAAGTCTAGCTATATTTAGTAATGACGCTTCATTAGACCCTCCGAGTAAAGACCCCTTTCATCTTTCCCTTTAGAATTGAATATAGGAATACCTACCTATAACTAAACTATATGCAAGTATATAAAACGATAACGTATCCTTCAAGTCCCTTGAGAAATATCCGATATATTTTCATTCAATAACAGAATAAACTTGTTATATTTTGATTTTCCCGTATTCATAGCACAGCAGCATATTAATATATTTTCATGGAAATGAAATTATAATATTATGTTCACTGAATGAATACAATATTTGCTTACTCTGTTCGGGAACATTATTTACTTGTGATCGTATGAAACTGTTTAATATTGATATTTGAATATCATGAATAGTTGAATAAAGCACATGTTTGTTCGCAGGATAACAACTCCGGGCAGGCTTTGTTGGATGTGGTGTTTAGACATCTGGATCTATTGGAAACTGCCTACTTCGGCCTGAGATACGTAGACCAAGATAGTCAAACCGTAAGTAAATTCTATTATATTTTCATAGTTTCAATATTCTTTTATATGAGTTCATAAATGAAAAACATTGTGTGGAGTAAAATAATCATAGGAGCATTATTTTTAAACATTATTCATTCATTTGTAATGAAGGTTAACAAATAACTGCTCAAGTGTAAGTCGGGAATCGCCCCTTTAGGTACCGCAACAGTCTGGAAAAGACGACAAAAACAATTCTTTCTTCTATAATTTGTGACCGAAAGCGAATTTGACAAAGCTGAAACTATATAAATAGTCGACTACGGAGGAGTTGAACAGCGGCAACGATTGTGAAATCGATCGTGATCAGATGATATGAAAAACGAAAGAAAGCTTATATTAGCACAAAAATTGTAACTTAAATTGAAAATGTAACTTAAGTTGAAACTCTTGTATGTAACTGTGACGGAACAAGCACGAGGCCCACCTGATGTTAAGCGAATTAACCTCTGCCTATACCAGATGCATTTCGTCATGTGACGAACTGCACTGCGCCCGTCACACTGAGACATACAGTTGTTAAGTCTCAGGTGCCTGTAATTTTTCTGAGCGGACTGCTACCGGAACACACTGTTAAGTGTTTGGTGACAGATTTTCTACTTGAGGGTGGTAGGTAGCCAAGCGGGTATTCGCAAAATGTCTTTGCACCATGCGGAGAAGCTCAAGCCGGTGGTGGGCATCGAATTAGGGACGGCTGTCCATAGCTATAGCCGCTCGGCCATCATTGATTCAAGATAATTAAGGGTTTGCTATTTTATTGTTATATTTTTACACATATCTATGAATAATTAAGATAATTAAGTAACAAGTGTAATTTAAAGTAAATTTTTTGCAATTTATTTATGACTATATCGAGGATATTTTTAGGAAACTTGTTTTACGCTACTTAGAATTAAGTTGGCCTTAGATAATATAATATATAATTTTCTTGCTGCAAACTAAATACATTTAGCGAAATATCTGTTTAAGTAAAATATTTTTATTTTTGCAATAACGCATGCTCTGCGGATAATATTAATTATTTAGTACGAAGTATTTTAGGCCATGACAGGTTCATGGCCTGAACTACTTCGGTCAATTTGCCCGGACGAAAACCCAACTTGGAAAAACTGACTGTACTGCTACTAGGAAACGTCAACGGTAAAAGACCTGGTGGATGATCATTCATACGGGGGCCATACCAAGTTACGACCCACACTAAAAATCCCTCAAGCTTTAAGATAAGCTGCAGACACACAAACATTGCATAGGATAGTGTGAGAAGCAGCGCGAGAAACCTGTTACTAGACACGACCTTCATCAGTGAAGATATCGACCAAGAAGAAGAAAACGGCAACTCTTCTTGGGAATGCTCTCGTTGGTATGAACTAATTACCTGAAATGATTAGTGGGTATAATCAGTACAAGTAAACAGTGCGTTAAAAGTTTAAGGAGCATATTCTGCACCTTATTAACAGCAATACCGCATTCAAATCGGCGTGACATATACTGCTTATTAGGTGCATTTGTTTCCTTAGTCACATTACGACATGAGGAAAAGGAACAGTCCTTATGTACATAAAACGGAAACTGTACGACCGCTTAACCAGGGAACGGTATAAAACTTGTATAAATGTTTTGGTCACCAATATTTTTTTTTGGGCAGCATTGGCTGGATGCTGGGAAGCGCCTGCGACGTCAGTTACGAGGATCAGATCCTCACACCTTTTATTTCGGAGTCAAGTTCTACGCAGCGGATCCATGCAAACTCCTAGAGGAAATAACACGGTAAATATATTATTAGTACTTATTTCGTTAATATTTTTTATTAGAACAGTATTGTTTCATATAGTCGTGACCCAGTATAGTTCCACAGAATAACCGGACTCCGTTACTTTGCCTTTAAATGTGATATTCTCCTGATCTGCCTCAATTTAATAAAACTTAATGTTGAAACCGTCCTCGTTTTGGCCTCCGTAGACATTATCAATAAAATTTTATCACTAAGTTTCATATTGAGCTGATATTGGACTTTTCAGAGTTCCGCTGTGTCGATGATTTTTTTATTCTTTTTACATACCTACTTTATCGTAATATGTTAAAAAAAAGCAGCGACTTTGCAGTATAATTCAATAAATAAATAGGTACATGTTTTATATGTCCTTTGTGGACAATTTAAGATCCGTAAAACCTACTTTATTTTACCTTACTAGAGATTGTAAAAATTTTAAAGAATGATAGATAATACATTTATTGACGACATGAACACGGTATTTTTGCTATGAAAACATAAAACTAATGAGAACACAAACAAAAGTTAATGTGCACATGCCAAGAATCGGTCACAACTCAGCATATGCTAGTTATTAAACCAGTGCAACCCGCGTTTGTGTGTGTTTTGGATATAACACACCTCCGCAACGGATAAACGGAGATCATTTTTATTCTCTGATTGACCGAGCGAGCTTGTAGCTCAAGTTAAGCGTCTACGTTTCAGCTTGGCAAAAATGTTCTCGTATGTATGTATATTCTCCTCTACACTCGTCAATTCTTTTCTAATTCTAGTGAAAGTTTGTGAGCTGGTTTGTTAATACGAGTATATGAAATATTTGTCAATATAGTTCTTGTACATTTTCAAAACAGTGGAGTTATGGGGAATGAAAAAGTACTAAAATGATTTTTCAATTACTGAGTAGGCAGGTTTAATTGTTACCAAAAGATTAAATCGAAATTCCACTCAAGTAAAATCGTGGAAGGTGAAGGTCATTAAAATCAGAAGGTACCTAGTACATATGCCAGTCAGAAAATGACCGCTGTAGATAGACTAACGTATACATTTTGAAATTTGTTATTTTAATGAGCGCCAGTTGAACTGCTGAATGCATGTGGAAATCAAATTAATGGCTGACCATTAACAAATACACGAAGCGATATTTATTAAATGTGGTTTTCCGTCAAAGCGTTGCCACATGTTTATATCAGCGCCAGTAGGCAAAACCATGTCTATGCCTACTTAATATGAATGTAAAGCTTTTATAACATCAGTCATACAGGGAGAACGTTTATTCGGAGCTGTGGTGAGTGGTAATAAAACACATCTGTGCTATGATTAACGGGGTTGAATCCTAAGTCTGTGTGACTTTCTAAAGATCCTTTACTCATATATATATATGGTACATCTAATCTTTGTTAGTATAATTTATTTAGTTGCGTTCAGATTCTTATTATTGGTGATATTTTATTTTATTTATTGAGGAATAACTAACAGCTACACTTGAAGCATAAGTACAAAGTGTAATAATATTATTTTATCATTTAAATTAAAGAATATAACATGTATTAATGAATGTGCAGCCAACCACATTATCCACAGATTACTTTAAAATTATAAAATTAGTTTTGCTACAAGTAAGACAAACATTTTGGTATAGACAATAAATTTAGTTACATAAATGTATTATAATAGTGGGTAGATGCATCAAACAAACCATAATTCAGACGACAAGCAAGACATGGATATAATTTTTTGTATTAAGTTTTAAAAGGGCAGGGAATCTGAAAATGTGTCTTTGAATCATATCTTTGTGAGCTTTGTACTTGATGATATATTGGTAATTTCTTACGTTTATCCTGATGTGAGTCATGGGCAAGAGCTAGAATAAAAGCTATTAATATACCACCCGTATCTAAATTTTACTTTGCCTACGTGTTATACAAAACTAACCTAAAGTAAGTGAAAAATATGATATGAATTTAGATTATAAAATATGTAAGTACTCTTTTACCATAGAAGCTACGACAACATTTTAAGTCTTAACATTTTCAACATTAAGTCTTATTCAAAAATCAAACTGGCATGAGGTCACTTTTATGACATAAACATTAAAAATAATTTATTGACATAATCGTGAACGATGTTAATTTTGAAGCCTCTGGTCTTCGATGAAGTGTTACACTGTGTTTCGAAGACCAGATCCTTCCCCAATGTGTGTCTATAAAAACAGAAATGATGCCATTACTTATACATTTTTTTTTCTAAATACAGTTTTGGTTGTTTTGTATGTGTGTGGAAGTGAATATATGTGAGGTGGTGTGAGGTGTGTTATGTGTGTGGATGTGAATATATATGTGAGGGAATACTGTTTAATTTATTAAGTATTTCATATTTTTATACCATGCCAAAACCCATTTGGGCGGCGAAGGGTAAAAGCAACTTTTTACACTCTATAAGTACTCATTGAATATATGTATAAATGAAAATATACGTTGAACATTATCTATAAAATTCTCTGAGTACGAACATTGGAAAAAATACCTTTTAGTTATTTTAGTTTTTTTTATGCCTCATAGATTAGTCTTTGACCACTATCTCACCTGATGGTAAGTGTTGATGTGGTCGAAGATGTTGTTCAGGCTAACCTAGAATGACTGGCTCTCAAGGACAGCTGCCGGAATACACTGTTAGGTGCTTGGCGACAGATTTCCAACTTGAGGGTGGTAGCTAGCCGGTGGGCATTCGCAAAGTGACCTACCACCATGCTGTATCGACTGCCATCCTGAGACTACAAGCGGGACCGACGGCTTAACGTGCCCTCCGAAGCACGGAAGCGCTCAGTAGTAATGTCACCAGCGGTCACCCATCCAAGTCATGACCGAGGCGTACGTTGCTTAACTTTGCGCATCGATTCAGAATGGCTAAGCAAACTTCGTTACGAGCGCTTCAATTCAAAAGTTACCATAGACACAACCAAAAATGATCCGATTAAGAAAAAAAATACGGTGAATGGTATGCAATAAATGCCGCCTTACACATTTGTGTAAGATCTTCTCTTGCACCCATAAAACTACACATGAAACTAAATAATATCTGGCAAAACGTGAGTTTGACACCTCCTCGAGGATACAAATGTCTAATGATATGTATGTGTGTCCTTTAGTCAGGTACACTCCTCCATATTGTAAATAATATAGAATATCCATTGTAAGCTATCTCACCAACCAAGTTAACCTAGTATGGGGACTTAGTATAACTAAAATAATTATAAAGGTACAATACAGGAAAAATACCTGTGCGCCTGGATTCTTTTCTCCCCCTTGTTACTTATATTAAGATTCATTCGTGGCCAAAATATCTACGCACTTGGCTCAGACTTAAAATGCGCCGGTCAACATTTATGTGCACCTGGATAAGGCTTAGGATGTGTTTTTTCTCTTCTTTGTACATTTATTAGAATTCATTATTGCAAGTCGAATACGAGGTACAAAGTTATCTTGACCGTTATTATACCTACGACTCCTGTTTTGTTTTTTTTTTTTTAAAAGATTCGACTGCAATTGTATACTTAACAATAGAAATAACTTGAGAAAATGTTAGTAATTTTCACAAGAAAACCTATCCTTCTTTTCCATATAAACACAGGATACACCATTATCCACAAATGAAAGCTCACTAACTAAATTCCCACACATTACGAAATAAAGGAAGCATATAGAAAGACACATAATTACATTAAAGAAGAAACCTCCTCTCATGCGAGAGTCATCCATTTAGAAACGTTATGTCATGGGAACCGGCTGTACGTAATAGGAACGACACTTTCCGTGACAAATAATGAACACTTGTTTGTAACTTCACAAACTGCAACGTAATGATGGTCCCTGTAATCATCGGAGAGATATCAGTATACCTGTCTTTAACATATGCAGTCGTTAGAGTGATGTTAGTGCTCTATCGATATATATATTATAGAATGATATACCGAGAATAATTGACCGCGTGAGCGTAAAGCGTCTCCTTTTGAGCATGGACAAAATACTTTCGTTTGTACGGCGAATGTCCAAATGTTCCTTTGCAAAGATCCCATTTCTCAACTGCATTGAGTGAACATTTGTATCGTGAATTATATGGAATTTTCTCGATATGAACTTTATATTCAGTTTATTGAAATTTTTCAAACCGGTGGAGTTATATGGGTCGTAAAAGAAAAAGAAATATATGACAGTCGCAAGATTTTCAGTTCGCAGAGTTACAGATATGTATTCACAAGTCACGTTTTGATGTGGTCGAATATTTTGTTCAGTAATAGTACAATAATAAGGGTGGTAAGTAAGGAATTACGATCAAGGCTCTAGTAGACGCCCGAAAGTCAAAGACTGAAGGCTTTCTGAGCCGACGTTCGTATTTCCCGCCCGTGAAACATACAATGTTTTTCATCACATTTGCGAGTAAATTATGATTTGTAGCTTTGATACACAAGTCAGCACAAGTATTATTACGATATACGTATTTTTTTTTAAACGGACGTTGGGCTTTTTAGTTACACTACAGATTATACAAATGTTTCGTTCAGAAATGTGAAGGGTAAATACTTATGTACTATGACGGAGTGTAAAACTTGATACAAAAACTATTAAAATTGATTAATACGAACATTAGTTGAGTATGTATGTAACATGTAGCGAGATTGCAATGAAATTCCTGTACTGATAGCATGTTAAGGCAATATTACAATTGCATTTAAACTCCTTGCTTGAACTTGCATGACATGTGTGCTGTGCTATAAATTTAAAAAAAATACTTGCCGACCTCTGGTTTCATGACAAAAGAACACGAAGGTTTTATATGTGGCATTACGGCCAAGTTAACCTGTATGTTTAGATACTGTTTACGTGCAAGTGTGATGAAAAATATTAAAATATGAACTGGCTCTCAAGATGAGCTGCTGGCTACTGGGTGGTGTACCATGGTTTTTTTAAACTAATAGGTTAGATTTTAAACTCTATCTCTGCTGATTATAAGTAAAGATGCGGTCGAAGATGTTGTTCAGGATAACCAAGAATTACTTGCTACTTGAGAGTGGTAGCACACCAGGCTGATATTCGAAGAATGCCCTAAAACCATGCCATAGGCACTGCCACCCTAACACAACAATCGGGACGCACTGAAGCGCTCAGCGCAGTTATGCCACTAGCGATAACCCATCCAATGCTTTTAATACCGTATTAATTACTGCAGCGGACGTTACTTAACTTTATTGATCGGTCAAGACCGACTAAGCAAAATACACTACATAATTTATTCATCATCTAATATTTGAATAATTTATCCATCTAATAAAATTTCCTAACTAAACCCTGGAGAGAGCGCGACATTACCAAATTCTAAACAAGCGGCGCTGCTGGCATATGTTTCTAAATTAAACAACTACGCTTTTGTTCCTTATAGCTAATATTCACACATATTTTTCCTTTTATTACGAACTGTTAAAATTTTCATGGCCATAAAACGAAGTGGAGTAAGAAAACAAAGGGAAGTGTAGAGCTCTTGCAGTAAAACTTGGTGTGCTCGTAAACTGACGGACGACGCGCTGATGAAATGAATAGGGCTAGAATCCCGCATGCACCTCTTAAGCTGTCAATGCAAAAATAAGCACACAGCAGGATACATTTTTAATTGGAAGGCTTATGAAATAAAACTCATTTCTATTCATTCAGCAGGAATTCCTTTATGTTGTTTCTTTACTTGAAAACTCTTCAAAATGTTGTGAAAAAGTTGGACTAACTTTGGCTTTCTTGATGATACTTGTACTTCCTTAACTTTTCAACAATGACCGCATTTAGGTAGAATTTTGGTGAAAAGTTCTCTTTATTTTTTAATTCCATTCCCTTCGGTTGTCGGGGATGTTTTATTAAAATTGCGTTACTACGGTGTTGACGGTGCACGCAACGACCGGCAAATAGCGTCGAAAATAACGTCTTATGTAGCGTAGAGCTACGGTTGAGCGCTTATAAAATCTTTGAAATATTAAACGTTACTTTTACGAAGCGTTTCATAATAAATTAGAAGAAAATGAACATATAGGTCTATGAAGGTACTTACTCATCAGATTAATATTGTGAATACGGATGTTAGTGTTTGTTGAACTCGTCTCCGAAATGGTTGAATAGATATGATGAAACTTACTGTTAATAATATTTCTTAGGTCCTCGATTACAGAATAGTACACATTTTTTTCTCGATTTACTGTTTATTTTTCCCTAGGTAACAAAAGTCACGAGTGATCAGCGGATGCTATTATATAGCTTATATATACGAGAAAATTTACATATTTTAAACCCTGCATTTGTAGAGTAGATTTTTTAGTCAGCCTGTTTTAAATCGAATAAAGTAAATAATAATTGCAACACATACATTCTTATTTTTTTCTTATTCCTATTCCTATTCCTACCACATGCTAAGAGGTTCGGCACAGATAATAATTTTTCATTCTGAAAGTATGAGCGATATTTTATTTTTAATATATGATTATTTTTTGTATTACTTTTTAGGAGCATTTACGCATGCTAAGCGAAAACATATTTATTGTAAGTCCCGCTGGAAGTTATCTTTTTCCATTCAAAATAATTTCTATGGCAATTCTATATAAATGTTCTCAGGTACCAGCTCTTCCTGCAGTTGAAGCAAGACGTGCTGCGTGGTCGGCTACCAGTCAGTTTCGACCTCGCTGCCGAGCTTGCTGCCTTCGTCTTGCAATGTGAGTATATTTTGAAATTATTTTAACTTTAGATAATGTGTATTTAACATATTAAATATACCTTCTTGAATGTCGATTGCATTGCGTGACAAAGATGAGGCATAAGCCGTTTAATAACGACTTAGACCGATAATATTATGTAACCAAATGATTCCTTAAAAAAGTAATTTGTTCAACCAGTAAATTAAATTGTTTTTCGGTCCGAGTACCGACATTAAATTCCGAGCCATTGAAGTAGTGTAGAATTGAATCACGATCGTAGCGAGTAGTCCTAATGTAGCCTACTTCACGCAGTAAAGGATTAAAAGGCATGAGACAAAAAAACAAAAATTGGTCAAACATTTAGCTTTTCTCGTCTAACAGTGAGAAGAATATCAGGAATGAAACACATATCAAAAATATTAGTTTATTGGAAATTTTTAAACACTACTTTATTTGATAATAAACAAAAAGGATTTCTTGTAATTTTCCTCAAGACCGCAGATTTTTTTTTTCTGCGAGTAATTGAATACCAAAACCGTCAATTTCGTGCTGGAAAGGTGAAAAGGTATACTCAACACCCACACAATTTTCGTATTAACTTTTGCATTTTCGAACGGTAATCCTCCCGTGAACTTTTAATATTGCAAACGAATGTTTTCGTATTCACAAAACTGTACTAGACGTATGAGAACATTACACGAGCAACTTTCAATATCGAAGAACAACTTCTACCTGCTAAATGTATTTGCACGATAACTCTCTCTCTAAGTCCGTACATTAAAGAGAACGACTGCGAACTTTGGTGCTTGAAGCCCATATAGCAACATGGAACAAGTTCAATCCGAACTTTGGGTACTTTGAATAAACCTGCTTATTTCGTTGTTAACATCCCTGTAATACGCAATTTACGAGAGCCCTGCAGCCACCATTATAAAACCACCGGATGTGGTACCTACGTGTACAGAGAATTTATATCAGGTATTTTTTTTTCTCAAGGACCAATCTCGCGTTGATGGGTAGTGAAGACTATTTTTATTTACTTATAGCGAAGTCTAAGTTTAGTAGAATGTAACTCGTCGGGTACGTCTTTGTTGACTGTACGAGTATTTTATCTCAAGTAATGAACTTTACAAAGTATAATCGTTATTTGGTCCTTTTTTCATCAAATCAAATCAAGTAGTTAATTAATAGAATACAAATAAAGAATTTTAATATTTTTACGTTTGCAATAACGCATGCTCTGCGGACTACATTACAAAATTACAAATTTACGAGAAGAAAAATTTAAGTCATGTGCGGGATTCGAACCCGCGTCTAACCACCCCTTTAGCCGGGGCATGCTCTAATTGACAATTATAATTAACATAATAATAACATGATAAATGTCATATTAGCTCAATTGGATTAGAGCATACCCCGGCTAAAGGGGTGGATGGACTCGGGTTTGAATCCTGCACTTGAAATGAATTTTTCCTCTCATAAATTCGTAATTTTGTCACAAATAAAGAAGTTCTTAAAAATATTATAACACACAGTTGTAGACGTGCAAATTTTTAGGCCTAAATCAATCTTATATTAAGGCTACTTGGCGACTCGCATTATTAGCAGTCATCTTTCATCTTTTTCTTTTCATCTAGTCACCTTTTTAGGGTTCCGTACCCAAAGGTTAAAAACGGGACCCTACTACTGAGACTTCGCTGTCCGTCCGTCCGTCCGTCTGTCAACAGGCTGTATCTCAAGAACGGTGATAGCTAGACAGTTGAAATTTTCACTTTTTTTTCTGGGTCTGCTATAACAACAAATACAAAAGTTGGCCAAGTGCGAGTCGGACTCGCGCACGTTAAAACAATAAAAGGTTTAAATATGAAGTCTAATGTTGAATAGCTAATGGTACGGAACCCTTCGTGCGCGAGTCCAACTCGCACTTAACCGATTTTTAAATGACCAGACAATACGTGTATTTAAAGCTATTGGGTTAGCAGTTATAACTTATATAAGTTACAGTACTTTTAGTGAATGTTTCTCCCTCTCATTATTTATTTATTTATTAAACACTAGCTTTCCGGGCGCGGCTTTGCCCGCGCGTATGTCGGTTATCGCGCAATAACTTTAACCTCTTTTTGCGCAGTTGGATAAAAACTATCCTATATTTTTTTCCTGGGTCTCAAACTATTTCCATACCAAATTTCATTCAAATCGGTCCAGTAGTTTTGGCGTGAAAGCGTAACAGACAGACAGACAGAGTTACTTTCACATTTATAATATTAGTACTGATTGTGGCTTACAGAAAAGTTCCAAGACGCCAACATGGCATTACATATTCATTATGAACTTAAAATTACAGCATTCCATAATTACTAAATAATCAAATTATATTTATACATTATACTCATACTGTTAAAATAGACATAATTATATAATAAAAAAAGAAAGCCATTAAAATAATCATACAATAAAATTATCAATGACATGGTACTCGTAAAAAGAAATTAATATTTTGTATAGAATTATAAATGAAAAAAAATATAGTTTGAATGAAAAACCAAACTGCCTAATACAGTAAAATCAAAGTAAGTTAAGATTAAAATTCAAATATAAGTAAGCATGTGTATAAAATGTAACAAGTCTCTTAAAGTTACTGTAAAAAAATAATACTGTAAATGATGTGTGTTAATATGTTTACTTCAAAACATGTGTAGGCTGACTTTCTATTGAAATAGCTGATTCCTAAGTAGATGCTGGATGATTTTTTCTTTTCATAAATGGTAGAACAAATAGCACAATTTAAAACGTTCAATATGTGTCGTGTCATCATGTTATCTGATAATGCTAAGATGTTTTACCTGTGTATACTAAGATATTTGATCCGTTACTCAAGTTTCAAAATCATTGGTAATGTATAAGTCATTGATCGCACTGGTCACTAAGGACGTTGCAGATTATCGTAAAGTAAATTTTTAGTTTATCGAACAGGGGTGGAGTCAGGCATTTAGTCAATAATAATAATATTACCAAATCATATTCACCCAACTCATAGACGTAAAAGATAATATAATAATAAAATTACAAAAAGCTGCAATTCTTAATACTTGCCGGTTAGTAAGAAAGTTTATGCAGTTGGAGGAAAATGAAGTGACTTCACACCCACCTTAACTTTTACATTACACGCTGTAATTTACTTGGCCAAGGCCCGTAATTACATTTAAAACAGGGTTAAAGCCGTGAAAAGTACAACTTTAAATGATAATAATAATTATTTTTGAAATGAAATTCTCGCGAGTTTCACACATATTTAAATATTATAAATAAAAGTGCCCGTCGGGAGCTCGCAGACGCAGCTGTGCACTCGCCCTGATGATGAGTATCTGATATACTCGAAACCCGGGTCGACGTATTCGATCCCCAACGTGAGTGTTTTTGCCGGTTTTATTTATAATATTTAAATAATAATTATAATCATTTATTCATGTTAAATGCAAAGTTGGTGAAACTTACGTGGCTAAAAATTTATCGAAAAATATATATATTTTGAGCATTTGTTGCCGAACTAGGTTCATCACCTGTGTTTCAGCGTGCAGCAATCACCAATGGCTCCCACCCATAGACCTGAAAAAGCGCCCACACTTATTTCGAACCTATTCTGTTTAGCAACATGGTGTAAAGCGTGTGTAAGGTGAACATTTTAGAAGCCTATAAGGAATTGAAGAAGGCTTTAGTAGGTTATCAAGACCAAGATTTTTTAAAGGTTTTTTTACTGTTTTATAATTACCTAAATGGAATGTCACTGCTTCGTGGATATATTTGCAAAAATAACTCTTTGGAATCTTTTTTTTTTATTTTTTTATGCCTGTTAGGTTAGCCTTTGACCACTATCTCACCTGATGGTAAGTGATGATGTGGTCGAAGATGTTGTACAGGCTAACCTAGAATTACTGGCTCTCAAGGACAGCTGCCGGAACACACCGTTAGGTGCTTGGCTACAGATTTTCAACTTGAGGGTGGTAGTAGCCAGGCGGGCATTCGCAAAGTGCCCTACCACCATGCTGTAACGACTGCCATCCTAAGACAACAACCGGGACCGACGGCTTAACGTGCCCTCCGAAGCAAGCGCTCAGTAGTAATGTCACCAGTGGTCACCCATCCAACTCCTGACCGCGGCGGACGTTGCTTAACTTTGCTGATCGATTCAGAATGGCCAAGCAAACTTCGCTACGAGCGCTTCTCTGTCACCAGCGGTCACCCATCAAGAAGACCTTCAGAATCTTGAAGTTCTGGGTATGATTCCCGAGTCGAGTAAGCGGGTTTTCAGAAAAAGACATTTTTTGTAACAGTTCGGAGCCTGGAATTGTATCTGTTAGATTGAAATAGCATGATTTTAGCATGGTGGTAGGGCATTTTGCGAATGCCCGCCTGGCCTCGCTACCACCGTCAAGTAGAAAATCTGTCACCAAGCAGCAAACCTAACGGTGTGTTCCGGCAGATGTCCTTGAGAGCCAGTGACTCTAGGTTAGTCTGAACAACATCTTCGACCACATTATCACTTACCATCAGGTGAGATAGTGGTCAAAAGCTAACCTGAATAGCATAAAAAAACGTATGCACAGCTATTTAGCCATTAAATGGGGTGTGTTCCACGAGCTGTGGTTGTTAAGACACCTCTCGTTTTCTCTTCTGACATGTCGTTTAGAATACACATCTAGAGGCATATAAAATCATATGCTCTAACTCGCCAAGTAACATTAAGTTGGGTACCTACTTTGATATTGGAGTTATAAAGTAGACTTTAAATTATCAACAATAAACACAAAGATAATAATAATTGAAACAGTTTATGAAGCAATAAAGAGAAATTCTGTAAAAAATAATACTATAAAACGAAACTATCATCACAATCTTTTTACACTCTGTGTGCTACGCGCCGCTTCTGACATTCCAAAATATATAAACGTAGATAATCAAGCTATGGGGTATTGTGGTATTATACCTTATTCGATTATCGGCATAATGATTTTTGATTACACTTTTTTAAAACTGCACGTGCAAAATGACAGATTTGTAGGACACAGCTTTAAATTCATAGAGATATAACATATTAAATTAGTAAAAGTGGGCAATGACATTTTTGAACATTTTATTTGTTTTAAAAGTATATATGTCGCAAATATAATTAAAATAAAAATAAAAAAGATGAGCAAACTTAAAAAAAAACATTGCAAGTATTCAATTTTTTTATTATCGTTGGAGTGTGAACACAGTAGCAAAGAATGACTAACAAACAAAATAAGAACAGTCTTTAGCACTGGTTTATTTACAGTGAATATTTTACGTACAATCCTGTCCGGAAACGTGACCAATAACCGACAACCATATAAAAGTAGTGCAGTCATCCAGAAAATCAATTTCATAAAAAGTTATTTGTTGAATAGCTGTATTCAATATCAATTTCCTCTCACAGCTTCGCCTGTGCGGCAATTGGTGGTATCGCTTAACAATGCAGTAAATCGGGAAAAGTTGTATTTAATATTGTAATCCAGGATCTTAGAGTTACATTATCTACCAAATTTTAATAAAATCCATATAATGATTTCAGAGGTGAGTGGCAGCAAAACCACACATTCACATGAATAATATTATTATTATTTTCAATAAAAATTACAGTTGTCATCATATTATACAACTGAGTATAATGTAATCAACTATGCGTATGTATATAACAAAACATAAAATGAACAAAATGAACCTTTTTGATGCAATAAATACTGAGATCAAATGACATAAATGACCACAATATTTTGCTGATTTTACAATCTTCGAAGTATAAAATCAATGAAGATTATATAAATCGATCAATTATTAATTGAATACATAAACATACTTTAATTATGTGAAGGGTTGGTTTTGAAGCTTCACCGCATGGTGAAAGGGCATTTTAGGACTGCTCACATGGCCATCTACAACCCTCAACGTGAAAATCTGTCGACACTCAAGTGTGTCAACAGCAGTCATTGAGAGCCAGTCAAATTATAAGCACATTAGAGTTAACAACTATAGAAATGTCTCAGGGTGACAATTCGTCACTTCTGACAAAATGCATCAGCTATAGGCAGAGGTTAGTCCGCTTAGCATCAGGTGGGCCTCATGCTTGTTCCGTCATAATCCAATAAAAAAGGACCCGCATGCATTGCGAATAAAAACTAAGAAACGCCACTTTGAACGCATGGTTCAAAGTCGCATGTCTGAGTTGCGTGATCAACAATGGGGCGATAAACTTTCAAACCTCGTGCCAAGCCACCATGCTTACTGGGACTTGGCGCGAGGCTTGAAAGGAAGTAACCATAACGACATGCCTCCCTTATACAGACCAGTCCCACTAGTCCCAGCGTTCTTTGACGAAGACAAAGCTGAGTGCCTAGCTGATAGCCTAGAGGCTCAGTGTTCCCCTAACGTAGATCACGTTGACCAAGCTCACCTCGATTCGGTGGATGCTGAAGTCGAACGTAAAAGCTCTGTGGTCACCTCTGAACTCCCACCAATCACCTTAGCGACTTACGCTGAGGTGGCGAGACTGATCAAGGCCCTCCGACCGCGCAAATCCCCCGGTGCCGATGGCATCTCCAACAGGGTTCTTAAAACCCTCTCTCCTCCTCTCATCCATCTCCTAGTCAGCATCTTCAATGCTGCTATGAGCCACTGCTTATTCCCAGACACCTGGAAATGTGCAAATGTCATTGGCATTCACAAACCAGGCAAAAGCTCATCTGACCCCACCAGTTACCGCCCCATCAGCCTCCTCAGTGCCTTAGGCAAACTTTACGAGCGGTTACTTGCAAACCGTCTCCAGTCCCATGCTAAGGAACACCACCTTATCCCAGATGAGCAGTTTGGCTTCAGACCCGGACACTCATGCGTCCAACAGGTGCACCGCCTCACGGAGCACATCATTGAGGGCTTCAATAAGTACCCCAAACCCCAGACTACGCTAGCAGTCTTCCTCGACGTAGCGAAAGCTTTTGACAAAGTCTGGCACAACGGCTTGATCTACAAGCTATACCAATTTGGCGTGCCAGAACGTCTTGTGCTCATCCTACAAGACTTCCTTAAAGCCAGAAGCTTTCGCTATCGCGTGGAAGGCACCCTCTCCTCCCCCCACCCAGTCAGAGCCGGAGTCCCTCAGGGCTCCGTGCTATCACCTATTCTCTTTGCACTGTATACCAGTGACATCCCACGCTCTCAGCCCAAAGTATTCCTAGCCCAATATGCGGATGATACCGCCATTTACACCACTGGGTGGCATATCAACAGACAGTCCTATTTC
This sequence comes from Plagodis dolabraria, assembly GCA_963854805.1. Lineage (NCBI taxonomy): Eukaryota > Metazoa > Arthropoda > Insecta > Lepidoptera > Geometridae > Plagodis > Plagodis dolabraria. Next base: position 19,628,678 of record OY978442.1, read on the forward strand.
GTCATGCAACGGGCCATCACCGAGATCGGTGACTGGTTCCGAAAATGGCGCATCGCGGTCAACCCAGCTAAAAGCACAGCTATGTGCTTTACTGAGAAGACACGCTCCCCTTACCCGAAACCGCTTATTTTGTTCGACGAACCCATTCCCTGGGTTCCTAGAACAAAATACCTCGGAGTCACCCTTGATCGTCATCTCACCTTTAACGATCACATAACAACCGTCCGTAACAGAGCGGCCTTCATAATGGGTCGCCTTGGTCCCCTACTTCGCAAAGAGAGTAAAATGTCTCTTAGTAATAAGAAGACACTTTACACTGCCTGCATCCGCCCCATCATGACTTACGCATCAGTAGTGTTTAGTCATGCTAGTGAGGCCCACCTTCATAAACTTCAAGTCATCCAAAACCGTTTTCTTCGTAATGCAACCGGCGCCCCGTGGTATATCCGGAACACCGAGTTGCATTGCGACTTAAACCTTCCCTCTCTAGCGCAGTTCAATAAGGACTGCCGATACTTTGATCGAGCGCCCCACCACCCGAACCCATTGGTTGTCCAGGCATCGAACTACTCGACTGCCTCTTCTATCCCATTTTTCAAACCCCCCCGTCGCCGACCACGGCAGGTATTAGACGACCCGGATGACCCCATCGCAGCCATTACGTTGGCAGCTTTAGCGTTATCCGCAAGTCGTCGAGGTAAAATCCCCAGGTGTGAGGTAATCAGAGGTCACACAATCAAACACCGAGCTCGCCGGCGAGCTCGAGGCAAAAACAAGGTCACGATAAATTGCTCTCCAAATAGTCAAAGAGTATTATTCAGTAGGGCCCAATTGTGCAACACTGCAGTTGCACAGAGGCATTTTGCTCCGATCCCCCCCATGTCTCTCGACAGCGAGACAAGCCGAGGTCCGAACCACAGTGGTGCCCTTGAGCTCGCTGTCAACCCCTCCTATAGTAGCGGTACGTTTTCGGCGTCCGCAGGAGACGGAGGTAGAAAGCGCTTTTCGCCTTCTACGCCCGTCTCGGGAGAAGTGCCTTCGGCACTTCTCCCTCCCGGGCTATTGTAGGGCCAGGCCCTCGCCCAAAACCCGGTGGAGCTGGACGACCGCACAGGCGGTAGCCAGCATCTATGTCCTCCCTAAACAAAAAACAACAAAATTGCGAATAAACAAATAAATAAAATTCACATAAGTTAACTGGTGAAGCTTAAATTCAACGCTTTATTGAATTTTACTCGAAAATTGAAAATTTAATCTAGCGCGTTGGACAGCATACACAATGTTTTCAATTTAGGGATGTCCATGCATTTATCTAAACATTTATTCTTTTTTGTATAAACGTAAAATGAATTTATTGAGAACTAGGTTATACGGTTACAATATTTTATTATGAGAAAACTATAAAATACACATTTATTGTGAATAAAGCATAGTTAGAAATATAAAGTCATACATAAATTAGGTACTTATTATGGTGTAACTCTATTAAGACTAACAATACCAGACAGTTTTCTGTTTCATTTGCTCGTTCCTTAAAGAAGGAATTACATTAAATCGGTCTGTGGTCGGTGGTCGGTAATAATCAGAGCTATTCTTCTCTGAGTTTCAACAAACGAAGAGGACAGAGTGCTACACGGCTCTCGCCGCTAGCTCTGTAAAGTTTATAAAATATTCCACTTTACTTCATTCAGCTTGTGGAATCATTATTTTTAATTTCACAACAGTAATTTAAATAAAAATACTGAGAACTTTCTTAATGTGCTTTACATAAATTATAAGGAGAACAGATAATTCATTCACGTTGTTTCTTAAGTTTTATACCTTGGCAAGCTTTTACCGTAAAATTTCTTCTCATTTTTCCTCATATATTTTTAATTTAGGCTATCAACATTCATTTTTCTAAAACAAGATAATTAAAGCATCTCCCTTTGAAGTTTACGAAGTAATTTTATTACACGCCCAGTCTTATTAAGTTGTATATCTAGGGGCAGGGCATGTTTTTGTTGAAACGCAATTCAATTCTTACCATCGTTTCTTTTCTTTGTAGTTCGCAGTAAATGATTTAGTTCCTATTGCACTACTAAAGCAAGACTGTAATAAAAATAGGGGAAAAAGAAGGGAGTGGAAATGAGGAAGTCATTTTCTCAGCAGTAGGTACTACATTGTGGATTGTTAATAATAGTAAGGCGAGGGCTATGAGTGTAATGATCAACATGCTCACGAGTATCATACGACGTATTTCAACACACTTGTGAGAAACATACGAAGATTACGTAAGAAAATAATAATTTATAGTAGACACAAAAATCTGAGACATAAAGGAAATTTACGAGCATGTGCATTGCAAAAGATATTAGTTAGATACACCGCGTCTATTGAATTCTTCAGCTATATAGGCAATAAGACATAAAACGTACAATAATTGATGAGAAACAAGAAATAATAAAATAATGATAAAATAATAAAGCAACAATAAATAAAAAAAAAGCAATAAGAGCATTAGGTATATGGGAGAGGAGTTATTTTATTAAAAGCTAGATGTGGCCCTCGATTTCACCCAAGTAGACGATGCTGAAAATATTGGACTAAGTATTTAACTTGGAACATATTATCTGAGTTTCATCTAAATTGGTTCAGCTCTTTGAACGTGAAAGAGTAACAAACATATATTCTCACTGAGAAGATGAGATGTTGCAAGTATAATATTAGTGTGATAATTAAAAAATTAAAACATTACTATATATTTTTTTTCTTTTTAGTGCATTAGGTTAAAATAATTTTGAATAATTACTAATAAACATTTGAAGAGCATTCTCGAATGCTTATCATTTCTTGATTTGATGTTGTTTATAGGTTCATCCAAAGAAAAACCACCCATTCACCTCCTTTACACATCATTTCCTTGAGGATATTAAGTCAGTTCCATTCTGATCCAGTCAACGAAAAAGAGGATAGTGAAGTTTCCTTTTTAAAATCTACTATCCTGATCGAGAAAACGTTGTTACACTTAGTCCTACATGGCCGTAACAAACTTTACCTTGATTCGAACCACTATTTTCTGCTCGGCACTATTTTCTCCTCTATAATGAGAAAATATGTCAGCCCACTCGGTCAATTCCAAAAGCAATACATAGGTACACAAATTTACGCAACGTCTTCTATAACATTATGTATCTGATCTTTCCCGCGCAATAGGTAAAAGTTTGAGAATCATAAAATCACCAAGCTTTTGTATCCGGTTTAACTTCGGGTCCCCGAAACAAAAAAACAAACAACCGATCGGAACATCTATATGTGTAGGAATTTATAGATCATAATTAAATATGTTTTTTATGAAAAATCTAAAAGTACGCGTAGACACTACAAAGCATAGCAATTTTTTGGAAGTAGCTTCCAAGTATATAAATGTCCATCATTATGGTATTTTAAGGGTATTCTTGGACGTTCTCCTTGATCGCTTCAACTTAAAAGAAGCATCAAAGTAAGGTTCATGCTCACGGCAAGAGTAAGCGAGATGGGAGTGTAATATCGATGCGTTATTCAAGAGGTAAATGAGCCATCAGCGGTGAGGCATCGTTTGCATCTAATCTCGCTACATCAGCGACCCTCGTGCCGGCCCCGCGGGACTCGTACAGACGCGCGACCCGTGCCAAGCTATCCACTTAATTTCTTTGCAAGACGCTAACGTAACTTACTATCGGGTACATACATAGGTGTACTTATAGGGGTATATTGAATCACATAATTTGTATTAAATACTAACAGTCTTTCAGGCAATCGAGAGTTTAACATACATGTAATGTTAAACTCTTGATCGCCTGAAAGATATAATGATAAGAATTCTGGTCTGCTATTTAGTGCCTATATTTATAGCGCCTGTTCATTTTTTAATAATCATCAATTATATAGTAAATAATCATACGAAATAATTAATATATTACTCATATTTATGTAAAATGGTGTTCGTATGGAAAGATGGAAACCAAAACCTCAATTTTACTTTATACAGTATGAATATAAAGTACCTTTCAGCCCCTATTTAATAATTTTAATATTGTCAAGTTTGCAATAACGCGAGAAAAAATTCGCGGGAAAAGTGCGGGATTCAAACCCGCACATGACTATAATTTTTTCTCTCGTAAATTTATAATTTTGTAACCCTATTTAAATAACCTTAGTGATTGCCTATTTTAATACCCAAAGGACTCCTGTGGAAAGTTCCATGCTTCCAGATCCAATGCTTAGAGCTGTGTGTTATCTGTTAGTAATTGTCATTCTCAGACAACTTGAAAAAATTCTAACACTACTTTTTATGGCTATTTAAAAAAATATAATAATTTTCGTTATGAATTTGACTTGTGTTTATTTGTTGTGATAGACTACATTCAAAATAAGACTCGTAGAACAAATATATCTAGTTATAAAGTACAAATAAAAAATGGGGAACTGTTAAAGTTAGCCTTACACCATTTTTGTTACGGGGTCTCTCAAAAACTAAATTTGTTCTTGGTAAAACACTCATATACTCTAATTAAACAATAAATACTAAAAAAAGCCTATATGTGACCTGGGCTTATATCAAAACAGATAAACATTTTTTGTATATAGATACTTGCGATACGGCGCCCAAATGTAACGAGATCCTACTCGCACTTGGCTATATTTTTATAAAGTAAACGCGTTCCAAGCGCTCGTTTATGCTTCAATGGAACAATTACCTTGGAACAGGGAAATATTCGCGTTTTTCCGCTCTTAAACACCTAAAATTATCCAGTCCCTTTCACCGCCTTTACGAGCGGTATCCACATTATTTTTTACCTAAATATACACTTTTGTAGCTGTAGCTATCTTTCCCATCTGAAATATTTTCCTTGATTATATAAAAATACAGCATTCATCTTTGCCATCTGTCACAACAACAACTGATGCTTAAGGATGACATATAGTCTGGATTCTCGGAACACACCGTAGCAAAAACCGTTTTCAAAATCGGTTCAGAGTAAGTGAACGGACGGACATCAACTATTAATCACTGTATGCTCTATTTTTAGTTGGGCAGTCGGTAAAATCCCAGTTGGGAAGCGGGGGAAGAGATACCGTCGTCCTTCGCAACAAGTTAACGGACTTGGGCAATGCGCCTTACATTAATCAAGAAGACAAGGCGCCGCGTTGTACCAGATGAGACGCAACTGAACTAAGTTGCGGCATCATTTACACATGTGAATGATAGTTAAGCGACATTCAAAATAGACTGCTTCGTATCTTCATTGAAATTTGCCAGAACAGAATTTTCGATGGTATTCATGAAGAAAAAATAGTAATAGGTACTCGTAATTTAAAGAGAAAGGAATGTTATATGAAATATGCAGTGTAATAAGAATGTGCTATTTGTTTTAATACCTGTTCGGTTTGCGAGATAACTTATATATATATATATAGGAGTATAAATACTTCAAGAAAATGATGACCGCTATTAAACTGCATTCAAAATAAGACTCGTAGAACAAATATATCTAGTTATAAAGTACAAATAAAAAATGGGGAACTGTTACAGTTAGCCTTACACCATTTTTGTTACGGGGTCTCTCAAAAACTAAATTTGTTCTTGGTAAAACACTCATATACTCTAATTAAACAATAAATACTAAAAAAAGCCGATATGTGACCTGGGCTTATATCAAAACAGATAAACATTTTTTGTATATAGATACTTGCGATGCGGCGCCCAAATGTAACGAGATCCTACTCGCACTTGGCTATATTTTTATAAAGTAAACGCGTTCCAAGCGCTCGTTTATGCATCAATGGAACAATTACCTTGGAACAGGGAAATATTCGCGTTTTTCCGCTCTTAAACACCTGAAATTATCCAGTCCCTTTCACCGCCTTTACGAGCGGTATCCACATTATTTTTTACCTAAATATACACTTTTGTAGCTGTAGCTATCTTTCCCATCTGAAATATTTTCCTTGATTATATAAAAATACAGCATTCATCTTTGCCATCTGTCACAACAACAACTGATGCTTAAGGATGACATATAGTCTGGATTCTCGGAACACACCGTAGCAAAAACCGTTTTCAAAATCGGTTCAGAGTAAGTGAACGGACGGACATCAACTATTAATCACTGTATGCTCTATTTTTAGTTGGGCAGTCGGTAAAATCCCAGTTGGGAAGCGGGGGAAGAGATACCGTCGTCCTTCGCAACAAGTTAACGGACTTGGGCAATGCGCCTTACATTAATCAAGAAGACAAGGCGCCGCGTTGTACCAGATGAGACGTAACTGATCTAAGTTGCGGCATCATTTACACGTGTGAATGATAGTTAAGCGACATTCAAAATAGACTGCTTCGTATCTTCATTGAAATTTGCCAGAACAGAATTTTCGATGGTATTCATGAAGAAAAAATAGTAATAGGTACTCGTAATTTAAAGAGAAAGGAATGTTATATGAAATATGCAGTGTAATAAGAATGTGCTATTTGTTTTAATACCTGTTCGGTTTGCGAGATAACTTATATATATATATATATATAGGAGTATAAATACTTCAAGAAAATGATGACCGCTATTAAACTGCTATAGTTTCCACACGAGTCACTACTTACTTTGTTGTACATATCCACATCATCCTCAGATGATCCCTAAATGTATAGAGATAATGCTATTATTTTGAAACCAATTTGCCGGGTAATTGATCTAGCGATGGAAATGTCTCTGCAGCAGGTATGACATCCCGGCCCTTGTGTCTTTGTATATAAACAACGTTACAACGGCAAGTCAGATTGGATGAGTAGATATGTCTCTACCTAAGGAATGAATGGCTGTGGTTGCGAATCTCGCTCATGGATATTTTTATATTTTCGTCGTGATTTTGTAAGTTGATATTAAGTTTCTGGAATTGGACTGTCATCTATATCATATAATTATTATATTTTGAAATTAGAATTCAAAGAATAAGTATAAACGGCTTCAAAACTGGTCAGAGAAAAATATAACAGTATGGATTTTATTTGTAGGTCATGATTTGTAAAGACTAAATTTAATATACACATTAGATCTCATAAATTTAAAATTAATACATAGTATAAAACAAAATCACTTCCCGCTGTCTGTCCCTATGTATGCTTAGATCTTTAAAACTACGCAACGGATTTTTCTATGGTTTTTTTCATGCATACCTAGAGTGATTCAAAAGGAAGGTTTATATGTATATTACAGCATAATATTCTAGAGAAACTTGATAATTTTAGAGGTTTGTAATGTGATATCAAGAGTAACCTATAACCTTTCAAGAGTAACCTCTAAAGAAAACACGTTTGTATTGTCTTATGAGAACAAGCTGTGAACGTTGTCTATAAAGATATTCTATAGTATATTTAGTATGAGTATTGCACCCGTGCGAAGCCGGGGCGGGTCGCTAGTAGTAAATATATTATTTCAGAAATTGTATATTACGCGCGGTTTCAGGGTGAACATATCTATTTAATCAATGACCCACACAAAAGCTATAGGTAGCATTAGTTTCAAGCAATAAGTACCATTGCTATTTCAACACTACTCCTCGTTACAAAGGATAATAACTCGTCCGAATGATTGATGCTCTACAGACCATTTACATTTGCCGATGCAAAACAGAATTCGACGGCCGTCCCGTATATTTTCAACTTTGATAGAAACCATTCCATCTTTCGACTTTGATGTTTCTGATTATGTTCTACTTAACGGTTTTATATTCTGAAATATATATTGAAGGTAAACACTTAACGACAACTGAAGGAAAATTGTGAGGCCCTATAATAATATATTGTTTTCTATTTTCTTAGTGTTCTTTGTATCTTTTTTTTCCTGATAGGTTAGCCTTTGACCACTGATGGTAAGTGATGATATGGTCTAAGATGTTGTTTAGACTAGCCTAGAATTGCTGGACTCAAGGACTTCTACCGGAACATATCGTTAGGTGCTTGGCGACAAGTTTTCTACTTGAGGTTGGTAACTAACCAGGCGGGCATTCGCTAAATGCCATATCACCATGCTATAACGACTGCTATCCTAAGGCAAAAACCGGGACCGAAGCCGACGGCTTAACGTGCCTTCCGAAGCACGGAAGCGCTCAGTGTCACTAACGGTCACCCATCCAACAAGCCAAGTCCGCGGCGTTGCTTAAATTAGCTGATCAGTTAAGAAAAGCTAAGCAAACTTCGCTACGAGCGCTTCAAATCTCAAAAGGGATCTAGTTAAGGTCTCGAATTTCGGTATATTATATATATACATTTTTAAATAACAGACACTTAAAACATATGATGCAGCTATGATGGAACCAATCAAATTTTTGGATGGATTGAATGGAGCGAAGACCACGCCGTTTTCGGTTATTTTTATATTATGTTATTATCAAAAGCAAACTGTGTATAAATAGATGTCATATTTTTTGGAAAAATAAACGTCGACCAGTTATGAATGTCGGGTAATAAATTGCCAATCTCAAAGTAAATGGTAACTAATTTTCTGTTTTAGTGATTCTCTTTGTATCCTACGGGACGTCCTCAAAGAGCTCGTAAACTGTAGAGAGTTTAAAATAATAAGCTTTCTTGCCGCCCCTTGCTACTTGCTCCAAATTAAACGACAACTCAAAGTACACAAACGCTCGAATAAAACTTAAAAGGCATTTTGGATATTATAGACATCATTACATCGTATTAAAATTTTTGATGATAAAAGGGAAGTTGTACTTGTATAATTGCTAATTTATAAACGTCCCAAGTTACATACACCAAAGAAGTGCTTATTAAACAAATTCATCATCGTTAATTTACACAACATTTTAATCGACTTGATTTAAAAACGGCCCGGTTCAATAAACTTTAGAATTCTAACTATGAAAACATACACGTGAAGAGTACTCCACTAAAACTCAAAGCGTGTGAATATCCCAGCGACCACTTTTATCTTTCAGGCAAGCGTGAACAATGTATGAAAGGTCCGAACTTTTCTATGTATATGTGGCGCGTACCAGATGTTACAATTGAATAAAAAAAAGATATACGACGGGAAATAACTGTCAGCATCGTGCTCTAGTCATAGTTTTTCTTAGTTTTACCATATGTGGATATACTTCATTCTCTACCTAGTGATTAAAAGAAAGCACACAATGTTACCGTAAATAGATATATAGAATGTGGCGCAACAATTTCTCTCTAAACTCTGGAATTGGAGTAAAAGTTTTACGGAAGGTTTCTTTATGGAATGTTAACGAGACCTCTTCATATTATCAACAACCCAATACTTTGAAACGAGCCGTTTATATTTACTTTGAGAAGCAATGTCTCTCGGTATTTGATGAGTAGTCATTTTGAGACCTGAAGCTACATGATATTAATTCTTATATTCGCTGAAAACAATGTTTTCTAACCTATAATATCAACATTAGATGAAAAGAACTATTTCACTGTAACCATAAAGAGGATGCTCATATTATGGACAATGGATCTGATTAAGGTAAATAGGATATGAGAGCAAACTCAGTGTTAGTGAAAAGAAAAACGTTTACGACTTTCTGGTTTCTTGACAGTTGCCATAATCGGCATCTGAGTATGCAGTGATGGTGTTTTCACCCGCTTTATACAAAATTCCTAATTATTTAGTGCAATTTAAGTACTTTAGAATTTGTTTTACAGCTGCCCAGTGACTATTATCAAAGTTATGTAAAAATCTACTGACAGTACACACAGCAAAGTAAATGTCAGGCCTAGTACCTATAGCAGCAAACATAAGGGAGCCTACAGCTTCTCTATAGGGTGCTTTACATTCCCTGTTGGCACCTGGATTTAATTTAACATGAGGGTCAGCTGGAATACCACATTTTTTAGAGTTATCCAAACGAAACCTATTTACAATATTAGAAATGTACTTTTCTTGATTTACAAAAATAAAACCATTATCAAGAATGTTTATCTGTAACCCTACAAAATGTTTTGGCTTCATTACAGTAATTTGAAATTCCCTTTTCAAAACAAGAATACACTCGTCAAGTAACTCTTTACTTTTACACAAAAGTAGACCGTCATCTACATAAAGAAGTAAGTACATTGGTTCTGATTTTTTAGTACAAATATGCAAGCACTTATATCCTTCCGAGTTTACAAAACCATGGTCTTTAAGAAAATTGTCAAACCGACTATACCAGCATCTTGGAGACTGTTTTAGTCCATAAAGACTTTTTATAAGTTTGCAAACACGACCATGAGTTTGTAGACCGGGCGGTGGAACCATATACACATCCTCTGACAATGTACCATACAAAAAAGCAGTTTTAACATCAAATTGAGACATCAATTTTTTTTTTTTTTTTTTTTATGCTTGATAGGTTAACCTTTGACCACTATCTCACCTGATGGTAAGTGATGATGTGGTCGAAGATGTTGTTCAGGCTAACCTAGAATTTAACATAGTTTGTTACTGGCAGCAAAAGATAGCATTAATCGAATAGTAACATATCTCACAGTGGGAGAAAAGGTCTCTTGATAGTCAATACCCTTTTCTTGAGAAAAACCTTTAGCACATAATCTGGCTTTAAAATTCAGTGACTCATCAGGGTTTTCTTTGATCTTAAATACCCACTTACTTCCTACTGTCTTTCCACCCTCAGGCACGTCAACCAGCCTCCAAGTACCACATTGCTTATGTGATTCAAGTTCTTCTTCCATAGCATGAACCCACTTTTCTCTATCGTCACTTGTCATAGCCTCCTCATAGTTGGCAGGCTCTGTAACTTCTGTATAATTATCATGATGCTTTACCTTTCTAGAACGCAGCGGATATTGCTTTGTGGGATCACTACTGGTCTTAAGCTGGTGGTCTATTTCTTTTACAGTTTTTGTTATATCTGAACTTGCTTTTTCTTGGTTCTGGCAAGCATTATCTACTTCATTTACATATAGATTTTGTGTTTCACTTGAACTGCTTGTAACTTTCTCACTACTTGTTTCTACTTCGGGATATTTCTGCTTTAATGTCTCTGTAAAGAAATCTTCAAACTTTTCATAATCATAACTGTTCTGGTTTTCTTCAAACCTGAGAGGTAACATAACATATTCTTTGTCAGATTCATCAGTACTCTCAGTATCACTCTCATTAAAGATCACATCTCTGGATACAGTTGTCTTTCTTGTTTTCATATCTATCAGTCTGTAGTTATTGGAATAGCCATCATAACCAACGAGTATCATTTTATTGCTCTTTTGGTTCAGCTTATTTCTCTTCTCTTTAGGGATATGCATATAAGCAGTGCAACCAAAGGTTCTCATATGTGTCAAAATTGGCTTGTCTCCAGTCCAGATTTCATAAGGTGAAATCCCCCATTACGTGGTGTTCGATTATAAACATACACAGCAGTATTGACAGCTTCTGCCCACAAGTAGAGCGGTAATTTCTTAGCATACAACATCGACCTTGCTGACTCCATCAATGTCCTGTTTGTCCTCTCACTTTTACCATTTTGCTCTGGTGTGTGCGGTGAAGTATTTTCAAGCTGAATACCTTTGCCTGCTGCATAGTTGCAAAAAGCCTCATTGCAATATTCAAGTCCATTGTCAGTATGTAAAACTTTGACTTTAATGTTATATTTGTTCTCAATTAGTTGTACATAGCTTTTAAAAGCATCCAGAGCATCATTTTTGTTTTTCAAAAAGTTCACAACTCTGTAGTTAGAGTGTCCGTCCGTAAAAGTGATAAAATATCTAGAACCACTCACCGATGCAACTGGCAGGGGACCCATAGATCTGAATACACTTTCTCACCATCCTGCTGAGGCACATAGCTCACTTTCTTGAATGGAGCACGATGTTGTTTACCTAATACGCAAGCTTCACAGAAAAAGTCCTTTGCTTCATTAAGATTAGCACTGATATGTCCCTGTTTCACTAACTCACAAACAGTCCTGATATTAATATGACCTAGTCTAGCGTGCCACTGTAAGAGACTTGTTGATGCCACATTTACTTCATTTATTTCAACTTTGAACAACAGTCTGTACAGATTATCACTGCCACGACGAGCATATGCAACTGCTTTATTGCGCTCACGAATTTCCGCAAATGAAGAAGTTTTATATACTGTAAAACCTTTTGAAGTTATTGTGCCTTCTGAGAACAGGTTTCTTTGTAACTTGGGCACATAAAGAACGTCATTAATAGTGGACTCATACCACTGTCCATTTACTAATTTATTTATATGAACAGCCCCGACACCGTGAACTTTCAATTCTGACTTGTCACCAAGTCGGACACTTTGGTTATCACTAGCACAAAAATTTGACAAGAAGTCTCTTCTAAATGTCATGTGGGCTGACGCTCCACTGTCCAAGATCCAGCAAGCAGGGTCATCAACACAAAAATTTGCTTCTTCTGTCAAAAATGCAGATGAAGTTGATCATCGATGCTCTACAGTCCCTGGCGTAGTGTCCACGTTTGTTACAGTTAAAACACTTAATATTCTTCTTTTTCTCTTTAGACGTGAATAATGCTTGATTGTTATTGTGTTAGTAAAAGTTGCTTCCTCGTCCAACAAACGAGCAGTTAGGTTATGAATACTCATCCATCGATAACCATGCTTGGCGAACCATTCGATATTTCTCAGGCAAGGATCCCAATATTTTCGTGATGATTGCTAAGTCTGACATATTTTCACCCGTATCGCGTAATTGTTGTGCCATATTTTCAATTTTCGAAATGTGAGTTGCGATGTTATCGCACGACAACATTTTATACGAGTGAAATTGTTCATGCAACAACATTTTCGTAGCTTCACTCTTTTTTTCATACACTGCGTCGAGTTTTTCGATAATAGCTCGCGCGGTACTGCAATTCTGAATGAGACTTATCTGAGACAAGTCCATTGCGGCTGATATAATGAACATGGCGCTGGCGTCCTCTTGATGCCATTTTTCGTCTGTCTATAAATAAATTTATCGAAGTAATGAGTTTTATTACCAAAATCAGCAAGTCCGCGGAAAGTAAAAATCATAACAAATAAGTTCAAGTTACTTCATATCGATTATAAGACGTAAACCATCCTTGATTAAATTAAATGTCACATTATTTTTTTTTAATATATTTTTTTTGGCCCATTGAAATAAAAATATCCAAAATGAGCTCAAGTTATAAAGCTTAATTTTCCAGGAAAAACTGCATTGGAGTTTTGTTTTTAGATGTCTGGATAAACGTATAAGTAATTAACTACCTGTTTCTTAGATCTGTCGCCGCAAGTCGCTACAGTGTGGGCAACGATATTGGGGTCGAAAATATTTACGGTATCCTCCTTCAGTTTATTCTAAACACCGCATTTGTTCCATAAATGGAGCACATGGGAACGTCGCGCGTTCCCAGTTTATTTCTATACCGTTTGAAGTGCCATCAACTAAATGACTTTACCGCGACAAAACGTTCCTCGCGTGTCGTTTCTCAGTTTTATGGCTGCATCTTTATTTTTTACTGTGCTTTGTTTCAGCAATTTGCGTTCAGCTACTTTTGATCGTAATCCTCATAAACAGGCTCTCATAAACTGTTCAATAACATCATCACATTCTTTGCGTATCCTATATGAAAATATATTATTGCCAGCGGGAGAACATATGGTTGTTTATACCATTCCGTGGGAATATTTTACGTCGTGTGCTAAAAGATATGCGGGTTTCCTTTTAGTCATATTCCCTGTTTGCAAGATATGTCAGTTCAGCTTTTGTGGAATATGTTTTGGGTTTTTAAAGAGTAAAATAAAAGGATGTTTATATTATGTGGGATTAGCAGCAGGTGAAGCGGGACGTGATGTTTTTATAAGGTTTGGTTGATGTATGATGTTTGCACAGCGGAGCTCGGCGACTACGATCCGCGACGACACGGGCCCGGGTACGTGACGGAGTTCAGGCTGCTGGCACACCAGACCCCGGAGCTAGAAGCACGCGCCGCCGATATACATCGCACGCTCACGTAAGTTATGATTGTAACTAATCATATTATATTTATTATACTGTTTTTATTGATAGGTATTGATTAGTTTGTTGGTCCTGACTATGGCATGCAATTTGCTTAATATCGATGTTCGAGTATTTCAAAAATGTCTTCATATGGTATTCAAATCACTCGAGTTTCACAAATAACTAGCCAATGAATAATCAGGCATAACTTTTCGGAAATCCATATTTAATAATAACAAATATTTTTATAAGTATCATAAGAAAACATCAAATAATATTTTAATAAAACACTTATAAACGTATAAAAATATACATCTAGTGACAATTCCGCCTAATTTTCCTGTTAAGCCTGCGTGGCGTTTGTGACGTCACGTAAGTGATCGAAGTCGATTGACAAAAAGCACCATTAGCATATAATAAATGTACTAACCCAAAAAAAAATTGGCTAGAATTTGACCATAATTTGTAACAGATGTGGTCATACAGTGGTCAAATACGCTTAACCTAGAATGGAAATTGGCTCTCAATAACAGCTGCCAGAAAATTCTGTTGGTAATGCTTGTTGTAACATTGTAAAATTTTCTATATACCTCTAAGAATATATATGTATAATAACTTAAGTATGTATAGGTAAGTTGGACAGATGGTTAATCTGAAAAATGTGTTAAGTACCGCCATTTGGTGATAAAGATTATAGGTATACACCTATAATCTTTATCTACAAATGACACTAACGTCACCATTAGTTTAAGGAAACACTTTTAAAATAATATTTTTAAATCTGTTTAATAAAAAAACACCTTTACTAACAACGGCTACCTATTTGTTTACCAAGTGAGCAAACTTGTTTTTCGGTGCGAGTGCCAATTTTAGATCCCGAACTGGAGAAGTACTCTAGAATCTCCAGCGTAGCGAGTGACTATAATATATTGCCTGCTATCATAATTACAGCTTTATTACTAAAAAAAAAGCTATAAACCTTTGTCAATCCATTCCTACTAGTCACTAGCAGATTATCATTGTATTTTTATTACTATATGATATTTTTTTTATCCCCGAGACTTCATTTAACCACGACCACTGCAAAATATTTGATATTCTTCTTCTTCTTCGAGACAAAAATAACGTGAAAAATTGGTTTAATGAGTAACGATACTTTCGAAATTACTATAATGTATGTTTGTTCTAGGTCGATATCAATTAAAATATACAATGAATTAACTAAAAAGTGCCAATATTGTGTTCGAGGAACTTTAGGCGTTTTGCTCATACTCCTACTTAGTTCACCCTCACAACTTTCTTAACATCTCCATAAAATTGGAAATGTCTAACAAAGGTTACTTGCAGAGGACTGCTCGTGATACAATACAACTTTTCTGCACAAGATGCTCGTCTCTAGAGTCGAGTCTACACAAAGCAAGTTCAAAAGATTAAGATTTCAGAAGGAGCAGTTTCGCGCTAAAAGCCTCGCCGGCTGCCCGGAAATTAAACTTCGTCGCCTTTCTCGCCTAATTGAATGAATTTTTAACAGTGCAAAGATGCAGTTTGCGGTTCGCGCAAGCGTCGCAAAGCCGCAATTACATGCAAATTATGTGTACCTAAGCATCGGAGCCGGGATCAGCGCACGAGCGCACCTCCACGCGTTCAGATTATTCATCGTTGCTTAGCCTTTTGTCGCCGACCCGGCTTTAATTACGGGTAACAATTTAATTGACCCTCCACGCTCATTTCTTTTGTTGCAGAGGCATATCGCCGGCCCAGGCTGAGCTGAGCTACCTCGATAAAGTGAAATGGCTCGACATGTACGGTGTAGATTTACACCCTGTTTTGGTAAGCTCCACCATTGCTCCCTCAAATTTATTAAACTTAATAATTTAAGTTCATGAATTTGTACACAAAGGAATTAATTTACGGCAGGGTGAAGACAGCGTAGAATATTTTCTGGGGCTGGCGCCGAGCGGGCTGTTGCTTCTGCGAGGGAAACATACCGTCGCAAACTACTATTGGCCCCGCGTCTCCAAACTTTACTACAAGGGGCGCTACTTCATGCTTCGCGTAGCGGATAAGAACGTAAGACAAACTTTCTCTCTAAGTAACTTGAAGAACTGTGGATATATATACGAATGAGGGAGGCTTTCTCAAAATAAATAAACATAAAAATTGAGCTCGGCACTTGACCTGGATCCCAGCGTGGTGTGGCGGTGGGATCGCGGCGGCTGATAGCGCGCTGCTGAATAGTGGTGCAAGATGGAGTCCACGTTGCGCCGCTTCCTTGAAAGACATTTGCAGGCAGGCAATTACAGATAAGTCGCGTAGAACTGAGCACAGTATTTACAGCGCTGTGGGCGCGGCGATAACCGCCCGCCGCCGCCCGCCACCCGCCCTGGGGACTCACCCGACTTTTCTACGTATTTGGCAAGCTTTTATACATTAAAAACATAACAAATGGTGAGAATTTACATATTACACAAATAAACATTTTCTAGATATTTTTGTACATATACCTCTTTGCTTAATATCTAAGCACTTGAGGATATTTTCAACCAGAAAATTTTAAAAATTGTATTCTATATAGAATTGTTAGTTTGCTGTTTCGTTTGTTATTTTCTTATATTTAATGTATTATATATTTTCACTTATGTAACTTTAAAATCTTACATTAAATTTTGTCATTACTCCTCGCACTTTTCTTGAAAATTCTGTAACTTGAGTTTTGAACCTATAGGCCGTTCATCCATAGGAACTACACTTACTTAAAGCTTGTAAATTATGTCTTATGTCACTTATACTATTATAGTTATGTGTTTTATCTGGTATTGATTATAATTTTGATGAATAATTTAGTACATATTCATAAATTTTACATTATATTCCATCGCTGATAGGCAAGCTCACAGAACTATTAAGAAGTGGAAATTCTACTTGAATACAAATTTATCGAAACCAGCATCGCCAAACTCATACAAATAAGACCTTCATTCTTATTTTGCACTCTCACAAATCCCTGTTGTCATTGGGCTTACTATTGGGTCAATAAAAGCTTATAAGTCAACCAATATACATATAATGGCTACCATCTGCCCTCCATATAACCTGATGTGTAATGATGCAGTCGAAGATGTTGTTAAAGCTATTCTAGAGTTACTGGGTCTCAAGAACAGCTGCCATATAACACCGTTAAATGCCTGGGGACATATTTGCTACTAGGGGATAGTCAGATATGTCAGCATGCGCAAAACGCTCTTTCAACATGAAATTAAATTAACAATAGAAGATACCGAACGATCGTATAAGTATGCCAAAGATATTTATGATAATCTTCAAATTAATTTCGCCAAGAACAATATTGAAGTAAGAGTCTAGACACATTTCACTACACACAATATCCACTGTAGCTTTATTAGGATTACTTTTGGTTCGTTTTGCCAACTTAACATATTTAGTAGCAGATACAATTTCACAGCATACTTGGTATCCTAAAAGTTAGAGGTATTTTTAGTTATAAGTACTACAAATAAAAATGTTAAGAAATGTAAGTCCAACTCAAAAACAGCTGAAAGTTATCCTCTCCGCGGCGGGCGTGGTTTAAAAGTGTACTGTACGGCTTAACAACATTACCTTGAGGCGACCAATTGGATGCGATCATTTCTAAGTGCCAAATCAAATAACCAATCCAGTTGAATTTGAAAGATTGTGCGTGTTGTGTTATTTGTGATCTTAATGAGTCCAAAATCAAAGAAGTAACTGTATAAGAGTTACATTTCTTTACATATTTATGTTATTCGTAGAATAAATACTTATATAGTTACTTCTATGCACTTAATTCATTATATATTGTTATTATATTTTATTAGGTATCCATACGTATATATGCTCTCATAATATAAATGAATTTTGATGTATTATGTCTAGAATGATACATGCACGTATGGATTCGAGTCACCGACGCGGTCAGCATGTCGACACCTGTGGCGCTGTTGCACAGACCACCATGCTTTCTTCCGCCTGCAGCAGAGTGCACCGGCTTCCGCAGACATATTTGCGATTGGCACTCGTCTCAGAAACAGGCAAGTAACTTCAATACGCAGTGAAATGAACTGTGTTCAGGATATGGCAAAAGGCCACCTATTACATGGTTTTAAGATCAGTCTAACTAGCCGTGGGCGTTTGGATACCTACACCTAGTGTACAAAGAGTTGATGATACTGAAAATATAATAACACTACTGTCTTGAGCTGTGAAGGGCACGGTAGCAAGATAAATTACGGGGCAAACGAGAAATGAATATTGCAACAAACTGTAATGGACATGTTTCCTCAAAAAAGGAGAGAAAAAAAAATGTTAGGAATAACTAACACAAATTAAACATTGAACTCACTGACTCAATCACCATAAACAAAAACTCAAATACAACACTACCAACAATGTTTAATTTTAACAAGTATGCATATCTTTATATAAAAAGTTTCGAAATCATAGTACATTAGGTAGAAAAAGACAAGGATTTGAGATTGGATCTAATTGGATTTTGGATCAGAAAGTTTATATAAAATCAATTCAAATTTTTTTTAGTTATCTGCATGAAATGTAGCATAACGGTTGATCACTGTAAATAAAAACGTATGTTGCTTAATTATTTTTATTATTAAGAACAATCAAGGGACACAAGCGTTGAAATTTGTTGAAAAACGATACACACAAGTGCGAAGACTACGAAGTAACGTCTCGACTTTCTGTGTAGATATTAAAAGGTGCTTGATTCATTTTTTTAGTAGATAAATAGTTAATATGTGTTATGTAAATCTCTTATAAATTAATGTTAAGCGCACACACACATTGCGCATAAGAGTATCGAGACAAACCCAGTGATTTTTCGATATAATGTTAATAAATTTAAGAATAAATTGTGAAAGTGAAATAAATAAAAAAAATAAATATAAAAAAGACTGATTCTGTGCGAGCGCACTGCAGAGTCAAGTAGAACGATTGTAATGGACAGCCATGACGCTTATCATCACGCATGCTGTTTGCCCGTAGTATCACTTCATAACATTAAAAATACATAAAACTTCACATCCTAGAGTAGAACCGTGACATACCTCTATATATAGTCTACTTCTATATAGTCTACCTCTACTCAAGTTGCATATGTAGATCCAAAACCAGCAAATGCGTGCCTACACTAAGTTATACACTACTCGTAAGTACACGAAAAGCAATTATAGAATATCAGCATAACCGATCACGTCTACATTTGCAAACTTGAGCTCGTAGGTGGATAAGCTAGGAGTTTATCTAGATATTCTGCTCAAAGGTATAAAATTAATTCATAATAAGCTTTCAGAACGCGCCAGCTACTTAGTTACACGTGTTTATTCCGCGCTCGGGGAAGGTTTTCCCTACATGTAGTCACTTCATAACTTCCTAACAACACTTAAGATATCGTGTAACAAGCTTGTTGTCAGGTATAAATTCTTAGGTTTGGCTCAAAAAGCACCGTAAATATCCCGAGCGCCAAGTTCATAAGCCTGGATCTTGGCACCCGTAATGCTTGATTTACATGTTATACCATTTATTTTCGTGCTGTCCTCAAGAACTTATTTACAAGTGCTATCAGTTGTCTGAACAGAATAATGCTAACGTTTGCATTGAGTCATATGTGCGTAATGTTCTATAAGAACGCTGCGCACGTCCGCCATACTTTTTGCATGACCATTTCTAACAACGTCGCTGGAGGTTCACACGCAAATTGAATCTGGGGTCTCATTGCTTTGTAGTTGAATATGAGAGTGCTTTCAAGCTGAACTAAAGTAGACACCTTTGTAATCTGCATGTCATGGTTGGGTAGCGATTCTAGGGTTACGTACCAAAAGGGTAAAACCGAGCCTTACTAATGTTGCTGTCCTGTGCCTGTCTGTTTCTATGTTACTGGTCTCTAGCTCGTGAACGGAATGAGTTAATGGTATTTATAATCCTCACAATTAGGTAGATAATTCGTGCCGTATGCTGACCCAAAACCTAATTCTACTTAAACATATAATATATAGGTATGTATTGAAGGAATTAGACTGACTAGTTGCCCGCCTAATGGAAAGCGTCCTCTACCTCTGCCTGTAATAGTTGCTGTTCGTCAGTGACCACTGCGACTGTCACCTTGAGACATAAAGTTATTAAGTCTCATTTGCCTTTAATTTCACCGTGAACCCTTCGAACTGTATCCATTGCTTGGCAGCAAAATTAGTGGCAGTACTTCCCCAGACGAACTCCTTCAAAATCTTCTGCTACTAGATCCCACTAAAGCAGGCTCTTGCTAAAGAAACCAACTTCAATTATCTTAAGAGTAGAGATTCATGAAAATTAAGTCGAGTGCTCTTTGAATATCTCTGAATAAAACACAAAATCTTTTCTTGTCTTAGAATTTTTTTACCATCCAAAAATACTATGGAATCTTTCTATATGCATTGTCTCATATTCATTTATAAACTAATACTGAAATCACACATTGATATGTATGGCCTGAAATCCCCAGAGGGGTAGGCAGACGTGTCTATATATACGCACGTTTCGCCACGCATATTTGACGTACTGGAAACGACAATCTTTTTTATCCGGATTCAAAAAAAAGGAGGAGGTTCTCAATTCGTCTATTTTTTTAATGTTTGTTAGCTCAGAACATTGGACTGGGTGAACTGATTTTAATAATGCTTTTTTTATTTGAAAGCTCATACTTATCGTTTGATCCCATTTAAATTTCATCACAATCAGTTAAGCCGTTTTTGATGTACACTCCAATAACTGAAAAATATTTTCTTATCTTGAAATATGCTCGTTGACAGTTAACGACAATCGATCCCGTAAGTAGCAAGGGTCACTAAAATGAATGAAACATTTTTTTTTACCAATAAATAAAACCGACTTCAATACTCAAAACTGTGAAATAACTCGTTTGCCCAGAAATTTCACAGTGTCATTCACACCTAAACACATTAGTGTTTACACAATACTGCTTTGCGGCAGAATGTCTGATACTGCTGTGATACCCATCAAGACGGAATCTTGCTAAACATCCTACCATGTGATGGAGACCTAAATCCTGTCTGATACTTACCACCTGGAGATGAAAGCTTTTTTTTATAGCTGATAGGCTAGCCACTATAGGTAACCTGTAACCACTACCTCACCTGATGATAAGTGATGTTTTGATCGAAGATGTTGTTCAGGCTAGCCTAGAATTACTAGCTCTCAAAGACAGCTTCCGTAACACACCGTTAGATGCTTGGCGACAGATTGTCTACGTGAGGGGTGGTCCGCTAGCTAGGCGGGAAATCGCAAAATATCCTACCACCATGCTGTAACGACTGCCATCGTAAGACTACAACTGGGACCGACGCGTAACGACCCCTCCGAAGCACGGAAGCGCTCAGTAGTAATGTCACTAGCGGTCACCCATCCAATTCCTGACCGCAGCGGATGTTGCTTAACTTAGCTGATCGATTAAGAACGGCTAAGCAAATTTCGTTACGAGCGCTTCAATAGTCAAGCTGTGACAAAGCATACTTACACTTTTTTTCTATAGAGATACTATGCGATGCGGAAACCTTTCAGTTAGGGTCCGGAAACACACTTAATCAATTTTTTGTTATAGACCTTGATACAGATCAAGGTAGCTGTTATGGCCAGCACATGCTATAACAACTACCTTGATGTGTTCATGTACTTGCTGGACAATAAAGTTATATTGTGTCCATCAGTGGGCGTGGAGCGAGACCTCGACCGCCACCCACGTTCACGCGGACCCCGTCGCGACGCATCGGGCGAACTCACGCTTCGCAAACCTCACTACACGATGGTATGTACATTGGTAAGTGACCCTTATTACCTTGTAATAAAGCACATAATAATAATTATAAGCCTTTATTTCTGATATTTAAACAACATTTTATACTCAAAGTTTGTGTTAGATGCTAAATAATGTCCCTCGATTCAAAGTTCCTCAAAAGGCCTTCTCTAGCTTTCTCCAATGAATTCTGTCTATAGCTGCTCTCTGCCAGTATGGACCAGCTGTCATTCTGATTTCGTCCTCCCACCTTTTGATCTGCCTTCCCTTGCTTTTTGTCCCGTCTCTTGGATATCAATTAGTTATTATTTTGCTCCATTTTTCGTACTTGCTACGAATCATATGACCCGTCCAACGCTACACTAAACGAATACTAAAGTTGTCATTTTGTATTTTGTTGATTAAATGTGTGCTTTCAGTGCCGAAGCTAGAAGACTTGAGAATAAAAGACTGCCTGCCGGAAATGAAACAGCCTACCTCAGTACATCGACCTAATTCGTGAGTGTACATTTATAATGCAATGTCAATACTAGAGTTTAATAAGATCAGAGGTCATACAATAATACTTTGATTTCTACTATAAAAAAACAATGTACGACTACAAGTATTGTTCCCAGCTTAAGAATACAGGTTTTTTATTGCTGAAAGGCTAACCTTTGACCTGATGGTAAGTGATGATGTGGTCGAAGATATTGTTCGAGTAACCTGGAATTACTGGAAAGCTGCGGGAACACACCGTTAGGTGCTTGGCGACAGATTTTCTGAGGGTGGTAACTAGCCATGTGGGCATTCGCATAAGGCCCTATCACCATGCATTCTATTATTATATGCTTCTGTTGGATGCCAAAAATCCCTGAAAAGGAAAAATGGGCCGAATGGGCAAACTGCAACGATTCACACTGAATAGAATAGGGTATTGAGCGTGTACTGTACCCGCTCAGAAGGACTCTTTACCATCTTATATTTACCGAATGGAAGCGGATGTACAACCAAGGGGACATTCTCAACTAGGGTTGCCATCAAGAAGGCTGCTGTCATAACAGCGAAGTCAGTTTTTTTTATAATGTTATTTTTTTTTTTTGTATTCATTACCACTCTATGCGCTTTATATACATGCCTATATTAAATCTAAGAAAGTCCTTTTTCTTTTACCTTTATTCGATTTAAAACAATACTCTAGATGCTAAGTTGAAGAAATCATAAAATAACTGAAGCTAAAATTGGAAAGAATTCATTATAATGCGTGGGTATACTGAATGTTTCAGGGGCTGGCCACTTAGAATAACACAAATAAAAGCAGTTTCGGAATTCGAAAATAGAAATCTCTCACACAAACAACACTCTTTAATTTGGGAGAATTATAAAATGACACTAGCAAATGCAATGAGATAGGGAAAAAAATGTGGGTGACTGTCATTTATTTTCTCAGTGGCGTCCTATAAAAATTGTGTCGCTAAGGTGTCACTATCACAATTAATTTAAGTCGTGAAAAACTTTACTCTGTGATTTTTGACGATTTTCGCTGTGGCCAAAGTCGACAAAAGAGTTGCCAGAGACTTCAATTGGCTGTTGGTGATGAAGCCCCATGTCGTAGCTCTGTGTATTCGTGGTTTAGAGAATTTAGACGGGGACGTGGTTATCTGTGCTCTTTGATTATATTAATTATTTATTACTTTGGAGCACTCGTAGCGAAGTTTTCTTAGCCGTTCTTAATCGATCAGCTAAGTTAAGCAACGTCCGTCGCGGTCAGGAGTTGGATGGGTGACCACTAGTGACATTAGCGCTTCCGTGCTTCGGAGGGTACGTTAAGCTGTCGGTCGCGGTAGTTGTTTCACGATGGCAGTCGTTACAACATGGTTGTAGGGCATTTTGCAAATGCCCGCATGACTAGCTACTACCCTCAAGTAGAAAATTTGTCGCGATGCAACTAACGGTGTATTCTGGCAGTCCTTGAGAGCCAGTAATTCTAGGCATGTCTAAACCACATCTTCGACCACCTAGGATATAGTGGTCAAAGGTTAGCCTAAAAACTATAAATAAAAAATTATAAACCCTAAAATCAGTGAAAATTGCATAATTAGGCCTTTATCTTTCTAATTCTGTAACTGACTATCTCACCCATAGAGATATCAAATACTATATCTCCCCTGACGGTGTGTGATAGTGTGTTCGAAGATGTTGTTTAGGGTAACTTAGAATTACTGGTTCTCAAGGACAGAAGACGGTAAACTATTAAGTGCTTAGTGTGACTGTACAGGGTTATTGGTGTAATGCTAAAACCTCTTAGTTGTTGACTTCTTCTAGTCCTAATAAAAATTTTGAGATGATTTTTTTATATATTGAAAAAAAGATATATGTTTTTTTGTGTTTTTATGCCTACTCCGAGCCAAGAGCGCCCGCTGCGGCAACACTGGACTGCGCCGTGCTCCCTTTAAATAGAGTTTTGAATATTTACATCGAGCAAAGTAATAAAAAATATGAAATATTGCATTACAGGCACAAGAGACTTTTAACATCAGGTGGTCCTTGTACTTACTCCGTCAAAACACAAATAAAGCATCTCAAAATGTTTGTTAGTACTAACAGAAGTCAACCTTAAGAGGTTGTTAGAATTTTACCAATAACCCTGTAGAACAATGTTGATGTACCTACATCAAATAATAACGCAAGCTTTTTCTTTTTTATTAGAAAAGGCAACAGGGAAACAAATGTTCAGCCTGGTACTAGACAAAACTAGAAGGAATTTTGTAGACCCTGTTTAACACACTCTCTTAAATACAGCGGAAACACCTACTAGGGAAGGTTATTAAATAATTGATAAATAACAATGTTTTGGTACCTTTTTTCATATTTATAACAAATATATATCGTTAGTTGGCACGGAACCCCCGGCGTGCGAGTCCAACTCGTATTAGGCTATTTTTTTAATTAAGCCCTCGAAGCGCATGCCTTTGAGATTTATCATTTCCATCCATGTACAGGTTTTTTTTTAACTTTTTCCGTACCCATAACAACTGTGCCATCTGACATTACCACACACCTATTGGTTTGTTTAGAATCAGCGGAGAAATGCTGGGCCACGAGGTACCAGCTGGGGGTGGCGTCGGCGGCGGCGGCGGAGGCTCTCCTCGGTCGACGCGGTCGGCACCCGCGCGGCGCGGCCTCTACTCCGCCTCACCGACGGCCACGCGCCCACCACCTGCACCTCGCCATCGCTCCGCCAGTGTCGACTCACAAAGCTCCAACGACTCACGCTCCAATCGCAAGTAAGTTCTACATTACATCTCTGACAAAGGAACACCAGCAGTTTAAAACCAACGACTTCTACATAACTTGACACCTAATCACATGTCGACGCGTAATCCTCGACATGTGCCGAGAATGGTGAATTCAAAAGAGTTATCAGCAGTAGTCGTTCCACTAGTACTGCTTCAATAAATAACCTTGTCTCATTTAGACCTATAAAATAAAAATATACCAGGAAACCTACCCATTCTGCTATGGATCGGATCTTACAATACAGTAACTTACTCAAATATTTAATATATTTTTACGAAGTAGATTGGCTAGCCTTTGACTACAATCTCACTACATGGTAAATGATGATGTAGTCTAAGATATTGTTCAGAATGACTGGGCTGGTATATGCGTACGGCATTTCACGGGTATGTGATGGAACACACCCGAGGTATACTGATGTTAAGCGGTATAATACCACAGAAAAGAGAATAGTATTTTATATCTCAATGTATAATACAATTTAGTTATATGAACGGTATACGCTCTACGTAAATAAAACGTACTCCGTTAATTATTCTTATCTTATCTATTCTGTTAGTTATGTAAGTTGTATTAAATTAAATTAATAGGCACGTCCTCGGGAAGAGGGTAATATAAATCAAGCTCAGGTCTATCTAGCCCTAATAGAGACAACATTTTTTACTATCACACAAAACTAATGTTCGCGGAGAATCTCGTCACCGCGATTCAGCCAAGAAAACACAATTTGTCAGCGCCATCAAGTTAGAACTTACGAACTAAATTGTAGCACTATCCGAACCAAACTATGAAATGGCTTGCAAATATGTGGGATTGATTATATTTTACCATAGATGACATTTCTTGTAAGGTTGCTTGAATGAGTTGTACACAAATAATGGTTGAACAGCACGTTGCTCGAGATATGGAATCCAAACGCCACCAAATATTTTTCCGAATTCTCGAAATAAGAATTTGTAAAAACACCTCACGTTTTCTGTAAAGCAACGTACATTCTTCCTTCCAATGGTTACATTTTCTACATCATTCTTTTGTTTTTATGGTCTAGTCAAACGAAACACTACATGCCTGAAATATTTTTCCGTATATTTGTTTATGGTGGTGCCACACTGCTGTCAAAAATCTTTACAAACATTTTGTAACACTAATAAATTTACTAACAAATGTTAGGAATTTAAATATTATTTTTAACTAATTTAAATTAAAAAATTTAATAAATTTTTATTTTATTACATTACTTTTGTTCCTAATATCTGTTAGTAAATGTATTAATGTTAGAAAATTTTTGTACACATTTTTAAACACTAGTGTGGCAGCAACTTTAGCATCACACTTTTTTTAAACAGACATAAACATCGTTCACGGCGGCAGCAGTCAGATGCAGAGAGTGAACTGTCGCGAGGTTCGGGGCGGTCTGGTCGTCGGCATCGGCGGCATCGCTCTCGGCACAAGCACGAATCAGGCTCTGAAAAAGATGATTCACAACCTGACACCAAGTCAGTATCTGTTATATATTTTTATACTATAAATATTAAGTGCTCTTATTCAACTCTTATTTAACTCATACAAGCTAAAAAAGAAGTATATTTGTTCATATTACTTCTGCATTTGTATTTTTAGTCTCATTCTTTCGTCAAGACACTTAAATTTTATGTTACAGAGAATTCGAGCTTGTAGACTCGGAGATGCAATGGAAAGAAGTGTTACGACAGACGTCAAGTGGAACGCATGTTCAGGTATGAAGATTATCTGAGCTATTTAAATTATACTCTTGGTCTTCTTTGAAATTTACTACGAACTGATGCCGATGTCTATGTATTGCCATTATAGTCCTACTTCGTAGCCAATATAAAAATTCCATCCATGATATTGTCAAAAGTGCTTGGAGATGATTCAAATTTGTAGGACTAATGAAACTAAAAGGATTGATTCGACAGTACATTTATAAACACGCAAAACTTTTACAGGTAGCAAATGTCCGTAGGTCACAGCTCGAACCTGATACTGGTACACATCGGTCTTCCCATCGGCACAGAAGACATAAGAAAAATAGGTAAACAGCCAAACATAATAAATACCTTTTTTAAATAACTAATAAAACTATTTTTTATGTTCGTATGTTTTTGGAACAGGTCCCGATCAAGGTCCCCCAATGAAAAGAAATGGCTGCCTACAGAGCTGAAGCAGCATCTGGAGTTTTCCTTAGTCGATACCACAGGAATGACCGAGGAGCAACTTAAAGAGATCCCATACACCGTGGTGCAGACAAGCCATGCGCGGCAAGCCAAATTACGGACCTCTTCAAAACACAGGCAGTACGTTAAGTCTTTAACAAACACGATACCAAAAAAAAATATTAGCCAGTTCCTCTAATAATGAGATTTAATTTACAGGACTGAACATGGCTCCTTGGCGAGACAAGAAAAAAGGTCTTCATCTCACAAAAGTAATCACGACGTACACCAAGGATCTCTAAGATCTAGTTCTAGTACCCTTAGCACTCACCGGACTAGCCTTGAAAAGCATGGAAGGTTTGTTTATAACTCTTGCAACTTTGTTCTGAAGAAACTTTTACTTAAGAATGTAATTACTGTGTCAGTAAAGCACACATAAGAGGATATTCGCACTTTCATGGCAACGAAGAGCTCTTATTTTCATAATTATAAGGCGGTACGGTTACCTTGACAAATGTAATATCATAGTTTTACTAAGCGTAGGTAACCACGCCAAACCTCTTAGCTTTTATATTCGTTCTTGCTGTAAACTGATCTTTAATGTTAAAGATTTGTGATGTTTCTAGACGGGTCTATCCTAGCTACGAAGACCCGAGCATCCGCAATGGAGAAGATTACTTGACCAACAATGGATACAAAGGCAATGTGACTCCTGTCTCCAATAACAACAATCCGTACAGTCCAGTGACGAATAGCAACAGCAACAGTTCCAGTGGGGAGTTGATCTCGGGCAGTGCACGCGTGTCGCATGAGCATACAGACTCGGGGCTCGGAGCTGACCAGGATTATGCATATTCTTCGGAGAGGTACCAATCACTTCTCTATTGGTCAATACTAAACTGTACTTACACTGTATTTTGTCGCGTCATATTAGATTGGTCAAAACATACCTACCATGGTGGTAGGCTCAATTTGTATCAATATTAATTTCTTATTGTCTTTATGAGCAACCTGGTCAACGACGTTTTATTTTAAGTTTTTAATTTCACGTTTTGTTATAAGGTATATTATTTATGTTTTACCTCGAAGACCTTCTGTGATTCTAGGTCTGTTGTGTGCAGGTCAAGCGACAGCGCCAAGGTGGCCGGCAGCTCGACAGTGGCTGTGAGTAGGCAGTGGAACGGCGGGTGTGGCGGCACGGGAGGGACTGGTGGGGTGCGGGCGTGGGGCGCGGGTGGCGGGAGGGGGGGCAGGCCGCCAGCGGTGCCGCGGATATCCGGCTCGCAGCGCTCGCTGGTCTCCGTGGCCAGCGACAGCGCGGCAGCACGCCGCCCGCGTGACCCCGCGCCCCGCTACTACCCACAAGACTCAGGCTTTTCTCTCTTCGTGAGTGGGCGCTTCGCTTGTTAACATCCTTCCGCGACCGTCGGCCCTCCGCAAGTCTGTTCCGATTTCCACATTTGACCAATTTTATTACAGGTAGAGCTCTCTGGGGCTGCATTTAGCATTTACTTAATATTCCATGTGACTGAATCGTTGTATCTATAGTTTAAGATTACAAATGTATTTGGTCTTATCGTGAACATGTCTCTAATCACACACGTATTAATCATGTTTTTAAGCACTATTAAGTCTACAATATTTATAGTCATGATTCAAATCTTGACCATTTTGTCTATAGTTTGTGTGCCATTTGAGGCTTTACTCAACATGAGGACGGTTTGTACCCGGATTGATTAGATTATTTTGACATTCTGCTTCCAGTAATGTAACCCGAGTCAAACTGTGCAGTCCTTTTTATAAACTGTTCCAGTATTTATTTGCCAATTGTAATTATCTTGGAAGAGAAGCTTCGTTAAAACGTGAAAAATGCTGGCGGAATTAAAATAGGCTTACGAGGGCCGGCGAGTAATCCGCAGTCTGTTTCTGGGCCAACGTCCGCTAACAGTGTACAGGCTGCAGGCTACTGCGAATAAAATAAACAACGATTATTACTTCATATTACTTCACTACATTTTGTATATCAATACTTCGCTCGATTTCAATTG
This sequence comes from Plagodis dolabraria, assembly GCA_963854805.1. Taxonomy (NCBI): domain Eukaryota; kingdom Metazoa; phylum Arthropoda; class Insecta; order Lepidoptera; family Geometridae; genus Plagodis; species Plagodis dolabraria. The sequence continues at coordinate 19,657,993 of OY978442.1, forward strand.
CTAGGTTTACTATGCATACATTTATTAACAAAATGTTTAATTTATGTAGATTTGCAAAATTTACACTTAGTATACATTTTTCATTTGTCTATTATTTGGAGTAGAAGAGTACAATAAAAGGTTGCAGTGACTTCTACCTTCTACATACTATCTTTGCTTAAGGGTATTATAACGTCAACAAAGTGCTACAGTGGTTCGTTAACGACGGCCCCCGAAATTGCAATATCTCGTCGAAGATACGACGTAGCGATAATCTCATTTGATGCGTTATCATTATTTTATTACCACTTTAGTACATTGTTACGGCGCCTACGGGGTTCAATATAGAAGTTATTACGAGCTATTTATTTGTGCTGTTATACTGTGTCGCTGATGCAGCGAGGTATTGAGAAGTAGTTTGAGCGTGTATGTGTTGGGATACGCAGAGACATGCTAGCAACAACAACATAGTGGGTGGCGAGAGCGGGTCGCTGGCGCGGCGGTACGCGCGGCCGACGCGTGACCACAACGCGAACTTGGCGCGCACGCACTCGCGCCTTGCGCACGCACACGCTACGCACAGGCAGGACAACACCCTCGACATTATCCTAAAACCTCTTATAGAAAGCACGCAGTAAGTACGGCACCGCCCGAGGACCGACCCATGTTGTATCGCGATTCGCGACCAGTAGCGGAATGATTGCCTGCACGCATCCTTGGTTTGTCGTATCTCGTTTGTGTGTTGGTCTTGGTTTGTCTTGTGTTTGTGCATGTTTGTGGTGGTACAAAAATGGTTGTAGCTTAGTTTGCTAACACTGGTTAACTAACATTTTTTCTGTTTTGTATTTAGACCTTGTTTTTTTTATTATACCAGAATGTTTCCCCTAAACAGATGTCCTTAATTGTGACTTTGTGTTGCACTTTTTGTGTTTTGTGCTCATTTTGTATTTAACCTCTTGAATAAGTCTTAATATTTTTATAATCTTATATTCTTTGTCTTATAGCTACTGTTTGATAAAAAGTTTGCGAGTTAAAGTTGGTTGAGCTTTATTTGAATGTTGTTTCCTCGTGGCAGGCTGCCGAGTCACTGAGTCCATCGCTCGAGGCCACATCTGGCGCAGAAGTCGCGTCCAACACATCTGGCAACCATAAACCTTCAACGGCTGAAATGAGCACTGAATTATGAAAACATTCAATTCCACTTCTAGTTTGTTTAAATAAATAAAAGTTTTTACTCATTATGATAGTTAAAGCAAGAATAACTTATTGTTATGTAAGTACATGAATGTTTGTCATGAATTATTTCAAACCTACCTTTTCTGATTGATTTTGTACATAGTTAACTTAGGATGTAAATATTTTTACCAGGGCAATTAAAAATAATAATTGTTTATGACATTCAAATGAGTTTGTATTGTGCCAAAGAAACTTCTAAAGTGAATACTTGAGCTGTTATAATTACTTTTTGAATGTTGGATAGGTATATAATTGTATACCTACAAAACTTTACATAAAATTTACTGAGTAGATAACCAGGTGTACCTACTGCCTTGATTAGATTCACAATGCATTTATCTACAGTGTTATATCGTAAGATATTACTGGGTCAATATGTTATAATATAATTTTAGTTTACATTATGGTATAGTTACATTTACCTACGGGTACTTTATGTTACGTATTAAATATAATTATTATCAGTCTCATCACCATAGGTATAAGGGTAGGTATATTCAAGTTTTGTACAGTTGTTATGTAGTTTAGTTTGCATTTTAAACTTATTCTTGTTTATTTACGATATAAATAAAAAAAACACGTGAAAATTAAAATTCTTTTTGTAAGAGACAGAGAGACATATGAATGAAAGTGAAAAAGTTCGAGGTGAACAGTTTTATAAGTAAATTATTCGATTCTATTGAATTGTCATTGTTAAATACTTTCTTACTTACATAACTTTGCATTAATGTTAACATTTACTTCTACCACGTGAATAAAGGAAAGAACAGAATGAAAGCTTCACTACTACAACATGCACAGCGTCACTGACAAGACGCGCGGGGGTTTTAGCGGCGTCCAGTTTGTTGGCAACCGGTTTGAACCAGCTCAATAAGCGGGCAACATTTTCCGCAGCTTTCTTTCTGTTCCGTACTTTATTTATGTGCTTCTACCGAGGCTTCAATAAGCCGATAGCTGAGGCTAATATTTTTGTATTATTACCTAAATGTATTGGAGTAAGAAATGCTTTTCTTGATATTCCAGTAAAAAAATATTTTCTCGTTTACTAGTAACTCATGTAGTCAATATAGTAGTTAGAATTTAACATTACTTAAATCTCAAAAATGCATTTTTTAAATACCCTGTAAGTTAATTACTTCCTCAAAAATATCTAATCAAAATTTTGAACTGGAACAAGACTGAAATAATTTGTAAACTCCGAAACTATAAAATTTTGTAAACAATAACCGTTTTGTACGTATTTTTTCAAATTGTTTCGTTTGTTCGAATTAAACGATCTATTTCAATGATAAACTGATTTTTATTATACTACCATATTGATAAATATCTATCGAAACTTTATCTTTATATTAGTTTACACTCACTTACACTTTTATACCTAAAATGGACCGAATTTTATGCCAGTGAGGTGCCGGGCTAGAATCAGTCATCCCCTAATCTCTTCCTGTGGGTTTCTTAAGAGGCGACTAAAGGTAAAATACCGAAAGGTGGGCAGCAGTGCCTTCTGAGGAACTGCGATCCCAAACCGCCTGCTAAGCGTGGGGATTATAGCAAAACCCCCTTAATAGGGGAGGCTGATAGAGAACTTTATACTACTGTATAGAACTTTATGGTGATCGTAATCCTATGATAGGACACTAGATACTAGATATATTTTTATTTAAAAAAACATTTTACATGTTATATTCTTGTTAACTTCAGCGGTTATGCAATATCGATTAAATTTAATCAATAGCTGCTATCCATAAAATCGATATGTACACTTCAAATCTATCGGATGTGCGTTGTGTTTGATCTCATCATGTTTTTAATATTTTTTTGTTTGCAATAACGCACGCTCTGCAGATTACATTATAAAATTACATTACAAATTTACGAGAGGAAAAATTTAAAACATGTGCGGGATTCCAACCCGCCTCCATCCACCCCTTTAGCTGGGGTATGCTCTAACCAATTGAGCTTGCATGATAATGAGTCATAACTTAAATTTTTCCAATCGTTCTTTAATCATCTTATTGGGATGGAGCGACATCTATAGTTCAACTTACGTTGTACTACAAACAAGATTAATTTTGCAATTAGCTTTAAACTTGTTAATGATGACGCAACCCTATAATTTTAATAATTTTTTTTTGCAATAATGCATGCTCTGCCGATTACATTAAACAGCGGATTCGAATCCCGCACATGACTTAAATTTTTCCTCTCATAAATTTGTAATTTAGTCAATGATATTTTATTTAGGGCCTGTTTCAGAATGTTCGAGTTTGTTCCGGTTATACTACCTAGAACATATTTATTAAACAAAACACTATCATTGCGTTTCACAGTCATCGATTTAGCCTATCCATCGGTTAAAGCTTGCAACGCGCTGCATGTTAACTGTCATTGTTAACATTCAGTTATTATAAGTGTTGCATAGCAACCCGAAACTTTATCTTGACATTCTGAAACGGGCCCTTAGAATACCAAATCACTGTCCGTTATACTCAAAGTGCCTGTTACGTATAAAAAAGGACAGAACTTTACAACCAGCCAGTCATTTTATTATGGCATTACAGAGGCATTATCATTTGTCACATAATATGGTGAACACAAGTTGAATTTTATGCCATCCGTCTCGGCCATGTGCCAATTTCATTTCGGACTCCATTTTATACACTAGGCGTTATATAAAATGTAATAGGTTCATAACTATAATTCAATGTGCCATTGAGCCCATGTGCAGTAAAGTATTCCAATAACAACCTCTCTACTCATGTGGGGCAAGATTGCGTAGCGGTTACGTATGCGAAAAAGATTTTTGACACTGAACAGTAAAAAACTAACCACTTTTAGTGCTTGTTCTGATGCTTGAGAAAAACCTTCATGTCAGGCTCGGGAACGCTGTTGTGGCAATATTTGTAATAGATTTTTTTAAATCATGCGTATCCAAAGGATACAAAACGCTTGCTGTCGTTTCTGCTATGCCATTCCTTATTTATAAAAAAAACACAAATAAAATTAAACAATAATTAAAAACCTCAATTTTTTTCAAAGCTAAAAAAATAATCTCAACCTACTTGTTAGGACTAGCAGAAGTCAACCCTATAAGTATAAAGGTATAAGAGGTATTTAGCATTTTCCAATAACACTGTATAATTATACACGTATAAATTTTATTAATATTGGTTGAAAGAAAAGTTTCCAAAATACGGACCGCAATGCCGCGCCCAACTGCATTGCTAATATTTTTGAAGAGCATCTTGGCCACCCTTCGCTGCAATCAAGCGCTTAGCCAATCTATAATTTTCGGAAGCGTTGGGTCTCTACGGACCTAAATTTTCAACTTTAACAGCGGCACAAAAATGTAACCTTCATCCAGTTTGGCATTTATCTTTAAGTTTATCAATATTAGTAGCCCCACCGGTAGCTAGACCTTTAGTCTCCTCCTCTTCAGTCAAAATCATTTATTAAATTAGGCGTCTACGACGCTCTTATGAAGGTCATTATCGAAAATTAAAATCTGTAGATTTTAATATTCAAATATTCTACGTTCAGGAAAAAAAAATATTAACCCACAACAAACATAATATAAAATTTTAAAATTTAAATTTTAATAAACAAATAGTTAAAAACAATTCATAAGTCACTCAAAGATTCTATAAAGCGACCACAAATGCCGTAACTTTTTATTTTACTAATACTGATATGTTATAACATAATGACTGCCATCCTAAAACAACAACCGGGACCGACGGCTTAACGTGCCCTCCGAAACACGGAGGCGGTAATCAGTGGTAATGTGACTAGCGGTCACCCATCCATAACGTAATACAGTTTAGGATAACTTAAAAATATTATACGTAATAGGATGATACGTCATAGGATAAAAACAGAGCAACCCACGCTAAGCTATCAACTATCAAAAAGTGGAAGGTGCCTAGAAGAAATGATGCGATAAAATCATAATCGTCAAAGAACACAATATCACAATCGTCTATCGATTATTTGAAAGAATCTGAATCCGGCGATATTAATTAAGCCTTTCTGTCTCGGATATCGGCTTCGACCGCCATTACCACTAATGAGGACACTCACTGTGGATCCCTCGCTCTCACTTTTGAATAAACCTACCTGTTCTTTCATTATGTCACTTTGGAAGGGAAATTAATTTATTTTTTCAGCTGGTTTGAGATAAAACATAGATAATACCTATATAAAATTATAGTAATTTTATCCTGTATAGGTAACTCTTTAATCAATTTGTTAGTGATGGACATTTAAACATTATATTTGTGTAATTTTATTGTATCCCTGGATAGATCCAAACATTGCAAAGACAGGGAATCCTAGCGCCATTTCTATAGTGTTCGAAAATACGAGATGTTAAAGGGTGAATTCGCAGCACACTCTAACGTGGTGGAGTTTAGCATGCATGTCCATGAGCCTAATATGGTAACTTAACATGGTAACTAAATAACTTCTGGTTTATCAACTTATTATATATTTTTGTCTCTAAATGTGAAAGTAAGAATTCGCATACAAAACTACTTTTACCAATAATTTTGCTCCAAAACATGTATGAAAAATGTTAGCAAGTTTAAACATTTGGTATTTAAAATATGACGAAACTAAATATGTGTGGGAAGGGCTGTGAATACATTCTCCTTAATGTGAACTTAGGTATTTTGAAAATGTGTGAATTTGTAAGAGATAAGTATGTCGTAGGATATTTTTGCTGTATGAAAAAAAAAACCTTATCCTGCTTATATGAAGTCGGTGCAAAATGTCTAAAAAGGGTTTTTTTATGCCTGATAATCAAAATAAGTGATGATGTGGTCGAAGGTGTTGTTCAGGCTAACCTAGAATTACTGGATCTCAAAGTATCTCTCAAACTCAGTAGTAATGTCACCAGCGGTCACCCATCCAAGTCATGACCGAGGCAGACGTTGCTTAACTTAGCTGATCGGTACAGAACGGCTAAGCAAACTTCGCTACGAGCGGTAGTAGAACGCTAGTAGATATAGCATTTTTACAACATTACTAAAGTACAAAGCCATAGACATAGCTGCCAATATAACCGGCAAGGAGTACAGTAATAAGTATTATCTCTCCACTCGACAAACATTTTTAAAAGGTATCCCAAATAAAGTTTCCGGTTAATTGAGCGGAGGCATGGGCCCCAATTTTCCCGTAAAAAGGTAAAAGACAAAATAAGAGACAGTCTATCAGAGCTCCGATGTCCATCCACTACACGGTGAAGGGTGAAAACTCATTACCAGTGTTTAATGAAAGGGTTCCCGGGGCGTGTATGATTACTGGTTAATTGAAAGGCGGGAAGTCAGAGGGTGACGAGACAAAGCTAGTCTATTTATCGGACTTTTCGATAATTTGTATACTTTGATGATTAATACATTTTGATGAAAACGTTCCAGCTTTTACAAGAGTTAACGAGAGGCTGCATTTGACGTTCATACGGTACAGTATTGTTTAAGGCTTGCGTATATTTGTATATAAATTATGGTGGGGTAGGTTACTCCATCTCTAATCACGCTGAGTGCTTGTCGCCATATATTATGTTCAGAGCGAGGGTTTACAGTCGTATTCGAAGTGCCACAGACAGGATTTCAAAATGAGCTTTTACGCCCACATTTGTTTATTTAATATAAACTTACTCGTATCAATGTATTCACTGTAGTCGGTACTAAGTATTTGTTTTAGGCGTCCGTAAAATTTCCATTGACAGTATTAAAGGAACTGGCACAGATTTTCTTCATTGTGCCGGTAGTTGGCATAAAGATCGCCTTCTATTACATGGTAACCACAACGTGACTGGCAAAACGTAGGTGTTAATACAACATCTAGGACTACGAGTATCTACTCCTTGGGAAAAACCCTTTCGTTTTCGATGTTAATTAATTTCCTCCTAATTTTCTTTCTTATTCGTTCTTGTGCGCTGCTGTTCAAAAACATTTAAAGATATTACAAGCAATATTACTTTAAACATTCGCAATGGAAAGAAAGAAAGAAACACCATATATTTGACACGAAATAATTAATAATAAAACATACATAATAATTAAAACAAAGTTCACTAGTTGGTGTCAAAAAGACCTTGCCTCAGAAAATGTGTTACATGTATAAGACACCCGACGCTGATTTTCAGTCAAAACGTATGCCATTATTAATTTAGTAAATAAGCGCTGGTTCTGCCAAGCTAGCGCCTAACACCTACGTAATGTAAATAAAGTATTGTAATAATTTTAATATATAGGATGTACTTAACACATTGGTAAAAAAACGTTTAAATGAATGGCCCCGAGTTTCTTGCCCGATCTTCTCCCAGTGGCTCTATAATTTTTGTTTGTTGAACGTGGCAGTACAATGTAGTATATTTCATTATTAAAAATTGTAATTGACCTTTATAAGAGCGTCGTAGACGCCTAAATTGAATAAATGATTTTTACTTTGACTTTTGAGTTAAGTTCAATAGTTAAAGCAACTGGCCACAAGAGCGATAAAACTACTTTGATTTTAAACTTACCGCCACAAACGAAAGTTTTCACCTAAAATTAGTTATCTTATACAAATTACCTATTTCACAATGAACACGTTTTTGTATATTTTGTGATGTTTAACACTGTGACATAGTTTGTATATTTCAGGGCATGTACAATCAAAAAAAAGTACACAATCAATTTTATTTACAAACTCATAAATTTGAAAAGAGTCATGCGTTGCTTTTATTTCAAATTTTTTATACCATACAGAGAAATATTCTAAAAAACATATTTTGTATTCCCCTTTATAAAATATAGTCAAAACCAATTAGTATTTAACAATATAATTTATGTAAAGACATCCGCTCCTTAATTTAATAGATAGAAAAACTGTAATACAATATTTTCCGAGACCTGGATCTGACGACGACGTTATCTTATTATTTTCTAATATTATTTTCTATAACCGAACTTTCTAAATTTTTGTTCTAAGGAATAATAAAACAATAGCAATTACTTAGATTGTAGTACATACCATATCAGCGTCAGACATACCTTATAGGTAAATTTTTTTCAAATTTTGAGCCACTTAATTACAATGAAGGGAAAAATTAGAACTACAAGCGGGATTTAAACCCCCGACCTCCACCCCTATAGCTGAGACATGCACTGCCAATTCAGTTATGGTAGTGGGTGACTCATATCTCATTTATCCTTTCGTTCCTGTTGTTGAATCGTCTTAAGCAACGAGTTACATCTGCAGCCAAACTTAATAAGTTTATTAATAAATTTGTTATCAAATCAAGGTTTTCAAATATACTTGAATATTTCTTAATTTACCTTTTTTTAATGTAAAGATATTCTTCCGACGCCTTAAAGTGCCCTTCGAAGTACGGAATCGCTCAGTAGTAATGTCACTAGCAGTGACTAGCGGTTACAAACACAAGTCATGACCACGGCGGACGTTGCTTAACTTAGCAGATCGGTTAATAACGGCTAAGCAAACTTCGCTTCAAGCGCTCCAATCGCCTGATTTTTTTCTATTTACGGTGTTTAATTTCTGCTTGCTTTAGTACAAACTACGTGAGCATACTATTACATTAAAAAATATTCAATAATATGCAAGTCAAAAATGTAAAATATATTTATTAATGAAGAAGATTGCGATTGAGTTTCCTGGTTTTTTTTATAAAAACTATAGTACGTATTTCTTGTCCATAGATCGCATTCTAATATTTTATTGAAAATGTCACAGTAAATATTTTTTGCTTATATTTTCCATTACCAGAACAAGTTTTGATAAACATTTTGCAAAGAACACATTTTCATCGACAACACCGCAATATTGAATTATTTGATAGTCGATCCAGACATCGTAGAGACTTTATTATGAACGGAAATCGTATTATAGCTGTACATAGCTTATTCCGCACTACATATAGGCGCACCCCATTCGTCGTATTGAGCAATTAGCCTTTGATACACCTCGTCGCCAAATCATATTCGGCGCAGCATTTTCTCTGTTGGAGCCAATTTAGCCGGGCGACATTCCGACCTGTGCCGCCACGCCGAGCACACCTGTCTACAGCTCCGCCAGTATCTCCCAGTGAGACCGCAATAGTCCCCGCACTATTGCCGTCTCACTCGGGTCATCGTTCCGACGCTAGTTGCAGACCAGTGCCTTGGAATACGCAGTCCTGACGAAGTTTTGTTTTCTGTGCAGAAGCTGAGCAGCCGCCGAACGCCGAGCAACGCGAGCTACGAGCTCGCCGTGCCGTCGCGCAGAGGCGCTCTAAGACGTCTGGCATTACCACCTACCCAGTCCCTTGTTTCGGACGAACAACATCATATCGGGCTGGTGGTCTTGCTTCGACCGCACTTTTCGGTGCGCATTTCACCACTTTACTATCCGACACAACATAGTAACAGTCGCGTAACAACACACTTTGTGCTGTTAAGCGACGTCGTTCAGGCGTGGGGTAGCGTCAGCCAAACCCGTCTGAACGATCAAATCCGCCATTTGCTGCGGTCGCAGTGTGACACCCTACGGTGACAACGGCCACTGTTGTTGTTTTGGTTTAACCTTGCACCGTGGCCTTTCCCGCTTCACGGGTCAGCCGAAGCAAGCTGGGCTCCGGGATTCTGGCCTTGGGGTCACCCCTAGTCAAACCCGGAGTAGCGCTTAGGAGCACCCCTCTCCGCCGAGAAAAAAGCTCGGAGAGGGTACACAAATAGGGCACACCATAGGTACTCACTCCCTCTCACACAAGTGAGCTCACGAGTTGCGAGAGGGAGACAGAACCCGTTAGGCCATCCTGAGTATTCCCCTCAGGATGCAACGTCCCTCTAACGGTGAGGTGGAGGTCCTTCAGACCTTCGCCCTCCGCTACCCCGAACTCTACGCTGATCATCAGCAATCGCTTAACGATGCAGAGAGTGCCCGCCTCACGGACACTCTCATCGCTCCCTCCGGAATTCCAATTCCGGAGGCCATCGTCCCTCCTCTGACCCGGTCCTTCTCAGAGGACAGCCCGACTTCGCCCGCTCCGGGCCCTGACAACAGACGCACGGTGGCAGCCCCTCCCCGTGAGAGGTCTCGCTCGCGCTCACCGATCGGGAGGCCAGCGAGCACCCGTCCCTCCACCGCCGTTGTCGAGCCCACTTCGGACTCCGAAGCGGAGATGGAGGTAGATCCGAGTCGCGCCTTACGCACTGACTCGGACTCAGATAACGACGGCTATACCGTCGTAGATAGAAAGCGCAAGCGTGCTCCTAAAGCCGCTAGTTGCGCAACTTCCGCCCCTCCCGCCAAGGCACCCGCTAAGGCCCCCGCCTCCGGCAAGAAGCCGACCCCCGCCCCGCGCCCCGCGTCTCCTCCCTCCGCTCCGGCCACCACTGCCGCGTCCCCTCAGGACGCGAGCGCGCGCCGCGAAAAACCGCCTCCGCCCCTGTTCATTCAGGACAAAACCAAATGGGACATGCTGTCCCGTTTAGTTTCGGATCGTGGGATCCACTATACTAATGCCCGCTCCACGCAGCAGGGCATTAAAGTCCAAGTTTCCACCATTAGCGACCACAGAGCGCTAACTAAACTCCTCCGCCACGAGAGCATAAGTTTTCACACTTATGCGCTCGAAGAGGAGAAAGTCCTCCGAGTGGTCATCCGCGGTGTGCCCAAGGAGGTACATACCGATTCGGTATGTGCCGACCTGAAGGCACAAGACTTCCCCGTACATGCAGTTCACCGCATGTACAGCGGGAAGGACCGCAGCCCCTACGATCTAGTACTTGTAGTACTAGATCGTACTCCTGAAGGCAAGGCCATTTTTAATTTAAAAAAGGTCTGTGGCCTCTCAGGACTCGATGTCCAAGCCCCATACAAGAATGGGAGTCCCTCGCAGTGCCATAACTGCCAATTATACGGGCACGCCTCCCGTTTCTGCTTCGCTCGCGCTAGGTGCGTTAAGTGCCTAGGCGATCACGCGACAGCAGCGTGCACTCGCACCCGGGATTCGCCGGACCCACCCAGCTGTGTTTTATGCGGTGCTCAAGGGCATACCGCGAATTACCGTGGTTGCCCTAAAGCACCACGAGTGAACCACAGGGTGGCAAGGCATAGGCCAACCCGTCCCTCTTACGACCGTTACCAACGGGTAAGCCCCAAACTAACGGTAGTACCTGCCTCACAGGTAATACCCGCGCCGCTCCCAGCCCGTAACGCATGGTCTAAACCACCCAGTATGGTTAAGACCGTCGCTACCGCCCGCGCCCCGGCCCGCGCGCCCGCACCCGCGCCCGCACCCGCACCCGCCCGCGCCGCGGCCCCTGCCCGCGCACCGGCCCCGGCTCGCCCCGCGCTCCCGGCACCCGTCGCCAACACCATTCGCGCGCCTCCCCGCGCCGCTTCCCGGCCACAAGCTCCACCTATGCCATTGATGGCTGCCCCTCTTCAAGAGGCAATCAACCTAGTCAGCGATCTGGCTATGTCGGTTGACATCAATGAGGTACAAGAGCTATTCCACAAGATGCAATACGCTCAATCCCCAGCGGACGTGATCCAATACACATTGGAACACGCGAATTTACTTAGCGCCCTTAAGCGCTTCGTTCCCCAGGCCCCTCCCCAGTACAACCACTATGGGTAGTACAACCGCACGCATGAAACCGCGCTCAGTTTCGTTAGCGTCATTCAACGCTAACGGTTTCTTTAGACAACGTGACCTTGTCCACGACTTTTGTTGCACCCACCTTATCGACATTATATGCGTGCAGGAAACCCTTCTAAAACCGGGGAAGGCGAACCCTAGGTTTGCCAATTACAGAACGGTACGTGATGATAGAGTGAACTCCCGTGGGGGAGGCACTCTTATCTATTACAAAAGGTCCCTGCACTGCATTCCCCTACCTACCCCAACTCTTGTTAATATGGAAGCATCTTGTTGCCTCCTAGCTATGACTGGTCATCAACCTATAGTCATAGCATCCTGTTACCAAGCTTGCAAAAAGCCGATCGTCCGAGCTGACTTAGAAGCCCTATTCTCATTAGGAAGCGCCGTCATTCTGATTGGCGACTTCAACAGTAAGCACATCCTATGGAATTGTAACGTCAACAATCCCAGAGGTATTGCACTTGAAAACCTAATCGCAGAACTTAACTTTGACATAATTGCGCCCACTGAGCCCACTCACTACCCTTATATGGAAGACCACCGATCTGACTTGCTTGACATGGCACTATTCAGAGGCGTAACACTCCGGTTACGCTCCATAGAAGTGGTTCACGAGCTTCACTCTGACCACCGACCCATTATACTGCGACTAGGTCCCGACCCAACGACTGACCTCCCCCGCCCCACTAAGACGATAGTGAACTGGAAGCAAGTAGGCGATGCCCTAAAGGCTATCAGTTCACCGGACCTAGACAAGATCCCTGACGACATCCTGACAAAAGATGACGTAACCCTTGCGATCGATTCGTTCACCAATCACCTCTCCACCGTAGTAGGTGCATCCGCAAAGGAGGTCATAGTGCCGGACGACCGGCGCCTTGTCATTCCAGCGGATGTGAGACGATTGGTGACGGAGAGTAAAGCAGTGACCCGACATTACGACTCTTACCCCAGTAAAGAGAACAAAACTAAGAAACGCCACTTTGAACGCATGGTTCAAAGTCGCATGTCTGAGTTGCGTGATCAACAATGGGGCGATAAACTTTCAAACCTCGTGCCAAGCCACCATGCTTATTGGAACTTGGCGCGAAGTATGAAAGGTAGTAACCATAACGACATGCCTCCCTTATACAGACCAGTCCCACTAGTCCCAGCGTTCTTTGACGAAGACAAAGCTGAGTGCCTAGCTGATAGCCTAGAGGCTCAGTGTTCCCCTAACGTAGATCACGTTGACCAAGCTCACCTCGATTCGGTGGATGCTGAAGTCGAACGTAAAAGCTCTGTGGTCACCTCTGAACTCCCACCTGCCACCTTAGCGACTTACGCTGAGGTGGCGAGACTGATCAAGGCCCTCCGACCGCGCAAATCCCCCGGTGCCGATGGCATCTCCAACAGGGTTCTTAAAACCCTCTCTCCTCCTCTCATCCATCTCCTAGTCAGCATCTTCAATGCTGCTATGAGCCACTGCTTATTCCCAGACACCTGGAAATGTGCAACTGTCATTGGCATTCACAAACCAGGCAAAAGCTCATCTGACCCCACCAGTTACCGCCCAATCAGCCTCCTCAGTGCCTTAGGCAAACTTTACGAGCGGTTACTTGCAAACCGCCTCCAGTCCCATGCTAAGGAACACCACCTTATCCCAGATGAGCAGTTTGGCTTCAGACCCGGACACTCATGCGTCCAACAGGTGCACCGCCTCACGGAGCACATCATTGAGGGCTTTAACAAGTACCCCAAACCCCAGACCACGCTAGCAGTCTTCCTCGACGTGGCGAAAGCTTTTGACAAAGTCTGGCACAATGGCTTGATTTACAAGCTATACCAACTTGGCGTGCCAGAACGTCTTGTGCTCATCCTACAAGACTTCCTTAAGGCCAGAAGCTTTCGCTATCGCGTGGAAGGCACCCTCTCCTCCCCCCACCCAGTCAGAGCCGGAGTCCCTCAGGGCTCCGTGCTATCACCCATTCTCTTCGCGCTGTATACCAGCGACATCCCACGCTCTCAGCCAGACGTCCTATTGGCCCAATACGCGGATGATACCGCTATTTATACCACTGGGTGGCGTATCAGCAGAAAGTCCATTTTCGCCCTCCAACGGGCCATCACCGAGATCGGTGACTGGTTCCGTAAATGGCGCATCGCGGTCAACCCAGTTAAAAGTGCAGCTATGTACTTTACTGAGAAGACTCGCCCCCGTTACCCGCAACCTTTAACTTTGTTTGACCAACCCATCCCCTGGGTTAGTAAAACAAAATATCTCGGAGTCACCCTTGATCGGAATCTCACCTTTAGCGATCATATAACAACCGTCCGAAACAGAGCGGCCTTTGTAATGGGTCGCCTTGGTCCCCTGATTCGCAAAGAGAGTAAAATGTCTCTTAGTAATAAGAAGACACTTTACACTGCCTGCATCCGCCCCATCATGACTTACGCATCAGTAGTGTTTAGTCATGCTAGTGAGGCCCATCTCCACAAGCTTCAAGTCATTCAAAATCGTTTTCTTCGTAGTGCAACCGGCGCTCCGTGGTATGTCCGGAACACCGAGTTGCACTGCGACCTAAACCTTCCCTCTTTAGCGCAGTTCAATAAGGACTGCGCTCGCCGATACTTTGATCGAGCGCCCCACCACTCGAACCCATTGGTTGTCCAGGCATCGAACTACTCGACCGCCTCTTCTATCCCATTTTTCAAACCCCCCCGTCGCCGACCACGGCAGGTATTAGACGACCCGGATGACCCCATCGCAGTCATTACATTGGCAGCTTTAGCGTTATCCGCAAGTCGTCGAGGTAAAATCCCCAGGTGTGAGGTAATTAGAGGTCACACAATCAAACACCGAGCTCGCCGGCGAGCTCGAGGCAAAAACAAGGTCACGATAAATTGCTCTCCAAATAGTCAAAGAGTTTTATTCAGTAGGGCCCAATTGTGCAACACTGCAGTTGCACAGAGGCATTTTGCTCCGATCCCCCCCATGTCTCTCGACAGTGAGACAAGCCGAGGTCCGAACCACAGTGGTGCCCTTGAGCTCGCTGTCAACCCCTCCTATAATAGCGGTACGTTTTCGGCGTCCGCAGGAGACGGAGGTAGAAGGCGCTTTTCGCCTTCTACGCCCGTCTCGGGAGAAGTGCCTTCGGCACTTCTCCCTCCCGGGCTATTGTAGGGCCAGGCCCTCGCCCAAAACCCGGTGGAGCTGGACGACCGCACAGGCGGTAGCCAGCATCTATGTCCTCCCTAAAAAAAAAAAAAAAAAAAAATTTAGCCGGGCAATTTTGAAACATGAAATGGAATTTACTTTCGCGAATTTCGTACACATACGTGCATAATTGTTCAACTCAATTTAACTGGACGTTTAAAAACGTTGTATTCAGATCAGACACATTATATGCAATTTTAGCGAAACAATATACCCCAGTAAATGGAATGAAAATAACTATTGGTTCAACAAGTTTACAAAGTTGTTTTGTGATGCGAGTGCCGACTTTAAGCCTGCACCGAGGCAGCAATACGTAATTGTGGTTCGTCTGTTCCTTTGCTGTATCTTTATATCTTAATTTTGAGTTATGTAATTAATATATATTATATTTAAGGATTCATTCTATAAATCATATACCTTGGAAACACGATTATTGAAAATTTTCTCGATGGAAAAATAATCATCAAAGTTACATCTAAAAAACGAATTAAGCCCTTAGTACCGCGTAAATACTTAACAGAGAGTCATCCGTATTTGAATAATAAAAAAAACAACATGTTTTCTATAACGTATACACATTAAATTTTTCAAATAGGTATTTGTTTTTATCATACGAAGGAAATACTCAAATTCACGCATGTTCCGCCCATTTTAGTCAGAGCCGCGATGCTTTGTCCCTATCCGCTTTAGTAAATCTTCGGCCGTCGGACGGGGACGGATGCTGTCGGCGCGCCTTACTTACGCACACTCGGTGCTCGGTGCGCTCTTAAGGAGGAAACTCATATTAGAGGCAGGAAATATTTTTTTTACAGTTTTATCACGCTTTTAGCTAGGTTTCGTACCCATTCTTCATGATTACGGTACTCGAATTTCAAATAATATTCCTGGTGTTATCTTGAATAGTTATAGAATTATATAACACATAATTCTATATATTACCCCTAATACTATCAAAGATATTATAAATCACGTTTACCCGTGACTAATGTTAAAAAACTTTATTCTAGGGTGAAACATACTTAAACATATCAGTGTAGGAAAGAAACACGCTACAAGCAATATATAATTTAATAAAAACATGTTAATGTGCAAACATTACCTACATTACGAAATAATCAATAGGTACTAATATAAACTTATTTTACCGGCGGCGTGCTTTTATAACAAAATACTACGAACTACATATATACAATACCACAGCTACAACAATAAAAGTATTTAGACAATCTATAAGTAATTGCAGACTCACAGGCAGTCTAAATGCTCCAGCTCACTGCCAGTAGGCAGCGTGCCCCGTTGAAGCGCAAAGCTTATAAAAAGTTATATAAAGTTAAATGTGACGTTGCTGCAATTCTTCATATACGTAAAAGTTTTACTCGTGAACCACTTGCCCTCACGTTCACGGCGAAAATCGTTTTTTTCTGTGAGTTTTTAAACACTATAACCACCGTTTTCATGCTGAAGAGATGAAAAGAAATATGTAGAGCATATTCTATTCCAAAACCATTAAATAAACACACCACCTGAATGATACTACAAAGTATTGCAAAGCAAAGCTGAGAGGTAAAAGAAATTAAAGTAATGTAAACACGAAAACTTTGCTTTCGAGTTGAGCCAGCTCAAGCCGGAAGCGCATTCGAACTCAACTGCCTGGAAAAATTAATACGAAGCCGCAGCCGCGAGGGCGCGTTCCAGGGCCCTGAGTACATGAGCATCACCCTTCGCTTTTCAAAACCATTTTCACTCTTAATAAACGAAATAAACAGACTTAAAAATATCATGCCCTTAGGTGCTCCTTTGTGGGTACGCCGACCTCAACCATTTCAACTAAACTATGTGTTTATGAGAAAAATTGCGTATGTACATAAATAATCATAAGCGCGTTTTGTATTAAAATTTTAATGAGAAATTCTGGCAGATTTTAAACACTTACATACCCGTTTATAGTAAAATTGCGTATTCAGTAGCAACAGACAGGTATTGTAGCTCTATATACTTGTTACGAGTGTTGATAGGTTGCGAGCTCGACGCGCGTGTTGCAGTCAGCGGCAATTAGCACCCTGACAATGACATTCAAAACGTGTGCAAATAGAGTAGGCGGCGAGAGGTGCCTACCACCCACCCTCGTTGGCTTTGTGCTCCATCAAACTATCAATACCTACCTACAAATATTCTTTGCTTTACGCCATAATATGACCAAAATTTTGACAGCGTGTTTTTGATTTTAGTAATTATTACCTACATCATGTTTTTCTTCAGCCAATTGAGACTCAATAAAGTAACAGGAATGAAAGAAGTGTACATGAAACAATATCTAGCTGCAGAGTATACCTATTTATCAAATAATTTGCTTTGTAAATCGGCTTTGTAGTATTCTTAGGTAAAAATATAACTATAGCAGACAAATCGAAAAATCTTAGTTTCTGTGATTTGTTAGAGATTTTCCAATTCAACGGTAAAGATTTTAACAGCAAGTTGCATGTGGTTCCACACTCAAATGATCCCAGTGTTCAATTCTCTACAATCACGGTCGGCATTTGAATAAACTGTCAAACGTCCAATGTCCAAGAACAAGTTGCACCAATCACGGTGTTAACAATGGCTATTGAAATTGTTCAGTGAAGCGTAACCGACGAAGCGTACGGGACCAAGAGCTGAAGTAAAATACTTAAGTACAGACAACGCCCACGTCGTAAACTTACAGAAACGTTGTTTGTTATTTTCCTTCACACAACAAAATTTGCCAATTTATTTTAATCATAAATCAATAGTGGCAGCGTCAAGGAGTGCTAAAATTTTAATTAAATTAGCTCTCGCTACCTCCCTTCTAAAATATTGTTTCATCAAAATTTATTTTACAATAAATTATCCCGCTTTAGCACTGGGAGAAAAGAGGACTGTAGGATGTGTTCTGCATATTTTAATTAAAATACAATGGTAAATCTATATACACTTTTTCCTGTCTGCAATTATGTATTTTTCAAGCAATTTCTTTTTACACCTATTTTTATTTATATCCAACTGATATAAAAATCAAAAACAGAACTGAAGAAAAATAATAAGTACCTATTACAATATAGGTAAAATATGGAAAAACATTGTATTAATGAAACATTCCTACAATTATTGCAATGTTATGGGTACGTTAGGTAAGCACCTTAAATGGAAACTTGTTTTAAACAAAGTTTGGACTACTATGTATTGCGAAACCTAATAGCTCAGTGAGGTATTTCGTGACGTTGTGGTTCCTGTAAGCCCGTTTCTGAAGACAAAGTTGCTAGACAGGAAAGCTCTCGTTTCCAAATCCTTGTCATAGCAGGGAGTCTACAGGTAAACTATTCCGGGAAATGAATCGACTAAGTACTTATGCATGGTTGTAATTTGCAGTGTGTGGCCTGTGCGAATATATTGCAAAAGGCGAATGGTATACACCTCTACACATTGTATATACTTTGTAACTTGAATCCTAAATGCTCTTGGAACAATTAAATGAGTGCAATGTCTTAGATAGAAACTTCGTCTTTGTCTATACTTAAGTTCTCTCCGTTGAAGCTTAACGTCTATTTGATTAACTGAAAATGTTCTGTAGATACCTTCGACTACAGTTAAGTTGCTCGGAAAATCACTAGAGCTCATTAAAGCTAACTCTACTATATTACTTTTCTACAAATAGTTTGTGATTGGTTTATACTAACTGAAGTTTCGTTACGAATGGGTACTATTTAAATTAATTTCAATTTCAAGAGATGTAGATAATTGATACGCCCGCGTTTATTTCCTAGAATCAACGATCTGACCATCGAACCGCTTCATTTAATTAAAAACTCAATCCAAAGAAAGGAAGTTGCAAAACAAAATACCGTTCCCTTTTTCACAGCTTTGAAAATGTTGCTTCTTTCACTCGATTATATTTAATTGGAAAGGGTCGGACATAAATCGTTTTATTGTTTTGATCCCAGATTACATTACGTATCGATTAGCAAACTTGTCACGTATTCGCGTAATGTAGCTAAAACACTATTAGGTGCTTTACGATAGAGTGTATAGATATAATATGTTCGTTGCGTGTTAATGCGTTCACCTTCCTACGGGCTCGGTTTATCAAAGGCTGGATGGTGATAAAGGGCTTCAGTGGAAATGACGTTTGATTTCGATTTGCGGTTACACCCACACATACGGAGGCTTATTGCTCACGTGACTACGTGACGTGACTCAACACTGTGGACTTGTGTTTGGCAAAAATAAAACATGTACGAACTCCTTCATTAAAATTGATTTTTGGCGATAAACAGCTTTTTACTTGGTGTTATAGAAGTCTATATATAGCGATAAATAGCATAATGTGAAGTTGCCCGCAAGATGTAAAGTGAAGTCGTTTATCCGTCTACAACGAGAATGAATGATTACCTAGAACATGTAAATAGAACGATGTTTGTGAAGCACTCCAATTTTGCCAGTGGTACTTTACGGCCCTAAGGCTAATGGCGTCATACACATTAATTTCTAGAATTTATCTTCCTAATACATTGACCACACTTGAATGGGGTGCGAATGCTTCTGGTTAGGGTGACGCCTCGATCTTGCAAGCCGCCTACACATACTCATGGAATTGTCATCACATTAAAAATAATAGTGATGATGTATACGTATATGGCGATAACATAATGCGATGAAGAACAATTCTCAAAGTCACAATTTGAGTGTAGCAACGTAAAGAAAGATAATAAACAATAACCAACAATCAAATGATAGATAAATCACGATAACAACCTGCAGTGGTTTTCGCTTACAATATGATCGGGCTACGGGCGTATCAAGTAACTTTATTACAATTTCCTTGTTTTATCCATAACAAGCGGTGAGGCCGGAACCCTGCGTCTAACAGTATCTGTTGTGTTATTAATGTCCTTATACGGATCTCCAATTATATCAGCAACCCCGACCCAATAAGGGGGACAATTGTTTGCTATCACGCTAACTGAATTGATACAGTTACATTACCAGTTTGAATGATTATATTATGTCTTCACACACATTGTATTTGCTGCTGGGAAGAAGAATAAAATCAAACTGTTTGGAAACGTGTTCGAGAAAGCAGAAACATTGCATATATGTTGAAGATAATTAGAGTGGAATTATTAGGATATCACCTAACATCAACGTCACTTTTAATTGGTGTCTCGTTATTTTTATCATGGATTCGCCCACTAATTTATCGTATAGGTAACAATAATAACTTAGAGTTAATACAAAGCTTTTCGCGTCTCAAATTTATCTTAATTTTATTCGTAGATAACAAGGGTATCTAAAGAGAAAAATTAATTGTATTAAATACGTCGTCAATGAAATTTTTCCTTGCTTTCCTATCCGGTTATTATCGAGACGGGTTTGGTAATAATATATTTCGCTATTGTGATGATTGTTCAACGTTTTAAATAAATAAGAACTAATTTAACTTGTCTTATACAAATGCTACACGAGCACATGTTGTTCCCAGAAAATTGCTTTAAATCAGCTATATATAATGTCGATGAGAGTAAATCAGAAACCCAATACAACCTTGTGGAACGCTTGAATTGGCGTGTATCTAACAAAGTCGTCTGCAATTTGTCTCGCGCTGTCTTCAACGTCTGTGATTGAAATTCTTACCGCTCCTTCAGGCATGGCTGCGACGTGACTACACGACGATAGCTACTACCTATCACTATTAATCACGTTGAACACACACTCCGGAGCGTTTTCCTGAAAAAAATACCAGGAATAAATTTACGTTTTTTTTTATTTCGACAATAAAATGGGTTTTCTAATTAAGCAGTTGAATTCAGAGTGGAGGCAGAATAGCAATAGCAGGTTTTTTTTTGGGATATATAGGGCAATAATTAGACCTTAAATCAATTAAGGAGAGATTACTTGTACCTTAGATTCAATATTCTTAAATCAAATCAGCTACCTTATATCAATTTCATTTAAAGAATGACCGAAAATATTCATATGAAGGACATTCCGTACAGTCTTGTAAACAGAAAAGGCGTACCGGAGCATTATCATCGCCAAATACTATCTCAGTCGATTCCATTTGTGAGTTTGTTTTAGCCCACAGAACAAAGTGGACTTCGAATTGGCCAAACAGTAATAAATAATTTACAAATGCGGTCATGTGAAAGAGGAGTCTTCGGCGGGGGTGGCCATGCGGTGGTTAGGTATTTGAATTGGTAATGACTCCAATAACTTGGCGAGCGACGTTAACTGGTTTTGGTGACAGTACATACATGTCTGGGAGTTAGTACAGCTCGTGACACAAATTCTTACTCACCATTAGAGTAATGACCGACGAACGAAGAACGTCAAATAATTTAGGTAAAGGAAAATATTGTGCTCGTAGGCAGAGGTACTCTTTTATGAATATATAGTACTTACCAGCCGCAGCTCCGCCAGCGCGTATTTCGGTTATCGCGCAAAATCTTAACCTCTTTTTGCGCAGTTGGATAAAAACTATCCTATGGTCTTTCGGGTCTCAAACTATTTCCATGCCAAATTTCATCCAAATTGGTCCAGTAGTTTTAATGTTTATTCGTTGCATACAAAAACACAAAAGTACTATTCTTTCCTCTTTATAATATTAGAGTAGATTAAGTGTGATTATTCACTTTTAATGCTCACGTCTATGACAAGCTATCAAACGATGCCGCATCTGATGAACTGTTTTCCGTCCCACTCTTTAGGAAACATAGTAAGTAGCAATTTCGAGCGAATTATTATTGGTTACTATAAATCGGTATGCCAGGCTAACTAACTACTACCATAAAATAGAAAATCTGTTGCCAAACACTTAACGGTATGTTACGGCGGCTGTTCTTGAGAATCAGTAATTCCAGGTTAGCCTCAACTATATCTGAGACCATATTATCATCATATATCAAGCGAGATAGTAGTTGAAAGCTAGTCTATCAGCTATAAAAAAAAGTAGTATAAATGTATAAGCGAGGTCTAGTCTCTGCATCATAATTAAAAAAATTTTTTACTCTCCGTAGCGTTGAGTAGGCAGGTATAAATAAGATACGAGTTGTGACTGTGACTAACCGCTAGTGCACGTAGGGACATATGTTTTAACTTTAGTAAGCCCAGTCTTATGAAACTTGATGTATAAAAGTCACATACAACATGTCAAGTTTATGAATCAATTTTAAATACATTAGGAGAAAATCGGATACTTTTGGAGAATTTGAAGATAATACTTTTGGAGGTGATATATTAAGAAATTTGTTAGTTTCTTTCGATAACTCGAAGTGAATCTCTCACTCGCAACAAAAAGCTTGGAACGTAGTACTTCATTACGTTTATATTATATCAAGAATACTGAAAGGCGCTTCAGTATATAGTTAACATTAACTACTTCCTTATCATATTCCACGGGGTGCCGGGTTAGAATTGCACTCTCCATATCATCCCGTGGGTGTCGTAAGAGGCAACTAAGGGAAAAATACTGGAAGGTGGGCTGCAGCGCCTTCTAAAGAACTGCCAACTTACACTGCGATCCCCAAGACGCCTGCCAAGCGTGGGGATTATGGAAAATCCCCCTTACTAGGGGAGGCTATGTTAAGCAGTGAACGATTCGGCTGTTACAGTACAGTACTCCCTTATCAAATATCTCTTTAGTAGATTGGAATCAATTCCCATACGAGGTATTTAGACTTTACTTTTTTTTTATATATTTAGTTAGTTATACGCCAAATTATATAGTATTTTGTTAATTATATATATGGAACACACTGCGTCAGTGCCGCAGGCCATCCGCTTGATAGGTATTTTTTTTTAATTTACACAGGTTCTCAAGCCGAACAAGCCACAAGTTATCAAGCCAACAGAATTATATAGGTATTATAATTTTCATTTAACATACACTTACTTTAGAAAGTTATATTCATTCTGTTATAAACTAATTATTTTAGCTTTTATATAAACACAAATGTAATTTATTAGTTGTTATATACTACACCAAAGTGTGGGACAACGAAAAAAATTAAGACTTTACAAAATCTATATAATTTGTGACTTACACATAATCTTGTTTTGTTTACAATAGTGGTCACCATGGTTAAAAGTACCATAGATATTTTGTGCAAGTGTGTAGTTGATTATAAACTAACCTTCAGCACATATCCGCCCTACAGTAGGAAGCAATTAACATGAGTTTTTTTCGCCCTCAGGTGGAGAGCAACGTCTTTTATCCGCTATTCGGATCAAACAAACACAACTTTTTGAGTATGAAAAATATATATCACAACGACAAAAAAACACATAACCGACAAACGAGAATAAAACATTTTGTAAGGCTGTCTGTCTATACTCGTATGTTCCCGTAGTAAGAGGAAAACACGGAAAATATTTCGAAAAAAATTGGTGAACAGATATGCAGTGAGACTGTCAACCAAAAAATTTCCAATAGGTGCTTGAGCCCTCTGTTACAAGCTTATAGATCTTTGTAAAATTCAGTTAAATAAAATTATCCCTAAGTAATACAAAGCCTACACTCTAAGGCCGTCCTACTTTAATCTATTTATGGCTGTAACGAATAGAATACCATATATATATCATAATGTAGATACCTAAGAGGTAGATAAGGTAGATACCTATGTAAATATAATTTATTGCTCGAATGAGGCAATAAACGTAACCATGGTCCATCTTCAATACCTAAAACCTTTATATTTATATTTATGAAGAAAATTTGCAGAAGGGAAGAAAACAAAGGCATAACTTACCTTTTTATGTTCTGATACATTACTACGTAGTATTATTAAACGTTCTAAGATATTATTATAAATTTGTCTAACGTCTGAAAATATCTAGTCTGCAGCATGAACAGCTTAAGTTTAGTAGTTAACGACATGAGTGGATATGAATCCACTCGGATAAAGCCGTAAAATTAATATGAAGTGAAGTTAAAATGTTTGCTAATGTCCCAATAGATTATTATAATGACAATAACAAAGTTATATATTAATATAGTAGATTTACGTTCTGATACATTACTACGTAGTAGTATTATTATACGTTCTAAGATATTATTATAAATTTGTCTAACGTCTGAAAATATCTAGACTGCAGCATGAACAGCTTAAGTTTAGTAGTTAACGACATGAGTGAATATGAATCCACTCGGATAAAGCCGTAAAATTAATATGAAGTGAAGTTAAAATGTTTGCTAATGTCCCAATAGATTATTATAATGACAATAACAAAGTTATATATTAATATAGTAGATTTACGTTCTGATACATTACTACGTAGTAGTATTATTATACGTTCTAAGATATTATTATAAATTTGTCTAACGTCTGAAAATATCTAGACTGCAGCATGAACAGCTTAAGTTTAGTAGTTAACGACATGAGTGAATATGAATCCACTCGGATAAAGCCGTAAAATTAATATGAAGTGAAGTTAAAATGTTTGCTAATGTCCCAATATATTATTATAATGACAATAACAAAGTTATATATTAATATAGTAGATTTACGTTCTGATACATTACTACGTAGTAGTATTATTATACGTTCTAAGATATTATTATAAATTTGTCTAACGTCTGAAAATATCTAGACTGCAGCATGAACAGCTTAAGTTTAGTAGTTAACGACATGAGTGAATATGAATCCACTCGGATAAAGCCGTAAAATTAATATGAAGTGAAGTTAAAATGTTTGCTAATGTCCCAATAGATTATTATAATGACAATAACAAAGTTATATATTAATATAGTAGATTTACGTTCTGATACATCACTACGTAGTAGTATTATTATAAGTTCTAAGATATAATTATAAATTTGTCTAACGTCTGAAAATATCTAGTCTGCAGCATGAACAGCTTAAGTTTAGTAGTTAACGATATGAGTGAATATGAATCCACTCGGATAAAGCCGTAAAATTAATATGAAGTGAAGTTAAAATGTTTGCTAATGTCCCAATAGATTATTATAATGACAATAACAAAGTTATATATTAATATAGTAGATTTACGTTCTGATACATCACTACGTAGTAGTATTATTATACGTTCTAAGATATAATTATAAATTTGTCTAACGTCTGAAAATATCTAGACTGCAGCATGAACAGCTTAAGTTTAGTAGTTAACGACATGAGTGAATATGAATCCACTCGGATAAAGCCGTAAAATTAATATGAAGTGAAGTTAAAATGTTTGCTAATGTCCCAATAGATTATTATAATGACAATAACAAAGTTATATATTAATATAGTAGATCGCAGCAATAAAAATATATATTTTTCTTTACGTAAATAACTATTACGTACCAACTAAAATGGAATATGTTAGGTGCAGATTTCTAAAGTAAATACTCCGTTCTTTTAAGTCTATATAAAAAGCTAAATAATGAATAAGTAGGGATAGTTTCCACGGAGTACTTATTTGTGCTTAGAAGGCTGTGAGTGCGAATGTCTGTATGTATATATTTTTATTGAAACTCCTTGCAATTTTACAGAAGGTTAATCCGTACTAGCTTAAGCGAGGTCAAATTACTTTATACAGTGGCCAGTTTGGATCTACAATTCTATAATGAGAATGCTTTTCTATGATATTAGTTTTAAAACCTTCCACCTATTTCTTGCCGTTTCTGGGATCCTGAGACTTCATTTCAATGAAACACAATCGATATTGTTCTAGTGAGGGTCTCATTTATATTTGTCTTGTGGTCACATTCATCAGTGCAGGCAGTCGTTCAATGTTGAACAAAAAGCTCCCACATTAGAGTGTGGGCGGTTGCCATGATCCCATGCTTGGCAAGCATATTGATTGTCTTTTAAGATGGCAGATTTTCAAAAAGCGCTCATCGTCTGGTATTTTTTCTCTTCGTGGCTTCTACGACTTCCACAGAAAGATACAATTGTGCCTGGCACCCCGCATAATTTAAAAACTTATCTATAGTAATGTTTAATTTATTTTAGCCAACTCCCTTGTGGAAATCGGAACAAAATACATCGGAAATGCATTCCGATGTATTTTGTACTAATTGTTATTTTATTCAAGCGCTCGGAACGGAACTTATTTCAATCGTTCCTCAATAATCAATTAAATTAACTTAAGGTTTCATCAGCAAAGTTCGATGCTACCATTACTTGGATGTGTACAAAATACGTTTCATAACCGTTTTTTTTCTACTACAACGTAAGTAAGGTAGATTATACATATACTTATATGCATTAGCTTGATACTTATCAAACCTGGTATGATTATAATATAAACTGTAAAGTTATAGGTACTACAAATAATGAAAACCTAACACATAATATAACTAAAAGTATTAAAAAACCCGAGTTCTACCACTGAAAAGTATTGAACCTAATTTGATGATATTTCTATCGGACATATCTAGAAATCATCCGTTTTAATTAAAATAAATTTATGGTGGAGCTCTAAGTGAACAAAGATAGCACACGTGAGCGTCATTTGGATTTGTAAACAAGTTGTGAAGTCATGAAAAACGGGAATAATCTTTCAAAAACAGCTACCAGACCACACCCCTGACTGCTTTGCGAATAATTTCATACTTGGCTAACCAGCCAAGCAACCAATCACACATTGCCCTACAAAGTGAATCTCTAGACCACAGTAGGATATGAACCATGTAACTCCTATGCGGCAGAGAAAAGTCTGCCAATGGGCCATATCATCGCATCATTATTTTCCTGCAATTCAAAAATGTAGCAGGTGATGTGGTGATTGAAATTTGGAAAGGGCCAAAGCAAGTTATACGATGCAATTGCAATTATTATATTTGTACTAAAAGACATAGAAATATAGATAATAGAGAGTATTTACATACTAGTATTATATACATTCAATCAACATTCCCCGTGGGGTGCCGGGTTAGAATTGCACCTCCCCATATCATCCCGTGGGTGTCGTAAGAGGTGACTAAGGGAAAAATACTAGGAGGTGGGCAGCAGCGCCTTCTAAAGAACTGCCAACTTACACTGCGATCCCCAAGACGCCTGCCAAGCGTGGGGATTATGGCAAACACCCCCTTATATGGGGAGGCTGTGTTCAGCAGTGGACGATCCGGCTGTTACAGTATTATATACATGATTCATAAAGATTAATCAAACCTTAATCTAATATCATATTCTTTATATGTTATATTTATGACAGTAGTATTATTTCTACTACCACTTTTAAATTGGACACCTTTACTTATTTTTACCTTTACTTTTGAGTGTCAAACGCTGCAAATTCATTTATTATGAGTTGGAAAATCTCATTAGGCATTATATATGGTATTAAATACAGAGGGTTAAATTAGTTACCCGAACCCTTCAATAATGAGATTCGGATTAGGTTCCATAATTTATATTACTCTTTCCACCAAATTATATGAGTTTTATCAAGTTGTTTATTTTTATTTTTAAGAGGCAGAAAAGTTGCATTAGAGCTATGTTTCAATTAAAAAAGACTCATAGATGCATACCCTATTTTAAAAAAACATAACATTCTAACACTGCCGTCATTGTACATATTTGAAGTAGCATTAGTTGTTAAAGGTAACCCAGACCGATTTTCATCACTGTCAGACCATTTAGTAAGAAATAGACGAGACCAAAATAAAAGCTGTAAGCACAGGCAGCATTTATTTTGGTCTCGTAGCTACACAGCTAAGACAACTTTAATGACTAACAGTATAATTTGGGGTCCACTTGTATATAACAAGTTGCCTAAAGAAATAAGGACCTAAATATTAACTTGTTTAAAAAGGCACTCAAAAAACACCTATTAAATAAATGTTTTTATAAAATTGAGGGTCTCTTCGCTTTTGACAAATTTTAGCTGTTTAATTAAACATTTTCTTATTTGTATTACATTATTCTTATCTATTGACTCGTTGGTAATATGCGATTTATTTTTTATTTTTTGACATATTTTTTTGCCATTGTAATTTGTAATTGTAACTAATTGACATTTCCATTTTTGATATTATTTAATGTTTTAACTACTATTCTGATGAACTACATACTGTTTAATTATTTGGGCATGCCATCGCTCCATAAATTTGCACGCCTTAGGGCAAAACACGATCGAAGCACACTAATCTTTCTCTTGCTACTTGTTTTTAACATGCACATGTGTTAGTCATATTATGTATGTATACTCGTGTTTTGAGCAAATAAATTATTCTTATTCATATATCTGATAGGTTGGTAATAGGGCTACTTATTACCATGGCACAATCTCGTCTGTTGTTAAGATGGTGTGATCGAAGGTGTTATCTGGCTCTCAGCTGCCTGAATACAGTTTAGTTCTTGGCGACAGATTTACTACTTGGGTATGGTATCTAGACAGGCGGCCATTAACAAAAAGCCATAATAACCATGTGTGGTGATGCTCAATGCCATGGAAAAAGCGAGATTCGTACCATGATCCTTCTGCACGGCAGTCTATAGCCATTGCCACTGACCATCACTGCCTTTAATATTATGTATAACGTTATTTACATTCAATTAATAACAAACTAATTACGACAAACTTGACTCACATGAGAATGAGTGGACCGCCAAGCAATAGACAGAGATCAGCTGAAAATTTAAAAAGGAATATTGTCAAAAGTGAATACTGTTGTCTTACCAATACCATACTACGAGTATATGTTCTATGCTAATACTGACAGCTATGGAGAAAAACTTAATTTTTAATGTTTTGTCAGATTTCTTGCTGGATTGTTCATCTATTTGTTCTTAATCATGTAATACGCCATATTCGGAGTAGAAATTTACGGTGTTTTTTTAAAAACACATATTGAATTTATATAAACGTTTTGTAGGTATAATGCATTTTTAATATGTTTAACAATTATAGAGGTAACCTATAAAATACGAACATGAGTATTCAATAACTTTTTAACATAATATTTACAACCATTATTATTTAAGGCCACGAATACTATGATCATGGCGAAAAACTAAAAAATATTAGAAAACACTCTAAATAACAGACTAATAACCTACCTAAACAAATTAAATATAATTTCAAAATCACAATTCGGTTTCAGATAGAGGCTCTCAACCGAGGATCCTGTAATAGGTTTAAGTAATTATATTGTAGAACAAATTAATAAGGGAAATAAATGCCTAGCATTGTTTTTAGACCTCAAAAAGACCTTTGATACCGTCTCTAATCCTTCTTATTCAAATACTGGAAAAACTAGGTATACGAGGCACTTCCCTTGCTATATTTAGAGACTACCTAGATGAAAGAAAACGAAGGACTAGAATCGGTAGAACTATAAGGGACGATGTTTCTATTAATTATGGAGTGCCTCAGGGGAGTGTGTTAGAACCTACTTTATTTTTAACTTATATTATTGACCTTTGTGATCTAAAAATTCACAATGGGAATATAATATCGTATCCGGATGACACCGCTATCATTTTTACTGGATCATCATGGAACGAAGTCAAAAATAACTCAGAAATAGGTCTACAACAGATTGCTGTATGGTTGAAATCAAATCTTCTTATATGTTTCTCCATGTATGCTAGTTCTCAACCTGAATTAAACTAAAACATTAAAATACAGCACTGTAATAATGCAGCCATTGTGAATGCCCAATACTGGAAAAAGTAAGAAATACAAAGTACCTAGAGGTAGTCATTGACCAATGCCTATCTTGGCACACCCATCTTGAACTGCTTATGACGAGAACCAGACAATTTAATTATATATTTAAAAGTCTTAGACATGTGGTACCACCGAAACTTCTTAAACAAATTTATGTTGCTATAGCACAATCACTGTTAACATATTGTATTTCTGTTTGGGGAGGTGCCACAAAGACAAGATTTTTGGCAACACAAAGGTCTTTACTAAAGCTAATGTTATTCAAATGTTACCTGTATCCAACTGACATGCTTTACTCTACTACAGAAGTACTAACGCTTAGAAAACTATACGTGCTCAATACAATATTAAAATTACATAGAAATCTAAAATTTGACCCCCAATATATTAACAAAAAGAAGAAATGATATTGTAACCTGCACACCAAATAGGAACTCAACATTAGCTAGTAGACAGTATACAAGCCAAACCAGTTACTTATATAATAAGATAAATAAAATATTAAATCTGTACCCCTTAAAAAGTTACAAATGTAAAAAAACCCTCTCAAACTGGCTATTACAACTAGGGTATGACGAGATTGAAACTCTTATGGAAAGAGTAACTTAGGTTCGTTAAATAGTTTGTAATAAGCAAATCCAAATTACCATTTTCACTTACACTTACACTCACATAACTCACAAACACTTTGTCTTTCTATTGCCCAGACTCTCTGAGAAAAGTGCCTTAGCAAGATTCAAGTTTATCTACTACACACACACACATTGAAACCAACACACACGCAAATTAAAAATAATCTTGGACGAATGTTGAGTTCCAACGGGTGGTGACCCTTTAATTCAACATTTGACGACCTAATCCAAAACACAAACCATAGACAATATACAATATATATGAAACGATTTCACCCAAGCGCTCGACATCAACTTTCGGTACTGTTCGGACAGGAAGAAGTTCTCGCGAAGTGATAAAAATATCACAATAGGTAAATCTTGACCAAAGACGTCGTAATGGGTATTAAGGCAGTGTGACGTTTTTCCTATTTACCATTTCTCGCGATACCAAATCTTAGAAATCGTTTAGCGAAAGCTTAATACTTATAATATCAACATTGACAATAGTAATTATACTATAGATAGTATAACTATAATCTGTACAATTACCTACCTAGTATAGACGACAATTTGTTATCCTAATCTAAAAAAAATACGGCTAAAACCGGTCATACCTCAAGGGTTAATTTACTTAAATAGCCGGCCATCCTGTTAAATAGTCGTCATCAGCCAATGGCGCAGTGTTTCTTCATTAAGTCGATATTCAGGTAAACTCGTGAAATGTTTTCTCGCCAAGATTTAATCCCTAGTAATATTTTTACGTCAGACGATCTTTCAGTAGGTCAGATAAAATATTGCCATTTGAGGCGTGCTTCTATTACAAGCATGCAGGATCTAGTTATTTATATATTGAATATACCAATATGCTAATGGTGAATAAGTAAATAACTGCACATTCAGGTATCAGCTAGAACAAGTCACATTTTTATTTAAAATTATATAAAATAGTAGTACCCATACTTGCTTTTTAGTTACTAGAAAGCTGGGCCCTGTTACTAATCCTTGGCAGTCCATCTATCTATTCGACCCTTTAAAATCTATGAAACTGTTATAAGAAGCCGGTTGAGATTAGCTCAGGATATGTGTTACTACGGCAAATTGCCTAAAATATATACATATTCGTAAAAAAAAGGAAAAAAATAATGTGGGTACCCATGAAAAAGCGTGTTTTTAAACGTTTATTGTTGTTATCTGTCGTAAAACGAAAATACATACAAGTGGAAAACTTGGTATAGTCAAATACCTAACGTATAACAACATATAATGTATAGTGGAAAAGGACGGGTTCGACTCCCGCTAAGGATTACGAACTGTATGTTAAAAAAATACGATTTTTTGTACATTCTGTGTTGGTTCGGAAGCCTCGATGCGCGAGATATTCTAACTATTTAAAAGTCTATTCTTAATTTATTTTTATCATGATAGGCAAGTATGTGTAAACACACAACCATCATTATTATCTTCCTTCTTACCTCTATCTCACATGCGTAGTGAACCAACAATATGTTTTATAGAATATATTCGAAAATATGTTTTCTTTAACTACAAGCAGGACGTAACACACATAAAAGTTCTGGCTTCGTTTTTATGAATACAGGAAAAGACAGATTATTAAGCTTGCCTACAGATAAAATAAAATATAACGAATAACAAAATTGTAATGCAATGCAATGATCTATGGTACTGAAACCTAAATCAACAATCCCCTTCTACACGCAATTCCAATCTGCACTTGACGGTCACTGATTTATTGTTTTAGAACAGGTAGATTAACGCTGCCAAAAGCAGATTTTATACGTAAATATTGCCATCGTTGATTCATTATCTGATAGAGCTATTCGAATATGGATGACAAAGATACTTACGAGTATGCCGTACACGGTCCTTATTTTTTTTACTGAAACCGTATTGAGTACTAGCTAAAAAAATAACGTTAATTAACATTTTATAAAATTTTGGATGTACGAGTATTTGATAATGAATAAAACGAAAGGAGTTAATTTTAGAGGGTGGTTTGTTTGGTTTTAAAAAAGGTAAGGGATTTGTGTTATTGCTGAAAGGCCTTTGACTGGTATATCTGATGGTGAGTGATGATGCGTTCATATATGTTGTTGAGGAAGACCTAGTATTTCTCCTTTCCTAAAATCCTGAATTTTGGACTTTCATGCTTCAGGAACATTTTCTGACTACATAACAGTGTAAGTCTCATGGAGTAGAATCTATGATATATTATTTAGTTCGCTGTGTGAAAAAGGCCTTTTTGATCAAAAACACTCCCGAGGTCCACCTAATTTTAAGCGGTAACCTTCCGCATATAACAGACGCATATCATCGTGAGTGACGAACTGTTCTGCGTCCATGAGCCTCAGACACAGTTGTTAAGTCTCGTGAGCCCGAATTTTCATGAAATTAGTTGCTGGCTTTCAAAGACTGCTGCTGGAACACATCGTTAGGTTGACAGATGGTCTGGTTAGCCAGGTGAGCATTCGCTAAATGCCTTTCCATTAATTCCAAAATGCTCAAGCCGGCTCTCATGGAGCAGTATCTTTGAAATATTATATAGTTCGTTATGTGAAAAAAGTCTGTGTGACCAATGTTCAATAGAAAAGGAGCAAATAGCTCTTATTATGGCATGTATGGCGGTGCTTAGTGGTATAATATTTGTTCTGAAAATTATTGAAATAGTGTACAAGTAGGTAAGTGTAGTGATTTCATTATTATTAGCTGTTTTTTTCTGTTCTGTCTCAATTTTATAGACGTGTTGTGAGGAAGTTATAATTATATCTAATTGTTAATTTAAGTTCAAGAATTTGAAGTTTCATTACAATAATTTCTTCACCAGAGTTTTTTTTTCATATCAGATTTTTATACCTCGGCGAAATTTAGATGTTTGAATATTTTTAATAAATCATATGTATGTTGTATTCTTCTTCTGCTTGATATATTTTCCATCTAAAGATCTTCTTTTGCATTAATACTATACTGTAAAGATGTGCACCTCTACTTAAATTTTGCTTTTCCACATTTCGGCTTAAACTCACTGTAGTAAACATTCATGATATCGTCTTTCATGTCCAATATTACTTCTCTCACATCTTCTTAGGACTACAATGTTAACAATAACTGCCTTTAAGAGACAAATTATAATATTTTTTTTTAGATTGAATTCCTATCTAAGCTATTGTGCTGGGCTAACTTCCACTAGTAATCTATGTAAATTGTATAGAGAATGTACGTCGCATCAGGCGTCTGCAAAGTTGAAGCAAAAAAGGTAAGGCGAGGTGAGGTAAGGTAAGGGTAGGCGAGTAAAGAAGTTGCAATAAGATACACTGCACCCTGACATCACTAACTAGCTTATCGTTACTAAATAGCATTATAAAAAGAATATTATTCAGACCTGGACTAATTCCACTGTTCTAAGCAATGCCTTAAATGTCAAATTATGATTATACATAAAAATAGTTGATTTTCCACCCTATACTTGGCAGGATTTTGCGATTCTAGTTTTCCTTACTTTCTTCATTCTAATTAGTTATATACTGGTAATAGACCCTACAAAAAATATTATAAAAAAAATATATTCCTTTTTATTGGATTTAAAGCATGTATCTTAAAATGCACATTGCCAAGAACGCTAATAATTTCCTGTGAAAAAACAAGTATCTGGAAAGATACATTGCCAACTAATGGACATTTAAATATAGTACATAATTACTAGAAATAAAATTTTATTTTAAAATATAACAATGAGATCGACGAGAAAATAATAAATTGAAAGTAACGTTTTATTATTTTAAAACTTATATTCATTGAGATCAAATTTCTCCGTTAGTGAATAAAACAAAAGTAATTATTTTTTAGAATTTGTGTGATAATAATAAAAATAAATGCGTTCTGCTACCAAACAAAAGCGTGCATTTGTCGCACAAGTACTTTGTTTGGCCCTTGATGCCATTTTTACAACGATCTTTAGTCGTGTAAGATGGCCCACTTGGTCATAACGGCTATCACACTGATTTGTATGCGTAGAAAACTTTGGCGGTCCAGAGGCATTATCTTTCCACATTTTTGTTTGGTTACTAGGCTACGATATATGGCACATCTGAACTCTTTTGATTTGCAGATAATCAGAGAAATAGATAAACATTCAGATTTTTTGAAACTACTTCAATGTTCAAATATTCTCAACTTTATCGTATCTCAATAATTTCGACCAATTATCGGTATAAGCCGACATTGACGCTATTCCCATCAAGATATTAAATGCTATAAAATGTTTTATATCGTCGATCGTGAGGTTTAATGGTGTTCACCCTTCATCCCTTCTACTTGCATATGGGTATAAATTAGATTAGTGAACTATCAAGACAAACAAATCATCTGAAAACTACCGCCTGTTTGATGACTTATCAAATTGTTTGCCTTGAATGTTAGCTTTGCCTTCAAAAGGTTTTAAGTCCATTTTACCTCCAATTTTTTTAAATTTACTAATACACAGAAATGAATTTAAAAATACAAGGAACATAATTATTTTTACTGTTTATGGTCCTCTTTTTGATCTGGTAGCAGTAGAAGGGGATGATACACAAGCGAGCGAGGATAAAGGACAAGATATACCTTCAATTGAAACATTCAAGGAATAGGTGTCCAAATGTGTGAGCTTGAAGGTGTCAGAACTAGTCTTTGTTCCTTGCAGCAAAGAGGGAAAATCAGAGGCATCTATGACAGAGGGATTCATTGACCGTAGTGACTGAAAAGAACGTGTGATGTTTAGTTGTGAGAGTGCGGTACTGACAGTTTCTTCGAATTCATTTTCATCATCTGATGATTTTTACATCTTCTAATGCTGGTGGCAGGGTTGCTGGAATTGTTGCCTTCTGAATTATAATCATCTTGGTCATGGTAGCGATTTAGTTCAACTCCTGAAGAAGCGCTGTTGTCATTATCAGAACAAGTTCTAGGTTTCGATACTAATGCTAATTTTCATTGTGTTCACGTGAGAGCATAAAATAAAAAAATACTCATAAAATTACACATATTGTATTTATAAAAAGTAGGTATTACTTAAAATACTCATCACACTGTATATAAATGTATCATGCTTATGATAGTAAAAGCTGGCAATGTATCCTTCAGTGCACACCATCCACAAATTGTATAATGTAGATCACCTGGCAATGTGCATTATTAGATACACCATGAAAGGCCTAAGATTTTTTGTTACAAATCACTTACATGCACATACAATCTATTGCACATTTGAAAAACTCTATATTTAGCTACAAAAATACAGTTTATTGTTGTAGGAATTGATATTTTTTTTAAAGATAAAAATTTTTTTTTTTTTTTAGGGAGGACATAGATGCTGGCTACCACCTGTGCGGTCGTCCAGCTCCACCGGGTTTTGGGCGAGGGCCTGGCCCTACAATAGCCCGGGAGGGAGAAGTGCCGAAGGCACTTCTCCCGAGACGGGCGTAGAAGGCGAAAAGCGCTTTCTACCTCCGTCTCCTGCGGACGCCGAAAACGTACCGCTATTATAGGAGGGGTTGACAGCGAGCTCAAGGGCACCACTGTGGTTCGGACCTCGGCTTGTCTCGCTGTCGAGAGACATGGGGGGGATCGGAACAAAATGCCTCTGTGCAACTGCAGTGTTGCACAATTGGGCCCTACTGAATAATACTCTTTGACTATTTGGAGAGCAATTTATCGTGACCTTGTTTTTGCCTCGAGCTCGCCGGCGAGCTCGGTGTTTGATTGTGTGACCTCTAATTACCTCACACCTGGGGATTTTACCTCGACGACTTGCGGATAACGCTAAAGCTGCCAATGTAATGGCTGCGATGGGGTCATCCGGGTCGTCTAATACCTGCCGTGGTCGGCGACGGGGGGGTTTGAAAAATGGAATAGAAGAGGCAGTCGAGTAGTTCGATGCCTGGACAACCAATGGGTTCGGGTGGTGGGGCGCTCGATCAAAGTATCGGCGGGCGCAGTCCTTATTGAACTGCGCTAAAGAGGGAAGGTTTAGGTCGCAATGCAACTCGGTGTTCCGGATATACCACGGAGCGCCGGTTGCACTACGAAGAAAACGGTTTTGAATGACTTGAAGCTTATGGAGATGGGCCTCACTAGCATGACTAAACACTACTGATGCGTAAGTCATGATGGGGCGGATGCAGGCAGTGTAAAGTGTCTTCTTATTTCTAAGAGACATTTTACTCTCTTTGCGAATCAGGGGACCAAGGCGACCCATTACAAAGGCCGCTCTGTTACGGACGGTTGTTATATGATCGCTAAAGGTGAGATTCCGATCAAGGGTGACTCCGAGATATTTTGTTTTACTAACCCAGGGGATGGGTTGGTCGAACAAAGTTAAAGGTTGCGGGTAACGGGGGCGGCCCTTCTCAGTAAAGTACATAGCTGCACTTTTAACTGGGTTGACCGCGATGCGCCATTTACGGAACCAGTCACCGATCTCGGTGATGGCCCGTTGGAGGGCGGGAATGGACTTTCTACTGATATGCCACCCAGTGGTATAAATAGCGGTATCATCCGCGTATTGGGCTAATAGGACGTTAGGCTGAGAGCGTGGGATGTCGCTGGTATACAGCGCAAAAAGAATGGGTGATAGCACGGAGCCCTGAGGGACTCCGGCTCTGACTGGGTGGGGGGAGGAGAGGGTGCCTTCCACGCGATAGCGAAAGCTTCTGGCTTTAAGGAAGTCTTGTAGGATGAGCACAAGACGTTCTGGCACGCCAAATTGGTATAGCTTGTAAATCAAGCCATTGTGCCAGACTTTGTCAAAAGCTTTCGCTACGTCGAGGAAGACTGCTAGCGTTGTCTGGGGTTTGGGGTACTTGTTAAAGCCCTCAATGATGTGCTCCGTGAGGCGGTGCACCTGTTGGACGCATGAGTGTCCGGGTCTGAAGCCAAACTGCTCATCTGGGATAAGGTGGTGTTCCTTAGCATGGGACTGGAGACGGTTTGCAAGTAACCGCTCGTAAAGTTTGCCTAAGGCACTGAGGAGGCTGATGGGGCGGTAACTGGTGGGGTCAGATGAGCTTTTGCCTGGTTTGTGAATGCCAATGACATTTGCACATTTCCAGGTGTCTGGGAATAAGCAGTGGCTCATAGCAGCATTGAAGATGCTGACTAGGAGATGGATGAGAGGAGGAGAGAGGGTTTTAAGAACCCTGTTGGAGATGCCATCGGCACCGGGGGACTTGCGCGGTCGGAGGGCCTTGATCAGTCTCGCCACCTCAGCGTAAGTCGCTAAGGTGATTGGTGGGAGTTCAGAGGTGACCACAGAGCTTTTACGTTCGACTTCAGCATCCACCGAATCGAGGTGAGCTTGGTCAACGTGATCTACGTTAGGGGAACACTGAGCCTCTAGGCTATCAGCTAGGCACTCAGCTTTGTCTTCGTCAAAGAACGCTGGGACTAGTGGGACTGGTCTGTATAAGGGAGGCATGTCGTTATGATTACTTCCTTTCAAACCTCGCGCCAAGTCCCAATAAGCATGGTGGCTTGGCACGAGGTTTGAAAGTTTGTCACCCCATTGTTGATCACGCAACTCAGACATGCGACTTTGAACCATGCGTTCAAAGTGGCGTTTCTTAGTTTTGTTCTCTTTACTGGGGTAAGAGTCGTAATGTCGGGTCACTGCTTTACTTTCCGTCACTAATCGTCTCACATCCGCTGGAATGACAAGGCGCCGGTCGTCCGGCACCATGACCTCCTTTGCGGATGCACCTACTATGGTGGAGAGGTGATTAGTGAACGAATCGATCGCAAGGGTTACGTCATCTTTAGTCAGGATGTCGTCAGGGATCTTGTCAAGGTCCGGTGAACTGATAGCCTTTAGGGCATCGCCTAATTGCTTCCAGTTCACTATCGTCTTAGTGGGGCGGGGGAGGTCTGTTGTTGGGTCGGGACCTAGTCGCAGTATAATGGGTCGGTGGTCAGAGTGAAGCTCGTGAACCACTTCTATGGAGCGTAACTGGAGTGTTACGCCTCTGAGTAGTGCCATGTCAAGCAAGTCAGGTCGAAAGTCTTCCGTATGAGGGTAGTGAGTGGGCTCAGTGGGCGCAATTATGTCAAAATTAAGTTCTGCGACTAGTTTTTCAAGTGCAATGCCTCTGGGATTGTTGACGTTACAGTTCCATAGGATGTCCTTACTATTGAAGTCGCCAATCAGAAGGACGGCGCTTCCTAATGAGAACAATGCTTCTAAGTCAGCTCGGACGATCGGCTTTTGACAAGCTTGGTAACAGGACGCTATGACTATAGGTTGATGACCAGTCATAGCTAGGAGGCAACAAGATGCTTCCATATTAACAAGAGTCGGGGTAGGTAGGGGGATGCAGTGCAGGGACCTTTTGTAATAGATAAGAGTGCCTCCCCCACGGGAGTTCACTCTATCATCACGTACCGTTCTGTAATTGGCAAACCTAGGGTTCGCCTTCCCCGGTTTTAGAAGGGTTTCCTGCACGCATATAATGTCGATAAGGTGGGTGCAACAAAAGTCGTGGACAAGGTCACGTTGTCTAAAGAAACCGTTAGCGTTGAATGACGCTAACGAAACTGAGCGCGGTTTCGTGCGTGCGGTTGTACTACCCATAGTGGTTGTACTGGGGAGGGGCCTGGGGAACGAAGCGCTTAAGGGCGCTAAGTAAATTCGCGTGTTCCAATGTATATTGGATCACGTCCGCTGGGGATTGAGCGAAGTGCATCTTGTGCGCTAGCTCGCGGACTTCGTTGATGTCAATAGACATCGCCAGGTCGCTGACTAGTTTGATGTCCTCTTGAAGAGAGGCATCCATCAGCGGCATGGGTGGGGCTTGTGGCCGAGAAATGGCGCGGGGAGGAGGGGCGCGAACGGAGTTGGCAACGGGTGCCGGGAGCGCGGGGCGAGCCGGGGCCGGTGCGCGGGCAGGGGCCGGGGCGCGGGCGGGAGCGGGTGCGGGCGCGCGGGCCGGGGCGCGGGCGGGAGTGATGGTCTTTACCATACTGGGTGGTTTAGACCATGCGTTACGGGCGGGGAGCGGCGCGGGTATTACCTGTGAAGCAGGTATTACCGACAGCTTAGGGCTGACCCGTTGGTAACGGTCATATGAGGGACGGGTCGGCCTATGCCTTGCCACCCTGTGGTTTATGCGTGGTGCTTTTGGGCAGCCGCGGTAATTCGCGGTATGTCCTTGAGCACCGCATAGAACGCAGCTGGGTGGGTCCGGCGAGTCCCGAGTGCGAGTCCACGCCGCTGTCGCGTGATCGCCTAGGAACTTGACGCACCTAGCGCGAGCGAAACAGAAGCGGGAGGCGTGACCGTATAATTGGCAGTTGTGACACTGCGAGGGACTTCCATTTTTAAATGGGGCTTGTACGTCTAACCCAGAGAGGCCGCAGACCTTTTTTAAATTAAAAATGGCCTTGCCCTCTGGTGTACGGTCTAGTACTACGAGTACTAGGTCATATGGACTGCGGTCCTTCCCGCTGTACATGCGGTGAACCGCATGCACTGGGAAGTCTTGTGCTTTAAGGTCGTCACATACCGCATCGGTATGTATCTCCTTAGGCACACCGCGAATCACAACGCGAAGGACTTTCTCCTCTTCGAGCGCATAAGTGTGAAAACTTATGCTCTCTTTACGGAGGAGCTTTGTTAGCGCTCTGTGGTCGCTACTGGTGGGCACTTGGACTTTAATGCCCTGCTGCGTGGAGCGGGCATTAGTATAATGGATCCCACGATCCGAAACTAAACGGGACAGCATGTCCCATTTGCTTTTGTCCTGAATGAACAAAGGCGGAGGCGGTTTTTCGCGACGTGCGCTCGCGTCCTGAGGGGACGCGGCGGTTGAAACCGGAGCGGAGGGAGGAGACGCGGGGCGCGGGGCGGGGGTCGGTTTTTTGCCGGAGGCGGGGGCCTTTGCGGGTGCCTTGGCGGGAGGGGCGGAAGTAGCGCAACTAGCGGCTTTGGGCGCGCGCTTGCGTTTGCGATCTACGACGGTGTAACCGTCGTTATCGGAATCAGAGTCCGTGCGTGAAGCGCCGGCCTGATCTACCTCCATGTCCGTTTCGGATTCCGAAACGGTCTCGACAATGGCGAAGGAGGGACGGGTACTCGCTGACCTCCCGATCGGTGAGCGAGAGCGAGACCGTTCACGGGGAGGGGCTGCCACCGTGCGTCTATTGTCGGGCCCGGGAGCGGGCGAAGTAGGACTATCCTCTGAATAGGATCGTGAATAAAACACAGGCTTTGATACTGTGAAAAAACGTAAGGTAAAAATTTTATTTCCATAGTGTACAGGTATGTATGAGTGATACAAACGCTTTCACGTTCAAACTTAGGGCAGCGCCATCTATTGAAATAATTACGAACTAAAAATTGCATATGGCGGCCAATGTCACAAACATCCCGCGGGCCAAGGACTATTACAGTCCTTTAAAGTGAAATTTAACATACTAGAGTGAATGATACAATGCAATTTATAAATCCTATTATAGTGATGAAATTTAACAATGTTTAAAATAACCTTTTAAGGAAACTTAATAAAAACAAAAATAATAGACATAGTAATTAAACAACTTTAAACGGTTTAAATCGCGTATATTTTTCATTATTTTATCAATATACAAAATATACGCGATTTAAACCGTTTAAAGTTGTTTAATTACTATGTGCAACAATCGCGAAAACCTAAGACAACAAAATAATAGACTCCTGAATTAATCACGAGTTTCCAGAGGCAGAGGACACAATTTCGTCACCGGACGTTTAAAGATATTGTTTTTATATTGTAAAGAAACGACACGTGTTATGCCATCTGCACCTGGATGCTTTTCAACAACACGACCCAAGAGCCATTTACCGGGAGGTAATCGATCGTCCTTAACTAAAACTATGGTGCCTAAGTCAATATCACGTTGATGTTTATTCCACTTATAGCGGTGCTGTAGAGAGGTAAGGTACTCTGCCTGCCAACGCCGCCAAAGCGCTTGTAACATACGCTGAACAGTCTGCCATCTATCTAGACGGTTTGAACACGTATTTAGTAAATTTTCTTCTGGGACAGTGATAGGACATTCACCTATGAGGAAGTGACCTGGAGTTAAAGGGGGTTCCTCCAGTGAAGAGCTGATCAGGGTTAGTGGGCGTGAGTTCACGCACGCTTCTACTTGGGTAAGGAGGGTAGCAAATTCATTAAAGGTGAGACAACTTTGACCAATTACACGTTTTAAGTGACCCTTGACGGATTTAACGCCCGCTTCCCATAACCCGCCAAAATGCGGGGCTCCAGGGGGAATGAAGTGCCATGTGGTAAAATCATTAGCCAGAAGAGCTGAAATCTCTTGTACTAATTCTGACTTAGAGTTTATAAACTGAGCCTCGAGTTCTTTAGAAGCTCCTTGAAAATTCGTCCCACAATCACTGTACATATCACTACAGTGACCGCGTCGAGAAGTGAATCTTTTGAAAGCAGCTATAAAAGCTGCAGTGCTTAAACTCTCGACAAGCTCCAGG
Source organism: Plagodis dolabraria (assembly GCA_963854805.1). NCBI lineage: Eukaryota > Metazoa > Arthropoda > Insecta > Lepidoptera > Geometridae > Plagodis > Plagodis dolabraria. The sequence continues at coordinate 19,699,821 of OY978442.1, forward strand.
TTAATGGCTTTGGTTACAGTACATATAAATAGACTAATGTATGCTTTACTAGTTCGAGTACATCTACCAGGATACAGTTTTAACGAGAATGGTCCTGCAAAATCTACACCGCATGACCTGAAACATCTAGACGGGTTGACCCTGTAGTTTGGCAAATTGCCCATAAAAGGAGCAGTGGGAATAGCTCTTTGTTTAAAGCAAGGGATACATTGTCGAATCATTTTTTTTACAAGGTTCCTACCGCCTACAATATAGTACTTAGTGGTAATAACATTGAGTGTGAGCTGGAGGCCACCATGCAATGCTCTACTGTGTGCTTCTAGGACAATTAATTTTGCTAAAGGACATCGACTAGATAGAATACACGGGAACTTAAGTTCATAAGAAACCTGAGCATTGCATAATCTACCGGCAACTCTCAAAATTTTCTTCTGATCGAGGAATGGATTCAGAGTATATAGAGGATTAGCTTTTGGTACAGTTTTACCAATGTGTAACATATCCATTTCTCTTCCAAAAGAAACGCTTTGTGACATTCTTATACAAATTGTTAGTGCATTGCTTATTTCAGAAACAGTTAGGTAATCAGTTTGAAGTTCGTTAGTGGAGTTAGTGGTATCTAGTTTCGATCGACATTTTTTAACAAACCTCAAACAGTACGCAGTGACCCGAATCAATTTGGATAGACTGGAAAATTTAGTAAGGTGGGTATCAACAAAATTAGTGTTATTTGTACATATATTATGTGTAGCAACTTTATGTTTTAATTCACAATTTGTTTCAGGTACTACATCCATGGATACAATCTCTTCAGAGTTTTTCAAAAAATCTGGACCGTTCCACCATAGTTCTGCGTGTATTAACTCAGAGGGCAATAAACCACGAGAGGCTATGTCAGCGGGATTGTGAGCAGATTTAACATGATGCCATTGGCTGTAGTTAGTGACTGTTAGAATTTCAGCTGTTCGGTTACCTATGAAAGTCGACCAAGTGTTGGGGTTCTTTCGCAACCACGCCAATACTATAGTGGAATCTGTCCATGCATAAATTTTTGTATCGTCAATGGCTAGGCTAGTTTTGATTTCGTGCAACATTTTGGCTAACATTACTGCACCACAGAGTTCCAAACGAGGCAAGGAGACTTGCTTTACTGGAGCTACCTTCGTTCTAGCAGCTATTAACTGTGTTGTTACAACATCCCCGTTTAGAACTCGGAGGTAAGCGACACAAGCGTATGCGGCGCAAGAAGAGTCACTAAATCCGTGAACTTCTGTCGTCTGATTTGTGGGCAACGAACCAAGCCATCGAGGAAGCTGTATCACATCCATTGATTTCAAATTATCGTGGTAGGTACACCACTCGGTTTTCAAATCATCAGACAAAACATCGTCCCAATCGAGGCCGGATAACCATAATTTCTGCATAAAAATTTTTAAAGTGACTACGATTGGTGCCAACCAACCGAGAGGATCAAATGTTTTGGCTATCACCGATAGTATAGAACGTTTTGTGAAATTTACAAGGTGAGTATCTAGTGACATTTTCAATTCAAAACAATCAGACTGAGGTTTCCACACTATACCGAGAGCTTTAATAGAATCATCCATTTTTATATTCACTACACTTTGATTAGCTTTATTTGCACTAGGAATTTTGCACAATACTTTTTCACTATTAGATGCCCATTTATGCAGGCTAAACCCAGCACTTTTTAATATATTGGTAATTTTTTGTTGCAGTGTGATAGCATCATCTTCTTTGGAGGCGCCGGTCAACAAATCGTCCATGTACAGCTCTGTCTTCAGCATCGGAGCGACGTCAGGATACGCCACGTGTGCATCTTCGGAGAGTTGGTGCAATGTCCTTATAGCGAGGTATGGAGCGCAAGATGTGCCATATGTCACGGTAAGTAATCTGTATTCCTTAATGTTTTCATGTGTATTTTCTCGCCATAAAATTCTTTGGTAGTCGGCGTCTTCAGTTGTGATTAATATTTGTCGGTACATTTGTTGTATGTCAGCTACCAAGCAAATTTTATGCATTCGCCATCGTGTTACTAAATCCTTAATATCTTGTTGCAGGGGCGGACCAATCAAAAGTTCCTCATTTAACGATTTCCCCTTTTCAGGTTTGGCGCTTCCATCAAAGACGACTCGTAGTTTGGTACTTGTGCTCGCTTCTCTCAGGACAGCATGGTGAGGTAAGTAATATATTTTATTTACATTTTTATTTATTTCGTTTTCAGGGATTAACTCCATGTGACCTTGTGTTTCATATTGCTGCATAAATTTGCAATATTCCTCTTTAAATTCTGGTTTGTGCTTAAACTTTCTTTCCAGTTGATGTAAGCGACCTACTGCTATCGGTCTTGTGTCTCCTAACTGTGTATCATTTCCATTCTTAAAGGGAAGGCTGACGATGTAACGACCCTCAGTGTTTCGAGTGTGAGTTTCCTTAAAATGCTCTTCGCACTGAGTCTCCAACGGGGTCGATGTTCGTTTAGTTGTGTGTTCTTCCAACTCCCAGAATTGTCTGAGTAGCTGGTCAGTTTCTAGTTTAAGGTGAGATACAACAACTTGATGAGTGTGTAATACTTCGTGATTAACTTGTCCCGAGATGAGCCACCCAAGTCGTGAGTTGAGTGCGATCATCGAGTTGTGCTTGTGTAACCCATCAGTCATGATCTGTGCGTGCACTTCGGCACCTAGTAGTAAATCAATAGCTCCTGGCTGGTGAAAGTTAGGATCTGCTAGTTTCATTGTCTTAAGTAGTGGCCAGGTCTCCATAGGGAACTCTTGTGAAGGCAGTAGTGACGTCAGTTTGGTGAGTACGTAAGCCTGTGTATTCATAATGTGAGTACGATCATAGATCGAACAGAATTGTAGATTGACCATTGATTTGGTAGTTATAGGGTTGTCATTGGAAATACCCGTTATTGTGCCGTTGACTGAGATACGTTTCATTTTCAATATTTGTGCTGTGGACTCTGTGATGAAAGAAGCTTGCGACCCTTGGTCGATCAGAGCTCTTAACTCGTGCGTATTACCGTTCTCGGACTTAACAATAACACGAGCTGTAGCCAGTATTACTTGACCGTTTGAGGATTCAGCTTTCATGCTTACAGCTTCGCGTGGTTCTGCCGGAACAGACTCTATTGCAGTGCTTGACTTGGAAGGGTTTGTGAGGTGCAATAAGGTGTGATGTCGACGGCCACATTTTTTGCAATTTGTAGATTGGCGGCAGTGACTTACTGAATGACCCTTAACAAGACAATTGAAACATAAGTTGTTGGTTTTTACAAATTCTACTCTTTGTGGAATTTCCAATGCTTTGAAGTTGTTACAGTGGCATATATAGTGGTTTTGTTTACAAAAGGTGCATATTAAAGTGGCAACTTCAGCGACGAATGTTTTAGCTGTAGACTGTGGTTTTGTGATAGTCTTCTCTTTTCTAGAGTTAGCTACTACTTCTAATGCTCTAAAACGGTTTTCCAGGTGTGACGCTAATGCTGAAAACGTAGGTATGTCCGTGGAACTTCCTAGTGATTGCTCCCATAGTTTATGTGACTCGAGATCAAGTTTGGATACTACAATGTGTACAACGATGGCATCCCATGTGTTAGTTTCTATGCCAAGGTTATCCAAAGCGTTCAAACACTCCCGCGTCGTATCTAAAACGTCCTTTAAACCACGTGCGGATTCAACATTCATCTTTTTCTGTGTAAGTAACCGATTTAGAATGTTATTAACTATAATTCTCTTGTTTTCGTATCTATCTACTAGAGTTTTCCAAGATTTTTCATAATTTAATTCAGTTAATGCAAAATTTCTTAATAAATGTTCCGCTTCGGCTGTTATACTTTACTTAAGGTAATGGTGTTTTTCTACCTTTGATAAGTTAACATCATTATGTATGAGCGAAGTAAAGATATCTCGAAAACTCATCCAGTCTTGGTAGTCACCAGAAAACTTCGGGATATTTATTGGTGGTAACTTAATTTTTCGTGACACTTTCTCCGAGGATTCTTTCTCGCTAGTAGTAAATACCGGACTCACTTGGCTCAACTCATCGAGGGCCTCTTTAAGGTACGTTTTACAATCTAAATAACTTTCCTCAGTTTGATCGAACTCTGTATTGGAATCAAATTTTAGATTATTTAAAGTATCCTCTGAATAGTTTTCTATAATCGATTCGTGTTGCTTGTTATAAGTTGACCAATATTCTAATAATGTCTCATATCTTGTTTCTAAGTATCCTTTAGTAAAGCGTGATTTAGACTTCTTGATGTTAGAAAACAATTTATTAATACGCTCGGTTAATTGTTTTTGAGCTGTACATAGTTTCGACATTTTTGATAAAGTTCACTGGACAGAATTAACAAAAGTTCAATTTGTTCGGTAATATATTCAGCTTAATTTATATATAAAGTCCACGCTGTTAAATACGTTAAGTTAGCACACAATAAATAATTAAAGTTTCAACAATCCAAGTCTATCACAAGTTCTACGTTCACGTAATTAAAATTATTGTAAGTCTTTTTTTTTATTTTTCACTTGCCACACTAGTAATTAATTCAGTTTATTTTATACCACTCATATACGTATTTCTCGAAGTCCTAATTGTCTAACTACCTATTGCATGGCCCTCTAACTACTCACTTTGGGCCATGCAAAACTCACCTCTGCACTTAACACTGCACTGCACTTCACTGTACTGTAATCGGGTCTGAAGGACCAATGAATAAAACACAGGCTTTGATACTGTGAAAAAACGTAAGGTAAAAATTTTATTTCCATAGTGTACAGGTATGTATGAGTGATACAAACGCTTTCACGTTCAAACTTAGGGCAGCGCCATCTATTGAAATAATTACGAACTAAAAATTGCATATGGCGGCCAATGTCACAAACAGATCGGGTCAAGGGAGGAACGTTGGCCTCCGGGTTTGAAGTCCCGGAGGGAGCGATGAGAGTGTCCGTGAGGCGGGCATTCTCTTCCTCTTCAAGGAGTTGCATATGTGCAACGTATAGATCGGGGTGGCGGAGGGCGAAGGTCTGAAGGACCTGTACCTCACCGTTAGAGGGACGGGACTGCATCCTGAGGGGAATACTCAGGACGCCCTATCAAGGGTTTGAATTCCCTCACACACCTTGTGAGCTCACTGTGTGAGAGGGAGTGTGTACCTAGGGTGTGCCCTAGTTGTGTACCCTCTCCGAGCTTTTTTCTCGGCGGAGAGGGGTGCTCCTAAGCGCTACTCCGGGGTTGACTAGGGGCGACCCCAAGGCCAGTTATCCCGGAGCCCAGCTTGCTTCGGCTGACCCGTGAAGCGGGAAAGGCCACGGTGCAAGGTTAAACCAAAAGTTCGACAGTGGCCGTTGTCACCGTAGGGTGTCACACTGCGACCGCAGCAAATGGCGGATTTGATCGTTCAGACGGGTTTGGCTGACGCTACCCCACGCCTGAACGACGTCGCTTAACAGCACAAAGTGTGTTGTTACGCGCACTGTTACAATGTTGTGTCGAGTAGTAAAGTTGTGAAGTGCGCACCGAAAAGTGCGGTCAAAACAAGACCACCAGCCCGGTATGTTGTTGTTCCGAAACAAGGGACTTGGGTAGGTGGTAATGCCTGACGTCTTAGAGCGCCTCTGCGCGCCGGCACGGCGAGCTCGTAGCTCACGTTGCACGGCGGTCGGCGGCTGCTCAGCTTCTGCACACAAAACAAAACTTCGTCAGGACTGCGTATTCCAAGGCACTGGTCTGCAACTAGCGTCGGAACGATGACCCGAGTGAGACAGCAATAGTGCGGGGACTATTGCGGTCTCACTGGGAGATACTGGCGGAGCTGTAGACAGGTGTGCACGGCGTGGCGGCACAAGTCGGAATGTCGTCGTCCACCGAAGATAAAAATGAATTCATAACTTCGACATCGTGGACACTTGTGTACGTTCCGACATCTTGCAATACACTGATTACCAGTATAGCCAGAGCTCATTCGTGATTTTTCGGCATTAAATACATTATACTACTAATTCGAAATTACCACAACTAACCTGTAATGTATCTTTACTTTACCACATTTTTTTTCTTTAAGACGTGTGCATTTATAGATACTCTGCCAAGTTAAGGGTTAATTAATCTCAATATTTACAATATTCTTGTGTTATAACTATCTACTTTAACTCCTGTTGCTTTATTTTTCTGATATACTGAAGTGTTATTGGGCACCGTCGGAAACACTAATTACCAGCCAAAAAGCACTACGCTCTACTCTTTCACAATACAATTATTAAATAACAATGCTCCATAGTATAGCGTGTATACATATGTAAGCAAGAAGATATAGTAGTAAAAGAAATAACTTCACCTACGCAATCTGTCAAGGATCACAACCTCCCTATTTTCTGTCCAGTTCATTTAATCTAAGCGTCACATTGAAGTATTTTCCTGTCTGGTTTTTATTTTGGTATTTTTTGGAGGACAAAAATAATTTCTGGAAACCGCGGTTTAAAAGTAGTTATCTAATAAATTGAATATCTAAATATTGGCTCATTTAGTACCAATTTAGGTGTGAGGCTATAAGTCTTATATTTCGGCTACAAAACTGTGAACTGAGCTTATTCCATGACTGCCCAAAAAGTGTAAATGTTTCATAAATTTATGTACCACAAGCAAATGTTTGTATGGTTCATGAACGTATGTATGAGGACGTGAGTTTCTTATCACATCGTAACTTTTAAATGCTTGAACAGATATGGCTTGGGTATTGTTAGAATCTATACATCATTCCAAGTGTCACTGGTTTTGAATATATAATATGACACTGGCTATAATAGGGCAGTTGTGTTTCATAGTCTTTAATAAATATGTAAAATCACTTCAAGATACTCCGGTGTATGGTCTAAATGCCGTTTAACGACTGTGTGTATATTTAGACCTAGTTGATACTATGTTATTATTTTCTACATAAGTACTTAACCGATATGTTTTCATTATAATTTTAGTCTTATATCCCAAGATACTCCAAATAATATAGTGCCAGTACCATAGGTCTAATAGATCTAATATATCTAATAGATTATCTAAACTAATACCAAGATGTCAGTGGAGAGGAATATGTTACTGAATCGGTATTAAAAATGTTGAGCCGTCATATCGATGCAATTACGTTAAGTTGTATAAACACAAACCAAAAAATCATAACACTATAATAATTCTTAAAACTTTGAATCGGTCCTTGTACTCTGTGGATCGGTCATTGCCTTTGATTTCCAGTGCAGTTCACGTTTGTTTAAATAGATATACAAAGACCATAACGTTAATAGTTGATTGTAATACTCGCAAGTACTTCTACTGAACCCATTGAATTTAATTGTAAGTTAATATGGATAAAACTCGCGGTAGTTTTCAAAGTGAACTTCATATAAATAATATGCTTATCAAATAATGTGCTAAAATTTTCTCCTTAGGATTTGTAAAAATTTAAACTTAGGTTTCTTAAACGGACAAGCACAAAATTGCTTTCCAAGACAATTCTGATTTCAAATTCATTATTCGTTAAGATTTGTACGTCAATTGAAAAAGGTACCGCTCACACAACGAACTTTCTTATATTTTTAAATATAAAACTCATATTCCATGCCTTTAATTAGTTAATTGGTGAATAAATATATGATTCTCAAAATGTTAGAATGGCCGGTTGGCCATACTAAAGTTATTATGGATAAAACTCGCGGTAGTTTTCAAAGTGAAGTACATAAGATGGCCTGATTTTACCTCATGGTTTTAAATTATGGGCTTTAATTTATAAACTAATACGCTCCTGCACGTAGGGATGTGACGAACACTGCTTTGTACCTGATAACATATAATAATATGTTGTTGTTCTATCGATGAATGTGTTTCAGTTTTTCTGGTTTTCAATTCGGAACATATTCGGAAAATATTATACCTACAATTTCGGTCTGAATTTATATTATTAGAGTGTATTTCGTAGCTTTTTTTTGATTCAAATTAGGCTATTAAGTGTAGGTAAAATATATAATAAAATATGTACATACAGCTTCAAAGGAAAAAGGTAACGAAAATGTCATACCAATAATTTTACCGTATATATCCCAATTCCTACGCCTGCTTTTGTTTTTCTGGAATTGTTTTGCTCATGTGCCGGTAAAATAAGATAAAAGATTAATAACTATTTAATTGGAAATAGTGGGAAAAAATCGATTATATATTGAATTTAGTATTTCAAACAAATTGGGGTTGAATAGGGTTAGGCAGAAGAAGGATTTAAGTCGAATTGTTGCAATTCGAATGAGAGCTTTGACAAGCATGTGTGATGTTACTTTAAAAGGTTGCGTGAAGAACAACATGATACGAGAGCAATGGACATTGACTGATAATAGTGGTATGGGTTGAGAAAGGTCTGCTAAGATAGTTTGGATGCACTAAATGATATTATCAAAGTTAAAATACACTACGAGTGATATTCCAAGATTTTAACAAGTGTAAATTGTGGTGTGTGCCTACCCCTCGAGGAAATAGACAATTATGTATTTACATTATAAATCCATTAGGAATTAGGAAAAAAAACAAGGGTGATACATTGTTTTTATATATACGTTTCAGAATTTATACAATATAAAATTTATAATTTCCAAAATATATTTTATGATAATGTGTCTTTTATAGAGTAAACGGTAGGTTGAATTCATATTATGAAAACGTAGCACAAGAGTGTAGACGAAAGGAAAATAACAACGTTGTCTGGGGAACACGATACCCATTTAACGACGCGCTTACGTAGCTTCGTAGCTTTCACTCATAGGTTCGTAGCGCTCAATAGTGCAAATCTATTTGAGAAAAATCTTACAGAATCGTAGCAGAGAAGAGTTTAGAACGAATGAATTGAGTATGCTTCGTTTATTTAATTAATAACGTACACATAAGGATTGAGGCTTCTGTTGGGGACTGAATATGGCGAATATTTATGGATCCGAACTACAAATAATTTATTCGTAAGCTACTACGAGTAACTACTTCTGAGATTGACAACGAAATTAGAAAAGAAAAAAGAATATGCAGTAACTTATATAGTTAAAAATAATGTTTATAGCCCAAATATGCGTGCTAATAATTAGGAGATGCAACTACATAAACATCCAAAATAGCTGCATTTACATATTTTTCACAAATACTATCAAATGATATGTTATCGTTTAATAGTTCAGCTGATACATCTCTGGGTTAAAAGTTTATTGCAACTTTGCTAAAAATACGCAATTACCTTCAAAATGTGTGTTCATTTCAAATTCACATTCTTGCACAGTTGTACTCTCCGAGAATAGAGTCAACAATAGCATAATTCTAACTTCATAACGCCTCATTTAGCTTTAAAGGTTCATTGTTTGTGAGCTTAGATATCTTTAAACAACTGTCCTTGCCGTTATGTTACTATGCAACAACCCAACAATAACGGCAAGATCAAAGACTGCTACCAAAATTAATTTGCGAACGCTATCTCACTGGCACTTCCAATACTTCGCCAACCTCCTATGCCATGGGACATGGTAAGCCTCAAAGATTATCCCTTTATCACTAACGTTTTCTGGTGATTCTTGTAACATTTGTAATACCATTGAAGTGTCTGAAAACTAGTTTATAATACATTTTTCAAGTAAGATCAATTAATTTTTTCAGTTGTTGGCTGGAATTTTATTATTTTCTATATAAGAAATCAAGGCACAAAATGCCGATAAAATAAAAAAATGTATATGCATCCATTACGCAAAAAGAGTATACCCAGCAAAAAATATAATATTGTTTAGTTAAAACAATATTGTAACAGCTAACTGCGCCAAATTTAGTTACAAATTAAGTTATTATCCAGACTTCTAATTTTTCAGGAGTAAACAACACCCTAACACTAAATGGAATACTAAATGTAATAAAGATAAATTTTCATTATAACTTTGCTCTCGCTAGTAAGAAAGTAAGGCACCTCGTAACTTTTTTGAATTGCAAAATCGTTGGTGTACGAAGCTGCGTCAACGTGACGCTAATATACACGAGTTTTTTTTAAATTTGTTTGGACGGAACAAGAACGAGGCCCACCTGATGTTAAGCGGCTTAACCTCTGCCTGTAACAGATGGTTCTCGACATGTGACGAATTGCACTGCGCTCGTCACATTGAGACATACAGTTGTGCCTGTATTTTTTCTGGCTTCTTAAGCATTGCTGCCGGAACCCACTGTTAAGTGCTTAGCGACATATTTTCTACTTGAAGGTGGCAGCTAGCCAGGCGGGCATTCGCAAAATGCTCTTTCAACATACGGTGAAGCCCAAGCTGGCCGCGGGGATCGAACAACATCACTTACCATGAAGTGCGATTTAGGTCAAAGGTTAACTATCAGCAATAAAAAATAACTACGTTATTATACGCACTCGTAGGTCTAAGAAGGCTTTAAACGAGATGACGTTTAGTTTTCGAGCGAGAACCACCTGCTGATGTGTGTTTAATTATAATGCAAAATATATGTAATTCGATTAATTTGTAACAAAGTTCTGTTACATGATCATCTGTGAAAATATCTACAAGCACGCTTAATATTTGTAAAGTTAGTCTGGCTGTAAGAATCTTATTTCACAACTTCGTTATCCGAGCGTCTCAGGTTTGAAAAGATGGCGCATGTTGCCCAGTACCAATCTATTTAATAAAAATACGTTTATTTTTTTTACTGATTGGATACTTATATAGTGTATTTACAATCTCGGTGCAAAAAAAAAGAGCAGACAAAGCTAAAGAGGGGGTGATTGCTTGTTATGGCATGAAGAAAGATAGTCGCTATTTTGCCGCAAATGGAACGCCATCTCAATTCAAATTCAAATTCAAAATCATTTATTCAATTTAGGCGTCTACGATGCTCTTATGAAGGTCAATTACAAATTTTAATATTGAAATATTCTACATTGTACTGCCACGTTCAGCAAAAAAAAATATAGAGCCACTGCGAGAAGAACGGGCAAGAAACTCGGGGCCATTCTTTTAAACATCTTTTAACAATGTGTTATATACAATATAATATGACTATTGCAATATTTGTTCAAATTACGTAGGTGACAGGTGATAGCTTGGCAGAGGCGGAGTTAGAGGAATCTCCAACAGAGATCGAAAGCCGTGAAGACCTCCTGAGCGAAAGAATCGTGTGATAAAAGTCACAAGATGTAAAAAAACGTGGTTTTCTTTAAAATGCCGTAATTTGTTTTTCTTTATTTATATTTGTAATAAACTGGCCAGTACGAGTTAGGCGTCGCCCCTTTACAATTCAAAATAGCCAATGCCCGTAACAGAAAAACAATGTTGGTTAAGATCACTGTTTCAAAACTAAATTTTAATTGGCGTTTCCAGTTTTATTAGGTTATCTAAAAGACATGTCTGCATGATTTAAGTGCAGGAATGTGCACTTAAAACACCTCATCCAGTTGTATTAGATCACTTGCGATACGATTGTATTTAATTACATACAATATTTTTTATTTAAGTATGTATACTTCATATATCTGTAGGTAAAGACATTTATTTATATTATTTGTTTTATACAATGTGAAATAAAAACTCTGTTGTTGCTGGGAACAATTGCTATTTTTTATATGTGGGATGTTTATATCCTTCCCTTCAAGTTAAATCTTTGCCAAATTTCAACCGACTTCTATGAATTCTTTGAAAGACTAGTGTATTTAAATCGTCCAGGTACATTTTTTGGGTCCAGGCCTCTAAATCACCTAGAGATCACTAAACTCGATGAACATGACTTAAATAAAAACGTTCATCAATCGAGATCTATAATAGCAACGTGTCAATCGTCTTAATATAAAATCTTTTATAATATGAATAAATGAATGGATTTATTTTCAATATATTTTATATCATAAAAATAAATACTTTGTTTAAAAAAAATAACTACCATGCCTGTTTCTACTGTACTCAATAAGTTCAAGATGATGACACCTCACATGCTAGCGAGACTTGATAGAAAAACCTACCACCTGGTGAAGCCTTATAATAGAACAAGTGTTAGAACATGATGCCCTTACTGGGGAAAAAATCTAAGTCTTCTTTTTCCTGTCCATATCTCACGCTAAGTGGGGACGTGAAAAATCTTCAGAGAGGTTTATTTGGAGAAAAAATTACTACAAATATTTTATGGGTAGGTAGGTTAGAGCTGAAGTGAGTGTTTTGTAAGGCGTGCATTGGAATGACTAACAGGGATGGACGAAGGCGATCTCGGGGGTAGTCTCCCATAAACTGTGAAGGAATAAACTAAGTGAACATGTACCCCCCACATATATGAGATCTAGTATTTAGGTGAAGTCGTCTGAAAATTTAAGACTGAGGGCGTAGGACGGAGAGACCTGGTTTCGCATGTGAGTCAGAACTACGCAATATTTAAATACCTTGAGCGAATTTTATAATATAGATTCATAATATAAAAGTTAGCTATACTATGGTTGCTATATAGAAATAAAATTAGATTTGATACTGTACAGACAATAAAATTTACCAAGCGAACTTTTAGAGCTGTTTTTTTCCATGGAGAAGAATCTTCGTAATCGTGTTTTTGGAACGTTATATTTGTTGAGGCGCATATTTTTTTAAATAAACTCATGTTTAAAATCTTTTTGTCGACTCACTGTACTTTAAGTTGAACTTTAAGTTGAAGAAATATTGCTTCACGCATTGGTATCGCGGAAGGACGTAATACATTCCTTCTTATTTTGGACCTTGTAAAATAATAGAGAAAATTTGGTGCAGGAATTCATGGACTTTCAAAGAAACAAACGCAAGTATCTGCTTAGTACAAATACGTACGGAATGTTTCTCTAGGGACTCACATAGCTCTGAAGGCGGGTTACATATTACCTACTTCATATATTACTTTATCACATTTGTTAGTTTACATGTAATTCTGTGGTTATATCGTGATGAGAGAATCTACGTTGCCGGTAAGCGTTTTATTGCCTACAGAAAAAAGTAAATATATCAGAGTTATTTAATAAAGTAGAGCAAAAACGTTGGAACACTTGCAATGTATGCCTTTGCTACTTTCAAGTTAAGTTTGTACCATCTAGAATACAAAGTGGTTTTTACATCTGCATAACGTTCGCCTACCGAGATATTTTATTCTCAGTCCATTTGTAGCGTATCAGTACTATATCAGTACTAATATTATAAATGCGAAAGTAACTCTGTCTGTCTGTCTGTCTGTTACGCTTTCACGCCAAAACTACTGGACCGATTTGAATGAAATTTGGTATGGAAATAGTTTGAGACCTGGGAAAAAACATTAGATAGTTTTTATCTAACTGCGCAAAAAGAGGTTAATGTTTTGCGCGATAACCGACATACGCGCGGACGGAGCCGCGCCTGGAAAGCTAGTAATATTATAAATGCGAAAGTAACTATGTCTGTCTGTCTGTTACTCTTTCACGCCAAAACTACTGGACCGATTTGAATGAAATTTGGTATGGAAATAGTTTGCGACCCGGGAAAAAAAAATAGGACAGTTTTTATCCAACTGCGCAAAAAGAAGTTAATGTTTTTGCGTGATAACCCACATACGCGCGGGCGGAGCCGCGCACAGAAATATCGATGTGAAATATTTTCCTAAAAATAAAATGTTTTAATAGTACTTAGGTATTAAAAGTATTTGTGATAATAATAGGCAAGTAATAACAGCAATGGTATGAACACTTACTAAATTCTGAAAGTTTATGCAATCTTCAATGGTTAGAATTTAATGAAGACGGCACGCAATAAAGTTTGTAACGCCATGTGTGGGGAAGATACGACGGATCCATTTCCAATTATTTAAGATACCCAGGTATGTGTGTGTTAGCGTATATACATATGCGAACGTAGTCATTGTAGGAAGAGAAGTACGGGAAGTGTGATTGACCAGAAGGTAATTAGCTAGCAAATTGTGTTGGAAACGTAGCGGTTTATAAGTCTATCCTTTGTATTATACCCCCGGGTTCGAGGCATATTCTGAAATTTCGTCATACATATAAATTTCCGGACTTCCCTTTAGAGTGCATTCTTTATACATATTAGTTACTGTATCAACCGGATTGTACACTGCTGATCACAGCCTCTCCCACTAAGGGAGTGTTTGCCGTTATCCCCACGCTTGGCAGGCGTCTTGGGGACCGAAGTGTGAGATATCAGTTCGTCAGAAAGCGCTGCTGCCCACCGTTTGGTGTGTTACTCTTAGTCGCCTCTTACGACACCCACGAGTAGACATTGGACATTCTAGCCCTGCACAACACAGGTACATAATATTAGTTACAACCAAATAAACCTATTTAAGTATACCATCGCATAGAAATAACTATTTTTTTTGTCAAATAGCTGATGTATTTTGCTGATAATGTGTACCTAATTTTATGCAGTGTGAAGTTTTACTACCTACAAGCGCGGTCTTAAAGCTTCCAAACACTTCACGTGTTGAACAATCTGAGTTAAAGCTTCACCAATCTATGAAACTTCACCAATATGAGAGCAAAGTAAAAATCACATTTAATGGGGCGATTCCCTAGCTTTGGTCACTTTGAAGGTAAACTCCTCTTTAGAGTATCATTGCTTAGATTCATAAAAATATATATTATGTACGGACATTTTTTGCTTAAGCTAAAATTACATGGTCAACAAATCCGTGTTGAAAATTTTTAAGTCTGCAACCGCATCCATGTTAATAGTATTATTTTCTCCGATGATCGCGCTTTATGAACAAAAGATCGTCACCAAGCGCAGCGAGCATTGAGATTGTATGTATATTCCAGTATTTTCCGTGACAAACTCCAAAATGGTGTGCATGTCCCCCATAAATTTCTTTAACATAGTCGTTCAGAATGCCGAAAGAATTGAGGTCTTTGTGAAATCTCCATTGAAATTAAAGTTATAATCTAACCAGTCAACGATTAAAAACAAATTGACTCTCTTCGGGTTCATTAATAATAATAAGTCGGATACGACATAACATAAGCGAACCCACGTCCTCTGTTTCACTGGATGTCTCCTACACTCGGCCACTGGAACATACTCGTTTGAACCGAAACTTTGTGCTACAATTGTACACTCACCGTCCCCTTTGGTGTTTTAATTCATACAATCTGAAGGTATAATCGGAATAAAATCGGAGGACTAGAGTTTGGTTCCCACCCCAGGACAAAAATGTAGTGCAAAAAAAATAAAATAATAGAAAAAAAAATCCAAAAAAATTAATATAAAAAAAAATTACAAATTATATTTCATAAAAGTGATTTTCGATCTTCTATAAGTAGTCATAAACAAGGTTTGAACCCCTGACATCCACACCTATAGCCGGAGCATGCTCTGACCGCATAGCCAACATGATTAATGACTCATAAATTTAATTTATCCTCTCGTTCTTATTCGAATTTTGTAAAGAAATCCGCGGAGTATGCGTTATAAAAATCAAATATATTTAAAAAAACCGTCATATCTAAAATTGGCTCTAGACTATTTACTATAACTAATTCAATAAAAATGTTTTACGTATCGTAAAGCTAGACCAAGTGAATAATTATCAAAGACCTAAGTTATTAATTATCTATTAGCTTTCGCTTAGGTGCAAGGTGTTGTGTTGCACATCACTGCCAGTGTGGTGCTGCAGTTGATCAACTCGGCCACCATGGCCTCTCCTGCTCTCGCAGTGCTGGTCGAATTTCCCGCCACGCCAGCCTTAACGATATCATTCGCCGGGCTTTTTCCAGTGCCAATATTACAGCTATTCTCGAACCGAATGGTCTGATGCGTGACGATGTTAAAAGACCAGACGGCATGACTCTTGTTCCGTGGAAGTGAGGACGGTCCTTACTGTGGGACGCTACTTGCGTAGACACTTTAGCACCGTCATATCTTTCTGAAACCAACGTGAGGGCTGGCGCCGCGGCTTCATTGGCGGAGCAACTCAAGCGGCGTAAGTATGGTATGGGTTACATATTTGAGCCGTTTGGTGTAGAGACGTTGGGTCCGTGGGGACCGGGAGCTCATCGTATTTCCCGAAACTTATCTGAGCGCTTGGTCGATGCGACGCGTGATCAAAATGCTGGCACATATTTGGCTCAACGAATAAGCATTGCAATTCAACGGGGTAATGCTGCCAGCATGCTGGGCACGCTGCCAACTTGGAGCATTTGGACTGCCTGTGAGTCTACTATGACTTATAGGTTGTCTAAATGCTTTTATTGGTACTCCAACCACGAACCACTACCACGAACTATATACGTCAACGTTCTTACGTTTTGTTAAATAAAAGCATACCACCAGTAAAAAAATAATTATCTAAGCGATTATACTGTGCTAATAGTACTTTATGCATGTAAATTGTATGTAAAGTGTAGGTACGTCCGCAGTCTTTTGTGAAGTTAAAGCAAAACAAAGAGCGAGAAGACGACGAGTACATAAGTTGCAATAAGTTTCACGGCATCCTGACATCACTTACCCGCACCTAGCTGTTCGCTACTTCACTAAATGGCGTTATATCTGTCTACTTGAACTCTTGACGGTTATTTAATTTTTCCATGGTATACTGTTATGTTATTATACCGTCGTAAACACTATTTACCAGCAAAATATTACGTAAGTAAAAGTAGTAGTGCTTACTTTTACACTGCAATATTTTCTCTCACAATACAAATATTAAATAACAATATTTTACAGTAAAGCGTGTATATGTAAGTAAGAAGACTTCGCCTACGCCATCTTTCAAGGATCACACCCTCCCGATTTTCTGTCAAGTTCAATTAATCTAAGCGTGACGTTTAAGTATTTTCCTCTTTGGCTTATACTTCGTTATTTTTTTTAGGGATAAAAATAATGTACGGAATACATGCGAGTATATCTTCAGTTTAAAATTATCTATCCATTTAATATTCTGGCAAAAAACATGATCTTTTATTACCAACTTAGGAGTTACGCTTTGACACGACTGCCCAAAAAAAGTGTTATAATTTCAGGGTTCATGTATGTATGTTTGTAAGTTTTTGTATTCTACCATAACTTCTTTGGCTTAACCAACTTCAATGTATGTGATATCATTAGATTCGACTTGATAGCGAATATGACACTAGGTTCATAAAAAAATTGGCGGATTTTAGATACCATACTGTGAGAAAAAAGTTTTTCCTTCGAAACCTTTTGTAACATATTTTTCATTATACTAAGGTAAAAGTCATTACAATGGCTCCTCGCGGCTATACGCTCGGCGAAGCCCTACGCGGCTTTTCACACATTGTCGAAGCCCTTCGCGGCTATCCACACATCGTCGAAGCCCTACGCGGCTTTTCACACATCGTCGAAGCCCTTTGCGGCTTTTCACACATCGTCGAAGCACTACGCAGCTTTTCGCACATCGTCGAAGCCCTTCGCGGCTTTTCACACATCGTCGAAGCCCTACGCGGCTTTTTACACATCGTCGAAGCCCTTCGCGGCTTTTCACACATCGTCGAAGCCCTTCGTGGCTTCACACATCGTCGAAGCCCTACGCGGCTTTTCGCACATCGTTGAAGCCCTTCGCGGCTTTTCACACATCGTCGAAGACTTTCGCGACTTTTCACACATCGTTGAAGCCCTACGCGGCTTTTCACATATCGTCGAAGCCCTCCGCGGCTTTTCACATATCGTCGAAGCCCTCCGCGGCTTTTCACATATCGTCGAAGCCCTTCGCGGCTTTTCACACATCGTCGAAGCCCTACGCGGCTTTCACACACCGTCGAAGCCCTCGGTGGCTGTAGTGGTGATCAGAGCCCTCGCGGCTATCACGGCATCGCAGAGCCCTCGTAGCAACGACGTTGCATACATGATACATCATGCGTCCGCGGCTCAACAAAGGTTACTTCAATGGATTTCACTCTTCATTCTGTAAAAGATAAACTCAAGCAGACTAAAATGCTCTCTCTAAGCATATTAAAATTTCTGGTTTTGGTTATTGAATTTTATTACGTGGGACAACCCAATTCTGATTTGTAACATATTTTTCATTATACTAAGGTAAAAGTCATTACAATGAATATACACATTGATGGTAGTTACATTATATTTCACACAATTCAAACAATATTGGCAATAATTTTATTATACTTACATAATAAGCGTTAACAAAACCAACTAAAATAAACAGTAATGCTAACTATCACTTACATAACAAACACTTCTAAGTTACTAGTACACTATTTAGACGACTGTTCCACTCTACTTCTGGCAAACAACTGACTGAATTCGTTTCCCTTTTACAAAGCGGAACAGTCCCCTCTACTGTCCACCAGCGAGTCAATTGACTGTGTTTATAAAACATAAATTGAAGATCTTTTATAAAGATTACATACAAATATATACATTACAAATTTAATTGTTTTATGTTACAATTGTTTTTAAATATTTTAAGTGTAACAATGCATTATTATACATAATAATATAAACCTTAAATAAATAATTGTAATCAATACAATGTCACAATAACTTTCTGAGTGTATTATGATAACACTATCAAGTGGGGTATTAAAATGAAGGTCCTTAAAAACGATTCTCTAAATATATCTATATAACTTGCAGTTTTAATTTAAATGGAACCAATAAATAATTAGCGGTGGGCTTTTACTTTTCAAATTACTTTATACTTGTTATTTATATTTCCCTCACAAAACGTTTGTTCAGTTGGATGAGGCTGAGCTTATACAAGACTGCCCAATGAAAGTGTAATGTTTCTAAGATTCATAAGTGTATGTACGAGTATGTGAGTTTCTTATTCCATCATAACTTAATTGCTTGAACAGCTATGGCTATATGGGGTATCGTAAGAATCTACCATCATTTCGGGTGACACTGAATATATATTTTAGGGTAGTGCAGTATTGTTATTTTTTTAAATAGGTTAATTTAATTTAGGATAACTATCCGGTGTACGTACGCTTTATTGGATATAATTTTCTCTTTAGTACAACTATAAAAATGCATTCCTTAGGTGTTCTTACTTGGACTAGCACGAAATGTTTTCCGAGATAACTCCAATTGAAAATTCATTTTTGTTAAGATCGCCTACGCTACTTTTATTACAAACTTTTTTATATTTTTATATATAAAACTTATATTTCGTCTCTTCTATTATTGCTTATAGTACAACTACATAATTTCCGAAATGTTAGAGTAACCAGTTGGGGAGAAAACGCCTCTGCATGTAGTGATGTGACCAACACTGCACCATATATGTACCCAAGATATTTGAATGTCATATGTGCTTAGTTTTACAGCGTTTCAATCCGGAACATATTTTTTGTCTGAATTTATATTGTTGGTATGATCTTAGTACAGTTTTATACTTATAAGGTGTATATATATAAGACCATAGCAGTATGCAACGTTCAGCTTCGAAAGAAATAAGTAATTAAGACTTTTCATGAGCTATCTTTACAATAATTTATCTGTCAATATCATAAGTCTTAACAAGGCCTTCTTTCGTTGTTTTGAAGTTGTTGTGTGTTTGCTCAGCTGCTGGTAAATTGAGATAAAGGTCAAACTTCTTGCTCCTCGATTCGTTTGCTCACTGTTGAACGTCGTGATGTTGCCGACCCTGTAAAAGACGATGACGAGTCTGCTTCCATATCTGACGATCCCAGCCTGGTGTTTTTCTGTCTTTTGACACTTGGTCAGTCAATCTTGTTAGACTGCGCCCCCGTATATCTTCCCTTCAATTTGCCGGTAATCATCAGATTTTCCAGGTTGTTTGAGGATTTTCTTGCAACAAGGGTGTCCTGCAGCAGTGTATGGAGAGAGATGCTCGAGAGTATCTTTGTCATATT
The DNA here is from genome assembly GCA_963854805.1 of Plagodis dolabraria. Taxonomy (NCBI): domain Eukaryota; kingdom Metazoa; phylum Arthropoda; class Insecta; order Lepidoptera; family Geometridae; genus Plagodis; species Plagodis dolabraria. The sequence goes on from OY978442.1 coordinate 19,719,694, forward strand.
TAACTACTAACAAAATTGATATATTTGTTTTATGAGTCATTCACGGAATGCGCAGCATTCTTTGCCTAAACTTCAAAGACTTCGGTGCGTTTAAACTATTTGAATGGAATTCGTGAGAAGATTTAACAATTTTCTCGGTAATTAAATTATAAACGGTTCAGTTTATTAATTACCAAATATATCAATACATAGTAAATTATCTATGTATTTGTTTAAACGTTCATAATTTTCTAGCAAAAGTACAAGGTTGATATATTGTTTTTTTTTATTTATATAGCTGATGGCTATCCTTAGTCCATTGAAATGTTACATGAGCTTTGCATTTTTTATAGGACGCAATTTTATTTTAAAGACATGTGTGGGTAGTCAATAGAAGCTTAACCTCAAGTTTATGGGGTCGCCACTCTTGTCCCCCAGCCGCCATCTTGGAAAAAGGGGTGATAACACCTTTTTCGCGATATCTCGGAAACTATGCATTTTACAAACAAATCGTCAAGACATAATTTGTAGCAAATTATTTTGCCTACAAAAATGTTTGTATAACTTTATGCCATAAATTGAAAATTAAAGAAAGTTATAGGCCAAAAAGTGAGATCTTTTTATACACATTTTACAAAAAAAAATACCTCAGACCAACCTTGTAGATGATCTGTTGAAGTAAATTTTTCCCTGTAATATTTTTAAATCTCATTTATTTAAAACGCTGTTACAGCGCTCCATAGTTTACCGGGTTCGTCAATGCTCGTGAAAATCCGGTCATAATGAAATGGGTCCACACAATACATGTCCCAAAAATAAAATTGCGTCCTCTAAAAAATGCAATATTCGGTCCTTACATTGTAACATTTCAATGAGCTAAAAAACTGTCGCGAGTTTTGTCCATAATTATTATTTAGTAACCGGCTAGGACTCGCGTAATATTTACTGGATATTGCTCCGACCAGTTTCAAACTTATTTGAATTTCTTCGTCTGGGAGTCACGAAGTGACTCACTCGGTTACTAAATACGGTTACTAAATAATAATTAAACATTTCAATGGTCAAGTGGCCACTATCTCACCTGATTGTAAGTGATAATGTGGTCGAAGATAATGTTCAGGCTAACCTAAAAATGCCGGCTCCCAAGTTTCTCCAAGTAACAGCAAACTTTTTTAAAATATAGTTTTGTATAGTGTTGTAAACGAATTCCATATGTTTTAGTTGTCATTTAATTCTTATTTCCAAATTTTTTTTTATTTATTCTGTTGAAGTGAGTTAATGTGACAGAGTACATGGTAGGTAAAGTTCATATTATGTAAATAGTTTGTAATCCAAGGGTATACACAAAATTATAACGACGCACTCTCGTAGCTCGTAGCCTCGTAGCTCTCGCACAATGGTTCGTAGCTCATAATTTATCTAAAAATTTTTTTACAGAATTATAGTAAAGTAGAGTTTAGAACAAATTAATAGAGTGTGCTTTATTTTAATAATAATTAACAGTTCATAGAAGGTTAGAGGCTCTTTTTAAATATACACTATTTACTTCAAGATGTATAATCGCAAAGCAATCAGAATATTTTAGACACAGTCATCTGCAACATAGTTCTACACACATCACTCCTCACTTCGCTTTCCAGGTTTATTGTTTGCGAGTGTTTATATAAGTTAATAGCTTTAAATGTAAATTAGCTTTAAATAGGTCCTTTCTATGATAACACTGTAATCTCAAGGAGTAATATAATATACCCACAGGATCTCCCATTTGTCCAACATTCCAACAATGCAGGTAAGATCAAAGACTGCTACCGGAATTAATTTGTGAACGCTATCTCCCTTTCACCTCGAGTACCCCGCATACTCCCTAGACCATGATAAGACTCTAAAATTATTTCCGATTTCGTATCTACTAACGTTTTCCGTGATTCTCATAATCTTATTTAATACTATTGAAGATCTGTGGTCGTTTGAATAATACTCTTTTTTTCTGTTGAATTATATATCAATGATTGCATATACAATATAAAAGTCTTAAATATGCATAAGCTGTACAAGATATTTTGATGAATAAAAAAGAAGCCAACAAAATGTTTGGACCTATTCAGTTGTCTTAAAAAACAACTTATGGACACACACATATTCATAAAAAAATATATGTAGGTATATATTTGCACGGTGACTTACAAGATCCCGCAACTCAATTTTACTACTAATTAGGGCAAAGGTTAAACCTGAAGGGTATACTAGTACTGAGTCTGGTTACTCCTGGATTTATCACAATAATGCTTAATTTTGGAAGCCACCGTTTATATAGAGAAAAATACTGGTGATAACGCGTAAATAGGTTTTTGAGGGATTCGGGCCTAATTCAGTAATATATTAGGTGTAACAGATCGTCAAATAACATAGCATAGAAGGTTGTGATTTTGTAAATGTTTGCGTAACTAGCCCGCACCCTTATGTATTAAATCTATCGCCAAGCACCAAACGGTGTGATCCATCAGCTATCTTTGAAAACCAGTTACCATTCTCCTTGATCCAAATCACTACGAAAACAAAACAAAAATAGTCAGTCACAAAAATTTTCACTTTTTACGATCTTGGAAGTTAAAGCTTGCATCTTTTAACCTCATTACATTCTTTATAAACGCCCAACGCCCATCTGGGAAGGATATCCTAAGCACTCGGTTAGTAGTGAGAAAAACCCTACGGTAAAATATTTTTTTTTTTGCTTCAAAATTACAGTAGTTTTTCGAAATATTGTGATTATTTTGTAGTTTGTCAAAATAGATCCCTCCTTTTTGCTTTGTTATTGCGGCTCCCCGTTTCAGACCATCCATCGTTGGCCTCACGTTGGTAGGTAGTTTCGCATAAGTTTGGCAATTCTATTAAAATTTTCGACTCTTTGGCTTATAATAAATTATTTTGGTACTTTCTTGATTCAATACACGAAAGTGATAATCCCCGATAATTTCCCATTTGTTTGAGGAAAAAGTATATCACACTTTCGAAAATATTTGTGAAATACTGGAAGTTTTATACTCAACAATTTACCTTACCTGTACAGATCTCATACATTTGGAATTTAAAGGAATTAAAATTACATTGCACTGTTGCTTGTGATACATGAAAAGTTGCATATCTTTCAGCGCACTAATCTCATACTTTACGTGGTTAAGGAAAGATGGAGCGACGTATGCTTCCACTTATTTTGAGCTGGGAAGTGACAGTACATAAATTACGTGCCGAGACTGTAAAAAGTCTAAAATAAAATATATAATATAAAAATAAAAATGACTGCAAAAAACTATTTAAAGTAACGCATATCTGTTAATTCTCAATCTAATTGCAGGCTTTCATACGCATTACTTTTAAATAGTGTTTTTGTGTAGTTTTTTTTTTACATGTTTAATTTATTACGAGTGTAATAAATTAGTTATTAGTTTTTAGTCTGCGTAATTCTTAATATTTTTTACAATTAACTAAAGGAATTACGTGCATGGTTGTTTAATAATTTTTCAAGATGATATTTCCAAAAAACATAATTCGAAGCTCGATAATAATGAGCATATTAACCGAAAAACATCTTGCCTATAACACAAACACCTTTCATTGGCTTAGATTGCCGAGAAATCCCAATATAGTTTTTAAGAAATATATAAAGATGATCGAATATTCATAATACCTACTATATTATGTTTCTTATGGGAGAATGAACATTCCTTTTTTTTATAATGCTATTATAATTTAATAACGCTTCCGTTGTATATATCTAAAAGAAAATATTATGTTTATACAAAAACGAATAATTATGTGAATTACTTAATATCAATATAACTAAGAATGAGGAAACAATTTACTACAAGTACCATAAAACTACGTACAATTAGTATAGACGATCATATTTTGTTCTCCTTTTCTATAACAGAAATACGCTAGAACTTTAATTAATAAAGTGCTCGGAGTTAATGGAGTTTTTGATGAACAGTTACGTCTTCGGTCAGATCCCAGGGGTTAATCTGCGTAAATAGCCGTCTATCCTGTTAAATAGTCGTCATCAGCCGATGGCGGAGTGGTTCTTCATTAAGTCGATATCCGGGCTCGCTCACGAAATGTACTCTCGCCAAGATTTACTCTCTAGTAATATTTTTACGTCAGACGATATTTCAGCTCAGTTCTGATAAAATAGTCCTGTTTGTGTCGCTTTTCTATTACAAACATGCGGGTACAAGCAACCGATTAATTGAATTTACTGTTTTATTAATGTTGCAAAAGTGAATAACTGCAATCATATCCAATATCTGTTAGAAAATTATTATTTCCTTTTGAAAATTTTAATTTAAAAAACATAAACCACTCTATTGGGTTCTAGCCCATACTTGCATTTTAGGGTTCCGTACTAGAAAACTGGACCCTATTACTAAACTTCTACTGTCCGCCCGTCCATCCATTCGTCTGTCTGTCTGTCCTTTAAAGAAAGGGCTTTATTTTGGAACTGGAAAAGGAATTTCAGTAAATTGCCATACAAAATATATAATAACAACCAAAAAGTTAAAAATAAAACGGTGATCTACCCATACAGCCTTTGACCACTATCTCACTTGATGATAAGTGGTGATGTGGTGGAATATGCTGATCAAGCTTGCCTGAAATTACTGGCCCTCAAGAACAGCAGCCGAAACACACCGTTAGGTGCTTGGCGACTGTTTTTTTTACTTCAGGGTAATAGCTAGCCATGCGGGCATTCGCAAAAGGTCCTACTACCATTCTATAACGACTGCCATCTTATGACAACAAGTAGGCTTAGCGGTTAGAGGATACCGCGGCTATAGGAGTGGATGGTGAGGGTTCGAAACCCGCACATAACTATAATTTTTTCTCATTGTAATTTTGTAATATTATCCGCAAAGCATGCATCATTGCAAATTTAAAAATATCAAAGTAATAGTAGTAGATGGTAGTAGTTCATTTTTATTCAAGTTTGGCTGAAAAATGTACATAAATTAGACAATAACAGCATGTATTGACAGCTTCAGTGAAGAAGTTTACAAAAATATTACACGGGTCGCTATAACAATAAAAGCAACGTTAATATCCCTATTCCTAGGCCTTCTTTTATTGTTCTGGAATTGTTTTGCTCAGCTGCCGATAAAGTGAGATTAAGGTAAAACCGTTTCATGGACATTAACGAGAACAAAACCTTTTTCTTCGTATAACTGCTCTGCGTAATTGCTTCGAGTTATACAAATAATTTAAGCCCTAAGCTAGTAGGTACACGTGATACAAACAAATGAATGCGGTTTATATAAACTAAAAATTGTCGACGACGTGGCTCCATAGAACGAACCTATTAATATATGTAGTTTCAGACTTGCCCCTGCTAACTCGGTTTAATAAATCCCTTAACATAGATCCCATAGCACAGACGTAGCAATCAGAAAATCTCATTTATTAAAAACGCCACCGAATAGCAGTAACTTATAATTATCATTATCAGCCGGAAGACGTCCACTGTTCAACAAATGCCCTGCCCATTGAACGTCACAAAGAACGCGACTATTAGCCGCTTGTGACCATTGGCCCGCGACGTTTACGATGTCGCCAGTACACCTAGCGGGGTGCCTACCAATTCTTCGACTACAGGTGTAATGTGCTTACCACTTAAGAACCTGTCTTCCCAATCGGTTATTATTTGTCGAGCAAAGTAGCCCGCCCATTGGAGTTTTGAATCAATTCGGAAACGTTTTAGGGATGGTAAAGATCGAAGTATGATTTGATCACTAAACGTTTGCGGTACAAAATAGATGGACATGAAATATTGCTGTTAGTCTGTGCGCAGTATTGATACTATCTACAAAATTTACGAGCATAATTGGGAAAATTTTCAAGTCTAGTACTCCAAAATATAGTCGAAATTCATGTCAAATTCCTGAAAGACCTTACGCACTAGAAACATCGAGGTATATATTATACATTTGTATGACTAATACCTTAATTTTTACTATCTCACTTGTAAGTGATGATTATAATCGAGGTTGGCCAACATGGGGCAGGTTTATAACTACAATAGTAATAAATAAGATATCGAGAAGCACCGGAAAACGTCAGAAGATTTTTTTTTTATGCCTATTCTATGCCTGATATGTTAGCCTTTGACCACTATCTCACCTGATGATAAGTGATGATGTGGTCGAAGGTGTTGTTCAAGCTAACCTAGAATTAGTAGATATGAAAGAGAAAATATTTTTGAGGCTTATCATGGTCCCAGGAGGTTTGTATACTGGAGGTGGGAAGTGAGATGGCCTTGTTAAATTAATTTTGGTAGCAGTCAATGATCTTGCCGGTATTGTTTGAAATGGTGTACAACTAGGAGTTTTTTTTAATGTGATTGTGACGGAACAAGCATGAGGCCCACTTGATGTTAAGCGGATTAACCTCTGCCTATAACAGATGCATTTCGTCATGTGACGAATTTGCCCGTCACATTGAGACATACAGTCGTTAAGTCTCATGTGCCTGTAATTTTTCTGGCTCTCCAGGACTGTGCTGGAACACACTGTTAAGTGCTTGGTGACAGATTTTCTACTTGAGGGTGGTAGCTAGCCAGGCAGGCATTCGCAAAATGCCTTACCACCATGCTATAACGACTGCTATCGAAAGACAACAACCGGGACCGACGGTTTAACATGCCCTCCGATGCACGGAAGTGCTCAGTAGTAATGTCACCAGAAGTCACCCATCCAAGTCATGACCGAGGCGGATGTTGATTAACTTTGCTTTTCGGTTAGAACTACACACATATGAAATTAAACAACAAATATATCAGGTACAATCACAGTGCAGTGTTAGTCAAATCACTACATGCAGATGTGATTTCACTTAATTCAAGACAGGCAACTGGTTACTTTCATATTTTGGAAATTATATGGTTAGACAATAAGCAATAAACTAATAGATGAGATGGAAGTCTTACATTTAAAAATATAAGAAAGTTTGTAATAAAAATAGCATAGGCGATCTTAACAAAAATTGAATTTACAATCGGAGTTATCTTTGAAAACAATTTCGTGCTAGTCCATGTAAAAATACCTAAGGAAAGCACTTTTATATGTGTACTAAAGAGAAAATTATAACCAATGAAATGTACTTACTGGAGTATGCAGGTATCCTAAATTAAGATAACCTATTTAAAAAAAACAGCCTGACCCTAAAATTTATAGCCAGTGTCACCCGATATGATGATAGATTCTAACGATACCCCATACAGCCATATGTGTTCAAGTAATTAGAAGTGATGGAGCAAAGAAACTCACATACTCGTTCATACACCTATGAACCTTAAAAACATTACCCTTCCAATGCGCAGTCGTGTATAAGCTCAGCCTTAACCACCCGAACTAATGTTTTGTGAGGGAAATATAAACAACAAGTATAAATTAATTTGGAGTAAAAAATCCGACTGCTAATTATTTATTTTCGTTAAACATTCCATTTAAATTAAAACTGCAAGTTATTATATATGTATGGAATCGTTTTTTAAAGACCTTCATTATGATACACTTGATGAGTTTGGAAGAAATAAATACATTTTTTCTCAAAATATGACGTCTAAAATCCGCCAGATTGTTTTTAATTTTTGTATGGACTTAGTGGCGCTTGCGCTATCAAGACGAATCTAATGATATCACATACATTAAAATTGGTTAAGCCGTTTAGGAGTTATGGTCGAATAAAGAAACTGTAAGTTTCTGTATTCTACCATAGCTCATACATGAACCCTACATACATACATGAACCCTGAAATCATAACACTTTTTTTTGGCAGTCGTGTAAAAAACGTAACTCCTAAGTTGGTAATAAATGATCAAGTTTTTCGTCAGAATATTCAGTGGATAAATAATTTTAAACGGTCGTACTCCCACGTATTCCATACATGATTTTTATATCTCAAAAAATAACGAAATATAAGACAAAAAGGAAAATCCTTAAAAGTCACGCTTAGATTAATTGAACTTGACAGAAAATCGGGAAGGTGTGATCATTGAGGGGTGCTTGGTCAGGATACCTCCTCGTGCGCTTGAATGCTGCTGGTCTCTTACGGATGCCTTTTATCCGGGGAGTACAGCAGTGTTTGGGCCGGTGCACCCTGGGCAGCAGTCAATAACTTCTCTATATGGGATCTTGTTGGCTGCTGGCTAAAATCCGGACGCGTAGGTGCTCTCCGCGTGTCCCTATGAAGGTAGCATAGGGCACAGTGGACGAGCAGGTGGTTCATCCGCGGAGTGGGGGTCCCGTGAAGGGACAGCGGACCCGTAGGGTCGCAGGAAGGCCGGCCTGCAAGGCCAGCGGCACGACAGGTTTTCCCCTGTCGTGCGCCGAGGAGGAGCGACGTCGCTTTTGACGGTGGGCGCGGCAGGGAGGGTCAACTCGGCCACCCTGTCGGGCAACCCTGGTGGAGCAGCTGCCTTTCGGCAGCTGCAGCGGACCTTCGGGTCGTGGGATGGCCAGTCTGCAAGGCCGGCGGCGCGGCAGGGAGGGTCAACTCGGCCACCTTGTCGGGCACACTTTTGGACGGCAGTCGCCCAACAGCAGCTGCAGCGGACCTTCGGGTCGTGGGATGGCGGGCCTTCAAGGCTCGTGGCGCGGCAGGGAAGGTCAACTCGGCCACCCTGTCGGGCATCATGCGTCTCCGAATCCTACGGTTTCGGTGCCCGCCTATGGGATGCATGGCTGGGGGGAACCCGGTCGCGAGGGCACCAAAAAGGGGACCTCACCCCTTCAAAAAGGAACATACAAACATGGAACCACAAGCGCTTGTAAAAAATCCCCAGGTGGGTAAATCCCACCCTTCGAAAGAAGGCTGCCCCACCGTATCTGGGGGGGGGCAACAACCGCTTCGCGGGCTCTGGCCCGCGCACCGACGAAAATGGCATGGAAAATGGCACCGACAACGATTCTGCAACAAACGAACAACATGGCAAGTCAATGGACCTGAGAAAAGAGGAGACAGCTGGTGTCTCTTCTGCGTCTCAAGCGGGCGCAGAGGTGACCCCACTGCATAAGATGCTTCGGATCCCGTCTCCGAATTTATCGGAGGCAGAGTCCCACGCTATGACATGGGAGACTGTGTCGTCACGCGGCTCCCAAAAGAGAAGAAAAAGACGGCTGGATGAAGACGATGGGAACCTTAGCGACCCCATGCCGTCACCTAAGGTCGCAACCGCACGGCGCGGTAAAGGACGCGGCAGGGGAAGGCCACCCACGACCGGCCAGTATGTCGGCCTGGCAAAAGCCAAGGCTGAGTTAAACCGGGCGCGGGAGCAGGAGCTGCGGCTACTCGCCGAAAAGGAGTTAGCGGAGGAGCTGCAGCAGAGGAGAGCGGCGTCAACGGCCGCCCAGTTTTTGAAGGTGCCGGAGCCTCCGGCTACCAGTCTGAGGCTGGGCGACTGTGATGCCGCTCACCTGGAGAAGATCCTCCTGGATTCGGTGGACACTGTATTAACGGTGGCCACCAAGTCCAAGAATTTGAAGGGCACGAGCGTGAAGGCCCTAAAGGACGCCGCGATGACCATCAAAGCGTCCTTCCAGGAATTGCGGGCCCGCTCAATACCCGAGGAGATGGCCTTGCTTGTCAAGGCCAACCAGCAGTTGGCGGCGGAGCTAAAGGAGCTCCGACGCCAAATGGAAGAAATGCGGTCGGCTCGGGTGGCAGCGCCAGCGGCTCAGCCCCCTACGCCCCTCATGAGCGACGAAGCAATGCGGAAGGTCATGGTGCAGGTGGGCACCATGATCAACGCCCGTTTCGAAGGCCTAGAAGAGCGTTTGCTGCCTGCTTAAACCCTCAGACCCCCTCTCGCTGTAGATCTGCGAAGGCTGTCTGAGGTGCAACCGGCAGCGACCACGAGTCGCGGTGCTGCCCCGGAGAACACCCCGGGGCAGAAGAAGAAGCCCGGCTCTATGGTGCAACCGGTCACGGCCACGAGTCACTGTGTCGCCTCGGAGAACACTCCGGGGAAAAAGAAGAAGGCTGGTCCTAAATCTCAGCCTAAGGGTGCGAAGGGCCCCGTCGTACTGCCTGCCCCTGCCCCTGCCCCGGCTCCTCTGACCGAGGCATGGCACGTGGTGACCAGACGCGGCCTGGACAAACGAAGGGACAGGGGAGTGACAACGGTTCAGGCGGGACCCAAGGAGAAGAGGCCTGCTCACCCGGCACCAAAACCGAATCCGGTACCGTCTACACCAACGCCCAAGAAGAATTCCCCGCCCAAAACCAAGGGCGCAACCAAACTCCGCTCCCCTAGGACCGCAGCTGTGGTTATCACGCTGCAACCGGAGGCGTTGGAGAAAGGAGTGTCATACGCTGACGTCTTGGGAGAGGCCAAGGCGAAGATCAAGCTCGGAGAGCTGGGTCTGCCGCCGTTAAACATCCGGACGGCGGCCACTGGGGCACGGATCCTCGAGATTCCTGGTGCGGACAATGCCACGAAAGCGAATGTCCTCGCGGGGAAACTCGAGGAGGTATTTGAAGGGCGAACTGAAGTTAAAATCAGCAGGCCGACCACCACAGCCGACTTGACAATCACCGGTCTGGATGACTCGGCCACCTCGGAGGAGTTGATGCATGCTCTGGCAGCCCTGGGCGAGTGCCCCGCGGTGACAGTAGCTGTCGGGCCGATACGTCGGGGACCAGCGGGGGCAGCTGGCGTTTGTGCGCTGCCCCGTCTCCGCTGCGAAGAAGATTGCGGCCAATGGGCGCGTCTTGGTGGGCTGGGTGGCGGCGCGGGTCGGCATCCTCGACCCAAGGCCGCGCCGCTGCTTCCGTTGCCTGTCGTTGGGCCACGTGGCGGCCCAATGCAAGGCAGAGATAGACCGCAGCGACGAGTGCTATCGCTGCGGTCAGAAGGCTCACAAGGCCCGGGACTGTTCCGCTGCCCCCCACTGCTCACTCTGCGCAGCTGCGGGTAAGTCGGCGGACCACCTCTCCGGGGGCAAGGCATGCGCCAAGCCCCCGGCAAAGTCAGGGGCTCGGAGAAAGACCGTCGCGACTGAGGCCGAGGCCCAACCGCGACCGTCTCCCCCTAACAAAGGGCGGGCTGACTGCATGGAGGTGGGTTAGTATGGCCCTAACCTTCCTCCAGGCGAACATCAACCACTCCGCCCGCGCTCAGGATTTACTCCTGCAGTGCATGGCGGAGCGGTCGATTAAAGTGGCGGCGGTTTCCGAGCCGTACTCGGTCCCACTCAGGAGTGACTGGGTGGGGGACCTTGACGGTTTGGCGGCAATCGTCACCCAGTCGCCAGCTCGATCCCCTCCTCTTGTGGTGGCAACGAGGGGTAGGGGTTTTGTAGCGGCAGGAGTGGGCCCTGTCGTCGTCATAAGTGTCTATCACTCCCCGAACAGACCCCGACACGAACTGGAGGCTCTTCTCGGTGAGGTGGGGACCTTTATAGGTCAGACCCGCCCACGCCCTGTGATCGTCATGGGAGACCTCAACGCCAAATCCGTGGCGTGGGGGTCCCCTTCGACCTTTCCGCGGGGCGTCACAGTGTTGGAGTGGCTGGCCGAGGTGGGCCTCTGTGTTGTGAACACGGGGAGTGAAAACACCTGTGTCCGCCAATGGGGTGGATCAATCGTCGACGTGACATTTGCCACCCCAGACCTCGCCTGCCAAATTCGCGACTGGCAGGTGTTGGTGGACGAAGAGACGCTTTCCGACCACCGGTATATCCGGTTTAGCGTCTCCCCGTCCTCGGCGGACACGGCTAGGGAGGAAACCGGTGAGATCGGTCCGCGATGGGCCTTGAAGCGTCTCGACGCCAAGTTGTTGCAGGAGGCGGCCCTCGTCGAAGCGTGGAATGGCACTCCTCAGGAGGGTGACCCCGTAGACGTGGATGCGTTGGCGGATGGATTGTGTACGGCGTTGTCGCGTATCTGCGACGCCGCGATGCCGCGTGCGGCAGCCCCGCGGTCCAGACGCCAGGTCTACTGGTGGTCAGAGGAGATTGCCGAACTCCGAAGACGCTGCGTGAGGAGGCGCCGCCGATACCAGCGGTATCGTAGGCGAAGGCGACAGGAGACGGAGGTGTCCGAGTCTCTGTATGCTGCCTACCGAGACGCTTCGAGGGTCCTACGCGTGGCCATTGACGAGGCGAAGCGGAGATCCTGGCAGAAGCTGCTGGAAGGGCTGGAGCGCGATCCGTGGGGCCGCCCATATCATTGGGCGCGGCAGAAGCTGCGCCCATGGGCTCCCCCCGTGACTGCCTCGCTCCAACCGGCTGTTCTCCAGAGGGTGGTGGGAGGGCTGTTCCCCGGTCCTCCGGGAGACGATTTCTCACCACCTTTCGCCGTTCCCTCGTCGACCGGTCTCGCCGAGGTGGAGGAGGAGGAGCCAGCCCAGGTTTCCGAAGGGGAACTGGGCGCAGCAGTGCTCAGGATGAGGGCCAAGAACACGGCACCCGGGCCAGACGGCATACCGGGTCGTGTGTGGGCTCTTTCCTTGGAGCACCTCGCGCCCGCTCTCAAAGCCCTGTTTGACAGGTGCCTTCAGGAGGGGAAGTTCCCCAGGAGATGGAGGAGGGGCAGACTCGTCCTCATCAGGAAGGAGGGACGTCCCGCGGACGAGCCTTCGGGCTATCGTCCGATTGTGCTGCTTGACGAGGCGGGAAAGCTATTGGAGAGGGTGATCGCCGCCCGCCTCGTCAAGCATCTCGAGACGTCCGGACCGGACTTGGCGCCCACCCAGTTCGGGTTCCGGAGAGGTCGCTCGACGCTGGACGCCATCTCCCACGTCCGCGATCTCTCCGAGGAGGCGTGCTCCAGTGGCGGCGTGATGTTGGCGGTATCTTTAGACATCGCCAACGCCTTCAACACGCTGCCCTGGACCACGATACTCGGTGGTCTGGAGTACCACCGAGTGCCGCAGTACCTGCGCCGACTCGTCGAGGACTACCTCTCCTATAGAGAGGTGGTCTTCCCTACGGCGAATGGGGTGGGTCGAAGCCCCATGGCACGCGGCGTCCCTCAGGGGTCAGTTTTAGGGCCCCTGTTGTGGAACGTCGGGTACGATTGGGCCCTCCGAGGCCGTGGTCTTCATGGCGTCGGCGTCGTTTGTTACGCCGACGACACGCTCGTCACCGCCCGGGGCGGTACCTACAGGGAGGCGGCAATCCTCGCCACGGCCGGAGTCGCGATGGTCGTGGCCAGGATCAGAAGGCTGGGTCTGGAGGTGGCGCTCCACAAGTCGGAGGCCATTTGTTTTCATGGTCGCCGGCGGGCGCCGCCTGCAGACTCATCCATAGTGGTGGGGGGAACTTCCATCCCCGTCAGGACGACGCTGAAGTATCTCGGCGTCGTCCTTGATAGCCGATGGAGATTCGAGGCGCACATGCGGCGACTGTCCCCCAAACTGTTGGGGGCAGCTGGCGCCCTGAGCCGCCTCCTTCCCAACATTGGGGGTGGAGAGGGCAGCTGCCGCCGCCTCTATACAGCGGTGGTAAGCTCGATGGCCCTATACGGAGCCCCCATTTGGTCCGGGGGGCTCAATCGGCGGGAGACCGCCCTGCTGATTGCAGCCCAACGGATCATGGCGGTGAGAGTTTGCTGGGGATACCGGACAATCTCTCACGAGATGGCTTGCGCCCTCGCCGGCCTGCTCCCTTGGGACCTTGAGGCCGAAGTCTTGGCCTCAGTCTACCGCCGTAGAGTGCGTGCGCGGGAGCGGGACGAGCGACCGGCGCCGCGGGAGCTAGCGCAATGGCGCAACAACGCCAGGGCGGCGGCTCTCGCGAGGTGGGAGGAACGGCTCCTCGATGGGTCCATTCAGAGGGGGAATAGCAGTCGACGACTCCTCGATGCTATTCAGCCCGTTCTTCGAGAGTGGATCGATCGGAGACATGGGAGGCTCTCATTTAGGCTGACGCAGGTGCTCTCGGGACATGGTTGTTTCGGGAGTTACCTGCATCGCATCGCCCGAAGAGAAGCCTCCCCAGCATGCCATCAGTGCGGCTACGCGGTAGACACCGCCCAGCACGCACTGGAGGCATGCCCAGGAGGAGCTGAACCGCGACAGGCTCTGGTCGCGGTCGTGGGGGGGGACCTCTCATTGCCGACCATCCTCGCCGGGATGGTCGCCGATGAGAGATGTTGGGAGGCTGTAACCTCCTTTTGCGAGATTATTGTCTCGCAGAGGGAGGCGGCGGAGCGGGAGAGGGAGAGAAACCCTCTCTCTCTTCCGCTCCGGAGAGCGCGGACACGGAGACGGGCTAACCGAGCCCGCACTCCGTCTCCGCTGAGAGGGCCTGGGCCGTCGGATGCGGGGGCATCCGGCACCCCTCAGAGATAGGTCCTCTCGCGATGTTGATGCCCCCTTCGTGTTCGGGGGGCATCACACGAGGTGGAGGGGTGTTCCTTTTGACACCCCTCACCGAGGAGGGCCCGCCACTTTACAGCGGGCAGCGGCGTCGACGGGGGCTGCGGTAGAATACTAGCGGTCCCGCGCCCCCCGTCATCAGTCGAAGACGTCGGAACACCGTGGGGTTTTAGACGGTATGGGCGCCTTTAGCTGAGCCCGTCATATCCCGCCCGCTCCCCCAGCAGGCGGGAATGCGTAACAGCATTTCCCCACGTAAAAAAAAAAAAAAAAAAAAGGTGTGATCATTGAAAGATTGCGTACGGGAAGTCTTCTTACTTACACATATATATATATATATATATATATATATATACATACATGCTTTACTATCTATTGTTATTTAATATTTGTATTGTGAGAGAAAATATTAAAGGGTAACAGTAAGCACTACTACTTTTACTTACGTAATATTTTGCTGGTAAATAGTGTTTACGACGGTATAATATCATAACAGTATACGATGGAAAAATAAAATAACCGTCAAGAGTTCAAGTAGACAGTAATAACGGCATTTAGTGAAGTAGCGAGCAGCTAGGTGTACTCGCCGTCTTCTTGCCCTTTGTCCTGCTTCAACTTTGCAGTAGTCTGCGGACGTACTCTCCATATGAATATTATTTACATACATAAAGTTATTTGGAAGCTAGCACGGCTATCGGGGTGGATGGCGAGGGTTCAAATCCCGCTCATGACTATAGACTATAGAAGATCGAAAATCACTTTTACAAAATATTTGTTCACCACATTTTTGTCCCGGCTGGGAATCAAACTCGAGTGCTCAGATTTCGATCCGATACCTTCAGATTGTATTACTAAAACCATCAAAGGGGACGGTGCGTGTACGATTGTAGCACAAAGTTTCAGCTCAAACGAGTATGCTCCGGTGGCCGAGTGGAGGAGACATCCGGCGTGAAACAGCGGACGTAGGTTTGCCTATATGTCGTATCCAACCTACATGAATAGTAACCGAAAAGAGTTATTTTATTTATATCGTTACCTGGCTAGGTTATAACTTTTATTTCGAAATGAGATTTCACAAATACCTCAATACTTCCGGCATTCTGAACGACCATCTTAAAGAAATTTAAGGGGAACATGCACACCATTTTGGAGCTTGTCACGGAAAATAATATAATATACATTCAATCTCAATCTTCGCTGCGCGTGGCGACTACGATCTTTTGTTTGTCATAAAGCGCGAAAATTGCAGAAAATAATATTCTAAACGGTTTTCAGACTTTAAAATTTCCAACACGGATTTGTTAAGAAATTCCTAACCGTTGAATAGAAGTACCAGCAAATAATCTGCAACAGCTGCATTTCTAATTTTTCTACCTAGTAATCAGTGATTGGAGTAGGTACTTATAGCTTTTGTTAGTACTTACATGCATGTTTTTATAGTATGGACGACATGCCTGATTACCCTGAATTTTCATAGGGTTGATATCATTTTCATTTTTAGAAGTACTCTGATTCATAATCATTTTTAGAAGTACTTTGTGTTGTTACTCAAAATCACAATACAATAGCAAACACGACATGTGCACTCTTCGCACCCGATAGTGAGCTATACTATTGTTACAAGATAATGGAAAGAGATATAACAAGCGCTGCGCTATCGTCTTCTTCATTATATTTACTACGTTGCATAGAATTAGCCCAAACTTATACTCATGTCCCGTGGGGAGCCGGACTAGAATGTTCCCCCATTGCTACCTGTGGATGCCGTAAGAAGCGACTAACTGATTCCCACAGAAAATAGAAAGCAATTTTCAATCTCTATGCTGATACCTTATACTGCTATATATCCGTAAGAAGCTTGAAAAGCGTGGGGATTATGGCAAACCCCCCCTTAACGGGGAAAGCAGTGGACAAGCCGGCTAATACAGTACAGTACAGTATGCTCATAGTTTCAGAATATCAAACAACCTCTAACTGGGCTAATACTTGGAAACGTCCCGAGTAAACATATAGTGTGAGTGATATAAAAAAAATACCGATAGTTTTCTTTAAATACCTAACAAGCTTTAACATGCTGATTTTCTTTATTAAATATCTCGATACATTTAAAATTCCGGGATCCCGGTGCCATGTCTATATTAATGTATAAATGGAGGTATTTGGTCCCAACTAGCTCGCTGTACTCCTATCACTACAAATAATCAATCAGTTATTAAAAAAACCTTCAACATACTTACATAGATTTGTTTGAAATTTCCGCACATAGTTTTTCTGGATCCAAACAATGATTCTCTGAAAAGGAGTTTACCTTCAAAGTGACCGAAGTTAAGGAATCACTCTATTAAATGTGATTTTACTCGGCTTTAATAGTAGTGAAGTTTCATAGCTTTAACTCAGATTTTTCAACATGAGTGTTTAGCGTATATGTGTGGTAGCTTTAAATTCACGTCCGTGGGTAGTAAAGCTTCACACTGCATAAAAATAGTTACACATTATCAGAAAAACACAGCAATTAGTTATTTGTCAAAAAAAAGAAATACTTATAACAACAAATATAGTTATTTGTATGCAACGATATAGTTAAATAAGTTTTTCAGTTGTAACTAACCTATATAAGTAAAAATACACTCTAAAGGAAAGTGCAGGAACATATAATATATCTATAACGAAATTTCAGAATATGATACTGAAATTGTAGAGCTCCGAAGCCAGGAGTATTATACAAAGGATGGACTTATAAACTGTAACGGCCGTGAGAGTAGCTACACTTTAAACACAGGTTGCTAGTTGATTACCTTTTGGTCAAATACACGTCCGTACCTCTCTCCCTATAATTACTACGCTCGCATATATACACACACACACCTACCTGAGCAGGGGAATATCTTAAACAATTGGAAATGGATCCGTCGTCTCTTCCCCACACCTGGCGTTACAAACTTTATTGCGTGCCGTCTTCATTAAATCCTAACCTTTGAACATTGCATAAACTTTCAAAGTTTATTGAGTGTTCACCCGATCCACTTCCTGTTATCACTTGCCTGCTATATTATATGCCTAACATATTATCAAACTTGCTGAATCCGTTAGCATTTTTTGAAACTTACCTACCTCCAAAATATTTTACACCTAGGAAATTGTTTCACATCGACATCAGTACAATATAAGTATTTATTAGTCTTAAGAAGAGGGTTTAATAAAGTATTTTTGTTTAAATGCACTACTCTGTACAACCGAAGAATATATGGACTGAGAGTAAAATATCTCGGTCGGCGAGCGTTATGCAGGTGATGTAAAAACCACTTTGTATTCTAGACGGTACTAGCTGTTTCGTGTTGCGAATTGCGACGCATCCTTAGTAAAAATACTTAGTTTGAAGTTTGGAAAGTCATACAATATAACACTGTTTCAACGTTTTTTCTCTACTTTATTAAATAACTCTGATATTATATTTACTTTTTGTTCATAGGTTAGCCTATAGGCAATAAAAAACACGCTCAACGGGAACGTTGATTCTCTCATCACGATAGCATCAATGTCCTGACAAAATGTACAATATGAAATAGGTAATATGTGACCCACCTTCAGTGGTGTCTAAAGAAAAACATTCCGTACGTATTTGTACTAAGCAGATACTTGCGTTTGTTTCTTTGAAATTATTCCATAAATTTTCTATATTATTTTACGAGGCCTAGAAAAAGAAGAAATTTATTATGTCAAAAACATAATTATCTGATTATTCATTTGGTTTTTCCTGACAGAACTCAAGTAAATTAAGCAATTTTAGCATAACTAAGCATAATACGAGTAATGTTTCTAGAAACGATCAAACTGAATGTGAAGGAGTCAACTTATAGCATAAAACTAATCTGACCAGTTTTGAGAGTCACTAGTATGCACTTCGACTTGGCACACGCACCGCTCAATCCTACCCACTACTTGCATTGTATTATGATATCATTGTTCTTGCCTATCTGTAAGTATTTTATAAGTAGGTACCTACCTACTTTAGTTATTGTCCTACTGCACTACGCAAACATATAATAATTGCAGGCTATTTTGTGTAAAATTGTTAGTAATTGCGAATGTTCTTTTGTATTTTATTGTAGATCTTTCACTATAAATATTATGTTATCTAGTGCCTTGTATTATTAGTAATATGTATAATAAGTTAACACCGCGGGAAGACGTCGGCATCCGGGAAACAGAATATCTTGTCCGGACACCGACACACTATTTATGTTTAAGTACTTTAAATTGAAGAAGAAATAAATATTATTAATTAATAAATTAATAAATAATTACAAATATTTCTCTCGATAGAACAAAAACAACAATACAGGTACATATGTAAGTTCGTTTGGTCAAATTTTGTGTCCTTATCGTAAATCCTATCAAATCTAATTTATTTTTCAATTATTATTTAGCAACCATGATGCAGTGCCTGACTTTTTTCCCGTTTTTGGTAAGCTAATTTTTATATAAATTATTATTGTATAATTCGCTCACGCTTTTTATGTATTGCGGAGATCTGTTGCGCTCCCCACGAAACGATGTTTCTGCGTAATATGTCCTCAGACTTAAATTTTTCAAAGATGATCTCACCTTAATGTTAAATTTCTCATAATGTGGGGGTTACCCCCAAAAGAATACACAGTCACAATTAAAACACTTAGTTTATTCCTTCACAGCTTATGGAGGGACTACATACCACTGAAATCACCACCGTCCACGCCTGACAGTCATTCCAATCCACATGTTGCAGAACACTCTCTTCACCTCTAACCTACCTACCCATAAAGTATTTATTTTATATATACATTTTTATGAAAAAAATATTGTGTTAAATAAATTCTTTCATCAATACATATTATAAAAGATTTAATTTTAAGACGATTGACAGATATCGAATGATCTGAACTTTTTTATTTAAGTGCATCTAATTTGTGGACTATCAGCGAATGGTTTTTAGGTGATTTAAAGGCACTGACCCACTAAATATACCTGGACGATTTAAATACACTAGTCTTTCAAAGAATTCATAGAAGTCGGTCGGAATTTGGCAAAGATATAAAACATGAAGGAAGCATATAAACATTCCACATGTCGAAAATAGCAATTGTTCCCAGCAACAACAGAGTTTTTATTTCACGTTGTGTAAAACAAATAATTTAAATAAATTTCTTTACCTACAGATGTTTAAAGTATTTCTCAATAATACTTAAGTAAAAAATATTGTATGTAATTAAATACAATCATATCGCAAGTGATCTAATTCAACCAGATGAGGTGTTTTAAGTGCACGTTCATGAACTTAAATCATCCAGCCATGTATTTTATATAACTTATTAAAACTGGAAACGCCAATTTATTATTGTGTTTTGAAATTGTGATCTAATTTCTTTTTCTTTTTCGGGATATTGCAATTTAGAACCCTGAAGGAAGAAGAAGATTTTTTAAGGCCATTTTTATTTAAAATTTATACAAAGAAAAACAAATTACGGCATTTGAACGGAAATCACGTTTTTTTACATTTTGTGACTTTTATCACACTTTTGTTTCGCTCAAGAAGACTGCATGGCTTTCGATCTCTGTTGGAGATGGCGTTCCGTTTCCGGCACAATAGCGACTATTTTTCCTCATGCCATAACAAGCAATCCCCTCATATTTTGGCTTTGCCTGCACATTATTTTGTACCGAAATATCGCAAATACACTGTCAATTTATACTCAATAAAATAGAAACACGCATGCATGTAATTTTATTAAATAGATTTATAGATTGGTGCTGGGCAACACGCACCACATATTCAAACCTGATACGCTCGGATAACGAAGTTGTGAAATAAGATTCTACAGCCAGACTAATCTTACAAATATTAAGCGTACTTGTAGACATTTTTACAGAATTATATATTGTATAACAGAATTTTATTCCAAATTAATCGAATTTCATTTATGTTACCTTATAATTATTTAATTTATAAACACTCATCAGCAGGTGGTGCCCGAAAGAAAGCTATACGTAATCTTGTTTAAAGTTTTCGTTCATACATTATGAAATTATGCATTACAAGAGAAGCCTCTATCCTCTAATGTTCCGTAATTAATCAATACAATAAAAACACTCAATTATTCTATTCTAAGCTCCAATCTACTAGGAACCTGTTAGATATTTTCTCAAATTAATTTTTCACTAAAACCTTTGAGAAAGATCTTCGAGCTACGAGAGCTATATCGTGTCGTCGTTATATTGGTGTTGTGTTCTTCAAAGAACTTAGTTATTTTCCCATCGCCTAAACTCTTTTCCTACAAACTATTTACATAATATGAACAATAATATTATTATACGATGATATGATTACATAATATGATGATATGTTTAAGCCCTCCGCTGCATATACGAGTCTCAAACAGAAATAGATCGTTTTCTCCCCTCGATGTACAATGTACTATTCTAAATCTGTGCTATAGAAGTCAAATTGAAATCACATTCGGATAATGCTTAATAGAGAGGAGTTTGCCGCCAGGCAGGCGCTCGCTGAACGAGAATGCGTGCTCATTCCAGCCTATCTGCCGATGAATGAGACTGGACGATGGGAACGTGTTCTCGCATTTCATTTACTGCTCCTCATGAAATATGAATTGGCTGCAGAATAGGTAAACAAAAACTATGTATCGATGAGTTTTGTATGAATTATCATGAGTAATTGTAATATGCAAAGAGGAATATTGCACTGAATATGCTTTACTCATATAATTATTATGCTGTACTGTTAAATTACTAAATTAACCGATTCATATTTCTCATTCTGCGACAGTAATTGTTCCGATTGCACATTAAGAATATTTTATATGAACAAGATCACACCGATTCTTGAGCAGGCACCACCAGCTTCTGTAGATTTATGTCAAATTATAAGAAAATCTAAAACGATTCATTTCTGTCGAAATATGTTCAAGTACGCTTCATATAACTCTTAAGATAGTATGGCTGGAGTTCTTAGATGTTGAACTCGTATTTGTCACATTAATGTGTAGGAACGCCAACAAGTATACCTAAGAACTTGTAAACTAATATCATGACTTCGTTATCGTTATTGTTGCGCATCCGATATAAAATCTGGGCGTTGCTGTGTAACAATATAGAAAATTAATTTAGATATGATGTTTAAGTATGTTCATTTTTTAACGGAATTCAAAAAAAGGAGGAGGTTCTCAATTCGTCTGTACGTTTTTTTTTGTTTCCTCAGAACTCTGGACTGGATGATTTTGAAAATTATTTTTTGTTTGAGTGGTGATGCTTGTCGTTTGATCCCATTGTAAATTTCATCAAAGTCATTCAAGCCGTTTTTGAGTTACACTAAAATACCTGAAAAATAATTACCTATCTTGATGATATAGTCGTTAACAATGTATGTAGCAAAAAGTCCCGTAAGGTCACTAAAATGTGTGTTTTTTTTGTAAGAAATGGAACACACACTTTTGAGTGTCTTCAACATCCAAAAGTGTGAAATAACTTATCAAAGTTGGTACCATGCACACCGTATTGCGGTAATAGGTACTTTTGAACTATCATGGTGCCGACTTCAACAAGTTAAACACTTTTGGATGTTGAAGTCGTTTCCATTCAAAAAAAAATATTTTACTTTATACGCAATTATTGGCTGTATATTTGCAATGTCTTGGTATAAAAATAACGCGTAGTCAAATCTAAACTGAGAGGAGCTACTGCTCATCATAGCAAGAGGAAAATAGTCGCCGGGAACGGAAGTACGCCATCTCCGACAGGGATTGAAGACCGTACAGGACCCTTACCCCTTGGCTACGTAACCCGACAAGTTACGTTGTAGTTTCAACTTTGACGGCACGTTACAAGCACATTATGTGCATATTTTGAAGTGTCAGAATAAAGCGACTCAATAACAACACCTTCTTCGGTATGGCCTCTGTGGAGTAAATATAAGAGGTAAGATACAAAGTTCCTGTATTATGAAGTGAAAGTAAGTAAAAATTACAGGTTAAAATACTTACGCCGAACCTTCAAATATTTACTTTCACGATTAAGCGATATAAAGGTGAATACTACCATCTATGATTAAAAGACTTTTAAGAGACAAAAGTATCAGCCATAGACAAGTCACCTTGAGGTATACAGAATACCGCTTTGAGATTTTGTATCGAATTAGCGCGTTATCAATCGCGTTTTACTTCACTACTCGTCGTTATAACCTCACGCGTTATTTACAAGGCATTTCTTGTGTGATAGCGAATGAGGGCCGAGTCCTCTTAAACAAAACAAACGTGTGTTCAAAGATATAGATAACAAGACAAAGATTATTAAAAAACTGCCAAAATTATTTTGATTTTCTTTTAATTTGTAATAAAACTGGTTAAATGCGTGTCAGGCCTCGCTTTTTTTAGGTTTGTGAATTGCAAATGCCCGTACAAGAAATAAAAATGGTTTTGATTACTGTTTTAAAACTGCATTAGAAATCGGTGTTTATTTTGTTTGAATAAAAGACATGTTAAATACACATAATACTTGTGTTTTTAAGTAAAAAAATAATTAAGGCTATATGTATTTGTACCGTAGTCAATAAGTTCAAGATGATGACATCTCACATGCTGGTGTATGAGTGCAAAAAAAATTTTTTTTTCCTCAACCTTCTCAAGTATTGGATAGGTAGTAAAAATTTTCTAGTGCAATATCCATTTTCGGGGCAACGTCCTTCACAAAATATATAAATGTCGGGTTCGTATAACTCACTCATCCGATTTACGAGCAAGAAATTCGTGATATACGTTCGGACAGACAGACAGACAGTGGTGTCTCACTAATAGGGTCCGGTTTTCACATTGAGTACTGAATCCTAAAGATGGGTAATAATCCTGCCGATTTAAAAATAGGTTTAAATCAAATCTTTCCGATATTCAGCGATATACAAATCCAAAAGCGAATGAATGTGCCTCTAGCCTCCTACAGGCAGTTTTCGAATGGGGTGATGCCAAGTTGGTCAAATTCAATGCTGCGAAGATGACAGGGATGTGTATTTCAGTACAGTCATTTCGATTGGTCAATCGAAACAATCTTATCCCCACGTCTCCATTCTTTAATCGGAAACAAGACGCAAAGGAATGCGGCATCCGTTCATATATGGCCAATATTTCAAAAATATGCACGAAGATATAGATAAGAGAAATATATGACGATGCTTTAATTCCAGCTTTATGCTGCGTACGGCTGAAATATGCAACACCCTACCAGCATCTCTATTTGCTGATATGTGTTCCTAGTTCATAGTATTTATTGGTATAATTGTATACAGGTCCACTAGATAATAATTTCAATGATACATAAAGGTTTGATTGTTGGAGTTGTAAGTTATAGGTACTTACTACATGGATACATAATAATTACATAAAAATTACGTGGTATAAAAAAGTTTCAGGTTTCATTTACAAACTAGATTATTAAAATATACCTAGGTATATTTAAAAATTAAAGAAATAATCAATTAAATTACAATAAATAATGTCAAAAATGGTAAATAATAATAATAATAAAAATTAAAATCAATTTTATAATTATTTCAAGTCAAAAAATTCTTCAATTGAGTAAAAAGTTTGGTCAATAAGCCAGATCGGAAATCCAGTGAAAAATTAAATCAATCAACGAGATGACCCTTCCAAACTCCGATTCAATCATTGAAATATTCAGATGCCAACTGAACCCATCAAACGATTTTTCTCCCAATATAACTCACAAAGTTCAACGTTCACATTTTTACTTCTGTTCTGGTGCTTTTGAGACTCGTACCTTCCTACCCGTACATAGCCGCTATTTGTCCACTATAGACTTCCGGTCCATTAGTTAATTCGTTTTTATATCTTGTTCGCCCAGTAAATGTAATATGTAATATATTATATGTATATATATATATATATGCGTATGTAAATATCTATGTTTTTTGTACCTATATATTATTGGTGTAGGTTTATGTTTATCGTTTTACATGTATATTTGTATACATATAGCACATGCTTTAAATTCAGAAATTATAGTTAATTTATTGTTTATTTTTTATTTGTTTACTACACCCCTTTATAATCGGTTTTACAGATCCTCTCCATCCAAAGGTGCCCTAGAAGAGATTGCTTTCAGCAATAGGGCCGCCCATTGTAACACTATAAATTTGAATTGTAATTTTTATCTCTTTCATATATGTGGTGTGACAATAAAGTATTATCTATCTAATTGCAATTGTTACAGTGCCCAGTAAATATTACTGTTGTGTACTTACCAAGAAGGATTCTTGTTAAAGAGACCTGCCAGGTAAAGCCTATAAAGGGATAAAGGTAGGATCATAATGATCTTACTGGGTCAAAATTTGTATTTCTCTTTTCCTGTCCATATCCCATGCTGTGGGATCGCAAAGTTATATAGATGAAAAACGGTTTAATTTATATTTAACTAGCTTTCCGGCCGCGGCTCCGCCCGCGCGTATGTCGGTTATCGCGCATAAACATTAACCTCTTTTTGCGCAGTCGGATAAAAACTATCCTATATTTTTTCCCGGGTCTCAAACTATCTCCATACCAAATTCATTCAAATCGGTCCAGTAGTTTTGGCGTGAAAGCGGAACAGACAGACAGACAGACAGACAGACAGAGTTACTTTTGCAATTTTAATATTAGTACTGATTTACTTAAAAAATACTACAAAGGGTAGGCAGTTTTATTATATTTTACTGAAAAATAATTTATGTCACGTATTATGTGATTAGTTATTTCAGTTCACAATTCACATAGAAATAATGATTAAAACGTAACAAAACCTATTTAGAATAGTACTAGATACCACAGTGCTTATACGAGTATCTGCGCCCTCATTATACATTTCAAAGAACAGCATTGAAGATCATTCACGTTTTTCGTTAAGTATGCAGGCTTATAGCAATAATAGAAACAATCAATATTTTTTTATTTTTTTATCGTTATGTCAAGCGTCGCGCATCGATAGACAGTGATGGGTCGACGCCCGCGCCGGCTCAATAATACATAACCGCAACTTTGCGTTTGTTCTTTTGTATCTGTATTGGTGTTGTTAATGCTGTCTAATAAATATAACATTGTGCCAAACAATTTTTAACAGTGCCAAAAGATGCATAAATAAGTGTAAGGAGAGACGACAAAATTCCTATATGTCAAGCAAAAGCGGTTTCAATTGTTGACACCCTTAATTGAAATCTTTCCGAGTACCGAATCGGTCATGGTTTAAAATATATTTTTCCATCGGGAAACATACAAATGGGTACCTAATCATTTAGATTACTTATATATAATCAAAAGCAATATATATGTATACCTACCTCCTGACTAGCTTTGATTAGTTAGTTGAATAGTAATATTCACCCGCGTAGGCAATGATTCTCTCTGGTATTCTTTTGCATTATTTATACGTAATATAAAATGTTAACCTCACCTCAAAATCAATATGAATATCTAAAATGTAATAAATAAACCAGTACCTAAAATTGTTCATTGGCTTCATAGCTTCAATATTATGAAGAAAGCCAGCGAAACCTTAACTTTTGCTCGGCCAACATCCATCCATACATTCTCAACTCCATCGAAATGTATATCCTCAGTCTAACTATTTACAAAAAAATCTCGTTGCAACTGTAAGCGGATTGTGAAAATAAACCTATGCCCCGAACAATGAAAAAGCTGACTGGTGGCCATTAGTGGGCTCGTTAATAGGGGATGGAACGCCAAATTAATAATTACCTCACAATGCATAGCTCCAACCCTTCAGACATGTTCTGACTGTATACCAGTAAATATTAACTATCTATTTATTTAACAGAAGGCAAAAACTTAAACACAGTTATGTGTAAATTTAAATATCTTTCTGAATAGAGTGGCAAGCTAAATTTTAAGAATTAAGAACATAAAACCTACTGGGTTAAATTACTAAATAAATATTATAAACAAAGCTTAACAAAAACATTAAGAAATCACATAAGTAAAACAATAATATTTGGTCACTTGACTTGTTAGCAAAAGACTAAGAAAGAGGGTAGACCGTTTCGTCTGCTCGTGATTTGTGTCAACCGCTCGTCTTTCCAGTCACCCCGCGATCATGATGCACTGACTGCATCGAAAAATCGGGAGCTCAAAAATAAAAATCGCCACGGTACAAATCCCGTAAGTGATAAAAATATTTATTTGCAACAAGTAATTTACTTACTTCAGAGATGAAAGTCGGTTCAGTATGGAATAAAAGAACTAAAATAGTTTAAAATGTAAAATCAAAATTGTGAAATATTTGGCATGAAGCTGTTAAAAAAAAACTGTGTTTAAAATGTCAAACGTTATTAAGTAATATTATAACATTGGGCTAAATTAAGAGTTTCCTAGTGAGATTATTTATGAATGAGCATAGCTGGAAGCAATTAGTGCACCTTATTAACATTGGACTTGGTGACTATGTTTCAAACATTACTTTTTATAATTTTATAAATCCATGCTATGTAAGCATTTTGAGTATAACATATATATGTCATGAAGCCGCGCTGGTTTAGGTTTTGGGTTCAATGGTGTTTTAAGTGCACAGTAAATATAATCTATTTTGTACCTAACTTGTGGCCAATCAACATTAAAATCATGAAACTTGTTTGTAATTTTTTAGTTCACTTTTTGGTACAGCAGTCGTGTTTTTTAATTTTTAAATTATTTCTTTTTATTTCTTACCTTTTAGTGATAAAAAAATATTTTTGCAAACGCATAATGTGCCCCGAACGTTTTTTTTTTTAATTAATATCCCGCAAAGGATAACGCGAAATATATTTTTTTATGATTAATTTATTATTGATGATATCTCTGAGGTATTTCAGTTCTTGCAGAGACTTTTTGTCATGGGGCTCGTTGATAAGCTTTCGTGGATCTTAAACACTAATTCTTCTAGCTGTCTGACGCGACTAAGAGCGACATAAACTTTCATCATCATCATCATCAGCTGGAAGACGTCCACTGTTGAACAAAAGCTTCCCCCATAGAACGCCACAAACAGTGGCTATTAGCCGCTTTTAACCATTGGCTACCCGCGACTTTTATGATATCGTCAGTCCATCTAGTGGGGCGCCTACCATCTCTACGTCTTTTGGTGTACCGTGGTACCCACTCGATAACCTTTCTTCCCCATCGGTTATCAGTTCGTCGAGCAATGTGGCCCCGCCCATTGCCACTTCAACTACCAAATTCTGAAAGCTATGTTGGTGACTTTGGTTCTTTGGCGAATATCCACGTTCCGGATTTTATCGCGCAAAGAAACTCCGAGCATAGCTATCTCCATGGCTCGTTGAGTGACTCTGAGCTTGTCCATAAGGGCTACGGTTAAGGTCCACGTCTCGGTGCCATATGTCATCACTGGGAATACACACTGGTTGACGACTTTGGTCATTAGGCTCTGCGGGATCTTTGACGTGAAAATGCCGCGTAACTTCCCGAACGCTGCTCATCCGAGTTAGGTACTTCGGGTGTCATCTTTCTCGAAGTTGCACCTACCTAACTGGACAGTCTGTCCCAGGTAAATTACATATACTTTGCCCCTTGGCCAAGATTTTAGCGCCTAGATCCACGACGGCTCTGTCCAGTGTCGTTCCTTGCAGGTTGTGCACTGTCACAGCCCAACATAATATCAGTGGTAGCATGTGCCACTCGACTTTATTTTGACCCCGTAAAGCGTCAAATTCAACAGCGCTAGGCTCAATTTTGACACCCAAACTGACTGTGTTGCCACGTATCAATTTGTCATTGAACTCAACGAAGACGACTTGCGGTAACTCTCCCGATTACGACGTAGCGCTGGCCATACGAATTTTCGGATGACCCTCATAGCGCCATTAACCAAGCCGTGTCCAAAGTTAATATTTTTTCCGCAACATTACTCTAGAACCAATACTCACTTTTAAGAATGGAACAATATCACCTCATTTATTGGGGTCAGAAGTATAAATTCGGGTTTTGGCCGCTGTTCATAGGTTTTGGCTTCTACAAACGTATCTGAGGCTACCACGTCACACATCCGGCAAATTTTGGCGAGTTCGGTGGTCATCGTATGATTTTAATTTGGTAGTTTGAGTCATCCACCTGTCTTGTCGTGGGAAACTTTCGCACCCACTCGCCATCTGGTCCAGGAAGTGGTACTCTACAATGATCCAGGATTTCAAGTTGCTGTATGGTGAGATGACCAACCCTTAAACTATTCAAAATATAGACAAATGTGCTGTCGTCTGCTTGCCTCATATTCTGTGGCAGTTCTTCGCAGAAGCTATATAACGCCCATAAATCCATTTCAGCACTTAAATTTGGCGGTTGTTTAAAGCAGTAGTATGCAATAAATGATTCTGATTCTGATTCAGCATGCTCCGCTAACAGATTTAGCTACTAGTGAAAGCCGCATCAAGTCACTAAACAGCAAAATGTTAACAATGCCAAAATAAGCATTTCTTCTAGTTGTGTATGAAATTTCGTCAATAATAAGCCATTTTATACTATTCCACTTTAGCCTTTCTCTCTGAAGGTCTCTCCGGTCAAAAGACGCATGGTCTCTGTCCTGCTGCATGCCAGTGATTTATTTATTTGTTGTTACAAGAAGCAAGTTTAGAAACGGATATGACAATATTTATTACTCTTGATATTAGTGAACCAATGTATATTGAATACTACTGTTATGTACTAAGCAAGTTCTAGACGATGATAGAATTTTTTTAAAAAATTTTCACTATTTTTTTTTGTTTTCTTTTAATTTCATGAAGTGTGGCTCCCTCTTTAATTTTTTTAAAACTTTCGCTAGCCTATGTTACCCGGAATAACTTAATGCTTCTAATGATATCATATACATCAAAATCGGTTAAGCCGTTACGAAGTTATGGTGGAATAAAGAAACTCACAAACATACATACATACATGAACCCTGAAAACATAAGTCTCCTTTTTTTGGGCAGTCGTGTAAAAAATAAAATGATTATTATCAGTTTCGACTGCTACATTCATTCTGCTAAGTATATTGCAATAGTGTATGTGAGGCACCATCCATGGAATCTAACAAAGTTTGCACTGTGTTGCGCAACCTAATAGCTCAACGAGGTATTTCGTGTGTTGAGGTTCCTGTAAGCCCGTATCTGAAACAAAGTTGCCAAACATTTAAGCTCACGTTTCCAAGTTCTTGTCATCGCATCAGGGTACACTATTTCGGGAAATTAATATACTAAGTACTTGCGTGGTAGAAAGTTATACTGGGTAAATATTACAAAAGTAAAACGAATAAAACGAACCTCAATCCTAAATAGTCTTGGAACAATCTGAAACAATGAGATCAGTGTCTTTCGCTTTATCTCCAGTTTTCATTGAAGCTCACGGTATATTTATTTACGGAGAATGTTTTGTACATTAAATTCCACTACAATTGAGAAGCTTGGAAAACCTCTAGAGCTCATTAAAGCTTACGACATTTTTACAAACAGTTGAGATGATTTTATCCGAACTGAAATTTCTTTATTAAAGTACTATCCAAATAATTAATTTAATTAGAGATTAAGGTTTAAAGAACTTTATTTCTCATAACAACAAATGTTCACTTAGAATGAGATTCACTTAAATATAATTTAAAAATGAGTCCTCTGGCTTGGTAGGCATTACATATTTAACAAGCTATTTACATAGTTCTTAAGTTTACTGCGATATGCGTTAATACTCTCACATTCTTTCACTTCATTTTATTAAATCGTCGATTAATTAAATCGTCCGAGTTTATTTTCCATAATCAACGATGTGACCATTGCCACCGCTTTATTTAATTAAAAACTCAAACCAAAGAAAGGCAGTTGCAAAACAAAATAGGTAATATCGTTTGCCTTTTTCCCTGCTTTGAAAATGTTGGTTCTTCACTCGATTATATTTAATTGGAAAGGGTCGGACATAAATCGTTTTATTGTTTTGATCCCAGATTACATTACGTATCGATTAGCAAACTTGTCACGTATTCGCGTAATGTAGCTAAAACACTATTAGGTGCTTTACTTAATGTATAGTTCTGATAGAGTGTATAGATATATGTTCGTTGCGTGTTAATGCGTTCACCTTCCTACGGCCTCGGTTTATCAAAGGCTGGATGGTGGTAAAGGGCTTCAGTGGAAATGACGTTTTATTTCGATTTGCGGTTGCACCCACACATACACGCTTCTTGTTCACTACGTGACTCAAATCTCGACTCTAGGACTCACAAATTTATTGGAATTTCTGCCAATAAACAGGATTTTTTTACTGGGTGTTTTCACAGCGTGTACTTAATTTTGTTTATTTTTTGCAAAAACAACTAACTACAGCTTTTCAAATTGATGTCGAAGATCATTTTCATGCAGCACACTTTTTATCAGTGAAGATAATATACATTTTTTTGTATAATAAGTTATATTAAAACCGTAATATAAGGTATATAAAAACGAGAATGTTAAAACGAGAGGCCTTGCAAGAATACAATGTTCATTCAGTACACATAAATGTCTGAGTAAATGAATTTCGCTACCTGTGGTATTAAGTTATCTTGTTATGTGCTTAATAATAAAATATATATAAGGGATTATTGATTATTAGGGATGCCTTTCTATTTTTCTTAGTTTGAATTGATATTGTTTTGGTTTTTACTAATAATTGAGTGGATATTTTTATATTATGTATACAAGTTAGGTACCCTTCTTTGTTCTTTCTTTGCCAAATTAATTATAAATCTACCAACCAACCACAGTTTATTCCAAACTTAATCTGCAACAAATATTACTATGCTAGGAAGAGACTAGTCCACCCACAACACAGGGTATCCTAGTGTGGGGGCTAGAGTGATATATAGACAACTTTGTTAAAAAAAATTATAGTACCTAGTAAGTAAGTACATAGTAAAATATTCTTTGACTATCATTTTATGCAATGTTTTCCTTGATACCTACTTATATTTGTACAACCTACCTAACTTAAATAAGTAAATACGTACCTAATAAGATTATATATATATTTTTAAGTTTTGTCTATGTATGTTTAATATTCACTTTTTTGAACAATAAAAATATTTGTATTTGTATTGTATTTGTATGTCAGGTAAAGCTAGTTATGTATCAAGTCCCTGCTGCTTGGCAGATGCATCAATGCGTTGTTAAGGTTTGTATACAAGTATCTAATTGGTTAACTACTCATGGCTCACCGAAATATTTGCAAAACAAGCGTATACCTCCCTACCCTCCCCTGGAGTAGCAGCCTAGAACAAAGCAACCTATACTTATTAGTGCAGACTTCTAGTTTTCTCAACATTACGTTAACGAGGTCTGTGGTATATAGATTTATAAAATAGTGTTACATTTTAGTCTTATATACCTTATAAATGAACCAGAGAGGGGCACTTTAACTACAGGATGCATGTATTTGATTTCAGTATACTAAGTATATTATGAAGGATATTGAGAAATATTAAGTTTATGATAAGGGTACCTATCTGTCAATGTTATGCATCAAATTTTTATTTTTTACCCTAATTTTCCTTTACTAAGTTTTTATGAGTCAGGTACTATATCCACCCCAAACCTAATCAAAATATCCCAGTCTAATGGACTCATGTAAATTGCATTACAAATTTATCAGTAGTCAGTATCAGTATTATGCATTCGGTAAAACTAAATCTTATGAAAAATAATGTTTTGTTAACAATGACAAAATTCCAACGTTAGTATTCCAACTGTGAAGGCAACGAGGCATGTGGTAGTAAAGATATAATTATCAAAAGACTAAACTAAGTAATGCACTTAGCAAAACATAGATATAAATATAAATAAATCTGAATCACAACCTGCAACAATTTTTTCCATCAATATTATATCAGCAACGGGCGTATCAAGTAACTTAACTTCAATATCCTTGTTTCGATCATAATAAGAACCGGCGATGCTGGAACCCCACGTCTAATAGTATCTGTTGCGTTATTAATGTCCTTATATATCTCCAATTATATCGGCAACCTCGACCCAATAAGGGGAACAATTGTTTACTATCACGCTGAACTGAATTGATACAGTTTCATTAGCAGGTTTGAATGATTATATTATGTCGTTGCACGTTGTATTTGCTACTGGGAATGGGAATCAAATCAAACTGTTTAGAAACGTGTTTGTGAAAGCAGACTTCTTGATTAATTTGATGACGCATACAGCGGAAATATTATAGAACGGTTTACAACAACAACATCAATACCACTTAATTGTTGTTACGTTTATTGCTGTGCTGTTATTTTTACCATAGATTTACAGACTAATTTAACGGCTAACTCATAAGTAGAGATGATTACTACAAATCCGTCCGTCTTCTCGTTTTGCACGTAGTTTACCACATTATAATTTATTGTTATAAATTTTCAAAGGAAACGAGAATGCTCTAAGAAGCCCTAGGCTTATGAAATCATAAAAATTTGTTGATTTTAGGTTTACCTAAATCCTAAATTAAAACTGAATAATATATTACAGACAATATATTATAGAAAATATACACAGAGAGTCGAAAACAAAGGCATTACTTACTTCAATAGGTTTTGCTATATAGCCATAAATTTGTCTAATGTTCGACGGTAGCTAATCTACAGCATGAATAGCTTAAGTTCAGTAGTTAATGACATTAATACTCAAAGAAAGCCGTAAGAGTAATATAAAGTGATGTAAAATGTGTGCTAACAATGTCCGAATGGATTATAATGACAAAAACAAAGTAACTGGCGCAGTTATAGAAATTGCTTGGAAGAATATATATTATTGTCTCCGTCTATTATCATGAATGATTTATTAAATAAGATGAAGGTTTATTGACCATTAATATTTTTCCGTTTAATTGTAGGTATAAAGCTAAAATAACTCATTAGTAAATCTCGGACAATGTTGCCAGCATGCCTGGCACGCTGCAAAATGGTAGTGGGCTGGATCATTTGGACTGCCTGTGAGTCTGCAATGGCTTATAGGTTGTCTAAATGCTTTTATTGTAGTAGCTGTAGTTATATATCCACAGTATTATGTTAATAAAGGAAAACCGCCGGCTTAAAATAAATATAAAACTGTTTATTATAATTAAAACTCACTTTAAACATCATACATAATAAAAAAACAGGAAAAATTTTAACTAAGAGCGGAATAAAAAAATCCTTTCGTTGTACAAAATTATATATCTGTGGCTTAGCAGGCTTGAATGCGATAATTACAATGTTAGATATACTTACATTCTCTTCTTGTCAAAATTTTCGTCTCTCAATAAAAGAACAAAATATAAATCTAAGAGGAAAATACTCGTGTGTCACGCTTAGATTAATTGTTTTTGACAGAAAATAGGGAGGTTGTGATCCTTGACAGATTGCGTGGGGGAAGTATACTATGAAATATTAAACATCTTTACTGTAGGAAAAATTTGAAGCACTTGTAGCGAAGTTTGCTTAGCCGTTCTGACCCGATCAGCAAAGTCAAGTGACATTACTACTAAGCGCTTCCGTGCTTCAGAGGACACATTAAGCCATCGGTCCCGGTTGTTGTATTAGGACGCCAGTCGTAATGAGATAGTGCTCAAAGGCTAACCTATCATACATAAAAAATATAGCAGAGAAAAACCTTTGGATCGTAATGCTAACTTTTGGTTGCTGGCGTTCGAGGCTAATATCAATGAAAAACAGCAAATCGATGTTAGGATTTTTGCACGCGTATACATGATGTCAAATAATCATTTTGACCACCATTTTTTTAAAAATACTTCACTTAAAAGAGGAGTTATGACGTCAACTTTTTCTGTATGATTATAAAAAGAAAACTCTGAAACCAAACGTGTAGGGTATCAAATGAAAGGGTTTTTAGGAAGATGGCATCGTATATTGCGGAGGAAAAACTAAAATTTTGATTTTATATTAATGGCTGATATATTTTAAAACAAGTGTCACAAAACTGAAAAATATACATACACAAGGTAAAGTAGACACTAATAACGGTATTTAGTGACGAAGCAATTAGCTAGGTGCAGGTTTAGTGATGGCAAGCCACCGTGAAATTTATTGCAACTTGTTTACTACACTGATTTTTGGAAGCCAGCGCAGAATAATAGCTAGGCCTGGGAACGAACCTGTACCTCAAAATAGCAAAGTGTTTTACACAGATACCAACGAGTCAGTCGATATTATTAAATATGTTGAGTGATTGACATTATGTGAAACCTTACAGTAGACGGATGGAAACGATACCTACTGCTAGTAACGAATATTTCAAAATGTTTGTTGACTTTTAATAGGTATTCCGTCTTACTATAAACTAAAAGAACACAGTACAGCTCTATCAAACGTAAATCATTAGGCTATTTCAATCATTAGACTTTACGTAATCGTAATATGGACCACAACACGAAATGTCGTTTGCTTTTTGAAAATTATATCGGTAGGAAAATAACACATCGTCTTTTAAGAGCATGCTCTTAGTCATCGTAAAAAGTTCTAAAGTAACATTGTAGTCTTAAGAGGATGTGACAGAATAAACCTTGGGTAATGAACGACATCATGAAATTTTACGACAGCGCTCAATTTAAGCTAATATGTAGAGACAAATTAAAGTCAAATTTAGCAGCAATGTATAAAACGTAAGCCTAGATATGCTTATGCTTTTTACATTGCTGCTAAAATTGTGAAGGATGTTTCTGATGCTGTTTATTAGAAACATAAATCGTTCAGAAGAAGTGAGAAAGTTTTCAGATTCTATAAAATATATATTGTAAATATTATAACAAAAAGGTACAAAAATGCATACAAAAAAAGTTCACTCCGAAAAATATATTATCCCTACTGAAATAGCTTCATATAGACTCTTGTTAAAAATTGGGTTACAAAAACAGTAAAACTTTTATGACTAGCATTTCAATTAGGCAGACATTCAATTGTAAGAACAATCTGAATTGATTAAATGATTAAGGTTTCAAAAACGGAAAAAGTGACTGTAGGCAACATAAAATATGTCTTTGTAACAGCTATTCAATTAATAATTAAAAATAATGATTAGCATTTAAAATTTAATGGTAGCATAATTTTACGTATACCTGTACTTGTGACTCAGACTATAAAATTGTAAGCTTATGTGTATAAGAAAATCATTGAACTGTTTGTTTTTGTGAACTATCTATTGTATGCAATTATAGTTGTTTAATTTTTGTGTATGTTCAATGGATAAATGCTAGAATCTATATTATTATGTTCGTAATTCAAACGCGATCAGACCTAAGCTGAAATTTCATCTGATGTGTAAATATTACTAGGGAGTAAATCTTGGCACACAGTACATTTTCCAAGCGAGCCCGGATATCGACATAATGAAGAACCACTCCATCATCGCCTGATACTGAATATTGAACAGGATGGACGGCTATTTACGCTGATTGACCCTATTTTCACTAAAACTACATAAACTTCATAAACTTTGTCCACTTTTTTGTGCCATTTTTGCTGATAGGCTAGCCTGCGACCACTAGATTACCTGATTATAAATAATGAAGCCGTTGAAGATGTTGATCAGGCTCGCTAATAATTACAGTCTTTCAATGACAGCTGCCGAAACACGCCGTTAGTTTCTTGGCGACATATTTTCTGCTTGAGGTTGGTGGAGCCAGGCGGACATTAGCAAAATGACCTATCATCATGCTATAATGCTATACTTAGACAATAACCGGGACTTAAGGCACGTGCCCTCCGAATCACAGAAGCGCTCAGTACTAACTGCCACTAGCAGTTACCGATCCAAGTAGTGACCTCAGCGGTCGAAGTGGATCGGTTAAGAACGACTCGGCGAACTCCACCTCGAGCGTATTAAAAATAAAGTAATCAAAGTATAAAAACTGCGCAAGTATGTTTGATAGTTGAGCTTATAGATTGTCTATATGTACTAATCAGGTTATTATTCATGTCGATATACATGTAGATATGGAGTAAACAGGTCGTTAGATAGCTTCACTTTATTCATTCACAATTATATTTTAGACCAAACATATGTCAAGATTTCTTGGCAATCTTCACAATTGAAAGCTGCTTTTGATTTAGGGAAGGCGTTTGCGGTCGAGCGCGTGGTTGATAGGGTCATCACGCGGCATCAGGGGTCCAGTTAATCAAATGGTCCGCGGGCCGGCCCATTACCTTAACATATCGCCTCCACTGACATGGAACATCACACCACAGAAGCCTGAACTCAGTTTTAATTAAAGCTGAAATAAGTTGAGGTTGTGTATGTCATGTTACGTTTCAATGCAATATTTTCCTTATAACCTGCGCACTGAACCTTGTTCATAAAATAATATTATGTGTTTTAGTTCGATTGTGGTATGTGTTTAGAAAATCTATCAATGCGGTTATAGCTCTTAAAGGAATGACGAGATCCTTAGAACAAAGGCTCAAGCCAGCTTGAGCCTTTGTTCTAAGGATCTCGATGGGGATTGAATCATGGACCTATGGCACAACAGTCCGTTTATACCCGCTATTACTACCCGACTGTCATAAATTTAATGATTCATTCAATCATTGTTCGGCGGTAGACCTATATGAAATTCTCTAAAATATGTTATGAATATGATTGAATCTCTTAGAAAGTATTTGACTGGAATACAGATAATAAAAGAATAGATATCTGGGAGCACGGCAGTGCCTCCGTGCTCTATTTTAAAATTATAAGATATTTAATATTGATATGGTTATTCAAAGATGTTGTTAGGTTAGCTAATTACGCAATAACTTAAGAAAAAGTTCCCATGTAGGGACTGGATAAATTAACTGACTTGGTATTACATAGTTCTCACAATTTTTACCGAAGAACTGAGTTGCGAGACTTGGTTTTTTTACATGTTTAGTTTTTGAGGGCATCTACTATTATTAAACAAATGTATGTTAAGTATATCGCGACCAACCAGAAAGCGCAAAAAGTAATGTATTACCAACGCTGCTCTCAGTTACGACTTTTGCAAAACATAATGATTTGAATTTTTTCTCTCTAAAAATCGTTCAAGCATGCTGTGAAGAGTAATGCAAATAATAAAGGGAATTGCTCTTGTTTTATTCTATTTCCAGTTTATTTTACCGTTTTTCCCGGTAATCAGAAACGGTTCAGTTGTCTAACGATCAATATAGTGTTTCGGATGAAAGCTCGAACGTATTAGGGTTGGTCATTTTCTTCGAATTGTTTAGTAAATAAAATGCAAAATGGAACGAAACTGCAGACATTTAAATGACTAAGTAGATAGATAAAGGTTTACCTCTATCTATCTGTTAGTATGTGCTATGTCAAGATATATGTAAAATACGGCATTCCTCAAAGAAATGTTCTTGGCCCTACACTTTTTTTGGCATAGGTACATCAGTGATCTATGTAATCTAAACCTACCAAGTACAAAAATATTTGCATACGCAGATGACACTGCCTTAATATTTTACGAAAAGACGTGGGAAAATACCCGGAATACTACCCAAAAAGGTCTGAAAGCGGTGTCAAATTGATTTCAGCACAATCTCTTGACTCTTAACACCAAAAAGTCAAAAGTAATTTACTTTAGGATCTCACACAACTCCGCACGTAGTACGTCCATATGCCTGAAACTACGAGGTCTAGGATCGCGTAGACTATGGTGGCCTACAAAACTGAAGCACACAGCGTTTGCACAGCGGTTTTATTTATACTTACGAAGTTAGATCAAGACTGAGCAATTGGTTACGAAACTTAAACTATACAAAAACAGAAAAATTTATGCAACGTCTTATATAAATGCTATAAAAACACAAACCCCAACAAACATACCATGAACACCCCTCCCGACACCACAAACATACACACCCTCTCACAACACATCACACGCAAATAATGCAATATTATTAAGATTAATATAAAATAATTCTATACATAATAATAACAAATATATTTAAAGTATCTTAAAAAACATTAAATAATATTTAAATAAAACACTTAAAACGTATAAAAATATATCTAGTGACAATTCCGCCTAATTTTCCTGTTATCTACGTGACGTCACAAACATCACGCAGCCTAACCGGAAGAATATCCGACTAGTTTCGCTTCTAAACGAAGCATCTTCAGGAGGTCTTGACTCACAGAGCGCACGATCGAGAAACTTAAAAAAAAATTACATTACCTTACCTCTATTCATTGTTTACCTCAATTCTATACAATTCAATTTTAAATATTATTATTGTGAAATGTTAATAACTAAATTATTTAATTTAATTATTACTATAAAATTGTAATGTATAATGTAAATTGAATGAAATTAATAGTTTAGAATGTTTTATTTTAATATTTGTCATGTATCAATTAAATCTCAATCATTTACATTTTGTATATTAGGAAGTAAACAGACTTCCCAAAACAGGGAATGCTAGTGGGTCTATTGATATACCTTAATCATTATAAAACAGTGTCTTTGGAAAAATAAAATTATTATTATAATTTTTTCTACAAAATATCACACGTTATTGAGTTTTTTTTTAAGTTTCGTGTGTACTACTTTCTTTTTTTTAGTTTGTCGATCAAATATACACAGGACGTTAACTAACGTTAACGCCCGGGTTAACGCCCCATGCTCTGCCAATAACAGATGCAGTTCGTCACAAGTGGCGAACTGCACTGTCCCCATGACTCTGATACATAAAGTTGTTAAGTCTCATGTGCCAGTAATTTTACCGGTACCCATACCCTTCAAACTGGAACACAGTAATGAGGACATTACAGCTTGGCGGTAGAAATAAATATGGTGGCAGTATTTACCCAGACGAAATCGCACAAATATTTCTACTGCTACTAAAAATATTAGAAACAACATTAAACATATATTCCTAAAACATGTACGATGCTCTAAAATAACTGCCACATACATACTTTATATTTTTTTTTATTGTTCATTGGTTAGACTTTTAGTGTTATTGAGATAGTTGTTTGTAAAATGACGGTGTGGTCGATGATGGTAAGCAAGGCTAACTCAGAATGGGAATTGGCTCTCAAATACAGATGCTAACATCGTTAGGTTTTTTTTTTTATTTTTTTTTTTATTACTGATAGGTAAGTCTTTGACCACAATCTCACCTGATGGTAAGTGATGATTTGATCGAAGGTTAACAGGCTTAACCTACAATTACTGGCTCTCAAGGACAGCTGCCGGAACACACCGTTAGGTGCTTGGCGACAGATTTTCTACTTGAGGGTGGTAGCTAGCCAGGCGGGCATTCGCAAAAATGCCCTTCCACCATGCAGTGAAGCTCAAGCCCGCGGCGGGATTCGAACCATGGACCTGCTGCGCGGCAGTCCATAGCCAAAGCCAGTGAGTTATCATTGCTTTCAGTGCTCGCCGACATATTTTACATTTGAGGGTAGTAGCGAGATATACAAGCATTTGTTAAATGTCTAACAACATGCGATAAACTCAAGCCCACAGTGAGATCCGAACCACCAACCCCTGCGCAGGAGTCAACATTGTATTAAAATTATATATTCATTGTTGCTATACGATCTTCCGCTTTTCAGTATTTTAAAAAGTGCCTAATACAGATCATTCATATATGACATGTTTATTTTGCAAATACCTAATCTCTACTATGATACTTAAACTATATTTGAGCCAAACGGTATCGCATGTAATAATGGCAAGAGATCCATCTTAACTCCCTGGAGTCATGGAAGGCCGCTTGTTTGGGATGCCACTTGCGTCGACATGCTTGCGGTGTCTCATTTTCTCTCCACTTCCAAGAAAGCGTGAGCAGCGGCAGTGGCAGCAGAAGGCTCCAAAAGACGAGTATATGAGAGTCTTGGCGATGGTTATATATTTCTAACATTTGGTGTAGAAACATTATATCCGTGGAGCTACAAGTGCATGGTTTCTATATAGAGGTTTGTCAAAGCGGCTGATAGAAAAGACAAACGACCGAAGGGCTGGCGCTTACCTCGGCCAGAGAATTAGTATTGACACTCAACGGGGTAATGCTGCCAGCCTATTGGGTACCCTTGGACAGTGATCTGAGCACTGTTTTCTACTTATCTTCTCCGGGTAGGAAAATGAGCTCACAATTTTTTTCTAAAACCTTTTTAGGTAACAGATATAGTTACATTTATTATTTATTTTTGTGTTGCTTTTCCTTTTATATATTCACTTTGATGATTAAAAAAAAATTATTATTATAAACATAAACAAGAGACTGTAACAGCTATTATTACCGTATAACTTCAATAGTCTTAAATAAGATTAAGACAATCACCAGAAAACGTTAGTAGATATGAAAAAGGGAATTATTAATGGAATTTATCATGGCCTAGGGGTAGTAGAGGTGGAAGTGAGATAGCGTTCGCAAATTAATTCCGGTAGCGGTCTTTGATATTCTTATTGGCTTCACAGGCACATACTACGATTTATTAGGCTTGTTTTATAAATAAGAAACCGTGTATGTTATACTACATATATCTTCGTCCCTTGAGAGTGCTGTGATGTCAAGGTACCGACAGTTGCGTAAAGCTATTAGAGATCGTATACAATAAAACCGGATAGCAAAAAAAACGTTATGTAGATAGAAATATATAACTAGCGACCATTTTCTAGAAGAGCATGTGCATAAATGTAGACGAACATTCTAAACTATAAAATGTTAAATACAATCGTATTGCGGTCATAATTATTTGTAATTGCGTATTTTTGGCAAAAGTGACACAGGTTTGTTTTTAACACTAACTTAATAATTTCTTAATAGAAAAAAAACTACTTTTGCAGCTACATACTAATATTTCTTCTAGTTCTTTTATCTTCCGATTATAAACACACAGATTTGAGCTATTTACATAAAACATACTAACTACATATATGTTCCTAATATATACTGCGTAGTCAAACTTATGACTAGTTAGAAACCAAAATAGGTTCACTATATTAAGTGCACAAAAGGAGCATCTATCTGATAGATGCTCCTTCCACTATTATTAATGAAACGATGCACATTTCATTAATCAATTCTATACGCTACTCTGCTACGATACTGTAAGATTTTGGCTCCAATGTATTTGCACTATTGAGCGCTACGAAACTACGAGCGAGAGCTACGGAGCTACGAGCTACCAGAGAGCGTCAACATACGGGTGTTGTATGCTACAGTGAACGTTGTTATTTTTCCATCGTCAAGAGTGTATCTTGAGCTACGAAAGAGGAATTATATCTGCCAGTAACTACTTAAAAGGCAATATAACGTAAATAACATAACGCTTATAATTAATAAAATAACTAAAGCAATTATAATTCCTCCACAATATAATCTTTTTATAATGCCTCATATTATAATCCCTCTTATGTGTTAATATATATTATATAAGTAAATGTAATGTTACAAAAAAAAATTACATTTATTGAGTTTAATCGTAACTTCCAGTAAATGGAGTCTTTCAGTGAAAAGGTGGACAAATATAAATATAGGCAAACTACTAACAGTTTATTCGTCACATTATCACCTGCAAAGCTAATAAGTTTACAAAAGTACAACGAAAGGCAAAAATTATTACTTGGATTTGTTTTGGTTCATTTATAGCTGTCGCTTCGTCTCTTTAAGACGGAATAACGATTGGGTACATTGCACTTTTGACTCATCTTCACTATAGTAGTTTAACTCCTTCATGCCCGTCAGCCGTTAAGGTACACATTACCTGGATCTTTTCCAGAACTTCTCCAATATGAGCAGAATACGTTCGCCCTTTAGCGAAAGTATTTCTCGTTTCCTTTTTATTGATATATTTACGCTTTTTATACCTACTTATTTTCAAAATCTCCTGTTTTCCATCCTTCCTTATGTATATCGTACATCTTTAATAATTCATCTGCCATACACCCTATCATTCGTCGTGATACATAAGTATCGACAACAATCTTATATGCACTGCATGTCACTCGGTCATCTATAATAACTTGAAAAAAAAAACCAGCTAAGTGCGATTGGGACTTGCGCACGAAGTATTTCTTACCATTACAGCAAATAAACGGTGAAAACCTCTTTTATTGTATGGCAGCCCCCTTAATTACTTATTATAATTTATTATATTTAAAGTGAACATAAAACTAAATATTCTGTGAATAGTTAAAGCGTCTACCTGTCACCGTTATTAGTATCGAGCAAGAAACGGTAAAAAAATCAAGTTTGTTGTATGGGAGCCCCCCTTAAATATTTATTTTATTTTATTTTTTGTATTTGTTGTTATAGCGGCAATAGAAATACATCATCTGTGAAAATTTTAACTGTAATTGGGTCCCGTTTTTAC
This sequence comes from Plagodis dolabraria, assembly GCA_963854805.1. Lineage (NCBI taxonomy): Eukaryota > Metazoa > Arthropoda > Insecta > Lepidoptera > Geometridae > Plagodis > Plagodis dolabraria. The sequence continues at coordinate 19,762,429 of OY978442.1, forward strand.
CCTTTGGGTACGGAACCTTAAAAATGAATGTAAATATACACATCAGCTTTATTTTAGCCACGCTCCTTAAATATATAGGTAAAAGGTTAGCCTTTGGCCATTAACCATCTTACTTATCGATAAGTGATGACGTGGTCGAAGATGGTACGCAGGCTGGATACTGGTTCTCAAGGACAACTGCCTACTCAATTAGGTGGTTTGCGAAAATTTTCCTACTTTAGGTTGTTAGCTAGTCAGGCAAGCATCAAGTACGCTACAATCATGCTTTGAAAATTTTTCCAAAACAACGTCAATATATCCAATTTCTTATGGGATTGTAAGGGAACACGCATGAGGCCCATCTGATGTTAAGGGGTAACCTCTGCTTATAACAGATGCATTTCGTCATAAGTAAAGATTTTCACTATGGGCATACCTAAGACATATAGCGGTTAAGTTTCATGTGCCTGAAATTTTATATACACTTACTGGCTCTCAAGTACTGCTGCCATAACACACGGTTAGGTGCTTGGTGACAAATTTTCTATATAAAGGTGGTAGCTAGTCAGGCGAACATACGAAAAATGCACAGGCATTTTGAGAATGTAATGCTGTGAATGCGGCAAAAGGGCTCAAGCCGAAACATTTGAAATAAAAAGGCTCGTTATGGAGGAAATGGTTTAATTATCCTGAAAACTGTAAGAAGTGTATATGAAGGTGTATATCCAACATCTTCATATACACTAGAACAAAATATACTACAAAATATTTTAGAGTAATCATTATAACAGCATTCCAAGGCTGAAGAGATCCGAGTGAAGTATAACAAAGTATCAATAGCCCAAGATAAGACGAGGGACGGGGACCATTCAATCCGCAAGGATCTGGCGACGAGAAATCACAAGCCACAGATAAAGAGGTTTTTCTGATGTGAGACATGCCAAGATTTTATTCTGTGGTACCGGTATATATTTTTTCAAATTTTTACATAGCTAATTGATAGCTGTCGTAGCATAGATGACCTGGATATTGCTTAGACGTTAATTACAGCAGTTTATTTAGACTTCTTTGAATGCCTTTACAACATGCCTCATATCTAGTTATCCAGTAAGTAGTACGAGAATGTACGTCATCATCATTAGCAGTCATCATGAGAGGGTTTAAAGGTGGCAGTTGTTCAAAACACACTGCTGAGCACCCGTGCAGGGCCGAAAATCATGACTGCTAAACTACGCCCTTCGTGAAGATTGTATATTACGAGTAGCACCAGAAACAGTATGTATAAATTGCATTCTATATCTATGAGCAATTAAGCATTTCATCGTCTGTTTAGAGCCAGAACTCTCATAATGTGAACTTAGAAAAGGGCATCATGCAAATAAAAAGACATATTATGATCATCACAACACTTTTCTCACTTTTCGCAAAGGGGGGGTGGCGAACTATTGAATTATTATTATGTCAAGCTTAATGTGCAATAATGTTCTATTAAGAGTAATATTATAATGTTCTATGATTAAAATTTAAGCCGGTGAAAACATAGCTTCAGACAATTAGAGAACTTTACTAACGCAGGACTTGGAAGTGCTTGTGACTACATTTACGATAATTTATGTTGAAAGTACCAAAAATTTTATGTTAGTTTTAGTTGGGTGGAAATTTTAGTTCAAAACTTGAGCAGTATGACAGTATTAGCTATTTCTCCGCAACAGTGATGAGCTTTGGAGTAAATTATCCTTAACACTTCTGAATTATAATCTTTTGTTTAAATATCTATAATAAGCCTTACCTTACTTGTATCTCAATCTACTACTGATATAACTCTATCGTCATTAAAAATAAAAACAATGTTAAAACGATGACATAACAACAGCTACCTCAAAATAAAATCAAACAAAAGAGACTTATTACGGGTACGAAATATGCAAACTAAAAGTCATGGCTTAGACCCAGGTGGAGCTGCAAATCTGCAAATTTATTATTTTTCTGACAGCTTATACAAGTCGCCGTGAGTTGCATCTTGGATTCCACAATTGTACACTTTAAAATTAAATTGCTCTCCAGAATTTTAAAAAATAAACCAAACTCATGTGATGTTACAAAGATTCTTCATGATATTTAATGTGTGTAGGAATACTTTATTTGTATTTGGGAGAAGTAATTAGAATGGATTTTGGTTCTTTTTTTGACCAGATATCTGCCAAGGTTTCCCAGGCGCACACCATGTCTATGTTGTTCTGTAATTACTTGTCAATGTTGTAAAACAGATTCTAGACCTGATTAATGGTTTTCTGAGCGCATATATTACAGCCGCAGCTAGCAGTTAGCCTGTTGCCTCAGCTTGCACCTTTTGATTCTGAGATTCCAGGTTCAGTAGGAACCGCAACCTGCAGGTGCGGTTATCGCGCCATCTGTATAAATATTTTACGATAGGGATATATCTGCCTGTGCTGTATTAGTCTAGTGCAGTGTAGTCTAGCAGTCTGGTTGATGTACGCGCACCGTCTCCTATGACGGTTAAAGTAATACAATTTGAGTACATATTTTCGACCTGTAAGTGTAAGGTTCTGGTTGCCGAATGTAATAGGCAACCGGCGCGAAATTGGAGGACGAGGGTTATACCCGTTCGGTTATATTTATACCTGTTCGGAACAAAAAAAAATGTACTCTAATAATTTGTAGATAAATGTCTACATATTTTACGTCCTTACTTAGGGTCAGTTTTGTCCTTAGTCTGACATTCGCAAATGCCTCACCACAATGCTATAACGACTGCCATCCTAAGACAACAACCGCGATCGGAGGAATCGAGGCCAAAACCCTGAGTCTAATAGTATATGTTCTGTTATTTATGTCCATATATTTATGTTCTTATATGTATCAGCCGGATTGTCAACTGCTGAACACAGCCTCGTCCATTAAGGTGGGGTAGGGTTTGCCATACTCCCCACGCTTGGCTGGCGTATTGGGGATCGCAGTTTAAGATGTCAGTTCCTCAGAAATGGGTGCGCCACCCTTCCAGCATTTTATCTTTTATTCGCCTCTTACGACACCCACAGGTAGCGATAGGGTGGTGACATTCTAGCGCGGCACCCCACGGGGTGAACGATGTCCTTATAGGGATCTTTAATTATATCAGCAACCCCAACCCAATAAGGGCGACAATTGCTTGCTGTCGCTCTAACTGACTTGATACAGTGAGATTTCCAAATATCATTACAAGCATTAAGTATCGCGTGGTAAGCAAAAATCACATTTACAAATTTTCAGAGTATAGTAGCTGACCCGACAAATGTTGTTTTGCCATATAGCCAAATAAAAATTAGAAAGGAAAGATACCTTTTTGATAAATAGTTTACTTACGTCCTATTCCCAGACCTACTGAATATAAAAACAATATTTCATAGGAATCAGTCAAGCCGTGTCGGAGGAGGTTTATCACAAACATTGTGACACGAGAATTTAAAATGTTTGATTATGTACTCTTATTTCTCACATCGTGGAAATCGAACCCTCCCCCGATTTTATGCACCTGGTGCCTTTATTGTGGCGTAAAATCTAATAATAATTTGTATTCAGTAAAATAGTCATGCAAATATGCCACTTAATACATATATGAACAAATCCTATTTAAGCTAATATGGCATTCAGTAATAATCATAGATAGTCACAGTGTTGTCCTTAAGAACCTACCCTAACAAAATCTTGTGTCGTAGATTCTGCGTACACTTTATATGCACAGTGAGAAAGAGGTAAGTCTATGTAGCTGTCAGAAAGATGTTCTTCAAAATTTGATAAATAAGACATATATGAGAAATATGATATATAGTTTCATTACCATGTTAGAATGATTATATTATGACATTATTTATACGTTGTATATGCTACTGGCAATCGGAATTAAATCAACCTGTTTAGAAAAAGATTCGAGGAAGCAGACCTCTTGATTAGCTAAAAGACAAATACAGCGGAATTCTTAATATCAGCTTAACCTAACATCTGCTTTAATTACAGTAACATTATTTCCATTATGCATTTGCAGACTAATTTATCTCATGGGATCCAATATCTTTAGATTGTTAATTTAAAGCTTTTGTCCTCTGAAATTTAACTTACGTAACTCGTTGTTTTGAGGATGCTTAAAGTAAAATTAACTGTAATAAATAGTCAAAGGAAATTCTCGCTCGAATTGCTATCCGGTTAGGAATTCGTTATCTTGTAAGTTTTCTCTTCTAGATCGGAGTCTAGTAGTACTATGCCTTGTTGATTACAAAAGGAATGCAGTACTTTAAGCACTGCTGCTTACTTTTTCCTACCCCTTTAGGCATTTACAGGCGTGATTGCATGTACTTTACCTAAACACTACAAGGAAAGAGCACCTTGAGACTATATGTCATGTTTTTCAAATCTAATCAGCTCGATTTCAATTAGATACAAAAATACCTAAAACAATCCGAGTTAACTACATCCCCTATGCTTTTGTAAGAAAGGTTGAATTGGAATAAAACCATCATGCGGCAATTCAAGACAAATCGGACTCTTGAACTGGCTAAAGAGCAATAAATAATTTACAAAAGCGGTCAAGTGAAAGAGGTCAGCTCTTCGATGAGTGTGGCCATGCGGTTGTTAGGTATTTGAATATGTAATGACATTTCTTGGTCTTATAATGAGGCGAGCAACGTTAATTGGTTTTGGAGACAGTAATAAGAAGATAGTAGATATGCATCCATGAGTCTATTCAACTTATACCAGTCACAGCCAAACTTATTACTCACCAATATTATCAAGAACTTGGAAGTCCACAAATTAATGCATGTAGTGAATCATTGCGATAGTAGTCGGATAGAGTATAGTGATATACCAATGCTCTAATATAGCCGAGAGTATCAACATAGGTTCATTTATTGCTAATAATAATATTACTTATAATAATAAAACAAACATGATGCTGAAGTTCAAACCAGCGCCAACATTCCTTAGTTGGAAACCCTATCAGTTGGATCGTAAACAGCTGAGCCATATAGGGGAGTCTGTCAGCTGAACTGCCCCATTTAGGGGAGTTTGTCATAATCACCACACTCGGTGGGTGGTTTGGGGATCGCAGTGTTTAATCAGCATATAAGAGCAGTTCTTCAGATGGAGCTACTGCCCACCTCTTTAACCTACTTCACAAAAAGGAGGCGGTTTTCTTTTGTGTTTTTATGTTTGTTACCTCAGAACTTTTGACTGGGTGAACCGACTTTGATAGTTTCTTTATTTGAAAGCTGATGCTGGTGGTTTGGTCTGATTTCAATCTCATCAAAATCGGTCAAGCCGTTTTTGAATTACACTCCAATAACTGAAAAACATTTTCCTATATTGATGATATAGTTGTTGACAGTGAATGACGATCGGTCCCGTAAGTAGCAAGGGTCACTGAAAAGAGTGAAAAATATTTTTTTATCAAAAAATGGAACCGACTTCAACACACAAAAGTGTGAAATAACTTGATGAAGTCGGTACCATGCCCACAATATTGTGATAAAAGGTACTTTTGAACTATCATGGTATCGACTTCGACCGAAAGTTATTTCACACTTTTGGATGTTAAAGTCGATTCCATTTTTAACCGACTTCCAAAAAGGAGGAGGTTTTCAATTCATCTGTATTTTTTTTTTAATGTTTGTTACCTCAGATCTCTTGACTGGGTGAACCGATTTTGAAAAGTCTTTTTTTTTTGAAAGCTGATGCTTGTCGTTTGGTCCCGTTTTAAATTTTATCAAAATCGGTCAAGCCGTTTTTGAGTTACACTAAAAAGATTGAAAAATAAATTTTAACAAAAAATGGAACCTACTTCAATACCCAAAAGTGTGAAATAACTTGTCGAAGTCGGTACCATGCTCACAATATTGTGATAATAGGTACTTTTGAACCATCATGGTACCGACTTCAACAAGTTATTTCACACTTTTGGGTGTTGAAGTCGGTTCCATTTTTTGTTAAATTTTTTTTTGGTAAACAATTTTATACTATGGAAAATACTGAGAAGCAATCTTAAACAAATATTTATTTGGAATATAATTAACATATATGCTAGTTTAGTATCTGGCATATGCGATCACATTCAAATTAATTAATAATTGAGAAAATTGTATAACATTCCGCAGCTTTGATCGGTTAAGTACCGAATTATGGGGGTGATCGACCGGTAGTGAAGCACGCATTGATATATTAATCAATAATTATATGATTATAAATAATTAATAAATGATAATTACATCCGTAACACGCCTAATATCCGACGAAGCCAATATAATATAAATAAAATCCAATTATTCCAACAATTACTGGAATAAAAAACATGTAAACGAAATTATGTTTTCGTGGTTAATTGGTTGTAAATATGATGCAAGTTTATAAAGCACTAGCTTTCCAGCCGCGGTTCCACCCGCGTTTACATCTATACTATATAATATAATATTATAAAGAGGAAAGATTTGTTTGTTTGTTTGTTTGTAATGAATAGGCTCCGAAACTACTGGACCGATTTCAAAAATTCTTTCACCTTTGGAAAGCTACATTATCCCCGAGTAACATAGGCTATATTATATTTTAAAAAAAATTAGGGATCCTTACTAAAACTCTAATAATGTAACATAAGGTGTAAAAAAATGACCTGAAAAATTCCTTACGTCGCGTGCGCTGCGAAAACTATTGATGATAGAACAAAATCAAATTCTACGACTTTGCAGAACTCATCATTATCTATAAAAAGTGTCGCGACAGCATATGTCTAAATATTATAGTTATGTCACAGTAAGCAGTTTTTTATTCTAAAATATTAATTTATATATGCCGCCTCTTGAAAAGGCTCTTCATTTGTACCTTGGTATTAATCCTCATCAAAATAAATTACTTCATATTCAAGACGGCTTTAATACCTTTTTATAACTTTTTGAATTATTTAATTCGGACATTTCATTCGGAAGATATCACGAGTTTAAAAATGCAAGTATTAGAAAAAAGTCGCGTGGTTGTCGCTCACCGCGCTCAGCTAGCCAGCATGCGATGTAGGCTCCATGTAAGCGTCACTGGGGTACGGGGGGGGGAGTCAATGTAATAAAATAAAGTGCCGCGCGGCCGACTCGCGCGGTCGGCTCCCTACGCAGCGGTCGTGTGCGTGATCGTATGATTTTAGCTTGAAAAAATTTTGAATTCGCTTTAAATTCGTTTCGTAGGTAAATAAGTATCTGATAATAAATATTATATTTTAATGTAACTATTCAAACTGCTTATAGTAGTAGTTTATGGGTATTCCTGTTCAAAATTTAAGCAAAAATTTAGTGAAAGGTAGTTTTCTAAACCCATATTTTTAATTTTCTTTCAATAAGTACCTACTACTTACCTGATAATAAATATTATATTTTAATTATTCAAAAAGCTTAGTACTTCATATAGTTCAATAAGCAAAAATTTTGTAAAAGCCTGTTTAATTATTTATTTTCTTTTATTTTTCATTTTATAATGCCCAAAAATGCCAAAAAGATCAAGATCCAGGCGAGGGCAATAAAAATACGGCATAATGAGGAATCTTCATCAGAAACTGAAAATCGCCTTGCAAGTCGGAGAGAATACGCGTCGCAATCGCGTGCTAGAGAGTCAAGTATTGAGCGTTCGCAGCGGCTTGCTGAACAAAATTTGAGAACCTCTCAAGTACGCGCGCGAGAGTCGAGTATCGAGCGTTCGCAGCGGGTTGCTGAACAAAATTTGAGAACACCCCAAGTACGCGCGCGAGAGTCGAGTATCGAGCGTTTCCAACGCCTTGGAGATCAGCGAGAGAGACAACAGATGTCAACGACTAGAGTCCGTAATCGAGTTTTAGCTTACAGTAACAGATCGGCTTTCAGATACGATCCACAGATTGATTATGCTCAACAGTCTTCCGTCCAAATCGGAGCCATGAATAAGATCTGCTCTAAGTGCTCTGCTAAAAAATGGGCCGATGAACCTAATGGTTTGTGCTGTGCTTCTGGAAAAGTTAGTCTCCCCAACATTCAGGAGCCGCCACAGCCAATAAAAAGTCTTAACAAATGCTCATTCACTATCTGGACATTTTTTAAGAAACATACGTAGGTACAATAGCCTTTTTCAAATGACTTCGTTTGGCGCGAAAGAGATTCGAGAAGAAAATTTTATGCCGACTTTTAAAATAGAGGGACAAGTATATCACCTTATATACCTATATGGTATGTATGGTATATATGATGGTGGTAAAAGGCTACCGCCTTTTACCACCATCAGGTCAAAATCCACAATACCTGCAGATATATTTCATTTCAGACGCAGATCAGCTGTCGTTGCGGTCAAACATAGCTCCAACGCTAAAAATCGATTTAATTAATGAACTACAGACCGCACTAAATAACTACAATGTATACATACGATGTTCTAAACAAAACTTAGAAAGTAACTCTTCGGATAATTTAAAGCTAATTATTCACTCCGACCATCCACCGCAGACATCACATCCGGGTAGATACAATGCTCCAGCTGTAAACGAGGTAGCCATTCTCTTAGTTGACGAAGAAAAAGGCCCCAGAGATATAGTGCTGCATGGTAGAGATGGCCAACTTAAAAGGGTCTCTGAGCTACACCGATCGTATGATCCACTACAGTATCCCTTAATATTCGTAATGGGTGATGAAGGTTATTACTTGACCATTCCTCAACAAGGTACAGCGCGTAACAAGACTGTGACGTGCATGCAATTTTATGCATTTAGGTTGATGTTTAGAGCTAACTGTTTTAATCCACTACATTATTACAGGGACTTATTTAGTCAATATATTGTCGATATGATGGCGAAAATGATATCAGAAAGATTGAATTACATATGTCGTAATCAACAGAGAATGAGGGCTGAGGAATACATTCATCTCAGAGACGCTTTAAATCGAGACGCAAATGTTAACCCCTCAAATATCGGCCAACGCGTAATCCTGCCATCGTCATTCACAGGTTCTCCGCGTTATTTACACGAAAAAACCCAAGATGCGATGACTTATGTCCGAAACTATGGGAGACCAGACTTATTTGTCACTTTCACATGTAACCCCGAATGGCCTGAAATTAAAGCGGAACTATTATCTGGGCAACGATCTTTCGATCGTCATGACATAATTTCAAGGGTTTTCCATTTAAAGATGAAGAAATTTATAAAATTATTTACCAAAGACGAAATATTCGGCAAAGTCAAATGTTACATGGCAAGTGTGGAGTGGCAGAAGCGTGGTTTACCACACTGTCATTTGCTGTTTTGGCTAGAACGAAAAATACAGCCAGAGGTAATTGATAATGTCATAGTTGCGGAACTGCCCAACAAACAAAATGATAAAATGTTGTACGATATAGTAAATAAAAATATGGTGCACGGGCCATGCGGAGAGCATAATTTAACAGCACCATGTATGAAAAACGGTATCTGTACAAAAAAGTACCCACGACGTTTCGTCAATGATACCCAAACCGGAGAGGACGGGTATCCGGTATATCGTCGTCGTGACGCCGAAAATGGAGGACAAAGCGCTACGCTAAATATCAGAGGAAGTACGTTCAATATAGATAATAGATGGATTGTTCCTTATTCTCCACTATTATGTAGGACGTTTAACGCTCACATAAACGTGGAGTACTGCCACTCAGTTCAAGCCATCAAATATATTTGTAAATATATAAATAAAGGATCTGACCAAGCTACTTTTAGCGTCAGAAACCCAAATGATGAAGTGGAAAACTACGTGAATGGCCGGTACATAAGTACATCTGAGGCTGTGTGGTGAATATTTGAATTTCCGATCCATGAGCGGCATCCTACAGTCTTACAGTTAGCTGTCCACTTAGAAAACGGCCAAAGGGTGTATTTTACCCCAGAAACGGCTGAACAAGTGGCTCATAACCCACGTAAAACTACTTTGCTGGCGTTCTTTGAGCTCTGTAATGACGACGAATTCGCAAAGACACTTTTATACCACGAAGTCCCGCATTACTACACATGGGCCAGTAATAAATTCACAAGAAGGAGGCGTGGTGAGGACGTAGTTGGCCATCCAGGTATAAAAAAAGATGCCGCTTTAGGAAGAGTCTACGGTGTACATCCTTCTCAATTAGAGTGCTTTTATCTTAGGATGTTGCTACATCACGTACGTGGTCCAACCTCATTTGAGTACTTAAAAACCGTTGACGGAGTTCTCAAAGAAACCTATCAAGCAGCTTGCCGTGACAGAGGTTTGCTGGAAAATGATGACCACTGGGAAAATACTCTGAGAGAAGCATCGCTTTCGCAATGTCCAGTACAACTGAGAGACTTATTTGTGGTCATCCTTTTATTTTGTCAGCCATCGGAACCATTGAAATTATGGGACCGTTTCAAAGATGATTTATGTCAAGATATTATACATAGAATCAGACAGCAAAATCAAGACTTCGCCTTGCCATACAGTGAAGACGTTTATAATGAAGGATTGATTCAAATAGAAAATAAACTTTTGCAATTAAATGATAAAAGCTTAAGTAATTTTGGATTGCCTGTTTCAGTTCGTACAAACAACAATGCTACAGATACAATGGCACATCCCTATAATACAAATAATTTGAGCGCTTTTGTCAATGAAAACCTGCCAAAATTAGTCCCAGATCAAAAATATGCTTTTGACACAATAGTCGATAGCGTGAATAATAACAAAGGAAAAATATTATTTGGATGCGCCAGGTGGCACTGGCAAGACTTTTCTTGCAAATTTGATACTATCTAAGATAAGAGAATCAGGGAAGATAGCGATTGCAGTTGCTTCGTCAGGAATTGCCGCAACTCTCTTAAAGGATGGAAAAACGGCTCATTCTACTTTTAAACTTCCACTTTCCGTAAATCTTGAACAACAATTGTTATGTTCAATCCGTAAAAACGGCCCTCTTGGTAAATTATTCCAAGACGCTTATTCCAAGACGATTATGTGGGATGAATGCACTATGAGTCACAGAGCGCATATAGAGGCCGTGGACAGAACATTAAAAGATCTTAGAAACTCCTCTGCCCTCATGGGCGGGATTACTTTTGTATTTGCTGGAGATTTCCGACAGACTCTTCCTGTCATTAACAGAGGTACGCGAGCAGATATCATCAAATCATGCTTGATATCGTCTCCCTTATGGACTTCGATAGAAAATTTAAAATAACGGACGAATATGAGAGCTCATCTTCATGGAATCACAGATAGTAATTTCCCACAACAACTGCTAAAACTTGGAGAAGGAATTTTTCCCACTCCAAATTTAAGCAGTTGTGACATCCTGCTGGATGAGTCTATAGGCCAAATAGTCCATAATTTAGAAAATTTAATAGATGCTGTATACCCTGACATCGAGAATTTGCACGAAAAGGACTTTCATTGGTTGTATTCAAGGGCAATAGTGTCACCCAGGAATGATACTGTCAAAGAAATAAACAATCTCATTATTCAAAAAGTCTCCGGCCAAATAAAAAAATACAAATCGATCGATACCGTGACTAATATTGAAGACGCAGTCCATTATCCACAGGAATTTTTAAATTCACTAAACCCTTCTGGACTGCCACCACATGAATTGACGTTAAAAATTGGAATTCCAATAATGCTTTTAAGAAATGTAAGCCCTCCGAGCATGTGTAATGGGACGAGACTGCTTATTAAGGAATTGAAGGACAATTTAATTGTTGCGATCATTATCACTGGCCCAGCAGCTGGTCAACTAGCTCATATACCGAGGATACCGATGATCCCAACTGATCTGCCAATCCCTTTTAAACGACTTCAGTTTCCGGTGAAATCATCTTTCGCGTTAACTATTAACAAGCCCCAGGGCCAAACCTTCGAATTATTAGGGATCGACCTACGAAAAGAATGTTTCACTCATGGCCAACTGTATGTTGGCCTATCACGTGTCGGAGCTCCTGAAAATCAATTTATTTTGCTGCCACAAAATAAAACTACTTCAAATATCGTTTACAGGGAAGCTCTGACTCACTAAAACTAATGGCTTTTGTTTTGTAAATAATATGATATATCTATAAAATTTAAAAATAAAAAAATACAAAAAAACATTAATAAAAAATATGAATAAAAAAAATTCATAAAAAAAAAACAAACTTCTTTTATAATTTTACTTTTTTTTTGAAACCCGATGCAAAAAAAAAGGCTGTATGTACCCGTGCGAAGCCGGGGCGGGCCGCTAGTCTATCATATAGTTCTTCTGCAGGATGTCTGTAAGATAAAGCCAACATAACCTTGTGCAGAGCACGCTGTGCACGCTCTACTTCAATTAATTGAATCTTAGCTGCACCCTCTATAAGCTGATACAGAATCCAATAACACATTCTCCAAGAACTTTGTAGGTTTGTACCAAAAGTTTTTCATCTGCTATTTTATGTACAGTTCCATTTTAATTATAACAGAAGCTTGAAAGGTTTGTAAACAGCTTTATACATAGGTCCTGTTTGATTTTAATTAGACAGAATCAACATTGGTTGGAGTGATGGTCTCATTAATTTTATGCCGGCCCGTCAGACTTTGGTCAAAGTGGTTACTAGGAAACAATTAATTAGTACCTATCAGACCGTAGTTGCGTTTTGAATACCTATGATTATTAAATTACTAGCGACCCGTCCTGGCTTCGCACTGATGCAATGCTGATACTAAATAATCTGTAATATCTTCGAAATATTCATTTAAATAAGGGCCAAGCGCTTTCTTTCTCGTAAAAAGTAAAGGGTAAAAAATGGTTATTGTGGGTTATTCCTAAGAGATAGACATATACCATTGCAGATTTTTGTAGCACTTTTCAAGATGAACAATACTGTAGTACATTAATGTGATCTATCTCGTAGGGTTCAGCCATCATCGTTTGCAATGTAAGCGCAAAAGATTGTGTTTTTACGACACAATCTTTTGCGCTTACACATTATAGACCTCTAAAATTTTCAGTGTTTCTCTATTACCTATATTATGCATGAATTATACATATGAACCTTTCTCTTGAATCACTCTTTCAACAAAAAACACCGCATCGAAATCCTTTGCGTAGTTTTAGAGATCTAAGCAAACATAGGGACAGACAGACAGCGGGAAGTGACTATGTTTTATACTATGTAGTGATGATAGTGATGAAAACCCTATTAACATGTCTCCCCAGTCAGTCTGTCCGTCCGTTTAACTGGTTTCATTTTTGCAACTGCCATAGAAAGCTGATTGAATTTGTGTTATTAAATTCAATTGTCTATCAAATAATAATAAAATAAAAAATAAAAACAATAATTGTTTTATGACGCATTTTGGTGTCATACCTTGTAACCATATTTTATGCTATATTGGCAATATGGGATAAATTATAGTTACCATTTAATAAGATCACCTAAAATGGAAAAATTTGATCTTTGATTTTCTGTAATTGGCAATGTTTTCTGTAGTGGGAATGCATAGTCATAAATAGTCAAAAAAGTAATGTGATTTCATGATACCTCGGTCACATTTATATTGGCCACTCACGTTCTGTCAGAGCTCTCAATGCTATTAGTTGTCAATTGTTATGCATCTATCGTGAGAGATCATTGTGAGTTAATTAACACAAACATGTCAAGATTGTGTATTTATTTGTTACCAAAAATATTAGTTACGCATGTGTGCGTAGAATTTTAAATCAATATAGTGGTTTTTCAGTGATTAAAATAGTGTTCAAAAGAAAATATACAGCTCACCCTGGTTGATGAATACCAGCAAATTCCTTCTAGGTTATGTTTACAGCTGCTAATAATCTTTTATCTTGAAATGGTACGTATTTAGCACACAATTAATAATAAATTACAGAGGAACACATCTGGTCGGCTCAAGGCTACTAACCCCAAATCTAATTTAAATCGATATAAGACACTTGTAAGCCTTTATTTAAAAATGTGAAATACTTACACTACCATGTATATTCGAGAATTGTGTCTTTTCGCTAAAACACATTCAACTTACTTAAAAAAACGCAGTGAGGTATTCACGAGACAGAAAAGGGCTATATATGAAAATCTCTTGTCTCCATGTCATAAAAGGATCTATAAAAAGAATATTTACAACATGTGTATCATAGCGTATAACAAATTACCAAATGAGTTAAAACTTCTGCAGGGCAATGTATTTAAAACTAAATTGACTTATTGGCTGTTAGACAAATGTTTTTTATACTGTGTCTGAATATTTGAAAAGCTGACTTGACTTTATTTACTATTTTTTTTTTTATTTGCATTTTAACTTTATTATTTTATATTCGTGTTAGTATGTACAAACTTAACCAATATTTGCACGCCTGCTTGGAGGCAGAATAAAATTTTCGATACAAAAATAACATCTTATTGTAAATATTATGAAGTATTGTACGAGTACTTTGTGCTGATAAATGATTGATTTGATTTGATAATACAGTAATATTTCTAAAGGTATATTAGTTTTTATTACATCCTTTAATAGTGAGATACGGATTGGGTTCCTTAATTTATACTAGTAGCTCTCGGAGCTGTAAACCTCGCAAGTCAATATGCAATATGTCAATAATGCGCCCACGGCAAGGGCAGTAAGTCTTATAAACTGTTTCGTCAACGAGGTCCAAAATGTCGACATCCATGTCGATCCCCTTGGAACTATTTATAAGAATATTATGATTTGTCTAAAATTGTAAACGTTTGGGCTCGATATCACAAAAAGTAAACTTACAGCTAAGTAAGTTTAGTTTTTGTAATATATAAATAAATAAATAAAAAAGTCTGCCATTGCTTAGCTTACAATTAAATAAAGGTTCACTACGCACGCTGATGGGGGAATGGTCACAAAATCCAAAATCATGGTTGAGTATATTCTGAAAACTGATCAAATTAGTTTGGTGTGACACATGTCATTTGCGTTTCTTAATTGGTAAGTGCGCGCCGTCGCACCTTTCCCCGATCCGATCGCATTTAATATAGCCAATTACCAAGGATCGTATGATATTTGTTTACCTATATTTACTTAATCGTTTTAATTAGATTATTGCTCACTGTATTAAGTACTTAACGCTTTATGGGGAAAAAATAGCAAACAAAAACGAAGTATTTGTGTATGGGTTGATGTAAAACATACTAAGTATAGCCCAACTTCTTCTTTCGAGTCGGCCCGACCTTTATATTATATTTTACTTGACCAGAAAACAGCCACTTCGATTGCGTTGTGGTTGGCTTCGAGCAAATCCTCGCGTGAGCAGATAGTCGGGCACGCGGTACATGTCACAAGGTGTGACATGGTCTGCAGAGGTTCCCCACATTCACAGCTGGTGTCTGAGTTATGTATAAAACCCCACCTGCTTAAGTTATCTCTGCTTCGACCAACTTGAGACCTGAGCCTATTAAGGCTTTTCCAGGTGGGCCACGGCTCTTTATAACCCGGAGGTAGGTTTTCACTAGGAGGGACGTACAAGTTTTGCGGGTATTTTGCAGACCATAGTTCGCACCTAATATCGGAGGGCCTGCGGTCGGTAGGCTGCACCTTCCTCATGAAACTGTTTCGGCTCTTTAACCTGCGTCTGGCAGGAGAATGCCCGTAAAGAGGGTGTCTCGAGTCGTGCTCCTGTTTTTGCTTTTCTATGGAGCAGACAACCTCTCTGCGTACACTCGGTGGGGGGATTCCTGCCAGTATAGCCCATAATATTGGTTATTGGTTTACGTCTTCTACAGTATAGGTCAACAAAAACCATTAGATATTTATTCCAAAAGCTGATGAAATTCCCTTGTGATTTGATATGACACAGGAAATCTGCAATTTTATTTCATTCATTTCCACCTCGGCCCCTTTAAGTTTTTTGGATTAATAAGTTGTTCTAATAAAAAAAAAATGTTGCTTCTTGATAAAAAGAACAAAAAAGTTATGGAACATATTTGAAAATTTTTATATGATATACGATTTCTTTAAATTATTTAATCCCCTTTACCTTTTGAATTCATCATTTTGAAAAATTTCCAAAAACTGACACAACAAAAATCTATAGAATAAAACCTACTGACAATATTTCAGGCGAATCAGTTGAGAAATGCGACCTGTAGAACAACTGAACATGCAAAAGTATTTTTGTGTAAGCTGATGCGGAGACGCTTTACTCGCACTGCGTGCTCGCTCGGTTTTACAGGTTTCTTCCCAATTATACAAATTTTATCAGGTTACGCGTTTATTAATTAAAAACGAATTACGAAGAGCTCACGAGTAGCCCACATTAGAAACGGTGGACCACGAAAGCAACAAACAGAAACACCTGAACATTCTGAAGCAGTGAATAGATAGTACTGAGCCATAATCAGTAGCATTGGCTTTAGACTGCCACGCAGCAGGTCCATGGCTCGAATCCCGCCACGGGCTTGAGCTTCACCGCATGGTGGAAGGGCATTTTGCAAATGCAAACCTGCCTAGCGACCACCCTCAAGTAGAAAATCTGACGACAAGCGCCTAACGGTGTTTTCTGGCTGCAGTCCTTGAGAGCCAATGAAATTACTGGCACATGAGACATAAAAAAAAATGGCAAAAAATTAAACCAACTTCAACATTCAAAAGTGTGAAATAACATGTTGAAGTTGGTACCATGGTAGTTCAAAAGTACCTACATATTATCACAATATTGTGCGCATTGTACCGACTTCGACAAGTTATTTCACACTTTTGAGTGTTGAAGTAGGTTCCATATTTTGGTTAAACATTTTTTCACTTTTTGTGATCGTTGCTACTTTTTTGCTTGACCGATTTTGATGAAATTTAAATGGGACCAAATGAAAAGCATCAGCATTCAAACAAAAAAATTATTCAAAATCGGCTCACCCAGTCAAGAGTTCTGAGGTAACAAACATAATAAAAACGGCTAAGTGCGAGTTGGACTCGCGCACGAAGTGTTCCGTACCATTAGCTATACAACTTCATATTTAACCTTTTTTTTGTTTTAACGTGCGCGAGTCCGACTCGCACTTGGCCAATTTTTTTGTATTTGCTGTTATAGTATAGCGGCAACAGAAATACATCATCTGTGAAAATTTCAACTGTCTAGCTATCACCGTTCTTGAGATACAGCCTGGTGACAGACGGACGGACGGACGGACGGATAGCGAAGTCTCAGTAATAGGTACGGAACCCTAAAAAGAAATAAATAAAATTTTGGAAGGTGGTTAAAAAATATTTCTCAAGGTGACGGGCGCAGTGCAATTCGTGACTTGTGACGAAATACATCTGTTATAGGCAGAGGTTAGTCCGCTTAACATCATGTGAGCCTCGAGCTAGTTGCGTCACAATAACACTAATACATACCCTTTGGATACGGAACCCTAAAAAGTGGAGAAAAGCAACATTTCCGGTACAGACAGACCGTCACGAAACAGATAAACAATGTTCTTGTTGTCTACTTATTTCACAGTGACACAACGCTGATAGAACTGAGTTAGTAGGTTTATTTGACGCACTATTTTCTTTAGTTGGATTTTTTAACAGTGTAAGGCCTATTTTCTTTAAGATATGTCAGAGAAATATGCAATAATTATCCTTGAAAAGAATCTGGAAATTAATATTTCTATGAAACCAGGAAGGATATGCTTACGAAAGCAATAAGATCTATAGTAGCTAGGTATGTACTTTCTGCAATTCCCAGCTTGCTATGCCCACCTGATAAGATAGGTACTCAGATTAAGCTTAGAGCTTAGGTTAATAGTCTGTGTCTAAGCCATTTTGCAAAGCAGTTATAGCACGAGTACAAAGGATTTGTTTCTCACTAATTCCAATGTAATGGTTTTACCTTAATCCCATTTTACCGGCAGCTGAGCAAAACAATTTCAAAATAACAAAGTAATGCCTAGGAATTGGGATATCGACGGTGAAATTATTGTTATGACGGTCTGGGAGATATTTTTGGTACCTTTTCATTCGAAGCTACGTACGTATAAGCTTTGTAGACAAACCTGAATCCAAAAACAGCTATCATCGTAGATAATTATGAAAATAGAAATATCAATAGAAATAGGCGATATTGTCCACTACGGAAGCCAAGAGATCAAAAAAATATCTGATGTTTACCGGATTGAAACCATATGTTACACGTATAAAGTATTACATGGTGGTAGGGTCTTTAGCGAATGCACTGTCTGACTAGCTACCAACTCAGTTAAATACTGTCTGCTTTCTGGCCGCTGTCATTGACAGTCAGTTTTTCTAAGTATGTCGGAGAACACATATTCGACCGCATCACCACTTAGGTAAGATTGTATGCAAAGGCTAGCCAATCAGTAAAAAAATCAACAAATATCTCGTATGTAAACGCAATGCACTGAGACTCAAACCTTTACGATCTGAGCTGTCTGAAACCAATATAGGTAGACGAGTACTGTATCAGCCGTTTAGTCTACTGCTGAACAAAGCCTCCCCCATTAAGGGGGTTGCCATAATCGACACGTTTGACAGGCGTCTTGGGAATCGCAGTTTACGATAGCAGTTCCTCAGAATGCGCTGCTGCCCACAATCTGTTTTTTTAACCATTAGTCGCTTCTTACGACACCCACAGGTAGCAATGCAATTCCACAGGTGACATTATTGCCCGGCACCCCACGTGTGCTAATGAGTAGTAACTTAATATCAGTGTGGATATATAATAAAATAAAATACAGTTGCATAATATATACTCGTCGTAAAGAAACTACTATCATGAAATTTCCTTATATTCTATTTTAAAAGTAGGTTGTTGAACACGTGGTAAAGTCATCAATTCCTACTCGGACTGGTGAAAAAGCAGACCGTGAATATTTCAAACAAAAATTTTATTTTAATAACACTCATCTAAAATGTAATGTTTGCATTCACGCCTACTCAGCGCATAAGCTTCAAAACTGCAACGAAAGGAAAAGATTTAACCATTCGAAGCCGCGAGCATACCGTCCCTAGGCCGGGACATACTTTACCAATTGATCTATCGTGTTGAGTGTGTCATAGCTCAAGTGTATCTTTCCATTATTTCTGATTCACCGTCTTTAGAGGACAGAGCGACATCTGCAGCCAAACTGAATTGAACTAAAAACTTTGACGAATCCCGATAATTAGCAATAGTGCCCTACTACAATGTCCACCATACAATTCTCTTTGATGTCAATAAAACACGTCTTATTTGTGTAGATCAAACTGAATAAATAATCAGCGTCAGTGACCCAAATGAATGTTTACTCTCGGAAAATTATCATGAAAACCTTAACAACAAATGGGTAAGTACTGTACCAATAGCTTGAAGGCCGTCGATAGTAATATGTTTACATCTTTTGTAGAACATTCCTTCGACAATGCGTCAATATAGTTATCTCAATAAAATAACAAAATATATTATAATAAGAAAAGTACGCGTATGTCGCGCTTCGATTCGACCCTTAACAAAAATCCGGGGCATGTCAACGAACTTGACAGATTTCATGAGAGAAATAGAGTCTTTTACCATTATATCCTCTGACTTAAATATAATATACCTATATGAAGCGCTCGTAGCGAAGTTTGCTTAGGTGTTCTTAACCGATCAGCAAAGTTAAGCAACGCCCGCCTCGGTCATGACTTGGATGGGTGGCTTCGGAGGGCACATTAAGCCGTCGGTCCCGGTTGTCGTCTAAGGATGGCAATCGTTATGGCACGGTGCTAAGGAATTTTGCGAATGCCCGCCTGGCTAGCTATCACCCTCAAGTAGAAAATCTGTCGCACCTAACGGTGTGTTTCGGCAGCTGTCCTTGAGAGCCAGTAATTCTAGGTTAGGCTGAACAACATCTACGATCACATCATCACTTATCATCAGGTGAGGTAGTTGTCAAAGGCTAACCCATCAGACATAAAAAAACATTTCTATTATGGGAACATAATATATGAGAGAGTAAAAGGTAGAGCATAGTGTGTAAATTTATGTAACATTTTGCTGGTAAGTAGTATTTACGAGTATGCCCAAAAACTAACACAATAGGATCACAGAAAAATAAAGCAACAGCCAGTGAGTTGGTAAAGTAGACAGTAATAACGGCATTTAGTGAAGTAGCGAGCAGCTAGGTGCGGGTAAGTGATGTCAGGCTGCCGTGAAACTTATTGCAACTTGTTTACTCGCCGTCTTCCCGCCCTTTGTTCTGCTCCAACTTTGCAGACGCCTGCGGACGTACACTCTCTATAAATACAATTTACATTCATTACTCTCGGAAGCTAGTGCAGAATAATAACTATGATAATAGGTATTCAGTCTAGCTTCACGTTAAAATAACATTTTAAATTGAGCATAACTCTATCAAAAATAAATATTTTGATTATACTTATTAAATCTCATGTGTAGGAGCTTATACACGCAGAATTCAGTTTTGTCTGTGAAGGGCATGAAAAGTCCTTACGTAACATTTTACCGCTTAAAAGACATGTTAAATAAAACGTCGGGTAAAAGATGATATTTTATCATGAAATATAAAATAAAAATAATACTAACACGAAATTAAAAAAACATTATAAATAAAAAAAAATTACATTACTACAATTAGGAAATTAGTTAATGGATTAAAAATATTTTATCCACGCAGGTGGCAAACAAACAACATCTATCGAGCTTGTGAGATAAAAACAATATTGTATAGGCACCTACTGCAATAAATTCTAATAGACCGTCGAAAATAGATCTCATACAAAAAAAACCTATCTGACAATCAGGCAGACAATTTCCTTTCAATTGTTAGAACAATTATAAAGACAAGAAGCACAATTCATCCACCTGATGATAAGCTGCCATTATAGTTGCAACGTCGCCGTTCTCGTTGTGCTTGACATTGCACTGTTCTTTCGCACAGCAATTTCACTTGCCACAGTGCCCTTCAGACCTCCAGTATTTGTAAACTACTGCTTCATGGCTGAATATCTGCGGTGGTGCCAACCAAGACGGACACTTCCTAAAGGACCTACCAGCTGGTGACATATTGTTTTATAAAATGCTGTACCTACAGTAAAAGCTCCTTATTCGCGATTTCGGAATTCGCGGCTAAAATAAAATAATAAGTCGAAATCGGCGTCCTTTATTAACGCATTGGCATCTTTTGGGTAATACAAGGCTTTTGCTGTTGCACCCAAAAAACAAATATAAATATAATCATAACAAATATTATTTAAATATTTTAAGAAAACAAGTGACACAAAAATAACAATAAAAGTACATATAAAGAATAATAAAAAACTGATAAATTTAAAAGCCATATTTTGAGAAAAAAAGCAATTTTTCTTCGAAACCCATCGTGTGATGTCAAAATGAAGAGTTTTAAAAAACAATGCCGAAAATATATATAACTTTCAGTTTTAATTTCATTGGAACGATAAAACGCTTAACGAAAATAAATAATTAGCAGTAATATTTTTTACTTTCTAAATTAATTTATATTTGTTTACATTATACAAAGGTTTACGTTTAACTTACCACCAGATATAATAACATATAACAGACAAAAACAGTAAATAATCACTAAAATAAAACCCGCATTTTAATGTAAATTTATAACCAAAGTTTTAACATCTCGCTATCTTTTTTAAGCGAAATGACTCCAAATAAATCATTGTTAACCCAAAAGTAGTAAATTATTTTAAGAAAACATTAAATTAATTATTTTAGAAAACAATAAAAATACAAAAGATATATCTAGTGAAAATTCTTCCGGTTCCGTCAAATTTTGCCCAAACCGGAAGAATTTCCGCCGCGTTTTGATTCTACACGAAGCTCAGGAGGTCTTGATTCCTCGAGTGCACTATCGAGAAAATATAGGGATATAATGATGATATTTCGTCGAAATTCCTACAACATACACCCTTAATCAGCAAGCTTTGGTAAGAAGCTACGTCATTCGTGATCTTGGGGTGGTTCATGACTGTAAATTATTATTTGATGAGCACATTGATGCTATTTCACATTTGCACATTGTTAACAAAGCTTCCAAATTATTAGGATTTGTTATGAGAATATGTGCTTCGTTTTAAAATATTATATTGCACTTTTGTTCGTAGCATATTAGAATATGCTTCACAAGTGTGGAACTCTCAATATGAAACTTATATCGTACGAATTGAGCGGATTCAAATAAAATTCTTAAAATATTTATGCTATCGTTTAAAAATACCTTATGAATCAGACAATTATCTGTTTTTATGTACAAAATTCCATATTCTTCCTCTTTCTAAAAGAAGAGAAATTGCGCACCTAACGTACCTCCTTAAAATTACCTCGAACGCAGTTGATAGTCCAGAGCTATTAAGTAAAATTAATATACAGGGGCACTGTAAAGTATTGAGGTTTAATCCCCCTATAAATGTACCAAGGGTTAACATTAACTATAGAAGGAATTCCTATGTGCTGAGAGCAAGTAATAACTTTAACGATCTATGTAAGCGCTATGCCATTGACCTATTCTGCACAAGCATAGCGTCGGCTAGGCGACTAGTAAGCAGAGAGTTTTTTTGAATGATCATATTATGTTATACTTATAATGAACCATTACTAAGTTGTGGTCGTTCATGTTCACATTATTTATAACTGTTTTATATACCTAGCCGTGAGGACCTTTAATTGGCTTCATGTTTCTTAAATATTTTTTGTAAAATGATGTATTTTTGTTGGTCTTCCTAAGATAAATAAATAAATAAAATAAAATAAATATTTTTTATATATTCGTTATTATCAAATCCACAAAGTAATACCTGACTCTATTGATAAAACTATTAAGTGTTAAGGTTTCTTTGCAAACATTTTAAAACTGGAAACTAAGTTTGCATTTTAATATTTTCTAATAATCTTTTAATAATAACATCCCTATATATTACCAATAATTACATAATTCTTATGTATATTACCAAATTTCCAACCGATTTGGTGAAGATCAGCTTAGTCCTTTGGAAGTTATCAGCGAACATATATACATACGAAATACGAATTCTCAGGCTCCCAACTTGCGAGATCTCGCTATGCACGGTCAAATATAGGATAAACATTAAAATTATGCGAACATTGATTTTAACTGGCATATCAGATATTTCAGATTAGGTTGGATATAATATTGCTGTTTGTGTCATGTTTCTATTAAGTACAATCATCTAGCATTCATAAATTATACATACTTATTTATTGTTATTCAACCAGTATATATGTCTCATCTGGGATGCTACGTGTGTGAGCACTTTTGCTGCTTGTCACCTGCTCGCTACCCAGAAACCGCCGGTGGAGGTGCAAGCATAATAAATACGCTGCCTTGGAATTGGCGTACAAGTTCGTGCCATTTTCTGTGGAGGTGATGAGGCCGTGGTGTTCAGAGGCCAAGAAGTTTGCGGCAGATCTAGGGCGGCGCTTGCGAGATAGGACGCGAGACCTACGGTCAGGAGAATACCTCGTTCAACGGATTACCCTCGCAATACAGCGGGGGAATGCGGCTAGCCTAATGGGCACGTCTGTGTTGTTATATATATATATATATATATTGGACTTTATGCTATAGCATGGTAAATGTTAGGAAACAAGATATCTAATGTCGAGTATGAAATAAACGTTAAAAAAACAACTCAATACGTTTACAAAATAATACCTCATATTAGTATAGTATTACTTTATATACTATTATTAAAATACTATAATTGAAATAAAAAAGAGAATGGTGTTAAATAACTTTTCTAGATATTATTTAATATACTTTTTACTCGCGAAGAACCACTATGCTACTACTCCAACATTTTCTGAAGAGAAAAATGCTTCAATTGTATAGATAAGTTTTAAAAGGGCTGACGAAATTGAGCACGTACGGAAATAGAAAGCAACAGAAAACAGCATTTAGTTGAACACCCACTACATTTTGAACGCTCGTTCAAACTTCAAAGAGGCTCAGATTTAATGAAAACGGCACGCGATAAAGTTTGTAGCGCCAGGTGAGGGGAAGACACGACGGTTTAATATCTAATTGTCTACAATATACATCTGGCCGCAGATTTGTGTGTTTTGTGAACTTGTGAATGTATATATATTATGTAACAGTGATCATTGTTGGCAGAATGTGCGAAAAGTGTGTGTTGACCAGAAGGTTCAACGAACTCCGTTTTGTACAAAATAAAGATATTGACCATTTTTGTGTAGTGTGAAGTTTTACTTATAGGTTATATCCTGAGTGAGGTTTTTTATCTTCATAATGATCAAAGCTACAGCTCAAAGCATTTAAATAATAATTGGTGATTTCAGTGTAAGATTGCAGTTTTGAAGCGCTCGTAGCGAAGTTTGCTTAGCCGTTCTTAATCGATCAGCTAAGTTAAGCAACGTCCGCCGCGGTCAGGAGTTGGATTGGTGACCGCTAGTGACATTACTACTGAGCGCTTCCGTGCTTCGGAGGACACGTTAAGCCGTCAGTCCCGGTTGTTGTATTGCGATGACAGTCGTTACAGAATGGTGGTGGGGCATTTTGCGAATGCCCGCCTGGCTAGCTAACACCGCCAAGTAGAAAATCTGTCGCCAAGCACCTAACGGTGTATTCCGGCAGCTGTCCTTGAGAGCCAGTAATTCTAGGCCAGCTTGAACAACATCTTCGACCACATTATCACTTACCATCAGGTGAGATAGTGGTCAAAGTCAGCTATAAAAAAAAAGTTCATCAGAAGGCGCTGCTTCCCACCTTCCGGTATTGTACTCTTAGTCTCCTGTAACTACATCCTCGAGAAGAGATGGGGGGCACAATTCTAACCCGGCACCTCACGGGATACACATATTCACTTTAAATTATCAATAGTTTTAAAGTGAATGCAGATTAAACACAGGTATGACACGATAGTGCGTTGTGACACTTTATTATTTAAATTTAATTCCATAAATAGGTGCTTACTAGGTTCAAATTTTCAAATATTATGTTCGTGCAAACAGAATGTGTAATGATGATGTTTCCATCCATTTGCACAAATTAACATATATTATTATACAGGTAAAAGAGCATATAATATAAAGCTTCGTAGGTGAACAGTCTCACAATTTTAGTTCTGTTGCATATTGGTTTGTAAGTACGTGCCGATTTCTCTTCAAAGTAACAACTATATTAAAGATTAAAATCTCAATTTCTTTTCAAATGTAATTTGACGAATCAAGCATGGGGTCCACCTGATGTTAAGCTGACTAACCTCTGCCTATAGCAGATGCATTTCATCCGAACGAATTGCACTGCACCCGTCATATTGAAACCTACAGTCATATTGAGTCTCATGTGCCTGTAATTTTTAGGGCTCTCAAAGACTGTTGCCGGAACACACTGTTAAGTGCTTGGAGACAGGTTTTCTACTTGAGGGTGATAGCTAGCCAGGCGAGCATTTGCAAAATTCCCTCCACCATGCAGTGAAGCTCAAGCAGGCAGTTGGGATCGATGCAGCTGATCTGATGCGAGCTACAAGTATTATACTGTGTCGTTTAAAAGGTTATATAATATTTAGCCCTGCCCTGTCCTTTTAGTCTATAAAGTATCTACGTATCTTGGTATGTACCTAAGCGTAGCAATATATAAAATAGTAGGTATGTTCGGTAAAGTTAAAGAGCTATTCGCAACTACAACTACATGGAATAATTGAGTTTAAGAAACGTCTTTATGCCCTATAGATATATCCTTTGGTACCTATATATATTATATAATGATTTAGAAATTGTAAAACGGTCAAAATAAAATGAATGACGCAATCTTATGAAGAACTTCCGATTTTCAGGTGATATAAATAACTTAGTTTACTTTTGAATCGGAATGCCGATATCAGATTAAATAAATAGTTCGTTCTTTTAAGAAATTGCATATTTTCAATCGCCTTATCGTATGAGGAGCGGCTTATAGTTTGTATTATATTATAACATGAAAGTGTAGTTTGCGGCACCTTATCTCTGGGCAATGATGTGGTCGAAGATGTGGTTCAGGCTATCTTAGAATTACTGGCTCTCAAGGACAGATGCCGGAACACACCGTTAGGTGCTTGGCTACAGATTTTCAACTTGAGGGTGGTAGCTAGCCAGGCGGGCATTCGCGAACTACCCTACCACCACGCTATAACGACTGCCATCCTAAGACAACAACCGGGACCGACGATGGCTTAACGTGCTCTCCGAAGCACGGAAGCGTTCAGTAGTAATGTCACCAGCGGTGACCCATCCAAGTCGTGACCGAGGCGGACGTTCCTTACCTTAGCTGATCGGTTCAGAACGGTTAAGCAAACTTCGCTACGAGCGCTTCAAAATTACTATTAATTAATCTACTAAGCTGTGCAAAAATATTTCTTCAGTTAGTGAAGTACGTTACAATACTCATTGCTCAGTTGACAAATTAATTAACAGAGCAACGTAGAGATAAGCTCCCTAACTCCAGTCAGTTGAACAGATCAAGTTGCAGAGGTCTCGCTTGCTCATTTGTTCATGAACATTGCAGGCACAGGGTTGATAAACCCGTGTTGTCACGAACGTTTATCAAAAGTTCTGTCTGGTTTATGCAATGACCGGCTTCAACAAGTTATTTCACACATTATTGTAGTTACAGAAGTCGGTTTGGTACAAACAATGTCACTGGCCAGCATGAAAATTGCATTGAAAAGGCAAAGGAATAAAATATATCACAATCTCCTTAATGCACCTACCGTACTAAAATGTTTAGACACAATTGAGACTTCTGTTATGCAATTTTAATTTCTGAATTGTATTAGGTTGGTACTTCACATAATTATGGCTAATGTACAATACATTCGTATCAAAATGAAAACAAAATAAATAAAGATGATTATAGACCTAATCCTGGCATGAGTGATGAATTCTACAGTGCTTTTATCTTGGGTGTAATAAGTCTACATCCTCTATTTTAAACATATAATTTAGAAGCAGTGATAGCTCAGTGGCTTTGGCTAAGGACTGCCGTGCAGCAGGTCCATGGTTCGAATCCCGCCGCTGGCTTGAGCTTCACCGCATGGTGGAAGGGCATTTTTGCGAATGCCCGCCTGGCTAGCGACCACCCTCAAGTGGAAAATCTGTCGCCAAGCACCTACCGGTGTGTTCCGGCAGCTGTCCTTGAGAGCCAGTAATTCTAGGTTAAGCCTGTTAACACCTTCGACCACATCATCACTTACCATCAGGTGAGATTGTGGTCAAAGGCTTACCTATCAGCAATCAAATATATATATATATATATATATGTTGGTATAATTATTTTTTCTTTCATTTTTCAAGTTTTGATTTTTTTGTTTTTTTTTTCAATCAAATCAATCCTTAATAAGAGATTAGTTTCACTCGCATTATTAGAACGCTCAACTTATTTTACAAGACGTTATATATATATATACGGTTTGTAAAATAAGTTGAGCTGAGAGAAAACGTCTTGTAAAAATAACTTATTTTACAAGACGTTATATATATATATATAACGTCTTGTAAAATAAGTTGAGCGTTCTAATAATGCGAGTGAAACTAATCTCTTATTAAGGATTGATTTGATTGAAAAAAAAAACAAAAAAATCAAAACTTGAAAAATGAAAGAAAAAATAATTATACCAACCTTTACCGTTTTTAACATAGAGCAAAAAGAAAAATAATAGTTTTGATAAAGTAAATTCCCTCTCCCATCAATTAACTACATACTTACAGGCTTTCAGATTTCTTCTTTTAAATGTGCCGTAAAACATTGCTTTTTTTGCAAATTTCCCTGAGTATTTCATATAAATTTTAACTTGGTAACGATGAGCGTTTCTGAGAAGAATTATCTTGCTTGATATACAGGGGAACATACAGACAATCGTACAAAAAAGTGATCCTATAAACCCTTATGGAATCACTTTGTTCCTCTATCCTTTTGTAGTACGAAACCTTATAAATTACACAGTCATGAATAAATTAACTGAACATCAACTTACTTATAGCTCATAGAATAGACCTATCACGAGTATAAAATACAGAAACTACTCCATAGAAGTCATGCCTCAGGCCCGCAGACGAAGCTGCAAATCTGAGAAAACTTATTATTTTTCTGTCGCAGCTTATGCAAGTCGCCGTGAGTTGCATCTTGGATTACACAATTGTAAAGTTTAAATTGCTTGTTAAATCTCTGGAACTATTCACTAAATAATATATTTAAATTTCCATTCATAATGTTCTTATACGGATTCTCTCTAACATATTATAATGCGTGAGGAACCTAATTAGGGTAAGGTAAATGTTGATTAAAAATGTTTTATTAGCATATATTTATTTAGAAGTTGCGGCCACAATTGGTATATTTAGCTGAGAAGATCATATAAAATTACTCTCGGAATCGTAAAGTGGTAAATAAGGGTAAGAAATATATGGATAAGTGTGATGTAGGACTTTGAGAGGTGTGTTCCCGCTGTCCCCATTGACTTATCCCCATTGATGGGGACACCGAGACGATAGTTTTTTTCCTTCCCGTTGTCCCCATTGGCCTGGCCCTTTGATGGGGACAGCGAGACGTCAATATATTACTTCCCGTTGTCCCCATTATCTGTCCCCATTAATGGGGACAGCGAGAAGTCTGTAATAGACTAATGACTCACATTATATATTTTGATTGTAGCTAACAGAAAATATCAATATAGTCTATTAAGGATCCAATCTGAGAGGAAGTCCACTGCTTACTAGTTTGCACCCCTTTAAAACTGCATTGTGGTTTTTGTAAGCAGCGATGACACAACACCAGAAGGAGAGCTTACGCTCTTTTTAGATTTAAGCGCTCATAGTGAAGTTTGCTTAGCCATTCTGAATCGATCAGCAAAGTTAAGCAACGTCCGCCGCGGTCATGAGTTGGATGGGTGACCGCTGGTGACATTACTACTCAGCGCTTCCATGCTTTGGAGGGCACGTTTAGCCGTCGTCGGTCCCTTTCGTCGGTCGTCGGTCTTAGGATGGCAGTCGTTATAGCATAGTGGCAGGGCATTTTGCGAATGGCCACCTGGCTAGCTACCACGATCAAGTAGAAAATCTGTCGCCAAGCACCTAACAGTGTGTTTGGGCAGCTGTCCTTGAGAGCCAGTAATTCCAGGTTTGTCTGAACAACATTTTCGACCACATCATCACTTACTATTAGGTGAGATAGTTGTCAAAGGCTAACCTATCAGGCACAGAAAAAAACGCAAAATGCCCATCTCCAAGTGGTAAGTATAGCTCAAGCTGGCGATAGGCAGTCTAGAGCTATTACCACTCGGCTATCCCTGCTTCAAAATCTGCTTGCCTTAATCTGGTACTATTATCTGGTGGCTGCTATGGGTAGGTACCTTGAGCTATACCTACCACTTGGTGGATGGGCATTTTGCGAATGCTTGCCTGGCTAGCTAGTATATACCTAGAAGCTTACCCACATACATAAAAAATAAACACATTTTGAGCAGACGCATTTTGTGTAAAAATTTAATAACGTGTGAATATACAATACACATGAAAAGCTCGTAACAGGATTGCCTAGTTCTTATCTGATAACTGATTTACTAGTTTAAAAACTATGTTCGCTGTTGTCTTACCGCAACATTGTATATATGTCATCATCTGGCTGTCTCTCCGCCCGCAGGTTCTCTGTGTCTTATTAATTACATAAAAAAGAACTGTTTTGTGAATCGGACTGATTACTAAAACATCAGTAAAGTTTTTAGCAGCAGCTTTCATATGACTGCAAATCATGACAGTGCTAAATAACATATACACGATCTATATTTTCATAATAAAAATAGTGTACCAACGTGAATTTCATTAACAAGCGTTTAACTTCAATACCGTAAACTGACAAAAGTATTGGTTGTTATCCTCCTTCGTACAACAAAATGAGGCAATTTACCCAAATCAAAAATCAATAGTGGCAGCCGCTAATATGGTTAGGTGAGACAGGTGATTACCATGCATGGAAAATAAGGTACATATTTTGTTAGGTAGAAACTATGTGTTAGTGAATCAAATTTTATAACATTTAGCAACGTAAACAAGAAGTTATATAAAAGAAGTTACCATAATATATCAACTAATGACTTACTAGCATGAATAATCAGCTCAGCTTAACATCAGGTGGACCCCATGCTTGATTCGTCAAATTACATTTGAAAAGAAATTGAGATTTTAATCTTTAATATAGTTGTTACTTTGAAGAGAAATCGGCACGTACTTACAAACCAATATGCAACAGAACTAAAATTGTGAGACTGTTCACCTACGAAGCTTTATATTATATGCTCTTTTACCTGTATAATAATATATGTTAATTTGTGCAAATGGATGGAAACATCATCATTACACATTCTGTTTGCACGAACATAATATTTGAAAATTTGAACCTAGTAAGCACCTATTTATGGAATTAAATTTAAATAATAAAGTGTCACAACGCACTATCGTGTCATACCTGTGTTTAATCTGCATTCACTTTAAAACTATTGATAATTTAAAGTGAATATGTGTATCCCGTGAGGTGCCGGGTTAGAATTGTGCCCCCCATCTCTTCTCGAGGATGTAGTTACAGGAGACTAAGAGTACAATACCGGAAGGTGGGAAGCAGCGCCTTCTGATGAACTTTTTTTTTATAGCTGACTTTGACCACTATCTCACCTGATGGTAAGTGATAATGTGGTCGAAGATGTTGTTCAAGCTGGCCTAGAATTACTGGCTCTCAAGGACAGCTGCCGGAATACACCGTTAGGTGCTTGGCGACAGATTTTCTACTTGGCGGTGTTAGCTAGCCAGGCGGGCATTCGCAAAATGCCCCACCACCATTCTGTAACGACTGTCATCGCAATACAACAACCGGGACTGACGGCTTAACGTGTCCTCCGAAGCACGGAAGCGCTCAGTAGTAATGTCACTAGCGGTCACCAATCCAACTCCTGACCGCGGCGGACGTTGCTTAACTTAGCTGATCGATTAAGAACGGCTAAGCAAACTTCGCTACGAGCGCTTCAAAACTGCAATCTTACACTGAAATCACCAATTATTATTTAAATGCTTTGAGCTGTAGCTTTGATCATTATGAAGATAAAAAACCTCACTCAGGATATAACCTATAAGTAAAACTTCACACTACACAAAAATGGTCAATATCTTTATTTTGTACAAAACGGAGTTCGTTGAACCTTCTGGTCAACACACACTTTTCGCACATTCTGCCAACAATGATCACTGTTACATAATATATATACATTCACAAGTTCACAAAACACACAAATCTGCGGCCAGATGTATATTGTAGACAATTAGATATTAAACCGTCGTGTCTTCCCCTCACCTGGCGCTACAAACTTTATCGCGTGCCGTTTTCATTAAATCTGAGCCTCTTTGAAGTTTGAACGAGCGTTCAAAATGTAGTGGGTGTTCAACTAAATGCTGTTTTCTGTTGCTTTCTATTTCCGTACGTGCTCAATTTCGTCAGCCCTTTTAAAACTTATCTATACAATTGAAGCATTTTTCTCTTCAGAAAATGTTGGAGTAGTAGCATAGTGGTTCTTCGCGAGTAAAAAGTATATTAAATAATATCTAGAAAAGTTATTTAACACCATTCTCTTTTTTATTTCAATTATAGTATTTTAATAATAGTATATAAAGTAATACTATACTAATATGAGGTATTATTTTGTAAACGTATTGAGTTGTTTTTTTAACGTTTATTTCATACTCGACATTAGATATCTTGTTTCCTAACATTTACCATGCTATAGCATAAAGTCCAAATATATATATATATATATATAACAACACAGACGTGCCCATTAGGCTAGCCGCATTCCCCCGCTGTATTGCGAGGGTAATCCGTTGAACGAGGTATTCTCCTGACCGTAGGTCTCGCGTCCTATCTCGCAAGCGCCGCCCTAGATCTGCCGCAAACTTCTTGGCCTCTGAACACCACGGCCTCATCACCTCCACAGAAAATGGCACGAACTTGTACGCCAATTCCAAGGCAGCGTATTTATTATGCTTGCACCTCCACCGGCGGTTTCTGGGTAGCGAGCAGGTGACAAGCAGCAAAAGTGCTCACACACGTAGCATCCCAGATGAGACATATATACTGGTTGAATAACAATAAATAAGTATGTATAATTTATGAATGCTAGATGATTGTACTTAATAGAAACATGACACAAACAGCAATATTATATCCAACCTAATCTGAAATATCTGATATGCCAGTTAAAATCAATGTTCGCATAATTTTAATGTTTATCCTATATTTGACCGTGCATAGCGAGATCTCGCAAGTTGGGAGCCTGAGAATTCGTATTTCGTATGTATATATGTTCGCTGATAACTTCCAAAGGACTAAGCTGATCTTCACCAAATCGGTTGGAAATTTGGTAATATACATAAGAATTATGTAATTATTGGTAATATATAGGGATGTTATTATTAAAAGATTATTAGAAAATATTAAAATGCAAACTTAGTTTCCAGTTTTAAAATGTTTGCAAAGAAACCTTAACACTTAATAGTTTTATCAATAGAGTCAGGTATTACTTTGTGGATTTGATAATAACGAATATATAAAAAATATTTATTTTATTTTATTTATTTATTTATCTTAGGAAGACCAACAAAAATACATCATTTTACAAAAAATATTTAAGAAACATGAAGCCAATTAAAGGTCCTCACGGCTAGGTATATAAAACAGTTATAAATAATGTGAACATGAACGACCACAACTTAGTAATGGTTCATTATAAGTATAACATAATATGATCATTCAAAAAAACTCTCTGCTTACTAGTCGCCTAGCCGACGCTATGCTTGTGCAGAATAGGTCAATGGCATAGCGCTTACTTATTAAAGGGACGATTAACTACTTTTGAAAAATATTTAGAAGAATTAAAAGAATAGACAGTAACAAGTAAAATACATCAAAATGAGTTAAAATCACGCTTAAAAAAGATAGAAGCTATTTTCGACGAGTACGATCTCATTCAGACTAGCATAGAAATTAAGCAGGACAGTCAAGAAAATGTAACTAAAAGGGAAACAACGGACAATCGATTCTTTAGATGTACGGCAGAAGCTCAGAAAATAATCGAGAAATGTAATACAGAATTAGACAGTTCGTGTTCCCAAATGTCTTTAAAGCACTCTAATCTTAAATTAATTATAAAAGTTGGGATTCCTAACTACAATGGTGATGCTTCTAAATGGTTAGTATTTCACGATACCTTACTTCTATGATTCATAACAATGAATATATAACAAGTATAAATAAATATCAATACCTTAAAAGTGCACTCACTGGTCCAGCAGCTTCGGTAATTACTACGAACTAGCATGGAAACTTCTATGTGATAGGTACAATGATTAGCGTAAGCTAGTATGTACTCATCTTAAGGCTTTAATTGATGTTCAAACTATCAGTGAAGAAAATGCGTTACGTTCCCTCGCCGATCATATTGGCGTTAAGTACCTTAGGAGAAAAAACAGAAAATTGGGATACGTTGATAATATTTCTGTACTCGACCAAACTCGATAGTATTACAAGTATTAAATGGGAAGAATATAAATCACCATTATCAGAAAATCCAGACTTTTTTGCGTAGGAGAGTACATGTTATAGAAGCAACTGCAAGTAGTAGCAACCGTGCTGCTGAACTGCATCAATCGCTGGAACAACCGCAGCTGCAGCATTTCAATTCTGAATGTATAGTATGTAATGAGGAACATCTGATTTACTACTGTAAAAAGTTTTTGTCTATGTCACCGACTGACGGATTAAAGCTTATTATTAAAAATAGGTAATGTATTAACTGTCTTCGTAGCGGACATTTAGCACCACAGTGCAAATCTCGACCATGTAAGTTATGCAATTCAAAGCATAATTCACTCTTACACTTTGACAAACCAAGCGCAGAAAACCATACAGTTTCCAATCCAATATCACTTTCAACATGTATCGCCAACAAAAGTATTGTTATCAACTGCAATTATCATAGTCTCATGCATTAACAATAATTCGACTGATACACAAAAATGTATTGAAGCTCGCTGCCTATTAGATAATGGAAGCCGAGTCGAGTTTCGTGAGTCAGGATTTAAAAAATAAACTGTATTTACAGACTGAGAGTATGGAATCTGTTTTCGTCATAGGTATTAACAGCATGTCATTTGAAGCTTTACAGCGTCGTTATATAGTAGTACAGTCTAAAATAAGTGTATTTAGCACGTCAGTCAATGCATTTATTATCAAAGAAATAACTAGTTCACTGCCAAGTGCAGACACTAATGCTTATGGAGGACCTTCTCGATCGACTGCAAGGCAGACTGCCCATGATGTCGACGCTCGATAACTAGTCTTTAGTCTTACTATAACACAACCGGGCGGCAAACACAAGGGCAGCTTCTAACCTTGGTTATTGAAATATAAGTCTTTACATGAATATAACATAAAATCATTTAAATCAGATTAACCTACCAAACTAAATTAAAAAAAATATTGTGACCATCACAATACAATACAATAACTCTTTATTGCAAACCAATTTACAAATTTTACATATATTAAATAATAACAATAAAAACCTTACATAATGGTATTACAACGGGCGGTCTTATCGCTATAAAAGCAATTTCTTCCAGACAACCTTTGGATGGACAGAAACAAAAAAGGGAATAGGCGGTTGGTGCAACTTGAAGTCATATAGAAGACGTTTACTAGTAGGTACTTTAATATACATTCTAATACATAAATATCAATAAAAATACACTATTACTATACATCACCTGCATTACATTTACTAGAACCATTGTTCGGGTATAAACTTTTTCCAAAGAAAGGAAATTGAAGAACAAAATAACCAAAATTACATTTTTCCTTTTTCACAGCGTGTAAAATCTTGCTTCTTTAAGAGGCCTTTTACATTTTGCAGCCCTCTCACTCGCACGTTTAAAGTTAATTTCAAATAGCTACAATACGGTAACGATTTTTTTAAATGTGGTCAACCATTATTTCGGTGCATGCGACTATAGATGTTCTTGACAAATTTTCATGTTGATATCTGTAATGGGGGTTCCAAAACCCGTAATTTATTTATTTAAAACTTTGGTCCTCTAATTTGAACATATCTTAGAACATCTATAGTCGCATGCAGCGAAATAATGGTTGACCACATTTTAAAAAACCATTACCGTATTGTAGCTATTTGAAAGTATCTTTAAATGTGCGAGTGAGATGGCTGCAAAATGTAAAAGGCCTCTTAATTCGACTATATTTTTCAATACGAAAGGGTTGATTTTTTTGATCCCGAATTAAATGACGTAGGTAGGTATCGTTTAGCAAACTTGTCACGTATTTTCTTTTATGGTGCAGGCAAATGCAAAATTCAAGACGTACCTTCTTAAGGTTTGCAGACGCTGAATTCGCCCGGCACTGTATTAACACTGCTTCAACTCAAGCCGTTTAGTATTTTTTGATAAGAACACTATACTTCAACGCACATTGGCTAACGCAGTATTTCCATCGCCTCAACTCGAAACAAGCTCGCGAGTAGACGTTGATACGGTGCCGAGGCGATATTAGTGAGTTGATCTTGTATTGAACATCATTTCTGTCAACTTGCACTCTGTCAATTTGTGACAGCACGCAAAACATTTTGCAGAACAATATTAGGCTTGACTGTTACATATTTTTTTCAATACAATTATTTACGATAAAATTTTGAAAACTTCAATTTCTGTTCCAAATTTTTAATAAGCCAAATTTAAATATCATATTCAATAGTAAAATTATCTACTCGTAGGTACGTCAGGGATATTTTATCTCGATGATTTATACGACTGTACGTTGCCTAGATAGCTAGAGAGAGGCTCTTTTAAAACCAGCTGATATAAAGAATTTAAAAACGCAGATTACTAACTTTGAGTGATATAGAAGAACCTTCGACCCTTGACTGCTATTATGGGACGAAAGGTGATAGCAGTGAAGTACTTCCATACCTTTATAATAAATCTTTCTGCAAATGTTACGGCTTACACGATATTCTTCACATTGAGAATTTGCTCTAATTGACATTATTTATTACGCGCGTTAGCACATTACTTTGATGGTTTATTATGGTAATCCAACTAATTCCACTGTGTTTGTTTTCTAAATAATAAAGTTTACTGATGTCCCGAACATATTTCTAAGCACTTAATTTGATTTTCATTCGCAGTAACAAATAGTTACAACGTGTGCGGCCGTGTAAGATAATCATACAGACCTGGTAATGAAACTGTATCAATTCAGTTAGCGTGATAGCAAACAATTGTCCCCCTTATTGGGTCTCGGTTGCTGATATAATTGGAGATCCGTATAAGGACATTAATAACACAACAGATACTGTTAGACGCGGGGTTCCGGCCTCACCGCTTGTTA
Organism: Plagodis dolabraria; assembly: GCA_963854805.1. Taxonomy (NCBI): domain Eukaryota; kingdom Metazoa; phylum Arthropoda; class Insecta; order Lepidoptera; family Geometridae; genus Plagodis; species Plagodis dolabraria. Next base: position 19,798,841 of record OY978442.1, read on the forward strand.
TGGCCGAAACAAGGAAATGGTAATAAAGTTACTTGATACGCCCGTTGCTCGATATTGTCGGGGAAAATCATTACAGGTTGTAATTGAGATTTGTCTTTTATCTAACTTTAATGACTTTAGCAAAATAATCATAATTTTATGAAAATACATTTTTTTACTACAAAGAAAGGCTTTTCTCTGAATTTCACTCCGTGGAGCTAGGATAATAAAATCTCATTAGGATACTGACTCGTTTGTTGTGTATTTAATTATTATTAATTGTCAATAATTTATATTCTTGTTTTTATGTGTGACCTAAAAGAAGACTTTTGAGCGCTGTATTCGCGGGTGCGTAAGCAGTAAGCCCATGGTTGTCGCTTGTTGACCACAACTGTAAACCTCGTCATCTTGTTGAAATAAAAATCTGACTAAACTAAAATCTGTTAAAGCGGTAACAATCTGTCATCGTAATATAAACGCTGGTTAATTGAGAGTGCATTGCAACAGCCCATAAGAGAAAAAAATTTTGTTAGTTTTGATCACAGCTATAAAATTACATTATAAATCGGTTTCAGTCAACAAACTCCTACTAGTTCAACGGTTGAACAAGTGGGAGTTTTATTCCCAGTAGTTCAACTGTCCCGTTTCCCAGTTTTTTGTCCCAGTAGTTCAACGAATTCCAAGTAGTTGAACTACTCGGATATGATATCAGTCAATACCCAGACGTAGATTTTGTATGTGACAGCTGTCAAAGTGACACACACCTATACAATTGACTTGTTATAGCTTTTATTTATTACAGCCGCTGTCATGGTAATGTGATTTTTTTTAAAAAGTAAAGCCAGTTTTGGGAGTTATTACAGCTGTCATTGAGACTCCTTCCTGCATTTTGGGTTACAGCTGTCAAAAAAAGATTTAAAGGTGTATTATATCTGAATCTATTGATCCAAGAAAAACAGTTCCAATTTAGATGACAGCTGTCAATTGTTTTAAGGCCTATAAATCTGAATTAGTTTTTCTACAAAAGTGATGGACTTTATCAAGAGCTTAATTTTGGGATATTGCTGTAAAACCTAATAACTATATAATTTTCAACTATTAATCTTATTAAGAGCTATCATAATTTACGCCTGTAAATAAAGTAGTGGCCTGCAAGCAATGATTTGATCATCATCATCATTATCACATGAACCAGATCGTCTACCGTTGAACAAAGTATCCACCATTGGGGGGATTGGCCATAATCCCCACGCTTGGCACGGTGTTTTGCTACTGACAGCTTTTACATTGAATGAAATTAATCACCACGAATGTAAATTTATAATTTTAACTGATTTGTTTCCGGTTTTATTTCATTTATAACAAGTGATTGTTAGTGAGTTTGACTAATTTGTACCAGTAGTTAAGCTCTTAGAAAAAATAGACGCCGTTGAACTACTGGGATCAAAAAACTCACACTGCACTGGTGTGATTGAACTAATTGGTTGTTTTGATATATAGTATAAGCGTTTTCTTAACAAAATAACAAATTTACGAGAGGAAAAATTTAAGTCATGTGCGGGATTCGAACCCGTGTCCATCCACCCCAGGGTATGCTCTAATCCAATTGAGCTAACACTGAGACAATGAGTACTCAATTTTTTTCCTACCGTTCTTCTTTTCGATAATTTACCATCGTATTGGGATGGAACGACATCTATAGTTCAACTCACGTTGTATGTACTACAAACAAGACTAATTTTGCAATTAGCTTTAAACTTCTCAATGATGACGCAACCCTATTATTTTAATATTCTTAAGGCTGCAGTCTTGCAAAGTCGACACGGGGTATCGAATTTGCGCAATTTTGTTGTATTTTTAAACCCAGTTTTATTTAGGAACATAATAAAATACTTGTATCACATAAATATGCTTCATATAAGCTATCACTACATATATTTTTAAGGTTCAAAAAGAAGGATTGTTGTTTACAAATCAAACGATAAACACGGCTCTGTCGTGCCCAAACACATTTTGGGTTAGATTTGGGTACTTTTTTCGTAGCAACATAAAAGAAAACAGGAAAACTGCTCAGCACAGAAATAGGACCTCATCTTTGTCTCTAAAATGCGGTGGTTATTTTTTTCTAAATATATATCGTTATCTTAAACATTAGTTCGGAATTTCGTCAAATTTATTTTATTTTAGTGCTTATTAAACTGGTTTCTTCTTATTAATATCGGAGCGTATTTAAGTAGTAATTACTTTTTTACAATGGCTGTTGTTTAATTAATGGATTAATATCTAAATAAGCATTTCATGTTAATAACTGAAGTTAAAATAATTTCATATAGAATACTAAGAAAAATGAGTTTATGTACTAGAATCCCGTTGTAAAAACCTCAGTGACGGCCGAGCCGTCTCAGAGTTCGGACGTCTGGGCTACGAAAAATTTTGCGCGTACCTCTCGCTCTTACATTGCTCTCGCTCTAACCTTGTTCGTGCACTGATACACATCAAAAGCTGCTCTACTTAACAAAAAAAAATTAGGGGATTGTAATTTTCTGTATATTTATTTTGTTAATTGATATTTGATTAGAATATGGACCGTAAACGCAAAAAATATGCGTGTACAAGAAAATATAAATTGAAGTCAAACGTAGGAGTGATAAAATAGAAATCATAGGTAAGTGATACACAAGAAAAATGTTTTCTTGATAAGTTTTAACATTCAGTGCGCGCATTGTTAATGTTGCTGGCTAATCTTTTTTTATGTCTCATAGGTTAGCCTTTGACCACTATCTCACCTGATGGTAAGTGATGATGTGGTCGAAGATGTTGTTCAGTCTATCATAGAATAACTGGCTCTCAAGGACAGCTGCCGGAACACACCGTTAGATGCTTGGCGACAGATTTTCTACTTGAGGGTGGTAGTAATAATAGTAGTAGTATTACTGGTTGGCCAAGTAACCAAATTTTATATAAATTGTATGCTTCCTGAATTAATTGATTCCCGCCTTGAGCGCTCAATTCCAATCAAAGACCCCCCATACATAATGCAAGCAATTAAAAAGAAACTTAAAAAACAAAAAAAAATGCCCTCGTCAACATCATCCATCGCAAACGACCGGTGCAAGAATAAAAACAGCGTGACACTAACACAAGGAAAAAAATGCTAGCGGTAGTGCCACACTATATCCTTATGAGTTACACTTGAATGCCCCTCCCCCTCCTCTTCTTGACTGGGGTGTTATGTTCACATCAGAGGATATCGGTGCTCGGCGTCTAACATCTGACTGCGCGTAGACTGCGATGACCATCCGCAGATCTACGCGTTTCTTTGTAGGTCCCATAATAACGATAATGACATAATATTATATCAATTTATGTAGCACATACAGATGGCTACAGATTTCACGCTTGAGCAGATCCCTAATAAAGAGTATTTGGCGATTTCAACACCCATCATACGGAATGGCTTGGTTTCTGAAAAATCGATCATGTGGGACGGAAAGATGGGGGCTGGTGACATTCTAGCCAGGCACACCACGGGCAGCCCGGTACCCGTACATCTACTCAATGCTTATAAACACTCCTCTCCAATCGTCGGACCATTGCTTGATCCAGAGTTCAGTACCGGTTCTACGCCTAACTCAGTCGAGCAGGTACCTTTTCATGGCTCCAGCAGTTTGTTTTACTCTCAGTTTTTTTTCTTATTACTATCCAGCCAATGGATCTAGAGGACATTGTATGAAATACGGGTCAGAGTCAACATGAGTACTCTAAGAAGTAATTTTTCTGCAAACATATATTAAACTATTCCAACCACCAAAATTTTTTTACGACAATTTTTATTTACACATACTCGTACCAAATAAATGTATATGTATAAGTTTATTTAACGACTGGCCTTTGTTATTTCATAAACTAAAACAAATGTTCAATGTATAGATATAATTTATTCGCTTCTAAAATTTGAGAATTCCTTGGGATCGCATCTTCGCAACTTCTGGTATTTTAGACGTTCGTGGGTGACGTTGATCATTTACCACCAGGTGAACCACCTGATCGTTTGCCCTCCTATTTCATAAAAAAAAATTATCTAGAAAAGTTGCAACGGTGTCAGTTCCCCACGGATTTAGGAAGGGCTAAATGCCTGGGGTTCCCCGAGGGCTGCTCGTTGTCACAGATGGTACGGGATAGTGTTACATGATGCAGGAATAGTACAAATCCGGAACAAAGTTTACCAGCAACAGTGAAAATCAGGACACGATGTTACAGTGAAGTTAACCTTAATACCTCTATTGTTTTAACAGACAAATAAACATTTTTACAAATAAGCTTAACTTTATTTTATAATTTAAGTAGAGAAGTAGGTTAATATATTATATTAAAAACAGGTAAGTAATGAGCACTGCTCGCAATGAGAGCTCAGGTAGGAATGTATCAAACTAGGTAAGTGCGAGTTGTTGCGATTGTTTTGAGTTAGAATTAAGAATATATGTATGTGTTAATTATGAAATAAGGTATTAATGTGGTAAAAGAGGATAACTTCATCACAAAGAGTATGATTTTTTTGTCTAGAACACTAACATTTGTTATATATAAATATAAAATAAAAGCATCCACGCCTAATTATTTTATAGCAAAATTATTTTCTTTCTTGGCAATTTGTTGCCGTCATTATACAATAACAAATATCAGTATGATAAATAAATTTAAAAGTAGAGCAACTTCTTATTCCGCTCATCTCTTGTTAGATGATTGCGGAGAATGAATCTCCATTACGGGGACGCTTAGAAAATGAGCACAAATACCTATTCTGTGGCATCGCACAGAGCGTGATTTTGTATTTTGCACTGAAAGACTTGGCCCTTAACGCGGGATATATTTTGCAGGATTCGGACGCGGGTTCGAATCCCGCACATGACTGAAATTTTTTCCCTCGTAAATTTTTAATTTTGTTATGTAATCTTCAGAGCGTGTGTTATTGCAAACATAAAAAATATTAAAATAAGCCTTTTCTCACGGTAAAAACAAATTTAATCTTAACACATAGGTACACCGAAATTTCAAATTCCCACATATTTTAGTTTTTGAATTAGACACCGTAAAGAAAATGATGTAAAATCTACCAATTTATTTACTTATTTGAATAACAATTTACATTTGCACATAACAAGCTCTAGTGGATGACACCTCCAACACTAGCCTACGTAAAATATTTATCCTTGAGTTAAATTTCTCGAAACTTTTTTTATTTACATATCTACATTTTATTTCAAAAACTGGTATTCAGTTGTTTTTTAATAACTGCGATATGTGGCAGTTAATTCCTCAAATAAAATTTAAAACTATTTGCCAATATGACGGATTTTACGATATTTTCCTCAATACATCATTTAAATTAACTATTATTCGCATTACCACCATACTTTATCGCATAAATCATGGGTATATAATCATTATTAGGGATTTACTGTGTAATTTACATCTTGGGTGCAATAACTTACAATCGTTATTCCAGAGCTATTCTCCCAAAAATTTCCCAAATTTTAACATAAGTTTACTAGTTAACGAGGGTGCTCAGAGTTAATTTGATTGAAATAACTAGTCAAAGGAAATTTCGTTAGCCTTCCTGTTCGTTTAGCATTTTATAATTATAAATTTCAACAACCCTGTTTGGAAACATAATATTGCTACAGGGTGATTGAATGTGAGATAATAACTAATGTATTATCTACCTATTGTTTTTTCTAGACTCATTCGCAGGTTATAATAGATATGAACACACACTGTATAAAGCAAAATATATAATTTCGTTCCTATCACTAAACTTTCTTTCGTGTCAACGTTAAAATTATTGCATTATTATATACACATTATTTTTATATTGAAAAATTTATCTTGTTTGTAGGCTAACTCACATCGAGCTATAGATGTCGCTTCATCACCATAAAACGATGCAATAATATGAATGAAAGGACACACTTAAAGTATAACCTAAAAACTATATAATGTCAATGTGAGTAAATCAGAAACCCAATACAACCTTGTGGAATGCTTGAATTGGCTTGTATCTAACAGAGTCGTCTGCAATTTGTCTCGCGCTGTCTTCAACGTCTGTGATTGAAATTCTTACCGCTCCTTCAGGCATGGCTGCGACGTGACTACACGACGATAGCTACTACCTATCACTATTAATCACGTAGGGGCACACACTCCCGAGCCCTTTCCTGAAAAAAATAACCAATATTTTTTTTTATTTACTCTGAAATGAATATGTGTATACCCTGTTAGTAGATTACATCATCAGTTTTTTTTATTCTGACGAAACAAGCTCGAAACCCACCTGTGGTTAAGCATTTCGTCCATGATGTTAATATGATAAGCATATGATGTTAAGCATGCGCCCGTCACTTTGAGACATAGTTGTGAAGTCTCGTGTGCCTGTAATTTCACTGGCTCTCAAGGAATACTGCCAGAACACACTGTTAGGTGCTTGGCGACAGATTTTTTAAATTGTGAGAAGTTACCTTAAAGAACTTTTAATGTATATAAGTAGACAGAAAATCATTTAGTCCAAGTTTTGAACTGCATTGTCTAGCGGTTGTAACACATAATGTCACTCGACAACACGGTTGCTGCTGATTGGTAGAGCGGTTATGGACTTAATAAAAATATATTGTCTTAACACAGACACTGAATTCTGTATCACACTATAGACCGCTTAGCACTTTTCCCCTCAAAGTATTAAAAATAGGTATCTATGCTGTTGGGAGGGTCCTTCCACGATCTCTGTTAAAATTGGGATGGCCGGTAATCTCTCTGTATTGTATTGTTATTCTTAATGCAACTGATGGGTTCGGCAATGCTATTTGCAATGTTGCGTCCAGTTTCACCTACAAAGCTCTAGCCATAGTCACATGGTATTATGTAGACGCCCGGTATATTAAAATGATCCCTGTCTTTCGGCGAACGCAGCCACTTGCGAAGTTGACGCGGGGGACGAAAAACCGTGGCAAGATTATACTTCCGTTGTGAGAAAATATTATGGAGATCGTTCCACGCTCAATGGTCTCTCTTTTTTCCTTTCCGGGTCACACAGTTTGAAAGCTGGTTTACGATCTTGAGGATAAATATGCAGGACGGTGGTGGGAGTCTGTTCTAAGGTAACTGTGTGTGTCAGTCTCCGTAATAATGTGCACAGAGGCCGCCCATCCTGTCTTACAATGACCCGGACATCCAAAAATGCCAATACCCCGTCTTCCTTCTCTTCCCCATGATATTAATTTTGGGATTTTGATTGTTCAGGTTATCACCAAACTCTGAAAGTAGATAGAACAATGAATTGGAAATGACTGTAAAAATGTAAACATAACACCAGTGCCGTGGCTTGACTGTCGCCGAAGTCAGAGCTAGACTCTCCAGAGAGAACCCAGCGCCACTCCATCCACTTGCAGGTATTCGCCTCTCCATATAAAGTGACCACTTTTTTATTGCACGTACTCGGTAGGTAACTTGAAATCTTGTATAATGGTTTTTTTAACAAAACGGCAAAGTGCACAAATTTATTATTTGGTGCATATTCACAGCGTATAAGGCACTAATTATTAGTAGAACTCAATTTATTCCAGAAGTGATTTTCTTGCTGGGGTAATGCATACGTTAGTTTGACAAACACATTTGTTATTTGAAATCTTACATTTGACACATAGCTGTGCCTGTGAGGTACACATTATACCCTAATGCCAAAATATACTTAAGTTTCTTTAAATGAACTCCGGCTATAGTATTTTTAAATGTAAATATTTACATCCAGTAGCAAAAGTATATGGACTACATAATAAATTTTTTAATGTCGTGTTCTCATATATAGATACTTTGAAATTTGTAATTTTTTTGAATTATGGATGGTTGTGATGTGAACAGTTGTTCGTAGAACGGCAATTTGTTACATTATTATTAGAAAAATAAAAGCTGTCTGTTTTATCCGATTAGTAGCAACTTACCAAATTGTTTATTTGGTGTGCATATTAAATAAACAATTTGGTAAGTTGCTTTTGAAGCGCTCGTAGCGAAGTTTGCTTAGCCATTCTGAATCGATCAGCAAAGTGAAGCAACGTCCGCCGCGGTCAGGAGTTGGATGGGTGACCGCTGGTGACATTACTACTGAGCGCTTCCGTGCTTCGGAGGGCACGTTAAGCCGTCGGTCCCGGTTGTTGTCTTAGGACGGCAGTCGTTACAGCATGGTGGTAGGGCACTTTGCTAATGCCCGCCTGGCTAGCTACCACCCTCAAGTTGAAAATCTGTCGCCAAGCACCTAACGGTGTGTTCCGGCAGCTGTCCTTGAGAGCCAGTAATTCTAGGTTAGCCTGTACAACATCTTCGACCGCATCATCACTTACCATCAGGTGAGATAGTGGTCAAAGGCTTACCTATAAGGCATAAAAAAAAAAAAAAAAAAAAAAAAAAAAATATATGTATTAGGTGTGGATACCTGTAACATATTTATTTAACTTTGTCCTTGGTGTGATATTTAAAACTAAATATTCCTTTTAAAACTAGATGTAATTATCAGTAAAATACTTAATAAGAAAATTAATTGTGTGATCAAGATTATTATGGTGTCTATAGAAATTTTTGTTGCATTTGATATGATTTTAGCTTTTAACATAGCTTTTATTCATTCACAAAGTACCTATAATTTAAAAAAAAATACCTATAATTTGCCTGTGGTGTAGCTAAAAAAACAGTAGGAGTGTTTTACAAAGCTTTACGTCCTACCTGTGTGTTGTTGCAGGACAGTAGCCATGTGTTTTAAGAGATGGTCTACCTAATAAATTGTTTGTAGGTGAATCAATTTGGCTTTATATCGTACCTAGTGGCCTCCCCGGTTTGTGAATATTCGGTAAGCCATAAATCTTCGGTGATGTAATGTTGTAAATGAATGTTCGGTGGTGATGTTCGGTGTTGGGACGTATAGGCTAGTAAGTATATAACAGAATTTATTCGTCACAAGTTTACTTACTTGTAAACTCACCTGATAAAGGGCATCGGATATGCCCGAAATCTATTAGGTAGGCCATCTCGAGCAAAACGCGCTAGTACTGCCGGTGTCTCAGGTGAGATAGAAGTCACAGGCTAAACCATAAGCAATGTAAAATTTATATAGCTTTTAACATCAGAATTCTGTCATGACAACGTTTTCAGTTAACAAATAAGTAATATTGTTTTGAGAAAGACTCCTTAATAAATATGGTCCAAAATTTACAACTTTGAACCCCCTTTTTATTCACATAATATATTTATAATTTAATTAATAGAGTCATGTGGGGCAAGTGTGCGCATTTAAACTTTGACGCTTCAAAAACTTCAACATTATTTGTAGAATGAAACAAAACTGAGTTAATTAGTAAGACGGTTTATTTGTAATCAACTTAGACTCAATAATACTATTGTCAGTGGCTTATATTTTAAGAAACTATAGAAAACAAAAACCGTTCCGTACGCGCACACTTACCCCAGTATAGGTAAGTCTACGCAGCACTGTGGGTAATTGTACGCAATAGCCAAAACAGAAATTTTTAGCTATTTATTTTTTGAACATAAATAATACTATATATTTATTAAAATTTTCATCATAAGCATTTAAAGTAATCATCATAATAATCATCTTAAACCAAAGTATGGTATTAATTTGATCTTAGAATCATTAGTTACTTCGTCATACATCTAATATCACATTTGAAAGTGCCGTGTTCGAAGCTGGTGCACTGTTCGTGCCACCAGAATCCACGAAGGCTACATCCAATCCAATCTTCAGTTGGTGGATGAAAATACTTCTCGCCACACAATGGGCAGTAGTACTCATTTTCGTAATTTTCAGATTTCTTCTTTTTATAATTTCGTAGTAATGTTCTTAGTTTTTAGTATTTCTTTTAAATATAGTCTGTCTTCCAAGCTTTTAAACTGGTTCGAGAGTACATTCCTCAAGTCCTACTTGATATGCAGCTTTTGTTTTACTTGCACTGGCACCCTTTGAAATTAATAATTTGGCGGATTCTAGCTGTTCGTCGGTGACGGTGCATCTATCCGGAGCTTTCCTAAGATAATCACGAAATGGTAGAGTTCTTATTCTCAACCAATCTCTCTATAGCCAACAGGGGATGCGAACCAACTTTTGTAAACAGCAGATACCGCACCATCATAGATCTTACCTTGACATCAGGAAATACTGACTTAGTCCGGAACTGGAGAGTATCCAATGAGGTCTCGGGCTCCGATCACAGATGGATCAGGTATGAACTCGAGTTGGAATACAGCACACCTGAGCCAACGCGCAACCCACGCAAAACTGACAAGGCAGCTTATGTGAGAGCACTACAATTGTCAGGGCAACAGGTAAGTACGGAAACCGAACTCAACAGTACAGCAGAAATCGAACTAGCTGTAGTTGCTCTAACAGACACTCTAAACAATTGTTATGAACAAGCTTGTCCACTGACCCAACCGAAACCTGGTAAGGAAGGCAATCGGCGCTGGTCCAAAGCGCTGGAAAAGCAAAGAAAACAGGTACGTAGGTTATTTAACAGAGCCATGAATACCTACCGTGACGACGACTGGGACAACTACAAGACAGCCAGGTCGGTATACAAAAAATTGTTACGTTCTAGTCGGCGTAGGTCATGGAAAAACTATAGCACAAACATTGAGTCCAATGCTCAGGCAAATAGAGTTAGGAAAATAATAGCAACCAACTCTAACAGAGAAATAGGCTCCCTCAAAAAACTAGATAACACATACACTAACTCAACAAAAGAAACAAATGCCCTATTACTGCAAACTCACTTCCCCGGTTGTAAATTAGTCGAGGTAGTTCACTGGGAACACACCCCTAATACAGAACCTACTGAAGCGGACAAGCTAGTCGCGCAGACGGTGGTCACTAGTGAAAGAGTAAAATGGGCTATAAGAACATTCTCTACTTACAAAGCTCCCGGTTTTGATGGTATCTTCCCAGGTCTACTTCAATGGGGAGAAACTCTAATATATATGAACCTCACCCGGATCCTCAGAGCATGCTTAGCATATAAGTATATTCCACTTAGGTGGAGAGAGGTAAAGGTCATATTTATACCAAAGCCGGGTAAAAGCGACTACACAGACGCTAGGGCCTACAGACCAATTAGCCTCACGTCTTGCCTACTAAAAACACTAGAAAGACTATGCGATAGGTACATTAGAGATAACATATTAACCAAAGTTCCTATGCATCCAGAACAACATGCCTACAGCTCAGGTAAATCAACAGAATCAGCTTTACATAAGGTTGTGTCAAGAATTGAACGAGACATCCAAACCAAAGCATTATGCCTGGGGGCCTTCATAGATATTGAAGGAGCTTTTGACAAAACCAACTTCAACAGCATAAAAACCGACAGGCACTGCACCGACACGGAGTGGATGTAACGCTTGTGTACTGGATCATCAACATGCTAAAACTGAGAGCCGTACGTATAAACCTAGACGGCTCAACCACGGGAGTGGTGGCTCGCGGCTGCCCCCAGGGGGGAGTCCTGTCACCGCTCCTATGGAACATGGTGGTTGGTGATTTAATCCACAAGCTCAACTCCCAACGCTTTTTCACGGTGGGCTACGCAGATGATCTTGCTATTCTCATATCAGGCCACTTTGCTAGTGTGACCTGTGACATTATGAAAAACGCACTAAAGATTGTCGAAGAATGGTGCAATGATAACGAACTTTCCGTGAATCCCAACAAAACTGAAGTTGTACTGTTCACAAACAAGAAAAAGCTGGGTAAATACAAGCTACCCAGTCTTTTCAACACACAACTGAAACTGTCTGATGATGTGAAATATCTGGGAGTAACATTAGACAGCAAACTAAATTGGGCGAAGCATCTAGATAATAAAATAACCAAGGCCAGCATTTCCTTTTGGCAATGCAAACGGATGATTGGTAAGTCATGGGGACTAAGCCCAAAGATTACCCTATGGCTATACAACACCGTAATCAAGCCTTGCCTAACGTATGGAGCACTAGTGTGGTGGCCCAGGACCACACAAAGCACCACTATCTCTAAACTGAGGAAATTCCAGAGACTAGCATGTGCGGCCATAACAGGTTGTATGAGGACGACACCTACCACAGCCATAGAAGCTCTGCTAGGAATAACGCCACTACACCTGTTCGTCCAGCAAGAAGCAGCAGCATCCGCCTTCAGGCTAAAAGCTCTGCAACTCTGGGATAGGGATAGTCTGTCCGGTCACTCCACCATCCTAGATGAATTTACGACAGAAAATCCTATCTTAAACTCAATCTACGACAAACAGCACAAAGAACACTTATTTACCAAAAGCTTCAAAATACAATTGTATGAAGAGCCGCTAGATAGCTCAGGAGCCAAGGAAGTAAGAATTTATACAGATGGTTCAAAAATGACAACAGGCACCGGTGCAGGAACTTTCTCTGACGATTTGAACATCCACATAGCGACGGGCCTGGGTAAGCATAGCTCAATATTCCAAGCGGAATGCGTGGGTATAATACAAGCAGCTGCAGCAGTACTAAGCAGGAAGGTAACTGATCTTAATATTAGAATACTCTCTGACAGTACAGCAGTTCTACGAGCCCTACAACGGTACGAACACACATCAGGGCTCACCAAAAAGTGTCACTATCTACTGGAAAAAGTAAGTACAAATAACTATGTTACTCTCCAATGGATTAAAGGGCACAGTGGATCCAGAGGCAATGACGCGGCAGACGAACTAGCAAGGAGAGGCTCTAGCATTAGTCCACTAGGACCGGAACCAATGATCCCGTTGCCGTTCAGCCTAATACGAGGCTGGATCCGAAACAAAACCAAATTGAAACACCAGGAATACTGGGCAAGTATCACTAATTGCAGGCAGTCAAAGGAGGCTTTCCCGGATCTCAACCCGAGATACTCCAAAAGACTCTGCAACCTAAAACGTGACCGACTCCGGCGAATCGTCGGAATTATCACGGGACACTGCTCACTTAATAAACACCTGTTTACTATAGGTGTTACAGACAGCCCCCTGTGCCGAGGGTGCATGGAGGCAGAAGAAACGGCTGCGCACATCCTCACTGAGTGCGTGAGCGTAGCGCCCCAACGGGCAGAATTCCTCGGGACACCGAGGACCGTCAAGGAGGCCTGCACCGGCGTCAGCGAGCTGCTAGCCTTCCTCGACGACATCGGGTGGCTGGAGTAACGCACGCCACCCGGCATCACGCACAATGAGCCGCTGCAGACGGCTTGGGTGCGGAAAACAGCCCGCCTATCAAGTATCAAGTAAGTATCAAGTAAGATAATCACGAGGCATTTTAAGTTTATATTTTTACTCTGAAATAAAAAAATAGCAACATGATTAAGTAAAAAGCTTTGCAAGGGGGGTAACTGTGCGCATGCGCACACTTACACGACAGGCTCCTGCGCACACTTAACCCAAACCATCGAAACAGAATTGTACGAATGTCGTTGTTTGTTGTGTTATCATAACAACTCAAACACTGGCAATTATTATACTGGATTTTATGTTGCACTAGATAGCAAACAGCATATTTTAAAAGAAAATTACATGACTACAAAAGATTGCCCGTCAAATGTGTCAAAATATCGTAAATATTTTAGCAAAAATCTTCATTTACCTGTCAGTTTACAACGGCGCCCGAGTAGCCGCTGTCACACGAACGTTTCACAGGACGTCCCGCGGGGCAGCGGAGAGGGGAGTTGCCGTTCCTTAGCTCTATATAGTTTTCGAGATATTTTGAATGCGCACACTTAGACGCTGCGCACACAATACAACAGAATGCATTGCAGCCCCCCTGGATATATTAATTGAATTTCTTGTCCAGTATTCTTCTTTGGGTCAATATTATACATAAGATATCAAAATTTCCAGTTTACAATTATTTCCTATTACAATCTAGAGACCAGTGACACAAAGGTGAACAGACGGACAGAAAGGCAGTGGAGCCTCTAGTAGCTCCGCTATTCCTTTATGGAACGGAACCTTAATAGAAGGAATAATGTACACGTGTACACGAACGCCGTACTTATTCAGAACAATTTTTTCGTTTTAATCAGCTCGCCGATTACAATTAAATAAAAAATAAAAATAATTAAAATTAATGACCTCCCCTATGCTCTTCTAAACAGAAAAGGCATATCGGAGCATCTACAAATAATAAGGAAGTAATTCCCATTTGTAAGTTTATTTTAGCCCGCAGAACAAAGCGGACCTCGAACTGGTCGAACAATAATAAATAATTTACAAAAGCGGTCATGTGAAAGAGGAGCCCTCTTTGGCGGGGGTGGCCATGCGGTGGTTAGTATTTGAATTGCTAATAACTTTGCCGGTTGAACAACTTGGCGAGCAACATTAACTGGTTTCAGAGACACTAGATACATGGCCGCGAGTTGGTTCATCTCATGTCAGACACGACAAAACTCATTACTCACCAATAGTGTCAAGAACTTGAGTCCACAAATTTATGCATTGAGAAACATTGCGCCATAGTCAGAGATTACAATTATGAATGAGTTATATGTGTAATTATGTACTTGATTGCCTTGAGCATACACAAGGCTATCACAAAGTAAAGTTATGATTAAACATCTGAGGAGGCTGAATGGCTTAACCATACACGAAATTGCTCTGGTTTGCAGTCTAACAAAAATGTGCTTTCTAGGAACATTGAGTGGCAGGTCCTTAGCATATTAATTGATAATATGTTTATGACAAATTACAACCTGATGTTGGTTAATTTTAAGTAAATTTATTGTGTTCAGCCAGCCTCCAGACTCCTTAATCGACCGCCATCCAAAAGTTAAATAGAAGACATATATATAAGGGATGAGTCTGCCCTCCGTGCTTAGGTTTTAAGTTTTTTAGCTGTAATTGTATTTTATATTGAGACACAATAAAGTATTGTATAGTATGCGATCTCAATTAAATGTGTTTTAAAATGTAGCAACGTTTGGCGGTGACGGACCGCATCATTATATTGGTTATTGTGCAACTTGGTAAACTAACGTACTACCACCGCGGCTCGCGGAAGTGTGGTGTTATTAATTGCGAATAGATTTCTGGCTGTGACAGCTTACCAAACAAAGCCCCATATGATCGGAGGTGTCCTGTGAACAGCGTTTTAATAGAATTTCTCGGATATAGAAAGTTTATTTACATCCGGTCCAAATATTATATTTATAGTAAATATAATATAAATTATTAACAATAAATAATCAATTAATTATTAACAATAATAAATAAATAATCAGTTAAGTTAAGCAACGTCCACCGCGGTCAGGAGTTGGATGGGTGACCGCTAGTGACATTACTACTGAGCGCTTCCGTACTTCGTTGTTGTCTCACGATGGCAGTCGTTTCAGCATGGTGGTAGGGTATTTTGCGAATGCATCCCTGGCTAGCTACAACCCTCAAGTAGAAAATCTGTCGCCAAGCACCTAACGGTGTGTTCCGGCTGCTGTCCTTGAGAGCCAGTAATTCTAGGCTATCCTGAACAACAACTTCGACCACATCATCACTTACCATCAGGTGAGATAGTGTTCAAAGGTAAGCCTATAAGCTATAAAAAAAAAACTCAAAGACATATTTTGTGTAATATGATGTGAAGCTTCTAAGCAAGACAATATAAGGAGTATAGACTCTGCAAGCTCTCGATCGCACTCGAGCGTTACAGTGAGCTAGCACTTGCTAGAGTTTCCTAAATCTCAACTCAAGAAGGTTTTCGAAGGAGTTTTCGGTGAAATAATCACAACATAGTTTTTATTATGTTTTTGTTTTATTATGGTGGATTCAGATATTGTGAGTTTTAATGTATTGTTTCCTAATACAAAAATTGTAAAAGTTTGATGAAGAAGCATACCGACAGCAATGTCGTGACAAATGCACTCAGCATTCATGCATGGGTTATGGTTTAAATGCATTTTATTAAAAAAATATTACTCATAATAAACTAAAAATTCGTATAATACATAATTACATGGGACCAAAACACAAATTCTGGTTTAACATCGGTGAAATGTTTATTCTGTTATCGTAAACAAAATACAATAGGTACAAGAGCATATCTTAACATCACTTACCACCAGGTGCGACAGTGGTCAAAGGCTAATCTATAAAGCATTTAATCATTGAAAAAATATCAATGAAGTACATAAATACATAATTTTTGGTTCATAGTATTATCCAATATTGATTAACTTATAAGAACGTACTTATATGAAATTTGAATAAATCTGTCTCTTATCTTCCTTCTTATCTTACCTTAATTTCTGTACGATTGTAAGACTGCGATTGTGACCCAGGAACTCTCTCATGCAGTACGTCTCTCATACGTGGTTTCAATGCCCGCTAAGCCCCATATCTCTAACAGCAATGCAAAAATATTTTTCTGTTACGCTATCATGGCGATTTTTATTGTTTAATATATACGTTGTTATAGGCCAAACTAATTTTCTGAATGATTCAATATTTTTCTTCTCATTCGTTAGTCAATAACTTTTTATTGTTCTCAGAGAGGCAAAACGTGACGAAAATGGTTCATGAGATTATACAGTTTTAAGAAAAACACAGGGAAGCGAGGCTTCCGGTCAAAATATTCAGTACCTGCTGTGGAATACCTCGTAGAGTTCAACTCGTGGGTGAAAAAATCTCGAATACCGTAGGTGTTTCACGGCAATAGTTTCATAAAGTTAAAGTTTTATGGCAGCCAGCTTCTTACAGAGATCCTGAACCCCTTGCATTCTCGCTTAGCTAGCTCACACATTCAAGTAGATATTCAGTTGCGAAACATCTTGCTGTGTTGCAAAAGCTGGAGCTGACAGCTAGTTCAAATTTCACATTTAGCCTTCAATCAACTTAACTGCATCTTACCATCACTAATCAAACTTTCGTGATAAGTTACAATTGCGATCGTAGTAAAAACGAATGTAAGTAAGAAACCAATCCACGTACGTACATTAATCTATAATTTTAGAGTTTCAGTTTAACAATTTTATACATAGATCCTTTTTGATTTCAATTAGACAGAATCAACATTGGCTGAAGTGACTGACTCATTTATTTATACCTATCCCGTTGGGCTGTGGTCAAATAGGTTGCTAGAAAAACTCCAATTAGTTCCAGACCATTTATTGGTTTCATAATGACATTACCTACACTGACGTATTTATATATTCTGCAAAAAGCTAGTGTTAGATTAAAAACAGTGATTAAGAGACTCGGTTTGAATATCAGTACTAATATTATAAATGCGAAAGTAACTCTGTCTGTCTTTTACGCTTTCACGCCAAAACTACTGGACCGATTTGAACGAAATTTGGTATGGAAATAGTTTGAGACCCGGGAAAAAACATAGGATAGTTTCTATCCAATTGCGCAAAAAGAGGTGAATGTTTTCGCGTAATAGCCGAAATACGCGCGGGTGGAGCCGCGCCCGGAAAGCTAGTTGACTATAAATTGCACAACTCTTTGTAAACAAGTTCGTCCAGGGAACTACTGCTTCCGTACATATTTCTACCGACAAGCAGTATTGTTTGTATTACTGAGTTTCGGTTTGAGGTGTAAATGAAAGGCACATTAGGCTTAAAACTTTATGTCGCAGAGTAGCGCAGCGCAGTTCGTTACTTTATGTCGAACTGCATCTGTTATAGACAGAAGTAACCGGTTAAGAGGGAAGTCATTCCTCTATTATGCCAAAATGTAATTGAATCGGCTTAGTTTTGGACGAGATAACTAGGGAATACGACACGTTGATCTCGTGATTTTTCTACATATTCTTCGCCCACTATACTATTTAATACTACTTGTTCCGTCACAAACCCATAGAAAACTGCGTCTTATTTTATAGGAATACCAATATATAAATTAGCGATATCTAAAAATAACGGTGAGAGCTTACTGTACAACACAATGAAATAATAGTGCTATACAATTAAAACATTGTTTATAACAAACCCAAATAACACATACTTTTATTTTACACTTACAAAACACGTTACCAAGTCTGTAGAAGTTGTTATTTAATTAGACAACCTGAAATAAATATTTATTTTGTTAGTGCAGCGTATTATTATTGAAATCTTATCAAGGGATTCAGTAAGTGAATATGTAAGTACCTAAACTCAGGAGCGCGTTACTTGTTGAATTGATCATTCAAAACACGAATATCAAGTTCCCGCGGTCCAGTAGTCCAGGACAACTACAACCAAATCTTCGAATCTAAAGTATTAATAAAGACATCACTTAGAAGTTGTAATTATAACTTATACTCGTACCTCCCAGTTTTAAAAATAAACGAGAAAACAAACAATTTAAGAATAATTTTATATAACGTTAATTTTCTTATATCTCAACACAACTTTGCTTCGTTCAAGCAGGCTGTACGGTTTTCGATCCCGGTCGGAGATGGCGCACTTCCGTTTCCGTCAAGGAGCGACTATTTTCCGCCTGCCACGACGTGCAATCGATACCTTCTCTTATAATATTTGCCATCTCGTTATTTTTGCACCAAGATATTGCTCATTAGTGATGTGTTAAAATATAACAATAATAAGCGATATATATATTAAAATGGGACATCATCCCTGACCTAACTTTTCATACTGTATGATCGTGTATATGAGCGTTTTCACAAAAAAGTGTACCCCCCACTTTTCGGTTGTCCCTTGTGTTTGAAGTATTACTAACAAAATATGATATAATCTGGTGAATATTTTAATTACTGTAAGCACTAAACACATTTTAAACTAGTAAATGAAGTGCCACAAATATGAAAAAAAATAGAGCAATTAAAATAATGACCAATTTTAATTAGCAAGAAGTCAGTTTTTGACGTGTCCCCCACTCGAATTTCTTGATGTTAAAAGCTATTCTGAAAAATTTTTGTACGCGATACATTGATATTTTGGTACGGTTTGAAAGAACTCTGAGTCTTCTATCGTCTCCGGTACTTTTTAGTTTAAACCTAAAACACACAGTTCCACAATTCAATTTCCAACAAACATGTAAAAAGTGGTGCCGACCGGACTTGACAGGTTTGTCACGGCTAAAACTGCTATTTAAATAATAAATAAGGACTTTTTCATTGCTGAACTGGCAACATTAACCTTACAATCCACTAAAAAAAGAACCAGTTGTGCAGTTTGTTATACGAAACCGAGTAAAACGTGTGTGTATTTTGTTGTGCCACGAACGTCAAGATTTCTTGTGTCGGATTTGAGACACAATAACTGCTGATTCCGGTAAGTTTACATCATTTCACGATATTTAAAAGATTAATAATTTAATAATGTAATCGTAATATAGTTTATAACAAATTTAATGTAAATGTTTATTTTAGAATACAGTTCAGAATATAATAAGGGAAGAGAGCGTCACGTCAGGTTTGCGACATTTTATCCCGTGACCTACCAGACTGACCAGCAAAGTCGCAAAACCGACACCATAAAGCAAGGTTTACATTACGATAATTTACAGTTCTTTTTTATTTCCTGTTTTATATTATGTGTGTCGGTCTGTTTGAATAGTGGGTTATTTTTATATTATTTTTTACTACAAGTATAATGTTAACGACTGACAAATTATGTAGAAGATCTCAGATTTAACCTTGATCTCAAGTTTTTAGAGTAATTAATATCGTTTAGGCGCACTGTCCAATTCGCAAAATGTCAAGCGGACGCAAAATGTCAAATTCGCAGAATGTCTTGTTCGCAGAATGTCCAATTCGCAGAATGTCCAGTTCACAGAACGTCCAAATCGCAGAATGTCCATTATTCAAAATAAACGTTATTACACCACTAATAGGTGGGAGATTTAAAAAACCCTAAACTTGACTACTTATTGATATATGAATACTTTAATTTCTCACTAATTAGTGGTGACAACGTTATGATGAATAATGGACATTCTGCGATTTGGACGTTCTGCGAACTGGACATTCTGAGAACTGGATATTATGCGAACTGGACATATTGCGAACTGGACATTCTGTGAATTGGACATTTTGCATCCGCTGGACATTTTGCGAATTGGACATCCGCTGGATATTCTGTGCCTAAACGAACGTATTATTAAGATTAAAATAAAAGTATACTAAGCGTTATTTAATTTTTGATAAGAGAAAAAAGTGCCAAAAATGTTGTGATATTAATATGCAACACCTAGTAGGTGTACATTTTAACTGAGACCAATGTTGATTTCTAATAATAATATAATGTTTAATAAAAAAACCTGGCCTGGCTAATCCGGACCCCCTCTAGTTCGGTGATCGCTGTAATCCGGGCGCAGGCAGGACGTTTGTGCACGGGGGAGCGGGGGGATTTGAACATCACGCCACCCGCGCCCGCGTCGAGTTAGTGTGTTGTTCGTCATCAGTCAATTTGCTTGTTCATACGTACCTACTGTGTTATTCTCACTCTCGTGATCGCGTTTCACAAAATGGCGCCGCCCCGGCGTAAACATTCGACATTAACTTTAAAAGATAAAGTACGAATTATAGAGATGATTGACAATGGCGACAGCTACCATTGCATTGCTCGGAAGTTCGATATAGGCAGGTCAACGGTGGGCGATATAAAGAAGAACAAAGACAAGATTTTAAAGTTTGTAAGCCACACAGAACGTGGTCCCGGTGTACGAAAAACACTCAAGAAACCTGAGAATCCCATTTTAGATGATGCTTTGTTTACATGGTTTTTGCAACAAAGGCGATTACATGTTCCAATAAGTGGTGATACGATTTGCGAGAAAGCCCGTATTTTCCATCGCCAGATCACTAACTCGAGTACCAGCTTTAATGCAAGTAGGGGATGATCAGATGGCTTTAAAAAACGCCATGGAATAAGACGCTTGAAAATGGCCGGTGAAAAACTATCAAGCGATGAAGATGCTATCGGACCATTTCAGCAAGAGTTTCAGAAAGTTATTAGAGAAAAAAACCTAACAGCAGAACAGATTTACAATGCAGATGAGTCTGGTTTATACTGGCGATTGTTGCCTGATCATACTTTAGCTTCTGGTGATGAGCAGTCCGCTTCCGGGAGAAAAATGATGAAGATGGGAATCACATTCATGCCGTGTGCTAATGCAGCTGGCACTCACAAGCTTCAATTGCTAGTTGTAGGAAAAGCGAAAAACCCGCGTGCTTTTAAATCAACAAATCTCCCAATATGTTATCGAGCACAGAAAAATGCTTGGGTTACTAAAGACTTGTTCCTTGAATGGTTCAAGATGGAATTTGTACCTGCGGTCCGACGACACCTTTTATCGGTGAACTTACCAACACGGGCATTGTTACTGCTGGATAATTGTCCCGGTCATCCATCAGCTGAAGAACTCATAACTGAAGATGGCAACATTTTTGCAATGTTCCTGCCACCTAATACCACGGCGTGTATACAACCCATAGATCAGAATGTAAAACAAAATTATCACAAATCACTAATTTAATTGATTGTCTCGCCAATCCATTGAGTAATGAAAATCTCGCTGATTCATTAAAATGCATAACTTTAAAGGACACAGTTTTTAACTAAGCAAGCTGCTGGGCGGCTGTTAAAGAGGATATAAAGAAATCGTGAAAGAATTTGTGTCCTCAACTTCACGCAAATGAAAACTTCGAACCAGAGGATGATATTCCCCTGGCCGAGCTGATTAACAGATTAAGAGGAAGCACTTATCCGCAAATAACTGAGGCAGAAGCCCAAGCGTGGGCTTCTGGTGGCGCCGATGAAGAATTGCAAAGATGTGAGGTGTTAACTGACGAGGAGATCGTGCAGTCGGCTATGTGTGAAGATGACGAGCAATATGGCGACGAATGCGTTGAAGTCTCCAATTCCGAACATGTAACACCTGCAGAAGCTGTGGCAGCTTTAAACACTGCTTTGAAATGGGCTGGAGATAATAATTTAGATAGCCACGAAATTATGTTACTTCGTCGACTGAGAGACCGCGCTTTCGAAATGAAGATAGAAAATCTCAAGCAGAAAAGTATTACAGATTTTTTCACATCAACATAAGCTCTTTTTTTACTTAACGCATGTGTATCTTGCTTTGCATAATAAAAGTCTTATGTCACATAAATTCGTATTTTATTGAATGTCTTTATGTACATATTTGTATGTATTTATATATGATAAACCTCAACCTAATTTTGCAGACTATAATCCGGACACCTTGACATTCCGGCAAGGGCCGATTTTTTGCCCGTCCGGATTAGCCAGGCCCTACTGTACTTGAGTAGTAAAAGTAACAACTAATTTCAATTTGTAATTATTTTGATACTTGAAATTTCATCTGATTTGTGAAATAAGTATAATATAAAACATTTAAAATACATTTCGGTTTTATTTTATTCTATCACATTAAATTTCTCACAAAAATGATTCATGTAAGCCCAGCCTTACAAAAAATGGACTGTCGGTTTTGCGATTGTCCTGTGTTTTACGACGAGGGATTTCTTAGTTTTGAAAGGTACAAATTATATAATTTTATTATTTAAAATAGCAATATATATTTTGAAAGCAATAATGTAGTGTCCCGGTGAATTTACTTAACCATTACAAAATGGAAAAAAATAACAGTTACTAACGTCAGTTGTGGCAAAACCGAACTTAACATTAGCTTGAAATTCACATGTTATTAAGTTTTTCACTATTATGTCGTGGTTTAAAAAAAAAAATATTATCTTTAATATACAATTAATATGATTTGTGTGTTTTTTCAAGAGTTGTAAGATATTTAGCTTTTAAGATAGTCGCAAAACTGACATTTTTTTCCACAGAGTCAGTTTAATTTTACGATTTCTCGTAAAATAGCTTAAAAATTAAGGAAATAAATATAATTTCATAAATCACAATGCATATAAGTTATATTCTAATAAAAAAACCATCGAAAATATCACATTTAAAATCTGACAATAAATTCGGTCATGGTACACTTTATTTTGAAAACGCTCATATCGAAGTTTTGATATTAGTAAGTATAAAAGATATTATGTTTGCGTAGCGCTTTTCATATTAATTTACGGAAAAAAAACATATGGAAATTATGGAAGCGCTATGTACGCAAACACTAACCATATTCTTGCCGGTTTGCGCTACTATGGATTAGAGAAATACTTCATAAAAAAGAAAATTCTTACATTACCGTCAATTTATATTGTACAGATATGAAAAATATAAATGAATATGAATATGAAATACTATTAAAAAAAACAGGCTGTCTCGATTTTATATATCGAAACATACAAAATTTATTTCGTTCCTAAGTTTGTTTGTTAGTATTCAGTTAAGTCCCTATATAACAAAAAATGGTGACTACACAAGGTTATAACGTGAACACATAAAAATACATATTTAAATATATATATATATATATGTATTTTTATGATGAATAATTTATGAATATTAAATCATATAATATATAAGTCTGTATCTTCATAGGACGTCTACGTCATAACATAGAAATGAAATACAATTGTTTTTAGATTATGAAGAGAGCAGTATGAGAAAGAATACCGCACTCAAGTAATTTTTATGCAGATCTATATATTATCATAATAGGTACTTACGTCCAACTGAAATTGAAGGTGACATGCGTATTGAAATCATCGGCAAGTACATGTTTTGTAACCAATTCTATATATCATGAGGAACAGTAAATGCAATGCAGGATCACGTTCCCATCGTCCAGTCTCGTCCATCGGCAGATATTGGCTATTTGGGCAGATAGGCTGGAATGAGCACGCATTCTCGTTTTGCGAGCGCCTGCCTGGCGGCAAACTTCTATCCATTACACATTACGCGAATGAGATAAATTCGAATATGACCGCTTTTGCTGATATTAGGAATAACTTTCGCATTTCTGGGGGTTTCAGATATCTGGTAAGATGTCTGTAATACTTGTATGTATGAAAGATTGTCAGGAGTGTTGTAAATGGGTTGCTCGTGATCGGTCTCTCAACCGCTCAATTTCTCATTTTTTTATTATATAATTAGCATAGCATTTCTGATATGATCTGTTGCGGAAACCTATAGTTATTTTAATTAATAATGAATTAATCATAAATCTAAAGCACAATAATTTCAACAAAGTACCATTACTTTGTTGAAATTATTGTGCTACGTAAAACAAAACGCAAATAGTAGAATGGCGCCATCGCCATTCTACTATTTGCGTTTTGTTTTACGTAGTAAGTATGTATAACGGAAACAACTTAAGCAGTAGGGCAGACTACTTAGAAGTTGGGTGCCCCCATTCGGTTCTGTCATACTATTCGACCTAATCTCAGCCACCTGAATAATTCAAATTCAAATTCAAATTCAAATTATTTATTTGGAACTTAAGCGATATCATAAATAAAAGAAAAAACGATGGTAACCGCGAAAGTTTTTGTTTTAAAAAACAAAACAAAACTGTGTTGCAGGTACCAACGCCCTCCTCCTTAAAAACTATGGTACATTTAGTTCCTTAGGTTAATCATATTTTGTACACTTAGGTTAATCATGTTCTGTGAATTATTCAATAGGTAACATCATCTGCATCATTCAATATACATGTATAAAATACACAAATAATTAAGGTTAAAATGTAAACTTTGACAATGATCTTTTTAAATCTATTTATTTCCGCAGGATATAATTTCAATTGGTCATTCAAAATAATAATATTTGTTTGTAAAAACAAAATAAGGTACATTGTGGTGTTTGCCGATTCCAAAAAGTCCTTCATGTGTAAAAATTTACAATAATAACAAAACAACGAGACTAAATAACGTAGCTAATATTTTCATATCACGAGTTATATCAACTGTGGTCACGATGAGACTAAAACAGCGGCGGCAGCGAAATCGCCGTGAATTATGGGAGGTTCGAACTACCCCCACTTGATCTTGCATTTTTTCCTCGTAGTATAACCGGCACGATGTACACTGATCACAATACCAAAATATGTATTCGACGACGTGACAATTTTACCATCTCGTCACTTGGTATTATAAAAAAAATCCGTTCAAGTGCGGGTTGAACTCCGAAACCGAGAAATCTGTACTAGAATATATTATATATAATCTCATTTGGTAATATTCTAATTATGAAATTAAATACATACAGTTTTTATTGGCATATTTTATTTACATACTTCTTTAGGAAAATTACAAAACTAAATTAAAGCGTTATTCTCCTCACAAAACAATTCTTTAAAACAATGTTTTTAATTATTAAAGTACAATGTGTCCCGACCAAGGAGGTTTCAATTCTATTTAAGTACACATAATCTGTGGTGAGAGCGCTGCGCGCGCAACGCGTTGGTTTTTATATTGCATTTTATTTAATGTAGCTACCTATAGCCATGCGATTAAATAAAGTAGTGTATGCAACTGCATATAATAACACTCAAATAATATTATTTTGAAACTCACCTGCGGCTCGTTTCAAAATACTGCACTCGTGTTTTAATACCCTCTATTATATGACAGTTGCATAAACTACTATTTTTGTATTTATTTGTACCATTTATTGTATGTGTATCAAAATGTCTGTAATGTTCCTTATTTGTGTGTTTTTGTAAATATCAATAAACAGACAATCGGCTCGATACGCAACCCCCAACGTCTTTACTCTCCCGCGCCAGCCAGTGTTGCCACACACTCGACCCGCGGCTTGCGTTGTGATTCGTTCGAGACGACAGATTATAAATACATAGATTTATGAACACTACATCCCTTTCTTATCGTTTTGATGTTTGAAGATAAATACAAGTACAAACACAGGTTGTTTCAATCATTTTATTTACAATAATTATTTTGAATTATAAACATCAATCATCCACACATAATTATAATTATCA
This sequence comes from Plagodis dolabraria, assembly GCA_963854805.1. NCBI lineage: Eukaryota > Metazoa > Arthropoda > Insecta > Lepidoptera > Geometridae > Plagodis > Plagodis dolabraria. The sequence goes on from OY978442.1 coordinate 19,824,724, forward strand.
GTTCTTAATTCTCAACAGGATTTGTATTCTGATTTTCCTGTAACTGCCACTGTCCTTCTACTCTTTTTAGATGGACTACGTTTCGACGGAGTTGTTGACCGGTTTCGTCATTCCGTACTATTATATCACCACCGATTTTTGATTCAATCGTATGTGTAGTTGGTTCGTAATTCAGGCTCAACTTGTCGTTTTTATTCATATTTTTCACATATACTTTTTGCCCTTTTTCTAGGTCAGACTTAGAAGCATGCCTAGTTTTATCCGCATATTCCTTTCCTTTTTCTTTTAGTTCTTTGTCTCTATCTCTCACTTCTTGATCCTCTGGAGCGTAAGTCATGTCATGAATCATCGGTAATTTGTCTCGAAATTGACGTCGAAAGAATAATTCGGCGGGTGTCTTTCCTAAGACGGTGTGGGGTGTACTATTATACATTGTCATATACTCCCGCAACGCCTCTTTCCAGTCTTTCTTTTCAGCCTGAGATATTTTAAGTCTTTTTAGAATGTCTCTGTTTTGCCGTTCTACTTCACCATTTTGTTGAGGCCAGTACGGAATGGTGTTATATATTCTTATGTTTCTTTCAGTACAAAAAGTTTTAAATTCTTCACTGGTAAACTGCTTACCGTTATCTGCTGTTATTGACACGGGATTGCCAAGTCTACTAAATATATCCTTTAATTGGCCAATAATTTCTGTACTGGTTATTGTTCGACATGTTTTTACTTCTTTATATCTGGAATAGTAATCTACTATTACTAAAATGTAGTCTCCACTTGGTAATGGACCCATCAGGTCAATTGCTGTGTCAACCCATGGTTCAGTTGGCAGCTCTCTGCGTTTTAATGGATTTGGGGGACTCGGAGCAGAAACTAAGATGCAACCCTTACAGGCTTTACATGTATTTTCAGCATCCTTGTCACATTTTGGCCACCATACCTTGGTTCTTAATCTGCTTTTCATTGCCACTATTCCTGGATGACCTTCGTGAGCAGCTTTAAGAATACGTTCTCGTAAAGCAGACGGTATTACTATTTTTGTTCCTCTTAGTAAAATGTCCCCATGGAAACAAAGCTCTTGCTGAAAAATTTTATAAATTTTAACCGTTTCATCCCAGTTATCACTATACAGGCCATCTTTCACCTTTAGTATTTCAGGATCTTGTCGTGAATATTCTGTAATTTCTTGCAGAGAAATTGCTACTGGCCTGGCTAATTCGGTTACATTTTGTACGTAGTTTTCATGTATCGCGGTCGGGTTAGCTGTTAGTTTGCAAAGTCGTGAGAGTGGATCTGCTATATTCGTTTTGCCAGGGCTATATTTTACCTTGAAGTCGAACGATTGTAGTCTTAATACCCACCTTTCAATGCGGGCGCAAGGTTTTGATTTCGGACCGAATATCACCTCCAAGGGTTTGTGGTCTGTCACCAATTCAAACTTTTTTCCATAGACGAACATATTAAAGTGTTCAACCGCCCATACCAATGCCAGTGCCTCTTTTTCAGTTTGGCAATATTTACGTTCACAACTACTCAATGTCTTATTCCCAAATGCAATGATTCTCGGTCCTTCTTTGTCAATTTGTACTAGTACTGCACCTAACCCAACTGGACTTGCGTCTGCAATTACTAAAGTCTTATCATTTGGATTGTAATATCCTAGTGTTGGGATGTCTATAAGAGCAGCCTTCAGGTCATTAAATGATTTTTTCTGGTTCTCTCCCCAGTTTTCTCGGATGTCTGCGTTTTTTGCAGATTTCTTACGAAGCAGTTCTTTCAATGGCTCCGTTATGGTCGCTAAGTGTGCAATCCACTTACCAACAAAATTGACAAGGCCCATAAAACTTTGTAATTCAGCGATGGTCACTGGCTCTCGGAATTCTTTAATTGCCGATATGTACTTCTCTAAAGGTTTGACTCCTTCCTCTGAAAGTTCGTGTCCCAAAAAATGTACCTTTGTTACCCTTGAAATACACTTTTCCTTCCTGAGTATAACTTGGTGTTTTGCCAATACATCCATTACCTTCTGTAGTCTCTCATCATGTTCATTTATGTTTTTTCCATAGATTAAAATATCATCAATGAAGTTTATCACTCCTTCGCATCCTAAGAGTATTCTTTCTAATGTTTTTTGAAAAATTTCTGGGGCGCACGTTATTCCAAACAACATTCTTTTATAGCGATATAATCCTTTGCTGGTTATAAATGTCGTGATGTGTCTTGAATCCGGATGAAGTTCTATATGATGAAATGCGTCTTGTATATCTAATTTACTGAATATTTTTGCATCCCTTACTTTCGGTAGCAGCTGGTCCATTGTCGGTAAAGGATGGTTTTCGCGTTGAATAGCTGCATTCGCTCGTCGCATATCAACACAAACCCTGACTTCGCCATTGTCTTTCAGAATTGGAACAATGGGTGAGACCCAGTCGGACGGACTTTTGACTTCCTCAATTATATCCTTTTTAAGTAACTCTTCTAATTTTGCTTCCACTTTCTCTTCTAACGGAATGGGTATTCTTCGATATGGTTGTACCACAGGTTTTACTGAATCGTCTATTGGTATATATACTAAAACATCTTTAAACTTGGGAAATTCATCAATTTCTATATTGTTAACATTTAGATTTATCCGAAGTACTCCCAAAGATGTAGCGGTAATGCGTCCTAATAGGTTCCGAGTTCCGTTTTCTATTACATAGAAGGTTGTATTCACTGATGAATCCGCTAATTTTAAATTCGCTTCAAATGATCCCAAAAGTTTAAGTGGTGTGGCACAGCCATAAGCTACAAAAGTTTTGCCCGGATTTGAGTTTTGATTTGTGACTTGGGCTTTCGCCTCTTTCATCGCTTTCCAAGTCTGGTCTGTTATTAAATTATGCTGACATCCTGAGTCTATTAACATGTCCACATTTGTACCCCCAATTTCACATGTCACTTTAGTATCGTTCTCTAGGTTAAAAATATAATCGATTTGCTTTTCAGAGCTTATTGAGTTAGCAGTCTCTTCTATTAAGTTCACCGATTTACTTTTTTTCATCCTTATATTTAAGTTTTCACCTTCTAGTTTCCTTTTCTTTGTTTGTTTACTTCGACATTGGTTTCTAAAATGGCCTAATATTCCGCATGATAGACATTCTTTTCCTCTAGCAGGGCAGTTCTTATCACGAGACCTATGTTTAAAACTTCCACATCTTCCACATTTGTCTGAATTAAATGTCTGTTTTGAATATTTATCTTTCCATGTCTCCGTACTAATCTTATTAACTGAGGAATTACTTATAGTTGGTCCAAAATTTTCAAGTTGTCTTTCCATAGCTTCTAATGCATTTGCTTCTGCTACTATTTCATCTAACGTAATCTTATCTCCTGCTTTTAAAATTTTCTTCCTCAACTCTTCTGACTTACACTTTTCTGTGATCTGGTCAATGATATTTTCATTTGGATCCGTAAATTGACATTTTGTAGCCTGTTGTCTGAGTCGAACTAAGAATTTTTCGAACTTTTCATTTGGTTCTTGTTTAAGAAGTCTAAACACGTGTCGCTCATACACTTTACTCTGCTTAGGAGCAAAATATTCATCTAATTTTTGGATCGCTATTTTATATAGCCCACCTTCAGTTGCATTGGCCCCCGGAATATTGTAAAAAATTTCTTGTAATTCCGTTCCCCCAAAGTGTAACAAACTTGCTCTTTTCTTTGTTTCTGTGTTGATACCTGCTGCTTCGAGATATATATTCAAACTTCTTTTCCATCTTTCCCATCTTACCGAGACAGATCCTACCTCACCTTCGCATTCAAACTTGTCCAAGGTGAACAATGCCATTTAACCTGGAGACAAAAAAACTATTGTTCCTATCAACAGGCTATATACTTGTCGTTTAGATGTACTTCCCCACGCACCGGAATAATAATATATATAATGGATACCCCTGTGTTTCGTAATGTAAAGCTTATTCGTAACTAAATCCCAATCAATACTATCCATTATAATCTGATAAAAGTGATGATTGATTTAAACTTGAATGCAACTAGTTTACTACCCCTAGATTGAATTGACATAGTTGCTCACTGAGTAGGTACCATGTCCTGTATTCTTTGGGGGATATATATATATATTGCTATTGAATTGAGACTAGACAGGTTTTGTAAGTAAGTACATAGATAAGACTAGTGAATTACTTAAACTACTAAGTGTATAGGAATAGCAAATTACTTAAAGACCATGCTTGTTTGGTGGTTCATATAATAAATTTAATAAGATTAGCATTAAAACTTACTCTTGATATATGGTGTATGGTATTTTTTTTTTTGGAAAAAAACTAAAGCATCAATCAAACAAATTATTACTGACTTACTAACTCATTATGAAAACAATAAGAATTAGATTATGTGTTCACCTTGTCATCATCTGAATCTTGAAAAAAGATAATACAATATTTTATGTATATTGAGAGTTTTTTTTGTAATTGACCAAACGGTTGTCGGATGAACATAGTTATCACATTTACTACTTATATAAGTGTTATGTTATTAAATAATAACTAATGAAATCATTGGCACATATTGTTAACTTACATACAATTGATTTTGAAGGATTAAGTAAGTCCCAAGTCATAAATTTAAATAAATAGATACAAATATCTTTGAAGGTTCTCCGGGTAAACCCATACTATTTGGAGGGGCTCATTATATATATTTGGGGCATATACATGTGTAAGTATATGGTATGCATGACAAAATAAACACATTTTATAATACCTAGCTATTTTAAATAAAAAAAAAAAAAAAAAAAAAAAGGATACTGTTAGGGTAAATATTTTATTTATACATGTTTAAGAATAATGTCACGTTACCTACCACATAATATCTGTACTCACATGTTTTATTCCTGATATCTTGCAAAATTAGTTGAAAGATAGTTACTCTACATGTATGTTCTTCAGAGGCTTAAAAAACTGGTGAGTTAGATAAACTGTGGTTATGCATTCAATTGCGGTTATGCATTAAATTGCGAAAAGGCATTAAATTGCGAATATGCATTAAATTGCGAATATGCATTAAATTGCGGTTATGCATTAAATTGCGAATAGGCATTAAATTGCGGTTATGCATTAAATTGCGAAAAGGCATTAAATTGCGAATGTGCATTAAATTGCGGTTATGCATTAAATTGCGAAAAGGCATTAAATTGCGAATGTAAGAGCAAGAAACTAGTATCCTCATTTAGAGTATAAACATTATTTTTATTTTAAGAAAGTTGACAGTGCTAGAGCAAAAACTAGTCTTCTCATTTAAGGTATAATATTAATTAAATAAAATTTTCATTTTATTTTAAGAGAGTGGAGAATATCAGTGCAAGAATGAACCTAGTCACCTCATTTAAAGTTTAAACACTTTTCTTTGATCATGTATGAAGATTTTCTTAGGATTATTAAACAAAAACGCTGAGTGTCAGAGCAAGATACCAATCACCTTATTTCAAGAATAAACATCTAAGAAGGCTTTTACAATATTCATTATAAGAATTAATAGTTCGTGTTAGATCAAGTAACTACTCATCTTATATCAAATATATATCTAGATTCTTCTTTGTAGTTTTATTTTGATATGGCAACCACATGGATCAATCTGGTTACTGTTGTACTTCATCACATAATTTGCTTACACTACCTACACTTAAAGGTTCGCATTTTAAGGTAAAGACATCAACAATATGACTATGGAATACCTCTCGAGAGGTCCATGGCTTAAAGTCTACCGCTTGTATGTGCTTCACTGCATGGTGGTAAGGCCAACTACCATCCGGTAAAAAAATAAACACCAGGCATTCTCGTATCATAGCATGTTTAGCAGCTGTTCTTGAAAGATAGTTCCCATTCTAGTTTGGTCTGCTTAACTTTGCCGCATTATTTAGCAACATGTGATATTAGGAACGCAGAAGTGAAAGAAAAATCTTAGCAAAATTAAATATTGCAATTTGTAGTATTTGTCCTTTCTTTGCCTCTTACGACTCCCACAAAAAGAGATGGGGGATGTGAATGGAATAAATAGACAAAACTTTCTGACATGATTCCTAGGATGGACGAACTATTTACGTACATAATTGTACCTACGAAACACTAGGTCTGCGAGTCCGACTTAAAGTTAAATCTTGCTCTACAACACTTAAGAAGTGTATTCTCATTTTTAACAAGAAAATCATAGCGACCGTACTTAAGCACTTATGGGTTGAATAAAATTACAAAAATTTAGCACTATGCCAACGCGGGGAATGATTTCAATTATTTGAAATAAATAACATATCTTACTATAAATAAAGTTATTTCGGGTATAACAGCACGGTTTCTCGGCGAGTTGAAACAATATCACAAAAATAATTTTGACTGAAATTACTTATGTAAATAATGAATTCCACTCTAGTTTTCTTACTTGAGCTGAAGCCTAAATATGAAAACAACCCCTATTTTTTCCTAACTTTACGCTCAGTAGTTTTGAATATACGGCGGAATAGGTATGCTTAATTATTCTCACCAATTTACCTACACTACAACTAATAATTTTAAAAGTTTTAACCAAAAAATGGAACTGACTTCAAAATCAAAAAATGTGAAATAACTTGTTGAAGTCAGTACTATGATAGTTCGAAAGTACCTATTATCACAATATTATGCGCATGGTACTGACTTCGACAAGTTATTTCACACTTTTGGGTGTTGAAGTCGACTTAATTTTTTGGTAAAAAAATATTTTCACTGTTTTTAGTGACCCTTGCTACTTACGGGATTGATTGTCATTCATTGTCAACAACTATTATCATCAAGATAGATATTTTTCAGTTATTGTAACTCAAAAACGTCTAAACTGATTTTGATGAAATTGAAATGAAACCAAACGACAAGCAGCAGCTTTCAAATAAAAAAAGATTTTTTTAAATCGGTTCACCCAGTCAAAATTTCTGAGGTAACAAAAATCAAATAAGAAACCGACGAATTGATTGAGAACCACCGCCTATAAATAAAATAAATACAAAGGTATTAAGTTGTGGAGGGGGGGTGATAAAACAATTCGGCGTGCGAGTGTCATTCGCACATACCTATCAGATTATTATTTAAAACACGCAACTTGGACGTGACACCGCATGAAGGTTCTGATTTTCCTATATAGTAAACATTTCTTGACGTTCAAGATCTCAACCAATATCTTGATCTTTCAAGAAAACATTTCTTGATCTGTAAGAAACCATTTCTTGATCTTCAGAACTTGTTTTTTAACCGCTTGTGAAGCGCGTCAGTGTTGCCAGATCCGTGAGTTAAAAATTATCCGAGATTTAATGCAAAATTATCATGTTTTAATCGCAAGTCTTTATACGATTCGCAACCTAGTCTTAAAAGGCAATAGAATATACGGCTAAAATTTAGGATGTGGCACCTTCACACATATCGTTAATTTTTTTAAGTGGATCCTAAATCTAGATAGGACTTTACTTATCATATTAGGCAATTTTAATGTTGGGCGCCCACCTACTATAATTTTTTTAGAAACTACACGCGGGTTCTTTCTGTTCATCTACAAAATGAAAATTATAAAAATAAATAATATTTTTTTCTTGAATAGGTACTTATCATAATATAATGTTAATCTAAAAGTAATTTCTTCCTCAGAATCAGAACTCAATGATTGAATTTCTGCAGATGTGGCATCATATAGGCTCTGATGGGCCCTGGTGTTTTCAGGGCCATCAATTCCTGAGCTGTTCATTCACTGGATCATGCTCGGTTTGGTATAAAATCAATTCAGTAGGTTTTTGCGCTACTTCTGTTATAGCATTCAACAGTCTGATCAGCCAAACCTATGCCATTAACAGTAGTTGTTAGAGGACGGTATCGGCTTTTTAAAACTATAATTAATATTTATTTTGGAAAATAATTATATCACATCCCACATTCGAGTGGAGTCTGGGCTGCCATAGGTTATAGAAAAATATTACAAAAAGTCGCGTTCCGTTACAGAGATCTCAATTCATTACAAAAATATCGTTTATTTGAAAAATTATCGTAGACGTTTGGTAAACTATCGTGCGATACATACTTATTATTTTTTATCGCATGATACTGAAATATATCGTGGATCTAGGATAATTATCGCATATCTGGCGACACTGAAGCTTGTGTATGCAAGTGGGAACAGAAGGCACGGGTGAGAACATATGTGAGTATGCTGCTCATTCGACGGCACTTTTCCTTTCACGACTTCCACGGGAAGAGATAAGGACATGCTATTCTAGCCCCATCCCTTTTTCACATAGGCAATACGTGTTAGTGTGGTCGCTATCACGAAAAAAAATAATAAAATACGGTTAAGTGCGATTTAAACTCGTGCACCGAGGGTTCTGTAGGAAGTAAATGTCTTTGTGCGAAATTTTTAGCGTGAGTTCTACTTGCACTTGGCCTCTTTTTGTCATTACTTGTTATACACTAGGACTTGAACTATAGTAGTACTCAGTTTGACTATTGTTTATATAACGATATCGCAGAAACAATTTTCATTTTAAACATAACGCTAACACGATTGTATACTTTAAAAATATTGGCTTCCTTTTTCTAGTACCTACTAATGTTATTAATTATTATTTATCAGCACAATTTTAGTTACTGTATTGGTAATTTTTCGTATAATATATAATAAATGATTTTTTAAACTTAGCGTGGATGGCTAAATCCGAAGCTATGGGTGATATCGTAAAATACTCAGAGGACTATCAGGGCCAATTAAGATAAATAAACTACGATGTGAGATTTCATTTAATATATAATCCATGCCCGAAATTGAACCCATTGATTTTGCAAAATATAACACAATCTGTATTATAGCACCGGTTAATAGTGTCTCTAATAGGGATGCAATTATAAAACGTGTAGGACCTATGCATTGCGTAAAAATAAATGTGCTTTGCATAAAGAGCCCTTTCACTTGACTATGCATTGAACATCAAACATGGTGCAAAATAGTTTTTTTTTGGTATTCAATCCGCCAAAATGTAAGTGTACTTTTCAAGTCCACATAATAAGTAGCTTTTACGGAACTCGTGTGACGTGCAGACTGACAGAAAGACATGTGAGTGATATTTAAGGGATTCCGTTTTTTAATTTTGATACGGAACCCTAAAAATCATCAATCATGAAGAGTACGTAGAATTATATATAATTAATTGTACAATGTACATGGATAATAATATAGTCTGCTTCTTTATGTCTGTGTTTTTAGGGAAATTTTAAGAGCAAAACTTTTGAAGTTGTTGGCAACACTGGCATTGTTTGATCGATCTCGATAAATTTCAAATACAAATAGTTGTCCTGTGCAGTGTGCTGTGCAGTCTGCGTCTGCGCTGCGCGTACGGCGGGCGGCGTCCTTTTTGTTGTGTCATCCTCCCTCATCATGACTAGTGCATCAGAAACAGTTGCAATGCAACGAGGAATATTCATGAAGCTGTTATCAGGAGCTTCGAAGGTGAGTAATTACACATTTGCCAAAAACAGTCACCCCATTTTTACTACCCCAAAATTGTAGTAGGTAGGCCAAGATAGGCACTAAAATGGTCGTAAGAACAATTATAAAGTTGTAGCTCTTGGATGCCTGCGAGATCTGAATGTGGAAAACGATCAAACAAATTTAACTATTCGTAAGTTTCAAATTATGAAAAAAATGACTTTATACACAATATTTTGATTGAAGAATCTGTTTCTTGATTAGTTTAGATTTATATAGATATTTCAACATATTGTGTACTTTTTGATAATATCACCGAATTTGGCTCAGAAGTGACCGACGTAGAATAAATTTAAATGTGGAGCCTTCGCTAATTGTGCCCTGTCGGCCGTGGTGACAATTTCCAAAATGGCAGTACTGTCCTGCTGAAATATTGGTAATGTCTCCCGGTTGTTGGCTTAGGATGGCAGTCGTTACAGCATGGTGGTAGAGCACTTTGCGAATGCCCGCCTGGCTACCACCCTCAAGTTGAAAATCTGTCGCCATGCACCTAACGGTGTGTTCCGGCAGCTGTCATTGAGAGCCAGTAATTCTAGGTTCGCCTGAACAACATCTTCGACCACATCATCACTTACCATCAGGTGAGATAGTGTTCAAAGGCTAACCTATCAAGCATAAAAAATAATAATAATAATAATAATGTGTGAGCTTCTTTAGGACCCAGACCACGAGCAATCTCTCCCTGATTTCAGGGACAAGGATTCAGTCTCGTGGAAGCCAAAGCCTCTGTGAGGACAACAACATCAGTTTCAACTATGCAGATGAGGATCTTTTTGTGAGCATAATGAGCAGTGTGGATAACATGCAAGCAGCTCTCTTGTAAGTCCTATCACTGCTTTTTTCCATTACCAGTTTTCCTGATAAACACGGTTATAATAGTTAAATCATTTTAAGCACCTTGTCGCTGCAGTAGGAGTCTCATGGAGTCCGGCCCCATGCAGTGCCAGGTTAGAATTGCACCTCTTCATATCATCCCGTGGGTGTCGTAAGAGGTGATTAAGGGAAAAATACTGGAAGGTAGGCAATAGCACCTTCTAAAGAACTGCCAACTTACACTGCAATCCCCGAGACGTATGCCAAGCGTGGGGATTATGGCAAATACGCCCTTAATAGGGGAGACTGTGTTCAGCAGTGGACGATCCGGCTATTACAGTACAGTACAGATTTATATCACCAGCTGTTTACCAAGACTTCGTCCTCATGGAATTATACTTAACATACAATGTTTGGTCCTCTATCTCTCCCTCTATGGGGAAGGTGTTAAACTATATATTATAACTTTACTGATTTTGATTGCCATTTAACCATCAAAATCAGTCAAGTGGGTTAGTCGTGAAAGCCAAAGAGACAGATTTTAGATACAAGTATAATTATGTAGTTACTTAGTTGTTGATATATGGATATTAAGAGGCAATTAATTTGTTTCTTTTCCTAACTAGTACCTTTTTCTTTTCAGAAAAAAAAATTGGATAAAATTACATTGTTAAAATTAAAAAATGAGCATTGGGACCAAGTTATTACATATTGGACTTCAACTTATGAATTAAGGAAAGATGACAAACATATGACACATTTACTGATTTCATCAATCATTGGCCGAGGGGTAGTATTGGTGAGACTGCTGTCAATTATGTATGTGTGCATGCATAGTTCGGTTACTTAAGAATGTCTGTGTATGAATGTCAGTTTATATTCTGATATCTACATTTATTAGGTAAATTGCATATTTTTGTTTCAACCTTGTTTTCAATCAGTCGTATTTATCAAAAATACTTCTTTGTACGTTCATTGGAATTCCTATATCAAAAAAGTATTAAAGGATTGATCAGTGAGTGTAAAGGATAAAAAAAAATATCTTTGATATCAGAATTTTAAGAAAACACTGATTATTGTAAAGTTTTGTTTGTTATAATTATTTTTAACTCATTGCTAATATTATTCTTTAACATACATATTCAGACTCATTTACTCAATATATTATGTACACTATATTTCATTATTCTTGCTACATAGCTTAGGTCCCGCAGCTTAGACAACTACAGCTGCTTGCAAAACTCAGGATTTCGGGTTCACATCCCACCCAGGGCAAACATTTGTGTTGAGCACTTGTGTCTGGATATTTTATATATAAACAGGGACAAAATACCCCAGTCATATTTTATGGGTTCATTATGCCCATAAAACAAAATAACTTTCCGCTAGGAAAATAGGTCGATAACTAGAATATGAAAATCAACTTTTCATACAAATTGACTACAAAAGTCACAAAACCAACTTATGTTTGTATGAGAAATTGAATTTTTGTGAGTTTTTGACATCCTAGGTCTCTCTTAAAATTTTCTACTTTTAGTTTGAGTATAATGATGACCCTTGAATGTGGTTAAGGTATTTGGTAACACCCTGTATAACTATGTATTTATCAGTACACAGCACAGGCTGTGTACTTAATAGTATTATATTTCGCCAGGATAGGCCTGAAGTTGATTTCGTAAAAATATAAAAGTTTGCTGTGAAGGCCCATGATTTTCAAATCGTGTACTTTATTTTAACTAGCGTACTTTGTGATCCTATAATAGCTTTTGTGCTATGTTATACCACCAAAGGGCAAACTAAGTAAAAAAGTAAAGTTTTCTACACTCAAATGGAGGGTATATCATTGTTGAAGTTCAGGTACTTACTTCTATTGTTTTATTTAATTCATAGTAATAAGTCAATCTCTAACTTGTTACAATAAGGTTAGATAAATAAAAATAATTTTGAATAAGCAGTCAGTGCATGGGTGTTGGTTGAACCCACAACAGTAAATAAATTAATATTGTTAAGAAATTATGTGTAATCCAATTACAGAAAGTCACAAAAATCATCTTATATTGGCTCAATGAGTATTATGTATAGTTAATTATCTCTCTTCTTTTATTTTGAACTCTGGAGATGGTGGAATCCAAAAATAATGAAATTGCCGAGAAGGCCAGGAAAATGAATCAGAGCGTACAACCCTAACTGCTCCATTGTAACAAGGAAGAAGCTGAAAACAAAACTTATCTTATAATTGGCAAAATTAGGTACCCATTCTCTTCAGCAAAGCTGTAGACACTTTGTGTTTAAATGTTATCAGATGTTTCACGCGTCTTACCCATTGGCATCTTTTTTACTTATTAATTCAGAAATGCATGTAAGATATTCACACACAATCTGATAAAGTTGTGCTTTATATATCTGATCTATTGACTCTAGCTAAATGTAATGAACAGTTTAAAAACAAAAAAAAGTATAAACAACTGCGACATCTCTTTTAAACTTTGGTACTGATATAATTTTAGGGTTATATATTTGAATTATAAAAGAATGTCAGTAAAAATTTTAATGTCCTTAATGTAAATCCACCTATCTCAAGATAAATACTTTTTAGTGAAGTTTAATATATATAATTGGTGATTTAGTACCGGATGATGATCTCCGGATTTTTTTTTCTATACACTTAAAAATATCCTGCACATGATTAAATTTTTCCTCTACTAAATTTGTAATTTTGTGAAGTCACTTTAGTATTGGAAAATCTCTTATCATAGTAATTAAACAACTTTAAACAGTTTAAATCTCGTAATTTTGTCATTATTTTTGTCCCGACGTTTCAAACACTTTGCAGTGATCGTGGTCATGGGGTGACAGTCACCCCATCACTGCAAAATGTATATATACAATACAAATATACGCGATTTAAACCGTTTAAAGTTGTTTAATTACTATGTGTAACAATCGTGAAAATCTCTTATTATTTCAAACATTTTACACGATAATAGGTAAAACATATTATATTTGTGTTAATTTCATTGAGATAAATTTGAATAATATATCTTACAATGTGAATGTACCAGTGTATGAATGTGAACATGTACAAAATGCCAATACATAATTTAAAAAATCCTGAATGTATATTCACAATAAGTAAGTTTCTGCATGAGCGTAGCTACTTTTATGGAATAATTATCTCTGTATTCAATGTACTAGTAAATCTTCACTTATACTTGTTACACTAATTATTCCATTAAAGTAGCTATGCTCATGCAGAGACTTACTTTTTATTATATTCTCCTGTTTTCTATGGTCCTGCGCTACTTTTACTTTAAAGAAGGAATCACGAACTGATAATAATGTTATGTGTGTAATTAATGATAGCGATACTCAATAAATGATTGAAAATATTCTATTTATTTGATTAATATAAATACCCACACCCATTATTGCGGGGGTGAAGCTTTTAGTTTATAAATAAGAATTCAGATTATTATGTTTGTATGCCTTTCAGATGTTTTTTTTTAGCAAATACAGTTTTGCGTAGAGATTACGATTTTCGTTTTAGATTTTTAGTCTTGTACTGGTAGTTATTATTATATTCTTGTGAGAAATGTATTTGATTTGATTAAATAATTACTATCCCTTAATTCTAATTATGTTATTTGACTAATATTTTTTGTAGTTACTCTTAAATGAATGACACCGTTACGGGTAAGTATACTTGTTGAGTGAATAAGTAGAGCAATATATGTGTGTTATTTATGCACCAATAAGTGTACAGAAACGGCCTCATTTACTAGAGTGGTACCTACAGAAAGTATCAGTCAGGTAGAAATTGAAGAATTAAGAGAATAATGATTATATGATCAAAAAAATGTTTTCTTCAGCTAAGAATAATATTATTTCAATACAAGACTAAAATCAAGCCAATCGTTATGTCAATACAAGATTACGATTTCTATGATCAATACAAATCTTTCTCAATTTAATACCAATAGTTTTCAATCCAAGTATAATAAAGCTTCACCCAAGTTATTGCATTTCTTGCATCTAAATCACTTTAGTATCCACTGAAGAATACATGAGCTTTAAGGAAGTAAATAATATTTCAACGTAAGAATTATAATTCTAAAATTAAGATAATTATATTCTTATACCAAGAATATATGGGCTTTTTCCAAGTAAATCATGGAATCAAGGTTCTTGCATGGAAACCACGATTTTATTCACAGTAGAATATGTGCTCTTTATGCAAGTAAATAATGTTTCTATATAAGGATTATAATTCTCACAGGAAAATCAATAACTTCTTCTCCGAAGAATTTCTGGACTTGTTCGAAGTAAATCATAATTACATATGAGAATTGAAATTCTTGCGTCGAAAATAAGATTTTATTCACAGTAGAATATGTACTCTACACTCAAGTAAATAATGTTTTGATATAAGAATTATAATTCTCAAAGGAATACAAATATTTCCTTCTCCTAAGAATTTCTACACTTCTTCGAAGTAAATCATAATTACAATATGAGAATTGACGTTCTTGCATTGAAACCAAGATTTTATTCACAGTATAATATGTACTCTTCATGCAAGTAAATAATGTTTTAATATGAGATTTTTAATTCTCACAGGAAAATAAATACTTTCTTCTCCTAAGAATATCTTGACTTCTCCGAAGTAAATCATAGTTACAGCATGAGAATCGATGTTCTTGCAACGAAACTAAGATTTTATTCACAGAAGAATATGTACTCTATACTCAAGTAAATAATGTTTTGATATAAGAATTATAATTCTCAAAGGAATACAAATATTTCCTTCTCCTAAGAATTTCTACACTTCTTCGAAGTAAATCATAATTACAATATGAGAATTGACGTTCTTGCATTGAACCCAAGATTTTATTCACAGTATAATATGTACTCTTCATGCAAGTAAATAATGTTTTAATATGAGATTTTTAATTCTCACAGGAAAATAAATACTTTCTTCTCCTAAGAATATCTTGACTTCTCCGAAGTAAATCATAGTTACAGCATGAGAATCGATGTTCTTGCAACGAAACCAAGATTTTATTCACAGAAGAATATGTACTCTATACTAAAGTAAATTATATGTAAACACAAGAATTTTGCTTCTCGCGTAAACACATACATTTTCTTTTTATTAAGTAACTTTTAACTTTCAAGAATCGTAATTCTTGAATTTAAGCCACGATTTGTTGCACGGTAGAATATTTCATTTCCACACGAGTAAATAAAGTCTTGACATGAGGAAAACAATTCTTCAAATAAAACTTTATGATTTTAATTAACGAGAATAATAATTTCTTGCTTAACACTTACATTAGCAAGTAACTGATTTACTTGTCAGACAAGAACAACGACATTCTTTACCCAAGAATGAGGTAAATTCTCGATTAGAGAATAAAATATTCTACAAGCAAGAATATTTTCTTCATTCAAAACAATAAATTCAAGAATGTTATTTACTAAAGGCAAGAAAATAATTTATACGCATATAGGGAGACTCGATTTTTCTTGACCAATAAAAATATACTTGATTTAAGTATTCTTTTTTTTCCGTGTAAGCGAAAATCATAAATTTACAAATTATTGGAATACAAAATGTTTTGCCCCGGGCGGGAATTTTCGGCGACACAGCCGTACCCCCGGTAGCTTAATAGATAAAGCATCCGGCGCGAAATCGGAAGGACGCGGGTTCAATTCCCGCCCGGGGCAAAACATTTTGTATTCCAATAATTTGTAAATTTATGAGTGATGATTAATTTAAAGATTATTCTGTAATACTTACCTGTCATAATGTAGTAATTAATACCGAAACTGAAATAAAAGTGTACCTATCTTGTGATTGTAAACGTTTTTTTTTTGCATTTAGTCATTTCCTCGCTGAGGTGGAATGAAAAGTTACGTATTGCACTCGAGTGCAAAGATTTTTCACCTCGTGCTCTTTTGACTCACTCGCTGCGCTCGTGATTCAATTTTAGAATCCTTCGCTTGCTCGGTCAACAAAATTGAACACGCGGTTAAAAAGCAACATTGCACTCTTGTATACAAATAACTATTAATGCAATGTGTTATAAAAATAATTTAGACCTTATTCTATATTGATATTATAGTGAATATTATACATGCGCTTCTACTTGTATTGTATGTACATGAAAGTTTATATATTAGATAAAACAAAGACAAAAACCGTAAAAAAATAAAACACGTTTCATGTATATATGCATATGAAACTATTTTTTTTTAATGTCATCCATAGTAATATATCCTCCATAAAAAACACAATTTTTGTGATAATTCCAGCCACCTTTTACGGTTGCAAGGCACAGCCCCTCAATGGTCAGACGAACAGGACAGACATCGTAGGCTTAATATGTTTATAGTTGTCGTGTGGAAAAAGTTTCAGTCTATAACTGACATTGATCAGATTTAATTTGTATTTAAAGTGGCAAATGCTTTAAATCGAGAACTTCACATTTGAACCCAAAATTTGATTAACATATTTTTTTTTAATAAAGTTGACCCTTAAAACAATGAATATACCTTTACAACTTACAGCAAACTCAATATAATTAGGGTAATCGACCATTTTTATCCCATTTCATCCGGCAAATACGCTGGATTGAAACTTTAATGAATAAAGTTTCTGAAGTTAATGGAGTTTTTAAAGAAAAATTACGTCCTCGGTTAGACCCCAAGGGTTAATCTGCGTAAATAGCTGGCTTTCCTGTTAAATAGTCGGCATCGACCGAAGTGGTTCTTGATAAAGTCGATATCCCGGGCCGCTCATGTAATTTACTCTCGCCAAGATTTTCACTGTACAAAATTGCAACGAAAGGCAAAATTTAAACCACGAGTGGGATTCCACGAGGAAAATTGTTACTATTTAAGTCGTTTAATGCAACAATTACAACGTCAGCATTTACAATAGTTATATAATGTTTATGTCAGGCAATATTTCAGCTTAGTTTTCGTAAAAATGCTGTTTGTGTTTTTTTTTTATTAGCATGTCGTAAAGTTAGTCCAGGATCTGATACATCTTTGTTGATGTGATCAATTCATTCTTAACCTTTTCGGAGGATTGATCACTGAAAAGCATATATACATTTTGACAAAAGTATCAAAAGCTTTTACTACTACTACTTCGTATATACATATAATGAGACTTAATGGGTATTATATTCAAGTTGTTCTTAGCAAACCTATAGCATACCGATGTTTGGATTCCTATAGCAACGCAAGCAAACAACCAACAGTGGTAAACTATTGAATAGGACAAGGGTCCGACCCGGCCTGGGTATAGTTGTAATACTTCCACCTGGTTTTGGTTAACAAAAGAAAGAACATTTTAATTGATCACATATTTTAAACTTACCAACAAAATGGGCGGGGTACTACATTTTATAGATGCAGTAAAAATTAAAATATACAAAATATAAATGGTTAAAGTTTTCGAAAATTCCTTAAATTATTATTGACACCATAGAAATAAACGTACTATATAGCTATGTGCAATGATTTAATGGCAAAACATGATGCGTGGCAGTGAGTAAGACATAAGTATCTCTCTCCTGTGGACCTAAATCTCAATATGTCTGCCTCCCGTTCGGTTTTAGCAATAAGCGATTAATAGCACTGTATTTTAAAAAGGTATATAAGGTGTTTGAATGGTGACTTCGTCGAGAGTGTTCTAAGCTATTCAACTGTTTCAACATCATCAGCTATTCTAGTTGATAAAGGGAAGTGCGAAAATATCACAAGTCTTATCGATTAAATAATTGGTACCCTCTTACTTTAACAGTATTCTAAATATATGGTTACCTTAATCTGATGCTACAGCATAATCTGCAATCTGTGGGATACCTAACTTCTCACCAATTTAGAGCAGAGGTTTCGTGTTTAGATTCATTAGACAGATCTCAATGGAAATAATATTTCTATATTATGTAGTATTTTTTTTAAACTTTTGTAAGAGTGCCAGAAACATAAATAATAAAGTTCTTGCAAGGTATCAACAACTACAATCTTGACAGCAAATATCACATCATATTACATTCATGATATAAGACAAAAATTCTGTTGATGTAGACCAGTTAATAGGGGAAAAGGTAAAAAAGGACTAAGGGAAAAATCCTGGAAGGTGGGCAGCAGCGCCTTCTAAACAACTGCCAACTTACACTGAGATCTCCAAGAGGCCCGCCAAGCGTGGGGATTATGGCAAATACCCCCTTAATAAGGGAGGCTGAGTTCAGCAGTGGACGATCCGGCTGTTACAGTAGTACAGCATATATACTAAAACATTATTATGTATTGTACTAGAAAAATCTAATATTATATTATACAGAAAGTGTCTCAATTATTTACACCACCATTCTCATAGCATTTATTTAGGCATAATAAAAATAGCTTTATTGATAACATCATTAATAACGAATAAAATAATTCGTTGTCTCTTATTAGACCTGGATTTTTTCCCTTAGGAATAGAATAATAATCATTATAAAGCAATTTATTTTCATTTAAAAGATGAGTCTAACATATTTCTCGGTATTAGCAACGGTTCAGTTAGTTAATGACAAAATGTGTGCTGTGGACCAGAGTTCCAACGTACGAGGGTCAGTAATTTGCTTTGATTTTGTCATGAAATTAATAAGAATAGAGAATTTCGGGGAACAAGTAGTAATGGAATTTGAATTAGTGATGGCATAACGGACGGTCTACCGCACAGAAAATCCACAGCTTTAATCGCACCGTAAGCTTAAGTCTTACTGTTGGGCAAGGCATTTGCGAATGACCAGTTGGCTAGCTACCACCCTCTTATACCTAGAAATTTTTTCACCAAGCACCTAACCGTCAACTATCCTTGATAGCCAGTTCACATTCTATGTAAAACCTATTGACATTCTTTGACCACATCATATACCGTAGAGTAAGTAAATGGCCAAAAGCTGGCCTATCAGAAACAAAAAAAGCTTCCGATTTCTCCATACTATATACAAAATCCACACACGGTCATGAAATTTAATATAGGTTAAGTTCCAACTCTATTTTATAATAATACTAGTAACAGCACAATATAATACTCACGTTTTGTTGCTCTATCATTGGCTTCCGTATTATTGATCAAAAGTGCCTTATTCAGCTCATGCATAAAGAACATGTTTGTATTGTTTACAACCTTCGATACAATTCTCAATATAAACAAGGGACAATATTGGCTAATATTTCAATGTTCGTATAACTTCAATTCTATTAAATAAGATAACGAACGGAAATACGATAGTAGACATGCAAAAAGGAAATATTTTTGGGGTTTATATTATATAGCCTAGCCTAGGGGCTTTGAGGGGTAATGGAAGTGAGATAGCGTTTGTGAATTAATTCCGGTAGCGTTCTTTGATCTTGCTGGCATTGTTGTATAAATAAGTGAGCCCGTATTTGTGTTGTCATATATTTTGGAGATAGAATAAATAGTCTTGGCTGGTCGAGAGTGGAGTGGCGTCATGGACCGAAAGATTGTAAGCTATCTAAACTTCCAAGCAATAAACGTAAAAAACAAAGTGAAAATAGTTATGTAACTTGCCTTTTTGTTACAAGAGCAAATGCATAAAATATATATAAAATGAGCTTCTCTCAAAATATGTAGATTGTATTGAGATTACAATATTTAAAATTGTTTGTTAGGCGAAAACTATGACAAGAGTTTTTCCACATCTAAGTCAAGAAATTAACTAGTAACTATAAAGTGATAGCTTATAATTTAAAACAGTGTTAAAAGAAAATTAATAATTAAAGCTATTTTATTTCTTGACTTATATATCATCATGTAAAAGCCCCCCATAATGGGGGAGGCTGTGTTCAGCAGTGGAAAATCCGGCTGATACAGTATATGGCTCATCTTTAGAGTAGTCCAACTTGGGTCTAGTTTATTCCGCCAAATTTATATTCAAACTAACATATGTAATCATAGTCAATTACTATTCTAAACCTCAGTTTGCTACGATGCGCTACATAATTACGAGCGAGTGCTACGGAGCTACGAGGTACAAGAGCGCGACGCCGTACGGGTGTTGGTACCACAGTGAACGTAGTATTTTTGAGAGAACAGAGAAGCAGGGATGTGAATTATTATTTTCTTTTAATTTGTAGAGAATTAATTCAACATGCATATAAATATAAATACGAGTATGTAGAGTAGAGGACTTAACATGAGGTACCGAGAGCTGAACCACATTGCATTTCTTCACCCTCTTTATCTTGCCGAGAGATTTTTAAGAGGCTATAAAAAGAAAAATACTCACTACGAACCCCAAGACGCCTGCCAAATGTGGGGATTAGGACAACAAATGGGGGGAGACATTTGTTCGACAGTAGTAGTATTTAAGAAAGGGTTTTGTTTAGGCGTTTTCAAATCAATCTTGACGGTTTATGGACTATGTTTTTAGCTTATACTTTATTCTGACGATAACCCTTTATAATATTATATTGTCTATTACGGATACTACATTTTAAAGTCAATTAATCTCGTGGTGACTAGCACCGTACAATAAACGCAAAGCTATGATGATGTCCTTGAGCGTTCCTCCCTGTTTACCCTAAAAGCTAGCCTTTCGACAATGATAAAAATAGTACTATTGTTAGCCATTAAATATTTCGACCCAGATAATAGTATATACTTATCACCATAGAGATATAAAATGCTATTCTTTTTTCTGTGCCTATCACATTCACACTCCATATTGTCAGAGTGAACGAAACTACGGTAACAGTTGGTTAATTATGAGTCGATATACCGCTAGAGAGTTCTAGATGTAGATCATAGTTGTAATTACTATTCATTGAATTCATTGTAAAACTTTAAAATTGTGAAACAATTAATATATCAACGCAATAGGAATGTTATAAACTAAAGATTAGAACCTCAATTTTTCCAAATTTAACAATGAAAGTATCTAACACCATATTACAATATAAATTTGACTATGCAAGTATTTGCTCTGCGCTCTGCCGATTTTAAAACCTTTTTACTGAAGTTGATTACATTAAATACCTATTTATTCACTTTTAAACATGAATTTAAAAAAACAGTCACGTTACAAAGCCAAATTTAAATAGATAAGTAAGACGCGCAAAAATATTATTTCATTACCCATCAAGCAAACGCATTTTTTTTTATCAATACTTATTTTCTTTGCAGCTAAATAAAAGCCTAACTGATATGCAAAATTTTATGAAAATAAATAGTAATCTATAATGGCAAACTATACCTACCCACGATACACGGCCAAAAGTACCCATTTTAGAATAATCTTTATCACAACATCCTAGAGCAAAAGAGACGCGAATAAGGTATAACAATGTATCAATAACCCGAGATAAGCCGAGGGACTCGCACCATTCAATCCGTTGGGCTATGGCACGGTATTGTTATCTATACAGTAGTGTAACTCGGCTCTGTCTTCGAAATAAGTACCTACAGCCGTGGTTTTTTTTTTTTTTTTTTTTTTTTTATGCCTGATAGGTTAGCCTTTGACCACTATCTCACCTGATGGTAAGTGTTGATGTGGTCGAGGATGTTGTTCAGACTAACCTAGAGTTACTTACCCTATCGCTGTACGTAAACATGCGATAGGGCTGCTCGCTTCCAGCATTTTAATTACATTTGCCTACTTTGTGTTTCTATTTAGTTTTGTGATTGTAAATATACTTTTTTTATATAAACAAATAAAATACCCTGTGAATTGAACAGGAAGTGTTCACTAAAAATGCGTGTTGTTTTCTTGACCAGTAGGTAGATCTAAACAAAAACCATGTTTATGTTTGAATAAAAAATCGTTCTTAAAAATTAGCGACCGAAAAATATTTGTGAGACGTACGAAATGCTTTATTATTATATTTTAAGGTATTAAAAATCCACATTCTAATAACTAT
Source organism: Plagodis dolabraria (assembly GCA_963854805.1). NCBI lineage: Eukaryota > Metazoa > Arthropoda > Insecta > Lepidoptera > Geometridae > Plagodis > Plagodis dolabraria. The sequence continues at coordinate 19,847,026 of OY978442.1, forward strand.
AACTTGCTTATAACTAATATTATTATAACTTGCTTATAACTACTACCTATTTCACTCGAGTCAATCAGCTTTCCTTCACTCTATTCATTTTTTTTTTTCGCGGGATAAAAGGAAATTTTTATCCATTAAAAAGACACACATTATGTACCGTCAACTATATGTAGACTATAAAAAATCTTACTTACTAGTAAGTAAAATTGTTTTATAGTATTAAGTAAAATTATTTTATAAGTATTACCTTTCAGTTTTCAGGTAATCAAAAAAGTTATCTCTGGATGCATTTTTGACGAATTCATGTAACTTAAAACAGCACAATATATCTTACTAGTCATATTTAATATGTAAATATGTACTTGAACTTATTTTTAGTGAAAAAATCGCGCGGTAATTGTTAAAAAACAACAAACCATTCGTTCGTCACTGCGGCGTAGTCACGACACTGAAGACTGTCTGCGGTACGAGCGCAGGCCGAGATCGAGGCGCGTAGGTATAACTCGCGTTTCGTCCGTTTCTATAAAGTTGAAATACTGTATAGATAACATTACCGTGGCTATGGTGACGAAAAGATCACACTAGCCACAGATAAATAAATAGAACTCACTTTCACAGTAGAATTTAATTCGTCCTTGGGTTTTTACGTGGGATTACGCACCAAGATTTACGTTCGGAACCATACAAGTTATATATTTTACGATAAATTACCAGAAGCTATTATTATATAATTAGTGGGTTCGTTTCTGCGGATACCAAGTCACAATTCGATTGTCTGCATTACTCCATTATTTTAGACTTATTGAATACTTTGTATCTTAACGGAATATGCATTATAATTATGTGAAGTAGTTATAATATGACATGCAAATCAAACAGCATTAACATATGAAATATTTTTATGTAAAAAGCATTTTTGCAGAATTTTGCAACCCTAGCTTGTAGATCGCATAATGACTATAATTATATCTACACACACTCTCACTACCATATATAATATACTTCGAACTGACTGAAGAAATCGAATTTTATAGTTGTATTAATAGTATTCGTTGTAAGTATTGGCTGGAAACCAGTCAAGCGTTAGATAAAAATAAAAAAAATATTTGTCTGAAAACCGCTGAAATAAATTAGGAAGTAAACGTTTACAGTCTTTTTAAAAAATAACCTAGAAATTATATTGCTTTGGGCTCATTCGGGAATTACTCACAACCGAATGTAAACTATTATATTATTATTCTTCCATAACCTATAAAAACTACTGAAATATACTTACATGAATTAATTGAAATTACTTAAATTTTACAAAGGCGACTATTAAATAAAATAATTAAATTGATTCTCAAATAGATATTCTCTAACAATTTATTCTCCTAAGTAATAAAAAACGTGATGACATCCTTTTTCCTTGATCGAATTAAACAAGGAGCGATAACTTTGCCTCAAAATCGACAAAAGTTAATGATGAATGTTACCCCAATGAAAGAGATTTGTTGCAAAGGAGAAAAGGCCGTAGTATCCTAATATACACACCAGGAGCTAGGTCCCTTCAGCAAGCGTCCATCTTAGTAATTAACATCGCACTGTCAGATATTCTGCATCAAAGTAGTAGCACGTAAACACTGCTGTATTTAGGAGTATAACTACATGTGAAATTACGTGGCAAATAATTTATAAGAAGAAATGTTTCGGAGTGACGAGCGCAGTGAAGTGTCACGCTGAACGAGGACAGTGACACTGCTTCTGTAATGGGCAGCCATTTACCATCAAGCAAACGACTAGTCAGTCACTTCATTACATATTAAAACATGCTTCTATTGATTGGTTTCTTTTGAACTTGCTATATGCTTACTTTATTATTGCTTTACCATATTACCATATATTTGAAATGCAGAATTTTTATGTTCACTAATATCCAGTGTCCCAAGTATGTATCGATATAAAAATAAATAGGTAAATATAATATGTACTTTAAGACAGGGAGATTAGACTAAAGAGCTTATATAAGTATGTGTATTTCATATATCCGTGGTAACAATAGAGAGGCAAAAGGAGCCAACTTGTCTGCAGCTTCTAAACATATATAGTAAATTATTATACAGACTTCCAAATGATGAATTAAAAAACGCCCAAACGTTGAATGGGCTACTATATATATTAACATAGAAATTCTAATTAAACTTTGTTCTTGTGAGTAAGAAAGTTGAGCTCCGTATAACTTGTTTGAATTGCAAAATTCTTAGCATACGAAGCTGCGACGACGACGTGACGCACATATCTGTGAGAAAAGTCTAGAGTTGAGCGAAAACTATATGAAATCCTAAGAGAAATGAGCGTGAGCTGAGACACCGACCACGTGCCTCCTATTTACTACACTCCTGACGATCTTTCGTACATATTATAGACTTCGAGATATCTGGAATCCCCTAAAAAACTGGTAATATTTCTGAATATCAGCAAAAGCAGTCATATCTGAATCTATTCCATTCGGATAATGTGTAATGGATAGAAGTTTGCCGCCAGGCAGGCGCTCGCCAAACGAGAATGCGTGCTCATTCCAGCCTATCTGCCCAAATAGCCAATATCTGTCGATGGATGAGACCGGACGATGGGAACGTGATCCCCCATTGCATTTACTGTTCCTCATGAAATATGAATAGGCTGTACTAATGTCACCTATTATTTCAGATGCATGAATGCACCTTTCTATGTTCCTCATAATCTGAAAATAATTAGGCTCAATTCCTATATTGTATTAATAGCTTTCCGGATGCAGCTCCGCCCACGCGTATGTCGGTTATCGCGCAAAATCATTAACCTCTTTTTGCGCAGTCGGATAAAAACTATCCTATGTTTTTTCCCGGGTCTCAAACTATTTCCACACCAAATTTCATTCAAATCGGTCCAGTAGTTTTGGCGTGAAAGTGTAACAGACTGACAGACAGATTTACTTACGCATTTAAAATACTAGCTTAACGGGCGCGGCTCCGCCCGCGCGTTTGTCGGTTATCGCGCTAAAACATTAACCTATTTTTGCGCAGTTGGATAAAAACTATCCTATGTTTTTTCCCGGGTCTCAAACTATTTCCATACCAAATTTCATTCAAATCGGTCCAGTAGTTTTGGCGTGAAAGCGTAACAGACAGACAGACAGACGGACAGACAGACATACAGAGTTACTTTTGCATTTATAATAGTAGTACTGATTAGTACTGATATGATACGCTTCCTTACGGAGTCATTCACCCGCACCAAAGACGTCAGGTATACTTTTTAGGGTTCCGTGCCGAAAGGATAAGAACGGGACCGTATTACTCTGTACTATTAGTCTGTCTTTCTGTCTGTCACCAGGCTGTAGCTCTTGAACCGTGATAGCTAGACAGTTGTAATTTTTGCACATGATGTATTTCTGTTGCAGTTATAAAAAATTGGTCAACTCGCTTAGTTGGACTCGCGAATGTAAAACTAAAAAAAGGTATATAATGCCTAATGTTCTATAGATAATGATATATGACCCTTTGTGCGCGAATCCAACTCACTTACTAAGTAGTTTTAATTACCACCCGTGTGCTATGTATTTTTATGGAATGCTTTACAAAATGTTCTGAAATGCTTCATATGTAACAAAATAGTGTATGTTTTCGATAAATAAGATCCAAGCAGTCTGGAGTATTTAAATTTAAAATAGTATTTGGTGCGTATATATAGCAAATTGACAAGAATAATTATTTAAAAACTTATCACTCACGAATATCACAACTTCGTTATCCATATTAACTTATTTTTAATCGGCTAGGACCCGCGTTATATTTACCGGAAAGATTCCGACCAGTTTCGGACTGTTTTGAAGTTTTTCGTCTGGGAGTTACGATTGCGCGAAGCGACGAGCACGGGCCTCAGCGCGTAACTGACGTTGCGATGGCACTGTCTGCTCCGGCTCAGCCGCATTTGTCAAGTCACCGTCAGAACTGTCACTTGTCTCACTGTCATTGTCACTGTTATTGATAAAATAGGGTTGATGACACACTACGCTAACTGTATCAGTCTCACGATCTAGGCGCACAATATTACAGTTAGTGTAGTGTGTCATCAACCCTATTTTATCAATAACAGTGACAATGACAGTGAGACAAGTAACAGTTCTGACGGTGACTTGACAAATGCGGCTGAGCCGGAGCAGACAGCGCCATCGCAACGTCAGTTACGCGCTGAGGCCCGTGCTCGTCGCTTCGCGCAATCGTAACTCCCAGACGAAGGACTTCAAAACAGTCCAAAACTGGTCGGAATCTTTCCGGTAAATATAACGCGGGTCGTAGCCGTTTAATAATAAGTTAATATGGATAAAACTCGCGATAGTTTTCAAAGTGAAGTTCGTTATCCATGATAATAACAGGGTACTCCACATTTTCAGTCTAAAAAAAACATCTTTAAAAATTCTATATATTTATTTGTTTCATTTTATTTGTCTATTTTTTGTATGACTCATATCACTAGGTAAATATTGTTGTATGTATGCAATATTTTGGTGCAAAAATAACAAGATGGACAAATATTACCAAAGAGGGGATCGAGTGCTCATCGTGTCAGACGGGAAATAGTTTCTACTTTGCCGGAAGCGGAAGTACGTCATCTCCAACAGAGATCGAATACCGTACAGCCCTCTTGGGGGAACGAAAATGTATTGAAAACCAATTTTCTTTCCTCTTTATAATTGAAATGAGCTGATAATAAGCAATAATTGCTTTTTATCGCACCTTACGAGTGCGTTCTTTAATATTTCCTATGCTCATTGTACTATACACGCCAAAAGAGTTTTTTATATAGGCAGCTATATGAACGTGCTTTCCAGGATATCGAATCTCATTCAAGCAAGGAAAACAAGCATCGCTAGTTATGATTGGCAATCAAGTAAAAAAATAAAAGTTATCATCGAGAGACATCCTTTCACGCTTCTATTTAATTCTCGAAAATATGCAGATTCAAATTGGACCGATGCATCGGTATTCTACCAACATATCTCAAAAATTTCAGTGCTTTAAACGACATCTCTTGTATTGCTTTTGATACTCGTACACAGCCGCTAGGAATTCTCGGTCCATTGGCCATCGAGCTTGTTCTTCATGCGTTCAATCTGTCTATTCTCTTTGATGCATATTTCAACAAGTTTCATGGCAGCCACGTTAAAATTTTACATTAATTAAAATTGTTCGCATCAATTCGATGTATCCGGTTCCAATTCACAGAATTGTTGGTGACTAATTGATTGAAAATTATATGACATTTTACTGCAGAAACGTAATTGTTCCCTATTATGATCACTGGTATGGAAAACTAAACCTAAATATGTGCCTGTTTTAATGTATTAAAATTATTTTAGATTGTAAAATAATCAGCTACTGACAGGATTCGAGCCAGTGGCACTGCCACCTTCCTCTTAGCTATACCTAGCCAACCATCTGCCGTTGTTGTGTCATCACTACTATCTGGACAAATCTAACGAGACTGATAGATAAACGCAAACCTAAATGTTATGTCATTTTATCTAATAGACTCAAAATTAACATTCAATAGTCAAGCTAATAGACAATATGCAAGAAATTTGTATTTTGTTTCGCCGCCCGATAACAACAAAAAGAGTAAATAGAGGAGTATTTAGTTGTGTGCTTAGTGTAAATGAACCCGAGTATGTTTGTTTTAATTTATTGGTAATTGTCTAGCCTATGATCATTATCTTACGTACCTAAGTGAATTATGTGGCCAAAGATGTTGTTCCGGCTAACCTAGAACCTAATGTTTCTCAAATGTATGCGTAATTTACCACTTATATCACTTACCATAAGGACAGAAGTCTGATGTATAAGAGTCAAAAAAATAAAAGCTTAATCTTGATTCTTGTATTCATATACTGTACCTATAAGACAATATGCATTTTTTTCTAATAACCTCTTTCAAACAAAGTGAATGATACTACTAATTTAATATAAATCATTTCAACCCAAAACCGGTCCAAAAAATATTTCGCATATATAATACGTTTAACAATATTTATTCATGCTCAATGGTAATAATTATAATATGAGATAGTTATTCCTATTTTTAATTTACTTAATAAATCGCAAGAAGTTCTCATTTCGACTATTACTACTAATTCGTATGTTTTTACGCCGTTAGGTACTCCATCAATTATGAACTGATTTTGATATTTTTTTTTTGTTATAATAATATCTCCAAGTTGGTCCGATTTAAATTTCATCAGATCAGTTGAGTCGTTTTTAAGTCATAGTCAATTAACTGAACAACGTATTTTGGTTACTTGGAAGAATTGATGATTAAAGGATATTGCAGCTCTTGTTGGTGAACAGTATTTTAAACGAGTGAATGTTCTTATAAGCACTTTGAATCATTAAAAAGGGTGAAAAAAACGTAACCCACTTCCACCACACCATTAAAAACTATAAAATTATTTGTGGAAGTCAGACCATGATAATGTGAGGTCAGTGTTTTAAATTAGCATAGTAGCGACTTTAACAAGTTTTTTCATACTTTTCGTGTTGAAAGTTCATAACTTTTATTAAATATTATTTTATATTCTCTTTTCTCTTTAAAAATTTGAAATATCTGTTCCATTAGCTAAGCTCAAAGAGGGGCTGTTAAGAGGATCAGCGAATTCGTTTATGCTCAAGATAAGACGTTGAAAATATTTTGCAAAGTGAATGGATGCTCGGAGAATATACATGTTTATTAAATTACCAAAACGAATCCGAATCATTGCGTCAATGTGATTTATAAATTGGACATAAATTACACGTAGATATTTATATAGAATACGAGAGAAGGTATACAAGAAAGTTTCTAATATCATAATTTTACTGTATAATGTCTACAACACTTTTGTAGTTATTGATAAATTTAATACACACATAAATATGTACGCCAATATGTTGTTTAATCGCCTAATAAATTGGTTCTTATGTGGGAGACAGAAACAAATAAAAATAGGCCTAGTATACAATACTTTCAAGAAAATTAATCCATGTATGGTTCAGTAAATAATACAGATTGAAGTTTGGATATGTATAGAATGTGAGAATCAGGGCTCCTAGTGATTTCCCTTGGGTTTTCGAGACCATTGAAGGTACTTCAAGAGGGTACATATTACCTACTTATACTTTATTACATGCTCTGATATGGATTCTATAGCGTAGTGATAAAAGAATACACGTACCCTGTCCGTGAATTTTCCAAGAGAATATAAAATTAAATTAAAGGTATTATTAAAAACGTTTTATACTATTATAATATGTATATAAGCTAAGTATTTTTAATGCCTAACAACAGTTAGTAACTACCACCTACAATATTCAATAGGTAAACATAAATAATATATTTTATTTCTTATGTAAAAATTATTGCATATAAAATCACAAATTCTTACTTAGTCAAAAATCCTCGTCTAATGAAAATATTTTGAAGATATTGATGTACTAACATCGTTTTTATAGAGGATGAAAAATTTCAAAGTATTTTAATAAAGGGTTTACTAAATTAAGCACTTACGGTAAAAAGAGGCAAGTGAATACAGCATTTAGTCGAACACCAATTGCACTACATTTTGTAAGTACTTTCAAACTTCAAAGAGGCCCGGATTTAATGAAGACGGCAGGCAATAAAGTTTGTAACGCCAGGTGTGGGGAGCACACGACGAATACATTTCCAATTGCCTACAATATACATCTACAAAGTTGTATATCGTAGACAGTCGGCATTGTGTTTATCTCTGATTAAATTCCTAATTACTTTGGTTTTGTGCTCCTGTAATACAATATTTATTTCGGTTATTTAGAGCGTTAAGATGGAATGAAGCCCTGGTGTACACCCTATGAGCAGCAACATACCACTCACAGTGTTGACACATTAGGCGTATCCCTTTTCTTAGTCGCCTTTAACTGTATCTAACAGGAGGAAATAGAATAGTCCTTATATTTTAGCACTGAACTGCACGACATCACATGTCACAGCCGCAAGATTTTTTGTGGCTGCAAGGATGGTTTGCCATAATCTCCACGCTTGACAGGCGTCTAGGGAATATATATATGTAAGTTTTCTTCCTTGATAATGGGTGTTTCGTGCAGTTAACGCTCAATACTAAAAGTGGGTAAGTCGCTTATTTACCCATGAGTGGGGTTCCCAAGATACAAAACACTTTACTTATTGTAAAATCGCAGTTAAAGCTAAGAAAATTCCATAATATGAGGGGAGAGTGAGCCGCACTTAAGGTCCTATTACACAGACATTATAAACGCTAGAAATAAAATACATATTATCTCACACTTTTCGTTATGTTAAGGTAATAAAGTAGAGGGCAGTCAATAATTTTCTCATCACATAGCTCCAGTTTAAATATATCATATTACGTATCATGCAAATCGATCATATTGGAAGTTATTATAACACAATAGTCCAGACAATAGGGTGTGGATAAGAAATAATTTTGTACCAAATAACGTAGATTGCAATAAGCTCGCCCAAAATAAATATATATGGCGAATAATTATGTAACGAATTTGTTTTTTACCTGATAGGCTAGCCTTAGGCCACTAAGTATCTCACCAGATGGTATGTGATGATATGGTCGAAGATTTTGTTCAGGCGAAATTACTGGTTCTGAAGAACAGCTGCCGAAACACACCTTCGGGTGCTTGGCGACAGATTTTCTACTTGAGAGTGGTAGCTAGCCAGGAGGGCATTCCCACAATGCCTTACTACCATGCTATATCGACTGCCATCGTATTACAACAACTGAGACCGACAGCTTAAGGTGCCCTCCGAAGCATGGAAGTGCTCAGTAGTAATAACACTAGCGTTCACCCATCCAAGACATAACTGCGGTGGACGTTGCTTTACTTAGCTGATCGATTAAGACCGAAGTTATATCAGATCGGTGCGTTTCAAAACACCAGTGTAAAGGGCACTTGCCGGGATGGTTCCCGACGCGCCGCTTATTGGAAGTTATTTGAAAGCCGTCGGCGGTCACCGCCTGCCCATAAGAGGTTTCACGTTATTTATGACTTACCTATACATCACTTACTTTGACATATATATCTATGTTTGACAATATTGCTTACATAGTATTTTTATTTTAGTTTGAAAATCGATTTCATAATTGTGGTGACGTACTCGTAGGAACTGTGTATTACTAACAACTGAAGTGTCACTTGTCTAGTTGCAATCAAACCTGTTAACATAAAAGCAAAAATGTTACTTAGTTTACCTTACATCTTACAATAGTGTACTGCTGTCTGAATGATACCTATTATTCATGCATATTCTGTAAATGGGTGCGAACCTTTAATAACACCCTTCAGGCCTTCACTCGAAACTTATCTCTAGATGTACATATTTGTAAAGTTAGACCTTCTGAGCAGGTGAGTGTTTTATCTTTCTTTGTTCTACTAGATTGTTAACTTGTACTAGATAAAGACCAAGGAATCGATCCCTAGATCTCGACAATTTTAAATATTTTATGATATATAATGTAGTCGGATGGTCCAGTGCTAAACACAGATTTTCCCGTCAAAGGGATTCCCGTAATCCCCAAGCTAGGCCGGCGTCTTGGGGATTGCAATGTAAGATGGCAGTTCTTCAGAAGGCATTGCTGCCCACCTGCTGATATTTTTCCATTTAGTCGCCTCTTCAGACTCTCACAGGAAAATAAGGGTGACTGCGATTCTAGCCCGGCATCCCTAGGGACATGATCAAAACATATACTTTTAAGCTATATACACATTAATGTGAAAATAAGTAAAGAGTATTACCCTCACTACTCTCGTTGCTCATTTGACAAGGTAATTAGCGGATCTCGGCAAACTCCCTAATTCCAGACAGTTGAACTCAACAGAGATCTTGTTCGTTGATTTGCGCCTGAAGATTGCAGCGCACAGATTTGATAGCAGCTCGTATTGTCAAACATGCTGTTTAATCTGTACCCTTGTGAGTACAGAGCAAGAAAACTTTTCCTTTATGCTGTCGGCTGTATGTATTCATGTATGCACAGCTCGGATGCACAATGACGTGCCTATTAAGTTTAGCCTCGAATAAGAGTGTAATTTTAGGTCTCTATGGAGCATATATGTATACCTACATGTAAAGCAGTGATGAATCAGTAGAAATACATATGCACAGCCGTTCATTACTGGAATCCTGCCGGCGGGCTTGAGCTTCACCGCAAGGTGAAAAGGCATTTTGCGATTGGTCGCCTGGCTACCTACTACCCGCAAATAAAATAAGAACCTCTCTCACGAGGGGTGGTTTGCCATAATCCTCACGCTTGATAGTGGTCTTGAGAATAGTAGTGTCAGATTGCAGTTCTTCAGAAGGTTTACTACTAACCATCTCTCTCATAACGTGCATGGGCATACGTGTAGGTATCGTGCAAAGAAGACACAGTTCATTAGAATACTCTCATTTTACTTCCAATCATAGTTTATGGGGGGTGACCCTTGAAATGGCCTCGGTACTTCCCTTTTAGCCATTACAATCCTCACCTTGTAGAACACTCTGTTCCCAACTACTAATCTTAGCTGTGACGTGTCTGCCTTAGCGGATCACGTAATATGTCGTCTTCAAAGTATACTGCTCTAGGTACCGCTGTCACCTTGCATCAGTTATTACCCACCTTCCACCTCCTGAAACCACCTGGGTGAACACTAAATAGTTCACGGTCTTCACTTTCAATGTTAACTGTCACAAGTTTCACTCCCCAGTTAGGCGATGTTGCCTCTTCTGCAGCTGGTGCATAGAGAATTGTTATAGACCGGAGGCTGGTACAAGACTGTTGAGTCAATTTCAGTGTCTTGTGACGTAATAAAAGCAAATAAACGCCTATAAAATATATCGTGTACATCATTGTTAATAGTTTTACCAATATTAAATATCAATATAGAATATGAAGGTTGGTGTTCAGACGAAAGTTTTAAAAGGACCTGGAAGTTGCAGGAAAACGTGAAAACTATTAAATACAACAATTACAAAATATTACTGAGTCCAGACAGCAATTCAAGAACAAAAGGATGACAACAATAAGTTGAGAATTCTGAATTAAAATTGTATGCTGAAATGTCACGTGTGAAATACTCGTAGTTATCTAAAAGCTTATGTTTACCTTATGTACCTTGTTCTTACTGCTGCGCTGTGGTGAAAAATTGTATGAGCAACACGAGACCTACATTTTTTACATCTTGTGGTGTAAGGATCCATCGATACGGTCAGGGTTCTAACTAGATTAAAATCTTAAAGAAATAAAATAGTGAAAATGCCCACAATTTTAATAGATAGTTTTTTTACGTAATTACCATAAAGCAACACTTAAGTCACTATTCGCGTTGTTCCCTTCTGTCAAAGTACTAGCTTCAATGGGCATCCGCAATCAATCAAACTTGTTGCGCTCGAATTTCTAAATAGATGCATAGTGATAAATTTCTATATTGAATTATAGTTCTTTTATTGGCAAGTTGTTCTTCGTTTTAAGGTACAGAAATAAAAAAAAAAACAAATATGTATTACGGATTGAACATAATTAAAACAATGCTGCGTAATTGACATTAAATATTGCTCGCGGTATAAAGCAATGGTACAACTTTACCGCATAAATAATGGTTATTACATTCCCGTTATTATGGATTTACTGTGTAATTTACATCTTTGGTTATAATAACTTGAGATTGTTATTTCAGAGCTTCTCTGTTCTCGAATTGGACTTTAATTTACTAGTTTACGAGGGTGCTCAAAGTGAATTTGATTGTAATAACTAGTCAAAGGAAATTTCGCTAGCCTTCCTGTTTCGTTACAAATTTAAAAAGTTGCACATTTTTTTGGTATCATAATATTGCTGCAAGGTAATCGTGGAATAATTCATAAGTAATGTAGACACATTAATTTTACAAGATGCATTCGCAGGTTACATACGAACATACATACACAGCAAAATATTCAACCCGGCGAGAATGTGGTGAAAAAAACTAACACGGTGTATGTGGCCGGGTAAATTTTACCCGATATATAAATGCATGCAAAATGAAGTTTTTATGGAAAAATTTACTAAAAATAAATCATAACTACTATTATGAACATATTTAAAATGAAAACCCGTTGTCAATTCATGGATATATTTGTTTCTTTTATTAAAACTAATATAGTACCTAATTGAAAAACATAAGCCACAACTAAGATACTCCGAAAACAACAATAAAACTAAATATATCTTCTTACCTAATAAAAATATAATCAAAGCACTTTGAATCTTTTAAAAATAGAATCATCTTAGAAAAAACTATATTAACGTATCATTATCACGTCGTTACATAATTGTTTTTACTCTTGAACATTGGTACAAAAATTTCAAATCAAAATCGCATGTGCTTTCCACAGTGTTTAATTTAATTTTTCGTCTTCCGAATTATTTTGCGTGGGCAGTCACGACATCTTCTCGCACAAGAAGCAACGTTTTGTGGTACTGAAGTTGACTAATTTGAGTTGACGGCTCACCAATTTGAGCAAAGGTTCGGTTTTTTTTTTATTGCCGATAGGTTAGCCTTTGATCACTATCTCAGCTAATGGTAAGTGATGATGTGTTCGAAGATGTTGTTCAGGCTAGCATAGAATGACTGGCTCTCAAGGATAGCTGCCGGAACACACCAATAGGTGCTTGGCGACAGATTTTCAACTTGAGGGTGGTAGCTAGCCAGGCGGGCATTCGCAAAATGCCCTACCACCATGCTATAATGACTGCCACCCTAAGACAACAACCGGGACCGACGGCTTAACGTGCCCTCCGAAGCACGGAAGCGCTCAGTAGTATGTCACCACCGGTCACCCATCCAAGTCATGACCGAGGCGGACGTTGCTTAACTTTGCTGATCGATTCAGAACGGCCAAGCTAACTTCGCTACGAGCGCTTCAAAAATACGAAAATGCAAAAATGTTGTTTTAGCTTTTCGTTGGTGTAAGTGTTCATACATCAAGGACAAGCCCAAGTGGCGTAAAACTCTGTCCTTTTTGTGTTTTCGTCTATTTTAAAAAAAACTTCATGAAAAAAGTAAAAGCAGTACAAAAAGCAAAACAAACAAAAAAACTTGTCTCGGGTAGAACTTACCGGAATCAGGTTGGCGAACGTATAACTCCAGCCCAAACGGACGCAGCACCTAAATCACGCCACTACCTCCTCCCACACTTCATTAGCTTCAGCTACGATAACTAAGAGCGTTTTGTAGCCCAAAACACATTGATATTAAGATCCGTCTCTGTTATCTTACCTATTATGAGCTAAATACAAGTATGATATCGATGTGAGTAAATCAGAAACCCAATAATGCCTTGCAAAGTGCTTGAATTGGCGTGTATCTAACAAAGTCATCTGCAATTTGTCTCGCGCTGTCTTCAACATCTGTGATTAAAATTCTTACCGCTTTAGACATGGTTGCGACGTGACTACACGATGATAGCTACTTTCTGTCTCTATTAATCTCGTATATAGGGGCCGACACTCCCAGACTCCTGAAGAAATTACCTAGAATATATGTATCATATTTTTTATTTACTGTGTTATACTCGTGATAGTAGATAACGCAACATCAGTCAAATAGTCGTCGTTTTTTAATTAAAGTTAAGAATTTATAAAAATCGAAGGGCCAATAAACTTTTAATGAAAGTTATTCGGTTTCTTGACATTTTGTCATTTAAACGAATCTCGGAAGTAACACTAAGCTATAGAACATATAATACTAAGCCCAAATTTTGAAACAGTCTTGTGGAATTTAGTCACATTCCTTTATAAACTTGAAAAATTCAGATAATATTCAAACAGCTGAAGATTCTCTTGAATTATAGCTAAGAACATTCTCAATAAAGTCGCCTTGACTTCAACTGTAAGAAAATCTTTGATCCTCGCTGCGTACCTAAAACGCAGTACGTGCCTAATCACGTTATGCCTAAAGCCAAACGGAAGGTAGGCATATTGCGATTAAGGTCAATAGGAGAGATACCGATGTCTGCCGAGGTGAAAAAAATATTAAAGCTATTTTTATTTCCCATCTAGCTTGATGTCATCACGTAATTGGCTTATCATTGGAGTAGTGCAACTTGGCTCTACAACTCAGTAGTTTCTCTTTATTAGTCCCCAAAAAGAGCCTATCTTGTGCGTACAGTTAATAACGAATTTAATCACACTCAATTGTTATGCTACGCCCCACTGTGCTACGGCGGCGTCGTAAAAAGTTTGCACCAAAGAGTGCTACGAAACTGCACGCCAGTGGAAGCTACGAGAGTGCGTAGTCGTACGGGTATTGGGTACCACAGTGAACGTTATTATTTTCACATCTATCTACACTCTTGTGCTATGAACCCTTTATATGAGGAAATCTACGTAACGTTTAAAAGTTTGAAAGATTGAAAAAGGGCAGTCTATAATGCTAGCCGCCGACATCAACCTAAAGAGTGAAAACAGTGATTGTCAATGCTAACTAGCATTAGCAGTGAAGATCGCAATCGGTGTACGTCATGATGATGGAAGATGATATCAGCATCTGGAATAGTATACCTGAAAACGACATATACGTGACACGTTATGGCACACGCGCCAAAGGTATAATGGAATATGACCAGAAAGGAACAGAGTGAGATTGTGCACAGAGTGTTTTTTTTCTGCTAGGCGAGGACTGGAATGGCTATAGGGGGAGGACGGAGACCATTTCGTGGTTTTCCCCCATAAACTGTGGATTGAAGAATAAACCAAGTGCTGAAGTGATATTGCTGGAGTTTTTATTATAAATTACCTTGGTCGATAATGAGGTGTGCTGGGGTGCGGGAGGGGAGATAAGACGAAACGTCCGTTCAAGAGAATAATACGTTTATTACTGCCCTAATCCTAAGTTACATATTGATACTTATTCTATTCTACCACTACATCTCCTCCCTCAATTAAAAGAATTTTCACATTCTTTGTTAAAATTCTTAGTCTAAGTAATGATAATATTCATATTATTTTTAAGTTTTAAAGACATTATTAGAAAAAAAAACATTAAATTTAACTTTTAATTGTTAACAGAAAAATATTAGCAAAGCAAAAGCATAATCTTATACATAAACAAGTACGATATAAAATTTCTTAATATCTAATTTTTAGTACACTAACGTTACTTCTAATAGTCATGACTAAGTAATCGTAAGTTTGCTTACAATGCTATATTACTCAATATTTTTGTATAGTTTCGTTCTATTCTTGTGTATGATATAATCTTTATCATTCTTTAGTATAATTACATTTGGACTCACGTCCTTTATTACAAGATATGGACCAGAATAAATGCTCTCGAGTTTCTTTGTATCCTCTTCCTTTATCAAAATTAAATCACCTTCTGAGTATGTAATAGGATTAATTGATTTATCATAGTTAATTTTTCGTGTTTGTTTTGAATTTAATAAATTGTTTTTTGCATCCTTATGAGCTCTCTGTAGTCTAAATTTTAGTTCATTAGGATAATTGTCAAAATTGTATAACGGTTCTACCTGGGATTTTAAATTATTTGGTAACAAACAAACGTGTCCGAACACTAATTCATAAGGTGTGTATTTTGTTTCACTGTGTACTGTCGTATTAAATGAAAATTTCCAATAATTAATCCACGAACTCCATGAACTCTGATTATTATTTGTTTGTATTCGTAAAAAGTTTCCTAAAACTTTATGAGAGTTTTCTAATGCGCCAATTGACTCATGATGATATGCTGTTGAAAATAATTGCTTAATACCTAAAATTTCACAAGTTTCCTTCATCACATTTGCAATAAATTCGGAACCTCTATCAGTTGCAATTTCTCTAGGAACTCCATACGTTAAAATAAAATTTTCTACAAACGCTCTCGCTACTTCACTAGCTGATTTTGATTTTAATGGATAAGCTTCTACATATTTTGTTAATTCACACTGTAATGTCAAAATGTAAATATAACCTTCATTATCTCTGTCTAATGGACCTACAATGTCCAAAAATACCTTCTCGAATGAAGTTGATGCTGTCGTTGTGATAGTCATAGGTTCTCTTACATTTCTATGGTGTTTCATTTTCTGACAACTTATACATTTCGTAATAAATTTCTTTACATCATTTTCCATACTCGGCCAGTAGTAATATTTCTTTATGTTATTAACTGTTCTTCTAATTCCTGCATGTCCACTCGTCGGTAACAAATGAAAGTCATTCATAATAACCTTTTTCATATCTTCTTCAATTATTCTTTCAACTTTATTAACCACACAAAATTTAGGACCTTTCCACTTAGTATCATCTTTTATATTTTTTATTAATGCCTTTATTAATTCATCATTTTCTTCTTTTTTTATTATAACGAGCTCGTTTATTTTCAATTCATTACAGAACTCTCCTAACTCTTCCAACAAGTCGACTCGCGCTCTTGCTGATAAAGATTTCGGATCATTATTCACGTAATATATTACTTGTAGAGGTCGACCTACATATACATAACTTTCTTTACTTGATACTTTGGTCTCTAGTTTTTTATTCATTATAATTTTCTTTAAATTCTGCTTGTCAACAATAGTAAATTCAACGTCATTATTAGATTTCTTTAGAATTTCAACAACGTTAGGTAGGCCACCCCCTTCGCTGCTTTCATTCATCGTCATATCCTGGTAATTAAGTGGTTTCTCGCATTCTCTCGCTTTCTTACATTGTGCACGCGTCATTACATACATACATTCATCATTCATTCTCTTCAAATCATCACATGTCACAATTATTCGAGATAATGCATCAGCTGCCGCATTTTCTTTTCCACGTACATACTCCACTTTGAAGTCATATTCTTCTAGGCATAACCTAAACTTTGTCAAACGACTAGAAGGATCTTTCATACTGAACAAATACATTAATGGTTTATGATCTGTTTTAACAAGGAATTTCCTTCCATACAAATACGGTCTAAAATATTTTACGGACCACACTATTGCCAAAAGTTCTTTTTCAATTATTGGGTAATTTAATTCAGCTTTATTTAAATTTCTACTTGCATATGCTATTGGTCTTCCATTTTTATTAGATAACACACTACCTACTGCAAATCCTGAGCTATCAGTTTGAAGAGTGAATTCGTTGTCTTCGCTAAAATCTGGATAATCGAGAATTGGTGGGTTAACTAAACAGTTTTTTAGTGTTTCAAAAGCAATGTCACATTCATGTGTCCAATGAAAATCTACATTATTTTTACACATTTTGTTTAATGGTAAAACAATTAAAGCAAAGTTTTTTACAAACTTTCTGTAATAGTTTGCAAAAGCAACAAAACGCTTAACTTCGTCACATGATTTTGGTTTAGGATAATTTTTGACAATTTCAATTTTTTCTGGATCAGGGGATACTCCTTTTTCAGACACAACATGACCTAGATAAAGAAGTTCTTTCTTCAAAAATTCACATTTAGATGGATTTAACTTCAAATTTACTCTTCTAAGTCTGTTAAATACTGTTGTTAAGTTCTTATTGTGATCTGATAAATTTCTTCCTAAAATTACAAGGTCATCTAAATATATTAGACAGTTTTCGTAATTTAATCCCGCCATAGCAACAGTCATAGCTCTTGAAAAAGCACTTGGACTTATCTTCAGTCCCATCGGCAATCTTTTCATCTGAAATTGACCTTGATCTGTAGTAAAAGATGTGTACTTTCTGCTGTGTGGTTCTAATTCAATTTGGTAGTAGCTTTGGGATAAATCTAAATGAGAATAGTATACGTAACCTGAAAGTGAATCTAGTATATCAGTAATGTTAGGTAATGGAAATTTATCATCTTTAATGTTATCGTTTAAACGTCTGTAATCTACAACAATTCTCCATTTACGTTGTCCTGTTCTATCTAGCTTCTTTGGTACGATCAGTATAGGACTTGACCAATCACTTGTCGCTTCCTCTATAATGTCACTATCGCATAACTCTTTAATTTGTTTTTCTATCTCTTTCTTTTGAGAAAACGGTAGCCTATAAGGTTTACTATATAGTGCTGTTACATTTTCTTTTAATTTGATCTCTTGTTTATACACATTAGTAACTGAAAGTTTATCATTAGGTAAATGAAAAACATCATTATATTTAGCACATATGTTTTCAATTGAAATTTGTTCTTCTTTACTCAAATATGTATTTAATTTTAAATAAGAAAATAGTTCTTTAACTCTTTCAGCATTTACCTTGGTCTCACAAAATTGTTTTACGTCATAGTCATTTATATTGTGTACATCTGGCTTGAAAATATTTATTTGTAACTCTTTATCATTTGTATTCAATAACTTTACTGGTATTTTTCCATTTACAGGTCTAGATATTGTACTTGCCATAAATACATGATCAGTTAATTGTTTAGATAACACAACACAATCTGTTTTACAATCTGTTGGTAAATATTTAATAGTTTCACATCTTGGTTCTAAAGTTATAACTTGGTCTATAAATAAAGGTGTAACTGTTGTAAGATGTTGATTTGTCAAAGTTAATATACACTTTTGATAATCTAAAATTCCACTGTATTTTAAAATAAAATCTTGTCCTAAAATTCCAGACGTGTAACAAGGCAGATCTTTAAAAACGTAAAATTTATGATTAAACTGAATACTGTCAAAATTAATGTTCAAAAGTACGTAACCATCTGCTGTAAGTGTACCACCTATACCTTCTATGTCAAAAGTTTCATTATGAAATTTGTAATTAAAGTTCCTCAAAACCTTTTCCTTTATAGCGCATATGGACGCTCCAGTATCTACTAAAAAATCAACATGTTTGTCATCTATGGTTGAATTTACCCAATTTATACTTTCTCCCGTAAAAATACTTTTATTCACGAAAAAACTCTGATGCCGGGTCAGTACTTACCTCTTCCTGAGTACTTACCTCGTTTTGCATATAGTTAACTCGTCCACGTCCACGAGACGCTCCTCTCTGCCATCTACTATAGTTACCAGTACCACGATATGTACTTGTGCCACGCGTGTTGTTGTTGCCTCGTGTACCACCTGTACCACGATAATTTCCTCGCTGGTTATTGCTGTACTGTCCACGCTGATTATAGGCATAATTACCATTATACCTACCTCCATGGTAATTACCTCGACCTCTAAACGTCAAAAATGGTTGTTGAGAAGTAGTTGCTATCTCTTCATCTTCTGCTGCCCTTATAGCATCCTTAAGATTTGAAAAATTTCTCGCAGAAATAATTGTACTTAATCGTTGGCTTTTTAACCCGTCAGAAAACCTTTTGATTGCATTTCTCTCATTAATCGGTCTTAAAACGTCAAACTTACTGCTATCGCCGTCAGCCTGTGATATAGTTAAATCTACAAACAACTTTTCAATTTCTGTCCCAAATTGTTGAATTGTTTTGTGACCTTGAACTGCACACTGTAATTTCGACTGTAAGGACGTATCAGACTTTTTAGTGAGCAGATGTTTTTTCATATCCGTCACCAGTAGAGATACATCTTTATAAGAAGTAGCTAACCTTAATTTGGCATTTCTCGAAAGCCTAGTTTTCAAAATAAAATCTATTAATAACGGCTTGCTTTCGTCCGTAATCATAGAACTATATAACTCTATAGCGTCAATCAAATTATATGTGTCATTTTCTCGATCGGTCATAATCGGTAGTAAACTCACCGCAGTTTTTAAGTCAAAACTTACCTTCGCCATGTTCACTGATGGTTGATCACAACTAGCGACGTTTAATAAAATATTTAAAGAGTCAGACTCCGTGTTACGCTCCTGGAATTCACATAAGCTTAATATATTCGCATATAATTCATCGACATTTTCTTTATATTTTAAAATATAACTCTTAAATTCCAATGGTAGGTCCCCTTTTTCTACTTGTACCTCTAATACATTTAATAACTCCTTAAACCTTCCTATCAACTCAGTTGCCTCAGATTCTTTCTTTAACAATATATTTCCCTTACGTCTACTCGGGCCTATTTTAATCAAATATGTTCTTATTTCTTGTAAATTATCAAATAATATTTTTAATCTATCCATTAAACCTAAATCTCATCATTAACAAAATTAAACAGTCATGATTATAAACTGTGAAACATTTTCGTTATTAAAACATTCGTAATTACATTAAGATCCAAAGAACAAACAAAGACTCAAGTTAATCAAATAATATTAAAAGTTATCATCAATGTTCTTAACAAGTTCATATTGCAAGCAAAGTTCTCAGAATTACATTACACTGCACAGCGTTATCGGTGTGACCGGGCGAACGAATGACGCGATGCGCATACCGGGATCAAGTTACCGTGCACACCTGCATTATCTATCCCGTGTTACCAAGTGTTTCGACTAATATAATAATTGAATTACCTTGAAATAATTAGGTATGATTATTCACTGCACTTCACTCTATGTTCACTTCAGTTTAATTCTACAAACTATTTACGCATTTTCTTCGTTACTTTCCCCTCTAGGCTGGATCCTCCGAAATGAATCCCGAACTCTAGTAATTGCGTGCAGAGTGATTTGATCACGCATCCATTTTTTATGTAGTTCTCTATATTTCCGAACCAGGAAATAAACTATGGTAGCCCCCAACACTGACAGGATTACGATAATCATAATATGTAGCATATCCATCTGACCTTTAATGTGCTCTAAAATAGAGTCGTTGGTACCTCCTGCTGCATTTTGGTTGATGAACACCTCATCCTTCTCTATCTTGGAGTTGCACATCTCGCTGCACAATCTTCACGACACAAAACAACCATGAAAAAGCCGGAACTTTAGATAAAATGTCCCACAGTAAAAAATAGTCCGCTCCACTTTGTATAAAAGTTAATATTTTTATACAGTTTTTATTTTTAAAGTTTTATTCACGAAATAATATACGCCGACGCGCCTCAACCCAGACCAGCAGCGCCCGACGCATGGCAGGGTCGCCATGAGGTGTGCTGGGGTGCGGGAGGGGAGATAAGACGAAACGTCCGTTCAAGAGAATAATACGTTTATTACTGCCCTAATCCTAAGTTACATATTGATACTTATTCTATTCTACCACTACAATAATAATATATATGTCTAACTCATTTCTTTTTATTTAGATGATATAAATGAACGGTTACCCAATATTATGGCTTATTACTGATACGATTCTTTTGAGCAATGAGTATTGGGTCGACGAGCATACTACAATATAATGAAGAACTAAGTTATTTTCACACTTCGTGTCTTCGTTCCGTTTCGTGAAGAAATTTTAGAATTTTGATAAAGAAATCTTACTACACAGTTTGTGATTACTTAAACGACAAAAATGCTTGGACTGGTTCGCCTCTGCCAAGCTAGCGCCTGTTACCTACGTAATGCAAATTAAATATTGTAATAATTTTACTATAATAGTATGTACTCAACACATTGTTAAAAATCGTTTAAAAGAATGGCCCCGAGTTTCTTGCCCGTTCTTCTCGCAGTGGCTCTATAATTTTTGTTTGCTGAACGTGGCAGTACAATGTAGTATATTTCAATTTTAAAATTTGTAATTGACCTTCATAAGAGCGTCGTAGGCGCCTCAATTGAATAAATGATTTTCACTTTGACTTTGACGTTGACACATTTTGTCTATGTTTTGAGTACCGTAGCTTTGACATTCACTGTTTTATGGTAAGACATTCTTCAAATGCTTAGCTGGAAAACTACTATCTTCAAGTAGAAAATCTGTCTCCAGCTCGTTCCCGCAGCTGTACCTGAGAGTTCTGATGTTTGGTATAGCCTGTTTGCCACCCTCGACTATATCATCACTTTTCATTTGGAAATATTGTGGCGAAAGACTAGCCTTTTGACAATGATAAAATAAAGCTGTCAATCAAATATTCGGTTCTGATATAGGTATCTATCACATACCTATACTGTCAAAGTGAACGAGAGTATGGAAACAGTGAGTTTATATTGAGTATTGAGTATTATACTGATACGATGAACCACGTGATGGCGCTTGTGTTAAAATGTAGTTGCAATTATCATTATTTGAATTTATTGAATCTGTGCCGTTTTTTTATTAAATTTGATAACATCGAATACCTTCCGTCTTCACTATACAATCATAATATAAAAAAACACTGTCACGTAACTAATTCAAATACATGGAGATAACTGCAGACACGCCAAACAATACGGGTGCATTACAAATCAAGCAAACACTTTTGTTTTAAATCAAGCCTTTAGTTTCGTGTAAGCAAACTAAACACAGATACAAATTCCGTTCAATATCTGATGTGCTAAAATAATCTGAAAAGAAATAGTACCCTACCAACCTACTACATATAATCCACAGCAAAATAGTACCCATTTTAGACTAATCTTTATCACAACATCCCAGGGCTGAGGAGATGCGAATAAAGTATAACAAAGTATCAATAACCAGAGATAAGCCGAGGGACGGGCACCATTCAATCCGGAGGGTTTAGTGTCGTGAAGATCACACTAGCCACAGAGAATCACATAGTCACTGTCACAGAAAAATAGAATTGGTCCTTTTTTTTTTTTTATTTATGCTTGATAGGTTAGCCTTTGACCACTATCTCACCTGATGGTAAGTGATGATGTGGTCCAGGATGTTGTTCAGCCTAACATAGAGTTACTGGCTCTCAAGGACAGCTGCCGGAACACACCGTTAGGTGCTTGGCGACAGATTTTCCACTTGAGGGTGGTAGCTAGCCAGGCGGGCATTTGCAAAGTGCCCTACCACCATGCTGTAACGACTGCTATCCTAAGACAACAACCGGGAACCGACGGCTTAACGTGCCCTCCGAAGCACGGAAGCGGTCAGTAGTAATGTCACCAGCGGTCACCCATCCAACTCATGACCGCGGCGGACGTTGCTTAACTTTGCTGATCGATTCAGAATGGTTAAGCAAACTTCGCTACGAGCGCTTCTTCTCTGGTCCTTGGTTTTTTACGTGGTATTACGCACCAAGATTTTTTAAATTCCGAACCATAGAAATTATATAATATATGTTTATGATGACTAATCAGAAATAGTATATTGTGATACAAGTGAGCTAAGTTGCTCATTATACACGAGGCTGTGGGTTGCAGCCCGAGCCGTAGGCGAGGGCGTAAATCAGCCGAATGTATAATGAACAAGTTGCTCACGAGTTTCATACGCACTTTTTCAACATCCTTGCGAGGAAAAAATATATATTGCACAAATGCGATGTAAACAACATACAAAAATTATAGAAAATAGCGCGCTAGTTTTTTTTTTTGCTCGCGGCAAATGATTTTGGTTTCAATCTGTATTACTCGGTTAAATTGAAAATGCCCTATTTACTCGCTTATAATTTGCAGTAAGGTACTAACTTAGCTTTGTAGGGATAATTCTTGTACGTACGAGGGGGCTACACGAGGGTGTTATAGATCGGCTAAGAACGATATAATAAAGCTCACTTTACGAGCAAGGGTGTTGAAATAGTACATTATGGTACAAGTGTATAATGTTGGTGATTACCGCTGAGCCATTGAGACCCATCACAACTAATAAAAACAACATAAAATATACTTACACTAATGTTCATTGAAAAAAAACCAAACTATTGTTATAAAATATTAAAAAAAGAAAAATAACCAATTATTGATTCTCTAAAATAATAAATGTTTTGACATCTTTTTTTCCTTGATCAATTCAAACAAGAAACGATAACATTGCCACATTGACATTTATAAATGTATCCGAATGGAGAAGATTTCTTAAAGACTTCCAAATTATAAAATAAAAAACGTCCTTACGTCGAGTTCACTACTAAATATAATAACAAAACAAATCTAATTAAAACTTTGTTCTTGTGAGTAAGAAAGTTGAGCTCCGTATAACTTGTTTGAATTGCAAAATTCTTAGCATACGAAGCTGCGACGACGACGTGACGCTCATATCAGCGAGACAAGTCTGAAGTTGAGCGGAAACGATAAAAATCCTGAGAAAAATGAGCGTGAAATTAACAACGATCACGTGCTGCCTATTTACTAAACTCCTGACGTTCCTTCATACATTATTATAGACATCCTTCCAGAAATATGAAATTCCCTATAAATGCATTTAGTTCATCATTGTAAGATCACTGTCCTAATATTATTGGTGAAACTATACATTTGCCTATATATATATAGATATAAATGAAAAGGCCTCATTATTTCATCTGCTAAGCTCAACATCCACCACCACATCTCATACCATTCGGGCCCGGGAGCATGTACAAGCAAGTGTAAGCTGTACATTAAACTCTGCGTTCTACTGAGAGTGCAATTTACGCACAGGTGGCACAGCCTGCGGCCCAAATTCACCAGTTCGCAATCAATGTAGAATATTTAAATATTAAAATTTGTAATTGACCTTCATAAGAGCGTCGTAGACG
Organism: Plagodis dolabraria; assembly: GCA_963854805.1. Lineage (NCBI taxonomy): Eukaryota > Metazoa > Arthropoda > Insecta > Lepidoptera > Geometridae > Plagodis > Plagodis dolabraria. The sequence goes on from OY978442.1 coordinate 19,871,473, forward strand.
CCTAAATTGAATAAATTATTTTGAATTTGAATTTGAACCATCACAAGTTTTTCTAAATTTCATTATGAGATGTAATATCTGAGAATCTATACAATGTGTACTGCAAAAAGATTTGCCGCCAGGCAGGCGCTCGTTGAACAAAAATGCTTGCTCATTCCAGCCTATCTGTCAGAATAGCCAATATCTGCCAATGGATGAGACTGGACGTGACCCCGCATATCATTTACTGCTCCTCATGAAATATGACTTGCTGTGGAATCAGGTAAACATGTATCGATGATTTGAGTACGAATATCAAGTATAATTTCTGTTGGACGTATGATAATATATAGCACTGAATAATTACTTGAATGTACCTATTTTCCTCATAATCTGAAAATAATTTTGCTCAATTTCTATGTTATTATACGATACGCGTCCCTACGGAGTCATTCACTCGCACCCCTAGACGCCCCGTGTCGGTGTACTTTTTGTGTTCACATGCTTTATTCTGTAGTTACCACTTATGGCTAAACACTTAACTAAAATGCTCAGTGTTACAAAAAGTTTCCGAAATGTTAGTATATAATAAAATTGTAGATGTTTTCGATATGTAAAATCCAGGCAGCCTGGAGTTTATAATTGTGAGATAGTATTTTACTCATCCTTATTAGCGCAAATCAACAATAATAATACCTTATATAACACACAACTATACAACTTCATTATTCAATCTAGCAACAATCATGTTAAAACTTCTTTATTTTGTCTATTCATTTTTTTCTATGACAAAATATCAGTAAATCTTGTAATGTTTCAAATACCTGACTCGGTGCCAAAATTACAAGAGAAAGGATCGATTGCTCGGTGTGACTCAAGAATAATAGTTTCATCTTTTCTGAAAATGGAAGCACTCCTTCTCTGAAAGGGATCGAAAACCGTACAGACATCTTGAGCAAAGCAAACATGTCTTGAAAATCTCAAATTATGACAAGACTATGTAGTAATATTAAAAAATACTTAATTTTTCTTTCCTCTTTTTCATATTTTAAAAGTTTCATGGCGGCTGCGTGCCACGAACGTTAAAATTTTACCTTAATTAAAATTGTTCGCATCAATGCGGTGTATCGTTATCCGGTCCCAGTTCACAGAACTTTTTGCAACTGAATGGTATAGAAGGATATTATATTTTACGGGAGAAACGTAACAGTCCCATATGATCACTGAAATTTATAAATAAGCTGAAAAATAAACATATATCATTTTTTTTTCTTATATGGAAAAATAATCGTCTACTTGCGGGATTCGATACTAGCGACTCCAGATTTGCTTCTGGAAAATACCTTTATGCATTCTCTTCCCCCCCCCCTCCACGGGAGAGGTGGCCGTGATATTTCGGGCTCAACACCAACTACCACCACTGCAGCAAGTGCCCCTACTCACTAAAAACAACACAGTGTTCCCCATCTACCGCTTCTCGCCGGGAACGCAGCGACGGTTTCGCACACAACCGTGAACTTTCTGCTGTTATCCATTTTTTTTTGATATGATGATGTGGTCGAGGATGTTGTTTAGACTAACCTAGAGTTACTGGCTCTCAAGGACAGCTGCCGGAACACACCGTCAGGTGCTTGGCGACAGATTTTCAACTTGAGGGACCACCCTCAAGTTGAAAATCTGTTTCTGGGTCGGGTTGTAGATAAATTCTGCAACTGGAAGGAACATGTCGAAAAAATATGTAAATTTTTTCGACATGCAAATGCACACTTTGCAAATGCCCGCCTGGCTAGCTACCAAGCTAGCCAGGCGGGCATTTGCAAAGTGCCCTACCACCATGCTGTAACAGCTGCTATCCTAAGATAACAACCGGGACCGACGGCTTAACGTGCCCTCCGAAGCACGGAAGCGCTCAGTAGTAATGTCACCAGCGGTCACCCATCCAAGTCATGACCGCGGCGGACGTTGCTTAACTTTGCTGATCGATTCAGAATGGCTAAGCAAACTTGGCTACGAGCGCTTCAAAACCTGGGACTAAACCTGGGGTGCTGCTACCTTAACGACGCGCCAGAACACAAGGCGTGCCGCTTCTAAACAGCTGTCAAAGAAACTGTCAAAACAAATAAATGCGACGTCAAATCTGCTCCTATTAATATTTTGTATAGGTATAAGATATTTTCATCAATATTAAATCATGCGCAATGGTAACAATTACTATTTGGTATAATTGACAAATTTTCTCTTTTCTAATTTTTTAGTCAAATAAATTCAGTAGGTAAGTAGTAACAAAAAAACAGAGTTAAGTTTGGATAAGAATAAAACGTGGGAATCAGGGATCCTCGTGATTTCCCTTGGGACTACAGACCACTGAAGGTGCTTTAAGCGGGTACATATTACCTACTTATACTTTATTACTTGCTCTGATATGGATTCTATCGTGATAAAAGAATCCACGTTCCCTATGCGTGAATTTCCCAAGAGAATGTAAAAGTAAATTAGAGTTATTGGTAAAGTAGTGCATAAACTTACCATGGGTACCTTACGTAGATTAATTTAATCGTATGCGTAGGCCACTTTTCCTCTAAGTCATAGATTACATACGTGCTAAGTATTACGACTGCTTAACAATAGTAATACCTATCTCATAGAACATTCAGTATATTAATTTAAAGTATTGCATTCAAAAATCAAAATTCTTATTTTATCATGGGCCTGACACCAACACCCCTAATAACATATGGATGTACTAAGATACATTTTAGAGCATTGAAAACTTAAGCAAAAGAGAAGGATAAACGTTATTGAGCACCTACGGTAAAACAAGGCAAGTGAAAACAGCATTTAGTTTAAACACTCACTACATATTGAAAGCTCGTTGAAACTTCAAAGAGGCTCGAATTTGATGAAGACGGCACGCAATATAAAGTTTGTAACGCCAGGTGTGGGGTAGACACAACGGATTCATTTCCAATTGCCTACTACATATATTCTACCAAACTGTATTCTGTTTTGTCTCAGAAATTCTTAACTTACTTTGTTTTTATGGCCCTGTGAATATATATAATACTCGTATTTGAGCGTAGGGATTGTAGCGAGAGCGTTCGGGTGTGGTACGGCTTTTGTGCATGATGGAATGATAATTAGCTTTTTTTTAAGCTTTATATGTTAGCCTTTTACCATTATCTCACCTGATGGTAAGTGATGATGTGGTCGTAGGTGTTGTTCAGGCTAACCTACAGAATTACTGGCTCTCAAGGACAGCTGCCGAAACACACCGCTAGGTGCTTGGTGACGGATTTTCTACTTGAGGGTGGTAGCTAGCCAGGCGGGCATTCGCAAAATGCCCTACCACCATGCAATAACGGCTGCCATCCTAAGACAACAACCGGGACCAACGAAGCACGGAAGCGCTCAGTAGTAATGTCACCAGCGGTCACCCATCCAACTCATGACCGAGGCGGACGTTGCTTAGCTTTTCTGATCGTTTCAGAATGGCTAAGCAAACTTCGCTACGAGCGCTTCTAGTGAATATATAGCTTCTAGTTCTAGCTACCTAGTGAATTGTATATTGGAAGCATTCCTACTCTGAGAAAGATGACAATTTATAAGAACATCCTTGTCACAAGAATGCGGTTACCAAATTACAAAACAATTATTGGCAATCGCAGTTAAAGCTAAGAAAATTCAATAATATGTTGGCAGAGTAGTCTCACTTAAGGTTCTTTTACATAGACTTTATAAACGCTGGAAATAAAATTGAAGTGAAATCTCTACCTCACACTTCGTTATATTTCAGTAATCTAGTAGAGAGTAAACAATGATTTTAGCGGTGATTTAAATAAATTGTACATCACATAACACCTACTCAAATATATCACAGTACGTGTCATGTAAACCAAACCTAATGGAAGTTTTTATAGCCCAATAGTGCGTGGCCAGGCTACCATTACGTAGTACGAGTATACAGCGATAGGCAACAAGCTTGGTCCCAATTGATGGGATCACAATATATCTGACAAAACGTGATATTAAGACACCTTTGTCTACCTGTTCGAAACTACACACAGGCGAAATAATATATTGTTGTGTTGAGAATCAGATCGGTGCGTTTCAATACACCAGTGTAAAGGGCACCTGCCGTGCTGGTTCCCAACGCGCCGCTTATTGGAAGTTATTTGAAAGCCGTCTGCGGTCACCGCCTGCCCATAAGAGGTTTCACGATATTTATTACTTGCCAATACAGCACTTTGACATAGATACCTATGTTTGACATTATTGCCTACACAAAATTTTTACTTTGGGTTTGTAAATTGGGTTGATTTAACTATGAATTGTGTTGTTGTGACGTATTGATAAGCTCCATCTTAGTTGTACATAGAGTAACATTTAACAAAATAACTTGTTTGTTATTAAAGACAGTATTGTTAACTCCAAAAATTTGACGGAAAAATATCACTCTACTTTCTCTGTTTAATATCTAAAACATTTCTGCCGCTGCCTTGCCTAACAAAGATCTGATGTCTATTAGTCTAAGAGCCCGTGAACCCCAGACCTTCGTTATTTTACAAAAGCTAAAAGTTTGTCAGCGCATGCTCCCAACACAGATAAGAACGAAGGCCCCTTATGAAATTTGGGTTGCCCTGGCTTTGGCAGGTAAACAGTACTAAAGGTGTGTAATATACAAATCTAGTTTCATCAAATAATCAAGAGAATTTTTTTGGTATTACCTTTAGAATATTATTAAAAATCATATTATTCATTGCCAGACACTTAACATCGTGGCAACCCCTCGCCAGACACCCTTAAGGTTGAGGACATAATAATTCTACTTACGTTATAGTGTAATAGCTGTCTATCATCTACTCATTATATAAGTATCATGTATAAAAACCAGCTATTACGCTATACTGTAAGTAGAATTATTATGTCCTGAACATTAAGGGTGTCTGGCAAGGGGTTGCCACGATGTTAAGTGTCTGGCAATGAATAATATGATTTTTAATAATATTCTAAAGGTAATACCACAAAATTTCTCTTGATTATTTGATGAAACTAGATTTGTATATTAGACACCTTTAGTACTGTTTACCTGTCAAAGCCAGGGCAAACCAAATTTTATAAGGGGCCTTCGTTCTTACCTGTGTTGGGAGCATGCGCTGACAAACTTTCAGCTTTTATAAAATAATGAAGGTCTGGGGTTCACGGGCTTTTGCTCTATATTGTTTACAAATAAAATGTAAAATAATTTGTCTACGAGTACATTACATAGTAACACAGCTGGCTGCAACTTTTTAAGACTCTATTTTTAGGTCGGTGAAAAACGTTTCCATGGAGAAGTAAACCAATAGAATATTGAAGTGCTATATTTTTTTGTAATTTACTATGATTATCAAAATATTATCTCATGTGTTTTCCAACATTATGTATAATTTTATCAAAAAATAATATGCAAAAGCTAATCGTTAATTATTAACATATTAACAAACGCTATGCATAGGATATTAATTCATCAACAATATTGCGGGGGATGGTGTAGAATCGATAACGGAATGTGTTCCACTCATGTTTAATTTTCACATACAAAAAATCAGTATAACTATTTTCAAAGTGCGGCGCGTTGCCTTTTAGTATGATAATAAAGAGAACCGCGGTTTACTCCATTCTCACACTAGGGCAAAACAGCTGTTTTGCCCTAGTGATAGATGTTTCACGTACCTATTCTGACGAACGCGAAGGCCTTACCGGCCAATCTAGCTAGACTGCCAAATGCTTTGCATAATCGCCAATCGATTGAACTCTTCTAAATGATAAAAAATGTTACTTACCTACATTCTTTTTAGTTTCAAGTTTACGTAGGTACGTTCTGTATTGTGTTACAGCTACTTAGGTATGCCGTATTGTGTTAAACCGCTACCGCGTCGCGCGTTTTTTTGTCGCAAGCCGCCAAAGACCGACTAGGCAGAATAGGTACACAAAACAGCTGTCTGTTGTGCCTAGTATAGCAGTTCATTGACTTCGCGTAGCAATCGTGCGTGTGTGTGTGAATAGAGTAGATACACCGTGTTGGTAGACCGCGGTTGTCCTTGCTATTATTCCCAAAGCCAACGTGCCACAGTTTAAGCAATAGTACAGACTTTTTGTGTATGTGAAAATTAAACATGAGTGGAACACATTCCGTTATCGATTCTACACCATCCCCCGCAGTATTGTTGATGAATTAATATCCACCTTATATATATATATTTATTCAACAAGCGTAAACGTTGTGGAAAAGGTTGTAGGTGTTGAAATTCAGTACTAATACTATAAATGCGAAAGTAACTCTGTCTGTTTGTCTGCCTGTCTGTTACGCTTTCACCAAAACTACTGGACCGATTTGAATGAAATTTGGTACGGAAATAGTTTGAGACCCGGGAAAAAACATAGGATGGTTTTTATCCAACTGCGCAAAAAGAGGTTAATATTTTTGCGCGATAACCGACATACGCGCGGGCGGAGCCGCGCCCGGAAAGCTAGTATAAAATATAACAAATCATTAGATCAATTTAAACTAAAATTCCACATATGTATGCGCCTGAGGACAGTCCAAAGGTACATCAATTTGGTATTTCATAGGTACAAATTCTGACAAAAATAAAACTACACTGACTTTCGTAGGCAAAATCTATAAAGACTGGCTGAAAGCACAAGTTATTCGAATCAACATATAATGTAATAAAAAAAAGATGCAATAGACACTTACTCGTATTCTATTTTCATAATAAAGCTCTTTAAAAACTAGCACAAAAATGTACTTTTTGAGCCAACATTCTTCAAATCCAGTACAACAACAACATGATTGAAAAACTATGTCAAGAATTTCGTTAATACTGATGTACAAGGATATGAGAAATATGCAAAATATATTGAACAATTAATGCTCACAATAGTTGCCTTTTTCAGTTAACACTTCAGTTACATTATGAACAAAGGATTGCGTAGCATTAATTCTTGCTGAAACAACGACCATTCATTTTCGGCTCTGTCGCGATAAAGGCACGACCTATAAATCTGACTATTTACAAATAGTTCCCGGTTGCTATTGCAAGCGGATTGGGAGGGTAAACTTTTACGCCGAAAATTGTAAAAGCTGACGGACGGCCATTAGTACGCTCGCTAATTATAGATGGATAGCCAAATCCACCAACACCACGCAACAGTATAGTATACAACAATACAGTACTTCAGTTCACCCCTCATACGTTTTTTGGACTATGTGCCAATAATATAACTTGAACAATAGTCACGTAATCATTCAGGTAAAGTATAAGTATAAATTGTAAACTATAAGTATAAACTGGTTGTTTTTTACTAGTGAATCCGTCACGTATATTTATTTTAAAATACTGTGCTAGATTCACAGAATCGGAAAATAAACCTGAGCGCAATGAAGGAACGATTGAAAGCGCAATGAAGGTACGATTGGGGAGAAAGGATTGTCACTCCTGTATTCCCCAAAGAGGTAGGCAGAGGAATCTTAAGTATAAACACCAGACTTATTTTGGACCCACGTAATAGAGGCGAGCCAGTAATTTGTCTGAACCTGGAGTCGAACTCAAATCCTCATCATTCTGAAGCGGTGCTATTACATACACACCAAATAGGCATTCAGCGATAAATGTTTTATACTATAAGTTTTAAGATATATACAATTTTACTATGAAAATAAGTGACCTACAGATGTTAGTGCTCACCAGCAAGAGTTTGTCTAGGTGGGTGACACACCACAGTAGTATTTGCCATCTCAAATAAAAAAAAACTTAATGTTCAGTGTACCTAAATATGAAATACTTACGCATCGTTATCATAAATTAAAAAACGTAACATACCCTCACAACACTCGTTGCTCAGTTGACAAGGTTATTACCGGAGCTCGGCAAACTCCCTAATTCCAGACAGTTGAACTCAACAGAGGTCTTGTTTTGTACGTTGATTTGCGCCTGAGGATTGCAGCACACAGTTTTGAAAGGAGCTCGTATTGTCAAACATGCTGTCTAATCTGTAATCCCGTGAGTACACAGCAAGTTAACTTTCCCTTTGAGCTGCCAACTGTATGTATTTCTGTATGCACTGCTCGGATGTATGATGTCGGGACTCTTAAGTATAGACATAGAATATTATTGTACTGTGTGTGTAGTGAGCTGTCTATGCAGTATCCGTGATATACGTGTGTGAAGCAGTGATGACCCAGTGGAAATACTTATGGACTGCCATCCATGATTGGAATCCTGCCGGCGTGGTAGTACTTCACCGCAAAGCGGATAGGCATTTTGCGAATATTTGCCTAGCAAACACAAAAAATGTGTTATCAAGTACCTAATGATGTGTTCCGGCAGCTATGCTTGTGAGCCTTTTATTCTTAATTAAGCATGCTCACAATCCTTAACCACATCATCACTCACTAAAAGGGAGATAGTAGCAAACACTAATCTATCAGGTGCAAAAAAATGTTGCGTTTTATATGCTGTCATGACATTTCGGTTATTATGGCGTGAAATCGGAATGCTACGCGCGAAACTAAATATATTTATACATTTTACATTATAATACGCTAATAATATCAGTGATTTGAAATATATAGATTAGTTATATCCGAACACCACTGCTCTAAAAGCTTACTAGAATTTACCTATATACATACCTACGCACATGTATATGCAGTTTGTAATGACAAGGAAAGAACGTTCAAATATTATGCGTCATATCTGTTGTTAGAAAGAGATAAATAATCAATTCGTGTTACCACCGAACCGCCACGAGACGTTCCGATCACCATTATGCTGCGTTCTCTTTCACTCTCTCACACCAAACGATACACATATCTCGCTCATCCATTTCATTGTGATTAGTTCCTAAGATAAAACAAAATGACGATTTTTTCTATTTCAACAATAAAAGCAATAATTACGCGTGAAATGAAACAGTTTTCTTATCTCTCACAGTGCCTGTATAATTGGTGCAGTCTAAAGACACAAGAAAGGCATATTGTCCACAGATTATTCCTAAAAAACACGATTAGCGGCGATGTATTCACCGGACGATCGGAAGTGCAAGACTGGTAGTGACTCAGGTAATTACCCTGAATTCGACTAGTAAATATGGAGGCCATACAACACATCTACAGGTAAAAAAATCTTAGAATAATATCAAATACTTTAATAACATTTTAAGAAAAAAATTAAATAATATTTTAATAAAATATAAAAATGTACTTGGTGACAATTCAGCCTAATTTTCCTGTTAAGTCGACGTGACGTCACAAACGCCACGCAGCCAAACCGGAAGAGTTTTAACGCGTATCGATTTTACACGAAGCATCCTCAGGAGTTCTTGACCTTGCTCGAGTAAATTCTCGATCGTAGAGATTACATAAAATATTTTTCAAAAATATTTGTTTCTTTTCTATCAGCCGCTTTGACAAATCTTCATATAAAATCCATGCGCTTGGACCCCACGGACCTAATGTTTAAAAATATAACCTTCGCCGAGACTCTCGTATTTTCGCCCTTTGGAGCCTTCTGCTGTCACTGCCGCTGCCCTCGCTGTCTTGGAGGTGGATATTGTAAATGAGACGCCGCAACGTGTCAACGCAAGTGGCATCCCAAACTAGCGGCCTACCACGACTCCAGGAAGTTAAGGTCATTCCGTCAGGTCTCTTGTCATCGTCAAATTAAAATGTACAACATTTTATTCGTGAAGGGACAGTTAATATGATATTTGTTTTGAATTTAACCGGACTATGTTAAAATTATTATTATTATTGGAATTAAACAAAGGAATATATATTCAAATTGTCTATCAGTTAAAGAAAAAGATTTTAAAACCGGGTCTAGAATGAGGCACTGATTATCGGTCATTAACCACACCACATAAGCAACATTAACTTCCCTAATTGTATTTTTAAATTATTTATTTATTTATATGTGTAGTAGGTAGTTCCCTCGGAAACTACCTTGAGATAAGGTTAATTAATTTTCACACGGGCTAACACAGATCACTATCAGACAGTAACTATTTATAAGAATAAATGTAAGCATACAATACCAACACAAAATATATAAATATTGGTTATGTAAAACAGTAGTGTATTTGTTTTAAATCTGGTCAGATTATTATACTGTTGACAGTATTACAATTTCAATAAAATAATATCAGATTGATATGACTAAAATGTTAATAGATCAAACTTGACAAAAATGAACTCTTCATGTCGCAAATATGAAAAAGTGTTGAGATTACGAGAAATATATAAAATCTGCTTGGAAAAGTGGTTATTACCCACTAGCGTAGAAAAGATTTGATATATCCAAACCTGTATGACAGGCCCAGAAAAGGCTATAAGATATAACATTCTCTGGAGTGAAATCATATATGTTGCGCTTGGCAGCAAAGTTATTTTGCGTCTTGTATCGTACCTTCTACGTTCAGGATTAAATATTTTCAATCCTAGAATCTTTTGCTTCTTCAGGTTTCGATAATTAGTCATCGCGCCCTCATTACATTACAAATAACGGCTTAGTCTCGAAATCCCCTTTAAATTTCTCGTTTAAAGGGTGGTTTTGGGAGCAATTCCCCAGAAATCTACATAAGTTACTTACTTTGGATTGGTGAAAAACAGCTTCAAGCTACGAAGAAATAAGCTTTAAGTAGGATCCTGTACTTACATATAATAGTTTAACAGGGGCGTAGTATTATTATATGTTCTATGACATGAGTGTATATTATACACCCAAATATAATAAGGTTATATCGAAGTCCATATTACATACAAAATTACAAAGTGGGGAAATATTTCAACGACGTATTTCAGTATTATAAATTAACCGGCAAAACAGTCAAGTTAGAAATCAAATACGTCGATCGGGTTTTGAATGTCTATTGATACGTGACGTAAGTTCATTAGCATTAGTTCTGATTGCTGTGGCCTAATTCGTATGTTTCCAATATTATATTTACTTGTTAGACTCTACGATAAGGTTTCGTACAAATCTTGAGGTTACAAAAACTAATGATATTATTGAACACTGAGCTGTAATTAAATGCGGTACAAAATATATACGTAAACGTTATAGCCCGGACAACAATGTTTTACTGTCGCTATAACCCGCTGATCAATAATATGATTTAAATTTGGAACCTCTGTGAATAAGTACTTTTAGCCTGCATCCAGCATTATTTATCTACAAAGAAGGCAATCAGCCTATCCTGAACTGTGTATTATTACTAAACAGAATGTCGCATGTAACGTAAGGCAATGCTTTATCTCCTTAGTGCAGGTAGGTACTAGATTGTCCTTCTGATATAGAGTATCATAATATTCTATTACTGTTAAGGAAATCAATTTTATTTAGTATACTTTTCCTAGTTGTAGAGCCCGCAACATAGTATAATATAATTAAACCCTTATAACATACGGTTCGTTACATTATTAGAATTAAATTCAATCTCGGTACTTGCTAATTAACTAAAGCCTGATAAGTTCAAACCGGATTCAGAAACACTCTCTGACTGATTAGTGCACGTCCCTATCTCAATTTCCACGGAGGAATGTAATAAGGTAACAAAGGCTCATAAATCTCTACTCTCAAAATATCATGAAAGCCTTTATTTTGAGAGTAAAGTATAAGCCCTTGTTATATTTCTTTTTATAGCGTTGATGAAATCCTATGCTTGTTTGCCGTTTTATTATTGAGTGCATGATTTAGGCCTATTTCGAATTATTTATGAATAGAAAAAAGTTATCCCGTATTATTTACTACAATGAGCGCAAACCACGTTAGATTTTAAAGAAAAATATAAAAAAATCACAATTTTATTTTCCGTTTATTTCATGAAGTATGGCTCCCACTTTAAGTTTTTCAAAACGTTCAAATCAAAAAACGTTTCTAATGATATCACATACATCAAAATCGGTTAAGCCGTTAGGAAGTTATGGTGGAATAAAGAAACTCACAAACATACATACATACATGAACCCCGAAAACATAACTCTCCTTTTTTTGGGCAGTCGTGTATTAATAGTTTTGCGTGGGTACAATTTCCCTCAAATACCTAACTCCTATTATTGGCATTAAAACTTTTATACGCCTATATTCAGTAGCTATGTTTAGCTATGTTCACCGCCCAAGAAATCGGCTTGATATCGTATTTAGAATTCAAAACACAGCAATGGTAACATTTATTAGATAAAGAAAATAACTATACTGATCTATTATGCTGACGAATAGTAGATCAGTATAGTTATTTTCTTTATCTTGGTACACTCACCAAATTAAAATACCAACATACAAATTAATGAACAAGGAAACATTATTCGTCGTATATACCTGGATAATGAATAATCTGGTCATCATACATTACCTGATAAAGTACTTTATTTTCATTTCGAGTGACAGATGACAGATATAAAATTAAGGCTCGCTTTTTCATTAAATGTTTATACAACCAATATAAACGAAATTAACCTTGGATATTTATAAGAAAAGTTAATGTGTTTTAAATTTTGTTAGTTAACATTTTTATGAATTCGGAACGAAAATCTTGCACTTCAATCATTCATAAAATGTGTTTACTAGCTTTTAGTGAAGTATGATTATGGTAAAAATATATAATTCATATTCTTAATACTAAAGTGGTGGTCAATTATTTTTTCTAGCCGTCTACCGTATTTATACAGATCATGCTGAAACCACATAAGTACATATCAAATCCTTTATTCAAATTAGATCGTCTACGATGCTCTTATGAAGGACAATTACAAAATATTCTACATTATACTGCCACGTTCATTATAAAAGTGAGAGCCACTGCGAGAAGAACGGGTAAGAAACTCGAGGCTGTTTTTGTTAACAACGTTTTACAAAGTATCTTATAAAGTTAAAATTCAAAATTCAAAATCATTTATTAAATTTAGGCGTCTACGACGCTCTTATGAAAGTCAATTACAAATTTTAATATTGAAATATTGTACATTGTACTGCCACGTTCAGCAAAAAAAATTTATAGAACCACTGCGAGAAGAACGGGCAAGAAACTCGGGGCCATACAAAATATTTTTCACATGCAACTTGAATTTTCCTTCTGTGAGCATTGTAATATGTTTGGGAATTCTATTATAAAACCGCACCAAGCATCTTTGTCGTTTAAGTAATCACAAACTTTGTAGTATGATTTCTCAATCAAAATATTTTTCACATGCAACTTGAATTTTCCTTCTGTGAGCATTGTAATACGTTTGGGAATTTTATTATAAAACCGCACACAATTACCTAAAAAGGACCTTTTATTTGTCTTTGCTAGTTTAAAACCTGGTACTGCTATTTAATATTTATTCCTAGTGTTGTAATCGTTGTAAAAATTTGAGTAAATTTAAATTAAATAGTGACATTTAATTTAAATTTACTCAAATTTTTCCGAACATACATAATATTTTCAAATATATACAGACTCGATAAAGTTAATATATCAATTTCTTTAAAAAGATCCCTTAGAGAAAGACTGTCGCTTTGTGAATAGAGAGTTTATCTAAGCCAAGCTTAATGTTTGGTTCAATATAAGGAACATTTGGTAAAGAAAACTTTAAACATTTGGTGTTTTTTGAATTTAAGAGAAGATTATTAGCGGCGAACCATTCAGAGATCATAGATAACATATTATTTACATGAATGAGTTCACTATCTTTCCTATCTACTTTAAAAATCAGAGAGGTATCATCTGCGAATAAAACAATATCGCAAAAATCTTTGACCATGCAAGGCAGATCATTAATATACGCTAGGAACAGAAAAGGTCCCAAAATTGATCCCTGCGGTACACCTATTTTTACCAAAGTTATACGCAGGTGGTAGCTTAGCAGAGGCAGAATTATGTATATATATAAGTATGTGTATCCCACTGTAAAGTTGAATCTATTTGAATTCCCAAGAAGAATGTTGCATTGTCAATCAAGACTTTTTCTATGCCAAGCTTCAAGTTTGTTTCAAAACAAACGTACAAATGTAGTCCTGCCGCACCAGAAGCAATGATTATTGAGGTGGCACTTGATTAAGAAAGCTATAGGCGCAAAGCGATTATTGAGAAGTTAACTTAAGGAAATAACAGGCTTCCTGATTTGAAATCAATCACAGAGTGAAAGTAACTACTCATATTGTAACTTTCACTCGTCACTTCATGATACTGGGATTCCGATATCTACATACCGCAACCCCTTGGTTTAAGTGCCAAGAGGCACAAGCTTTTATGGTTGGTATGTTTCAACATGTTTTGTGAGCAGAAGTGGATTCTGAAGAACTTACACTGCGATCCCCATAACGCCTGCCAGGCATGGTGATTATGGGGCAAACCTCTCCTAATGAGGGATGTCTATACTCAACGATGGACGTCTTAAAGATTATGTTCGTGCTTAGACATGTTAAAATTGCATAAATTTAACTACAGCAAATATATTAAGTACTACTAAACTGCATTTATTTGTGCAATTAGACTAGCCTCGCTTGATTACTGGAAAATTATATGTTTGTGTCGTATTTACCACGTTTGCATCAATTTTACGGTTTCACCCATAAGTTTTATTTCCATCCTAAGCCTTCACCATTTCTCTCATGAATAAAATATACAAGTAGCCGTTGAATATTACGTGATCTTACTATGATCAATTGAATTCAATGGCAGACTTTTATCGGATCACCGCAAACTGGGTACTTACGGTCAGCTAGGATAAAACCATGATAAAACGGTCCCGTTTTCAAGTGACCGAGAGCTTCCGATTTCAAGCCATCAACTTAACGCCCACGAAGTTTTTATATTTCACGGTGCCTTTGAAATTGATATCAAAAGGATGTTACCTCAAGAAGGTTGGTGAGGGTGTTAACTTCGTTTATTTTTCACAGAATAATAAAATATAATATATATATAATGGTTCTTTGCAAATTCCTATTTTATATATGTATAACTAGATTCGGTACATTAAACTTTGCTAAGTTTATGTTCCCAAGGACATAATATTCTCAAATAAATTCAATATATTTTTCTGTACAAACGAAGTCGCGTATATAAAAGCAAGATTTCCCCGAAAGCGTGGGGGTAGTTAGAGATATATATGTTGAAGCACACAAATTTCGCTAAATGCTTTGTTTTCTGATGAGTTAAAGGGCAAATCTATTGCCATATACTAGACACAGTGCGTACTCTGGACTGCTACTGAGAATAGTAACAGTAGTAAATAGATTTATGCAATTATAGCACTGATACTGAGCACTTAATGTATCAGTCGGATTATCCAATGCTGAACACAGCCTCCCCTATTAAGGGGAGGTTTGCCATAATCACCACGCTTGGCAGGCGTATTGGGGATTGCAGTATAAGATCAACAGTTCCAAGGCACTGCTCCCCGTCTTCCAGTATTTTTCCCTTAGTCGCTTCTTACGACACCCACGGGAAGAAATTGGGGGGGTGACATTCTAACCCGGCAACTCACGGGGCTACTACGGGGAAACTACGCATTTAAGGGCATAAAATAAATGAAAAAAAACATCTGAAGTATGTATAAGCTCTTATTAAAAAAAGGTATTAAACAAGAAAACTAACTGTATTGTAACTGTAAAGAACTAAATATGATAAAATTTTGTCACCAGAGACGTACAATCTTTTGCGGTATTTTAAACTTGATTTAGTGACTTTTCGAAATTTATATCGAAAAGAAGGCAGCATACAAAAAAACAAAGACTAAAAAAATATATCGTCGTATCATAGTTGTCGGCAGTATAGCTTCATAACCTAGAACAAATAATACCACTTACCAGCTGATAATAATATATACATAATAATTTCGCCTAAAGTTAACTAACAAATCAAAAAACCATCATTTCACCAGTGCTCTAAACGATAGGCATCTCCATAGATGCCTGAAATAATACATAATATGCATACACTTATATCAGGATTTTCCAATATCAATAAAAACTTAAAGATTAGGTTGTGATTATTGGAATAATATAATCATTTCCCTTATTTTTAGAGGGAAATTGAGCAAAGCGATTGAATCATCATCTGAAGTGAACTCTGTCATCAAACTGAACCAGGATCTGAAAATGGATTATTTTATATCGATAATCATATACCTACATTTTCATGGTGGTAGGCATTGCGCGAGCAAAGCCGTAGGAGTAAAACTGCTATTCGGTTTTTATACCGATTTGCTCGGAAACATCTTAGGAAATCGGAATATAACTAACGATTGTATTATTCCAAGGCTTAAGAAATCTTGTCTCAAATAAAACTTAGAGGAAACTTGTCCAATTCATACCCCTTAAGAACAAAGGCTTGTTGCTCATTAAAAACATTTGAAAAAAATATATTTTTTATGTCTAATAATTATCTTTAAGACCATCGGTCTTCATTCGTACCTACTTCAATTATCCTAAATCGTACTTAAATTCGGTAAAATTATACAAGTAACAGCAGCACAAAGATTCCAATTATGTTTGTAGCTAAGGAAATGAAAACGGTTCGTTAAACGGTAAATCGAAATGTAAGCAACTGATTTTAATGAATTCCGACGGTGGAAAGGTTTTCCATCCATAACAATTTCATGTAAGAACTGATTACATAATTATGAATTAATGTAAATAACGAATAAGAATAGAACCATTAGGTACATGTTTAATAAGTTATTGAAGTCGCAACCATGCTGATGCAAACCCTCATACAATCAACTTTCTCTTTTTTTAAGTGATGGGTACCTAAAATGCCTGCTATGAACAGTAACTGCAATCGTTAGAATATCTAGATAGCGGAAACATTTTTCAATATATTAGGTGAAACTAGAAAATCTACTTTACTATAGTGTGTGTGAAATGTAAACATTAGGTATATTTTATGTAACTAAAAATTATCGAAAAACAACATAGAGGCGAGTCTATTGCCCTAGTCTTTCTTTTGGACAGTTTCAAAAGAAATAAAGTTAAAAAGCCCAATTAAAATTATGCCATAATTTTAACATACTGACTCAATTTTCTAAGTCGACCGGCTCGGCGGTCCAGTGCAGGGCGGGCGGCGGGGCCCCCGCTGCTTCCAATCAACCGCAAAGGAAATTAAACCGTTGAATTTATTAAAGGATACCGAGAAATAATGATCCCCTCTAACCACCCCTGATAGAAGTTAATTTATGTGTTATTCGAGAATAGACTGTTAAAACCTTGGGAGTGTTTTAATTGAAATAAACCTCAAAATATATAGTTAGTATAATACAAGTATTAAACGAAAATCAAATAATACGACGTTTATAACTGGTGAACTTGTTTTGATACATAAAGGGTGTCAACATCGATTTTACCAAAGACCATGGAAATAATAAGTTCTACAGATACTCCATCTCTTTGATGTCTAAAATCCGTCTGGGAAAATATAGACATGTTTACAGCCAAGAAGGAAATAATCTCCACATTTAGCAAACCAATAAATGTATAGTCTAAATACAGCTTCATGTTACTACCCATAGACACGTACATGTATCACGGACGCTGTTTGTACGGATCACCGTATTCCGATTAGAGAGACAACCTAATACACTCGAGAGCAATGAATCCGGGTCACTTAAAGAATCCTAAAAATCTCGGAAACTAAAAATGCTAGGTTAATGCAATAAATTGTATTTAATAGACAATGTAATACTCCTTAAATGAAGGTATTAAAACTTCTTAGTTATTGTAAAGTTATATCATAAAAAAATCAAATTTGAAAAAGGGCCACTTTCGAAGATGGAACTACGAAATTACAGCATTTGGTTTTGCTTTTGTTTGTAATCTGTCATATATGTGGGTACATAAACCATGTTGATAGTGCTCTATATTCATTATTCAAGCTGAAATTATGTCGCTTACGCCTGAAGAATGCACCAGAATACTTACAATGCTGGAAACCGGCCGGAGTCAGCGCGATACAGCCAGGACTGTCGGTGTGTCGCTGTCAACAGTACAAAGAGTTCTCCGACGTTACGAAGAAACTGGTTCTAACCTACGCAGACCAGGAACGGGCAGAACCAGGTGTACCACAGCACGAGAAGACCGATACTTGGTGAACACCATGCTTCGAAATCGCTTTCTCACAGGAACTGAACTCACCAATCAGTTTCGACGCCTCGGAGGAAGTAACCCAAGTGCATGGACAGTAAGACGTCGGCTTGCTGAATCTTACTTAAAACCCCTTAGACCTGCAAACGGCCCTAAACTGGAGCGTGGCCATCGTATTTCGAGACTAAGATATGCCCAGAGCCACGTAAATTGGAGTATTGAAGATTGGTCAAAAGTTATGTACTCCGACGAATCAAAATTTATGCTCTACAAGCACGATGGAAGACACAGAGTGTATCGAAGACCAGGGGAAAGATTCAAGCAAGCATGCATCGAAGAAAAAGTAGCCTACGGTGGTGGGTCTGTACTTGTGTGGGCCGGAATTTCTTCTGAAAGTCGCACAGAGCTGGTGATCATAGAAAACGGCTCTTTAACTAGCGTAAGATATGTGGAAGAAATCCTCAATGATCACGTTGGTCCATTTATGGTCAATTTAGGTGAGGATGCTATATTTATGCATGACAATGCCCGACCTCATACAGGTAGGATTGTGAATTCAAGAGATGAACATTACTCGTATGGAGTGGCCAGCGCGCAGCCCGGATATCAACCCGATCGAGCATGCTTGGGACGAGCTAGGCAGATGCGTAAAACAACGAAACCCTCCCCCAATCACGCTTCGTGAGCTCAAAATTGCTCTCACAGAGGAATGGGAGAATATTCCCCAAAATCGTATAAGGAACTTGGTGTACAGCATGCCAAACCGCGTAAACGCAGTAATGGAAGCACGAGGAGGCAATACGAAGTATTAAAATTCAAGAAAATCGTAATAAAATTCAAAAATTTCATGTTTCCTATTTTTGTTTTAAGGAGAGCTCAGCAGTTTTTTTCTTTATGTAATTTTGTGTTAATAAAATGTATGGTGACTCATATTTTTTTTACTTTCATTTAAGGAGTATTACATTGTCTATTAAATACAATTTATTGCATTAACCTATCATTTTTAGTTTCCGAGATTTTTAACATTCTTTAAGTGACCCGGATTCATTGCTCTCGAGTATACTAAGAAACAAACTCCATACAGACTCAAGGCAATAAATTTTGAAACGTTTATGCACATAAAAGCGAGCGTTCCCTGCCATGCCAAAAAGTACTAATAATGGCTATGACAACAGTAATAAAGCCTTAATAATGACACTTTATGGGACTATTCAAACAACCCGTAATTAACTTGAACCCTTCACTTGACCTTTTATCTGCAAAACACCAAGACAAGCCTGTTGGGTGTTTCAACACAACGAAAAATAATAAAAATATAGGTGTTTGTTATGCAACGTTGTTATTTAGCGCAAGTACTTGTATAACTAGAAACTTGTGAAAGCGATGGATCCTAGAATTGAAAAGTACGAGACGCAAAATTACTTTGCTGCCGAACACAACGCACAATTTTTCACCTCACTCCATCAAGAAAAATGCTAGGCGAAAGAAAAACAGGTAAAATAATGAAGTAAATTTAGGTTAATTTGCAGTAACAATAAACAGACAAATTACAAAAAATGCTAACATGAATAGTAAATTCATTTTTCTAAATAAGAAGGTTCGAATTTTAAACCACGCTAGTGGTTAAAAAGCACTTTTCCACGCGGATTTCGAATGATAAACAACACCTTTTCCAGCTTGTCTGAAATGAAAAAATAAATGTAACTATTGCCCGTTCACCTGACTACTGGCACCTGAAAACTGTAAGTGTTCTACGAAATGTTTTTCTACACGTGTAACACCCAGATGTTCTATGAAGTATTCCATGGGCAAGTCACGGGAAAAATGATGTATGTATCTGTCTCTTGATATCTTTAAAATCGTTTGATTGATTTCAATACTGTTTTCGATAGCGGGTATTAATGCAATAGATCTTAGTCATGTCCGACTTAATCGTGATCAGCTGTTTCTAAGGTATACAAATGTAATATTAAACAAATTATTGGAGTACAAAATTTTATGCCCAAGGCGGGAATCGAACCCGCGTCCTCCGATATCGCGTCGGATGCTTAACACCATCTCAGCCACCTGGACATTGGCATTTCTGCCGAAACTTTGTGCTCCAATTGTATTACTTTAACCTGTGTGTCTGTAATCACCTATATTATGTTTGCATAAATGAATTTATGAATGAATGAAGTATGACTAATGTTGTAACTGTCATCTTCAAAATTAATTAATAGTGAAGGGTTGCATAATATGTTGGTGAAGCGACAGAAATAGAAAAGTAACTGCATTCTTATATTATATAGTGCGCTCGATTTAAAACAATAGCGTTTGTAGTAGTTTCAAAATAGGCATTCATATTTAAGCGTTCTGAAAGCAATATTTTGATACCTTTGCTATTTATGCTCATCAATTATTTGTCCTAAATCAAACGACATAACATTCTCGACAATACCTGTTATTCACAAAGGAAACTCGTGCGTAAATTAATTTGATTTAAACAAACATTATAACGCAGTCTTCCATGCAAACAAAGCGAATACAAATACTATGTGACATACAAAACTAGGTTTTCAATACATGCGAAAAACATAAGTTATGTGATAAAATACTTCCAATAAAACAAAGTTCAACTGCCAAACTCACAGTTGTGAAATACCGATCACTAAAGACCTATCTTCGAACATGGGTAAAAAATAGCATTGCGCGATGTCATTTGTAGCTGTTTTCAAAGCTTTACGAACGGTGTAAAAATATATTCAAAGCACTGTTTTCAAATAGAACATAGAATTTCTAAGCCCACTGTGATAATTTTGAGGGTGTTATTTTTACTAATAGTAGGCTATGCGAACGCTCTAATTATAGGGAACTCAAATACTAAACCTTATTTGTTACTGTGTAAGTATACTCGACGGACAGCTACTTACATAAATTGTTACCTCACGTAATAGGGTAAGGAACGAAAATTATCTAATCTCTTAATGTTGCGGAGTTGTTTTCCGCTCTGGTTACTCAATTAGGCATTTATTTACTCCCACCTTCAGCCCGGACTATTTATCACGGTGTTGTTACAAAAGTTTAGTGGAAAGAGTTTCGGAGTGGACCCCCGTGTCGTCCGCTTCAAGATTGATGGTTTCTACTTTTGTTACTTGCTCTCTCGCTCTCAACAGAAAGCTCTAGCTTTCATTATCCCGTTGTTTTCATTATTGTTGGAAGTCTTACAATTCTCAAAAAGATCCTTTTTTCAGTCGTGACATGAAGCATGTCTGCCTAATTAACTTGTATTGTTATATGAAACAGTAAATCATATAAATATAATAAAAGAAACTATTACATACGTATACGTAAGTAAAGTTGTAATTTTTTTATTTCTTCAATGACATTTATTTTCATTTTCGCAAATAATAAAACCTAGGGGCAGTTTTTTAAATTGATTTAAAGAACTAAATCAAATTAAATGACTAACAATTTACTATTTCTTTATATAAACCGTTCATTATATCAAGCCACAATAAAAAGTTTAATACAATTTTCCCGTTTTGCACTCTTGACAGCTCATACAGGTATCATTTTCGACTGAATATCTGATAGGTATTTGCAAGCATGAATAATTCAGACGGAGTGAGGCGTGAAAGCTCTCAAAGGAAATGCAAGCACCCGCAAAGCTTAAAATTGACGGGTCTGTCTGGTGAGTATCGAGAAACTTCGATCTTTATAGCTTTTTTATTTGATATTAAGCTATATGCATATCTACTTTTATGCAGTCATTTAATCTTTTGGAAGCTAGCAGTAGATATAGGAATAATCTTGATCAAGACCAGTTGTTTTACATGCATCAAATAATGATACAACTAATGTCAATAAAAATGTATCGAATGATGTTGTACCTACATTCACTGTTACATGTATATAACTTGAAAGTAAGACATTCATTATTTTAAGCCAGATTATAAACAAAAAGGTATTATTATTCGATTGAACCGCGAAGGAAATCAGGAAATATATATATTTGATTTATTAGACATATTTGACCTAGTAATGTATATTTATCGTAAAAGAATCACTACTTATTTCTAACGTGACTAGTAAAGTTATTGTTAAATAATTGTTCCCATGTGTGTCTAACATTATATGTGTGTGAGCAGAGTACAGATACAATTTGTATGTTATAACGGCACCTTTAAGACAATTTGGAATATAATAACGACGGAAACTGTTTCATATGACAATACAAGAAGTGATCATGTCAAAAAGTTTTAAAATGGTACTGTACTGTATCAGCCGGATTGTCTACTGCTGAACACAGCCTCCCCTATTAAGGGGGTGTTTGCCATAATCACCACGCTTGGCAGTCGTCTTGGGGATCATAGTTTAAGATATCGGTTCCGTAGCAGGCGCTGCTGCCCACTTTCCGGTATTTTACCTATAGTCGCCTCTTACGACACCCACACATAGAAATGGGGCGGGTGACATCCTAGCCCGGCACCCCACGGGGATTGATATTGTAGATAGATTTAAAATGGTAGTATAGTGGAAAAGGAAACAATGTGCAGAATGATTTGCATGCAAATTGTCTATGTGTCGTCACGACAACGTATGTAGAGTGTTATTGCACATCTGGTGCAAAATATGATTCTTGATGAAAGTATAGATTTAGGTCCTCATTAACTGAAATACTACCAACAATTGCACAATCAGCATTCACAAGGAGGGTTGTTAACACCTGCACTTTTTACCGATACGTTCAAAGGCAGTCGGAGCCTACAAACTTAGAAATCAGTCGCCCCTCTACCTCTCGACACTCATTCTGTTCACGTACTGTAGCTCTCATTCAAATGTACGTTGAGTTTATGTTGCATTTTTTCTCAGAAAATAGAAAAGTTTTTTAAGTTCCGTAGTAGACTCAACAGTCCGTCCGTCTGTGTGTCTGTCACCAGGCATCTGTCTGTATCTCATGAACCGTGATATGTAGACAGTTAAAATTTTTACAGATGATGTTATTTCTTATAACAACAAAGTGCGAGTCAGATTGGCGCACGAAGGGTTTTGTACCCGTCATGAAAACTTAAAAGGATATTATAATATAGTATCTAATGTTGTATAGATAATGGTACGGAACATAACGTGCGCGACTCCGACTTGCAATTGGCCGTTCTTTTAACCTTCTTTTTGAAAAAAGGTGGAGGTTCTAAATGCGATTGTATGTACCCGTATGTTACGCTATTACTCCACACATTATTTATTGATTTTGTTATATTTTTTGAATTGGTTACCCATACTTGTGAGGTAGTCCTGTTTATCATTCGCCTTCTAAGGAACTGCTATCTTACACTGCTAAGACGACGCCTGCCAAGCATGGGGATTATGGCAATTCTCCCTTATTGGGGGAAGCTGTGTTTAGCAGTGGACAATCCAGCTGATACAGTACGTTTCACTAAATGAAAAAGGTGAATATTTAATTAAAAAAGAGCCCACTTCTATTGAAAAGTATAAATTTACTTGAGTTAGACCACGAAACTGTAAGCACACGAGTCATTTGTATCAGAATGCAGGCGACTCTGTTTTAAATATCAATTCAAATCAATAAAACTACTTCATTATTGTATTCGACTATTTTATCATAGCACAATCTAGGTATGTGCCAAAACGAAACAAATGTATATAAAAGTACTATAAGACTTTAAATCACAAGAGAGCTTTTCTCACTACGTTAAGATAATACTACCGTTAACACGTCTTTACCTAATCCAAATATCCGGCAACAATCCAGAACGACATCGATAATGCATAAATTCTCTTATAATAAAATATTGCTCGTACGTGCTCAGTCTCCCCTTCACGCAATTTATTTATTTCACTATTCCCATATGCAAACGTAGCGCTTGTTACTCTCACAAATGTGAAGTAAGTATTCGAGAATTCACTTTTACAAATGTATTCCACATACGTACTTTCGAACAATTTAAATTGTCTACGCCCTCATAAACTACCCTATAAGTTTACCTTTTGTTTGTCTTTTGAAGCCGCAATAACAATTAATCAAAGAGTTTTTACTCTAATATCATAAAAGCTTCAAAGTAGCAAAGCATTTACACGTGAAATTACTTAATGGAGTGAAAAGTTCACGTGCGACAGTTTGTAAAACCACTCAGGTGACACAGTTTACACAGAAACTTAATTTCGTGTATGTAGTGTCTCGACAATCTGCCGCACGCCGCACGCTACAAAGCTCGCTTGATTAATTTAATTGCCGCAGGGTGGGCTTAACTTCACATAACGACGACGACATACTCGTACACGTATTGTACGAATATGTTTATTATAACGGCCCAGAAATTACCCTCCTGTCTCCAAGGGTTTGGCCATCATAATGAATCCCTTTTTTCATTCCGAGCCCAGTTTCCGTTGTCACCTTTCATTCGCAGCGTAATGACGCCTGGGATGCCCAATACCGAACTGGGTTTGTTTACTTTGATAGACTAGACGAATGCTTTTGTTAATTGAAAAAAGGAAAATATGCATTTAGAACAATAAGACTGCAGTACGTTATGCCGATATCTGTTTGTATTTACGGATAAATTTACACATCACTACCATCATTTGAAGCGCTCGTAGCATAGTTTGCTTAGTCGTTCTTAACCGATCAGCTAAGTTAAGCAATTTCGGTGCATGAGTTGGATGGGTGACCGCTATTGCCATTATTACTGAGAGCTTCGATGCTTTGGAAGGCGCGTTTACCCTTGGTCCGGGTTGTTGTCTTAGGATGACAGTCGTTATGGTATGGTGGTAGGGCATTTTGCGAATGCGTCATTGGCTAGCTACCACCTTCAAGTAGAAAATCTAATGCCAAGCATCTAACGGTGTGTTAAAGCATCTGTAGGAAAAATTTGGACAACGAGCGAGATTCGAACCCACAACAATCAATCCCTATAGCCGGGACATGTTATGCCAACTGAGCTCTCGTAGTTAGTGAGTCATAACTCAAACTTATTTTTTCTTTATAATTTTGTAAGCTTATTCCTGTAGCAGGCGTTCATGCAAATATTACAATGTGAGACTTATCATAAGTAGTTTTTTTTCATTCAAATAGTTACATAAGAAAAAAATATACATTATTAAACCAGCATTTCTATAGGTTAGCCTAAACATCTTCAACCACATCATCACTTACCATTAGATTGGAGTGATTAAAGTCTAACCTATCATCTATAAAAACATACATTGCAACTTGCTGTATATATGATATTATCACATTGCCGTTTTTCACACAGTAATTGGCGATGCCTATATTCCCCTTACATAAATAAACCCGACAAAACAAAACAAAACCATTTGAATCGTTTACCTAAATAACGTACGGTTCCAAGGCAAATATGAAATTTTGTTATTGCTCGTCTTATAACCCCTGAAATGCAAATCGAATATATTTTCGCATGGAAAAATGTTTGCGTGTGGGAAGTCTGCAATAAGCTTAGCGGAAAGTACGAAATTGGCTTGGATCTGTCGATGTTATTTAATGTAGCGCACCCCCGAGCTTGTTTGTCGACTCGAAAATATTTATTACAGTTTACCTCAACTACAATATTTTCATGTTTTCTTCGTAGGTGAATGGTATTGAAAGCGAGATGGGTAATAAGATGCTTTAGTTTTTTGTAATCATGTGTGATCTAGCTCGTCCACGTGTGGGGAAGGGATCAAATATTACGTACAAAGCGTATCATGTTACAAAATTACTTAACGAAAGGAAAAATTTGGACAACGAGCGAGATTCGAACCCACAACAATCAATCCCTATAGCCGGGACATGTTATGCCAACTGAGTTCTCGTAGTTAGTGAGTCATAACTCAAACTTATTTTTTCTTTGTAATTTTGTAAGCTTATTCCCGTAGCAGGCGTTCATGCAAATATTACAATGTGAGACTTATCATAGGTAGTTTTTTTCATTCAAATAGTTACATAAGAAAAAAATATACATTATTAAAACTAGTAAAAGTTTGAATATAGCATTAAAGGTATATATAGTTAACCTTAAGTATAAAGCCATCGTATATCGTATAACTCAAATAAGATAGACCTATTACTCTTTGGTTCATATCTTAATTTATAAATAATTATTTTAAACAATACTAGATTACTCACGTAAATGAGTCAGATATATCAAGGTATACAATAGTTAAAAGTGCTTCAGTAATTCATTCATAAATAGATCCATCGGGTCACCTTTGACATTGAAAAGTTTAAACAACATACAGTGATAATTTTTTAAAGTATTTAGATCGCCAGCGTATATATCTTGCATTACTAGCATTGCGAGCGACTGTTAGTCTAGTGTGACTGTGAACCATCTTAATTTTCATCGCTAGTGGCACACTTAATGGTTTGGGGATAGCCTAGAAAAAATAACGCACCACACTAAAATAATCTTAAATAAATTATTTAATTTATTTCAGTTTTAGAACAAATTATTTACAGCACGCATTTGGATATATTTGATATGTAGCGATAGCAACCCCGTTTTTTATATTATTTTATTAAACTTTTCCTCGGGCTATGAGTATAATGTTCTGCAAATCATGACCTCATTATTTCTATGATGCACAAAATCTATTCAAATTGAACGCAACGTAAACAATCATGTTATTGTGTTTTAATGATGTATCATTACGGGCAATTGTTTGTTCACGTAACTCAAAAAAAAACAAATATGTAACGATTCTGCTCAGATCATCATCAGCCATGGCTCCCACTGGAAGCCCCATACCTTCCAGGAGGAGGGGGGTTTGCAACTTTAGCCCGGCACTCTACGGGGATGCTGATCAAATAGTTTCTGAAATTACTCATACAATGATGCAATGAACTAACATTATAGATCATAATATGATTGCAATAACAATTGGACATACCATGGATATACAATATAGAAGTCGTTGTTGTATCGTATTTTGCAATGGAAAAAAAATCTTTCTGTAATTAAATAAAGCAAGAAAGCAGTCTAATTGTTAACGCTAACTACCCTCACACCTAAGAAGGAGTGGAACAAACCTTTGATCAAATAAAAATACTCTAAGTAAAAGAAAACAAACTACATTTCAAGTTTCAAATATTATACCTGTATATAAAAAGTGATAGTTTAACAAATACTTAGGTACGCGCTGTACATATTTTTACACGTATTCGTGCTATATACGTGAGAGTTTAACATATATACTGTTTAGTTCCTTACTTGTTTTCTACATTAGATACGGTGGCAGGGTATTTAGCGAATGACCGCCTGGCTAGCTACTGGGTAGAAAATCTTTCTTCAAGCATTTATTGGTGTTTTTTGGCAGGTGTCATTAAGAGCCAGTGATTCTAGATTACCTTGACAACAGCTTTGACCACATCATCACAAACCATCAAGTATACACCTATTCTCATGAGTTGCTACGCTGCTACGCCATCTGCTACGAGAATACAGACATATTATAGTACATATCTACATTTTTATATTATTCTTTCTAAAAACTTTCTTCTACAATTAAATTCTGTTACTAAAAATCTTGTTTAAAATGTGAAAATTGTAGCATTAGAGAACTCATTGTGCGAGTTCTTCCGAGGAAGTACTGGCACCGACACCTTTCTCTAACGCCAATCAGCAATGTTCATATCACTTGCTTGCATCATTCGTTCCACTAAGATTTTCTATTTCACTCCGCCGTGGAACTGTTCAGCTCTCACTATTCCACTACAGTTCCCTAGGGGACTAAACAACACTCACTATTCCTCTAGCAGTCCCCCATGGGAACTGCGCTTACCAATACAGCAATATCTCGGAAACGTTCACCATCAAACAGTTCCTTTGATGGTACCACGACTGGTACATGACAATAGATCAAGGATTACATATAAGATACATCGTCTTTCATGAAATTTGTGAAAAATTGAATAAAGAATATAAGTTACTCGTATCAATTTTGACTTATTACGGACTGCCCTTAATTAATTTTAATGAATAAATCCATGTTGTCTTGTCATGAATCTATTGCTGGATGAATAATTCAAACCGATTCAAAATAAAGAGTTCAAATTATCTTATTCTTAATGTGAATTTATTTATAAGATTTTAATTTTAAACAATCATATCACAGTGGCCGAAAACTAAAATATATGAGGCCGAATATTGACACATACGGCCGAAAACTAGCGTTTTCACCACTTTTATAATTAAAAATATGTAGTTAAATTATTCAATAATATTATACACTAGTGCGTAATAAAGTTATCCTTACAAAGTTAGTACCTAACTGCAAATTATATGCGAGTAAACAGAGCATTTTCAATTTAACCGGGTAATTTATCCCTACAAAGTTAAGTTAGTACCTAACTGCAAATTATATACGAGTAAACAGAGCATTTTCAATTTAACCGGGTAATACAGATTTGTAACAACAAACAGGTTTATATGTAATCAACCACAATACATTTGCCGCGCGCAAAATCATTATACACTCGGCTGATTTACGCCCTTGCCTACGGCTCGGGCTGCAACCCACAGCTTCGTGTATAATGAGCAACTTAGCTCACTTGTATCATAATATACTATAATACACACATGTATATATTTATAAAAAGTTGATGATGAGAAAAAGATACGTTGTATCTTAAGTGTTAATCCTAAATTATCAATATTCTAAGTACATATGTATAATATTAATAATCTAATTGGTGTATAAATAAATCTACTAAAAACTTCGTCAAAAGTAAGTACAATAAATATTGATGACGATTTAATTCTAATTGAATATATTTTATACTCGTAGTGCATGTGACTATTGATAAAAAAAATTAGTGACATTGGTATGAAATTTGTTACATATTAATTCGGTAGATCGGTTTAATTATTAGAGATTTCTTCAAGCCAATTTTTATATCACAATCCATTATCTAATAAAACAAGCCTCAGCTGTTATAGTATGAAGTATTCCCTGCCAATCTTTCGTATCAACAAATAAAAATCTGAACCAAAAATTTCCACTTTAAAGAATCCAATAAACTTGTGCCCCTACCTTTGATAAGCTAGGGGCACAAAGTGAACTCAGTAAGCACCACTGAAATCCGACCGTGGATACTCTGAGAATGCTCATGTTAGAAAGGCGTACATTCCAGCTTCAGCACGCGACATTTGGCACCACATCATGACTACGTAAGTATTCGTGATCTCGTTTAATTCTGCTGTACACCTACTTTGTTAAGCGCTCTACAGTAATTCCTCTGAATATAAATTAACTTTCGCCTGTTCTATGAATAACATTTGCCAAGAGCACAATTTACATATTATTTAACGCTATTGTTGTATGGGTATTGTGTTCTAATCGCGCACATTTTTTAGGTTCGATAAATGCGAGCGATTTAACAGTCCCTTGTGTGGCACGCGCCAGTGCCTTCGCTTTTTATACGCGTTTATTTAAGAATTCGCTGAGTCAAGAATGAAAATTGCTTGTCTGAGTAATGTTCTTCTTTTATTAACTGGCAAAAATATTGTACGGTGACGTGATGATACCTTTGAGATTACTTTTCAACTGTTCAAAAGGTAAAATGTACAGATGAACGAATTTATCTCGGTTGTGAAAATACGAGTTTTGTGATAAGGTTATTTTCATAACTGAGGTAAATTTGTAAAATGAAGGATGAATATGAAGAGACTGTCTCCTTTATAATACTTATTTTATTTTATAACAGATGCAAAACATATTGTTATTAAAGACGTATCACAAATGTTGTTCTATTTTGCAAATTGTTAACTGGTTTCTTATTATATATAACCTAAATATGCCTTCACATGCATCCTATTTGACACAATGTAAGGCTCAACTTTGTGTCACGGTTTCATTTTTAAGTTACAACATGTACCTACATCTACATTCCCAACCAAGGAAAAGGTACTACGAAAAGACGAACCGAAGTTTGTCTCTTAATAAATCCCTAACTTGGTAAAAGCCTTGGCTTGCCTCCGTCACACAGTTTGATACTTTTACGTAACAAGTTTTAATGATCTCTCAAGTTATTTTAGGGATCATCACCTGCATGAAAATAACGACTTCTAAAGAGAAACAACATAAGTAATTGAATTTTATAAGAAACCTTCTAGAACATTTTTTGTAAACTTAGTTTGAAAGAGGGCATAAGAATTAATTTTCCCAAGGCTAAGAGGCTCAGGCGAAGTTAAAATAATTCGTCGCTTGGAGATAAATTAATTTTGTTTTTAACGCTGTGTCTTTTCAATAAATGATTGTAGTCCGTTATCGAATATTTCAACATGGAAAGATTATAGCTATAATATTTTATTTTAATGAGATAAAGTGACGAGATGGACCAGTCATCTGCTTGATGGTAAGCATCATGCCTGTCCACTATGGTTGCAGTGTCACCATCCTCGTTGCCGATGCCGCCAATACTCCGAGATGTAAGTTCTTATAAGTCACGTTTGCCTAGTAATTTCACTTTCTACAATGACCTTCACGCCTAACTTTTTCTAAAGAGACCTACCACCTGGTAAAGTTTTCCCTCAATCAATAATCCCAAGTACCGAAAAAACATTTGCGAGTATATAAAACAGTTGTTTTACATCATTTTGAATTCAATACGTCGCATAGTAGTGTTTTATAAGACAATTCAGATTGAATTTGCAGCGGATGGTAGCGTCTAGTCCAACCTAGAGCACTAGCACTTTGATAAGTCGAACTTTGATAGGTCGCTTTTAGATAGCCGCGAAGCTTATTCAAATCTTTCAACCGATACTACGATAATCGTCACATAGCTGCTGCTAACTGCTACAAAAAAAGGCTAAAAACGGTTTGACAAGTAAAACTTAATATTGGACCATCTTATATAAATAAGGTAATGAATTCATTACCTTTGCTTACACTCACAAATTAGTTCAACTCTTAGTTGTTCAAAGTAAAATATACTATCGGTTATTTCTCAAACACTAACATCATATGCCTATATATGTAAAACTAATTAAAGCATTTTATAATAAGTGCTACATAAAAATGTTCAATAAACTACTCAATAAAACTTCAATCATTTGTATTTCACGAGCTTGTATCGCAACAACGTTGTTGTTGGTTGTTATTCAACAGAAATTAGTGTTATTGTAACTCGATTTCATGAATAATTCACGTGGGAAGGTTACCGACCACGTACATCTGAAACAACGCCAATTTCCAACAAAAACTTTACGGTTTTTGTTTGAACCTACAAATGTTACTATTATATGTGAGGAAAATTGGAGTTACATATTATAAAACAATTGTCAAGCCAGTCTTTTATCATGTCGTGCTGATTTTCCTGAGCAGGTAATTATTTAGCCAAGTCTATAACATGCCTTGCTGGTTTTCCTGAGTCTTTGTTCCTCGTGACGTGTTTTCAGAATTGTTATCGGGCCTATTGTGGGCGTTAATGAACGACGTTTCAAGGAAACTGCCGCTTCAATGAAGATAAATAGGAGCGTTGCCGCTCAAATCGGATGATTGTATGGAAATTGTGTAGATTAAAAGAAATTGCTCTCAATTTACCCTTCGTTAATAAATGCTAACGCGAGAATTTTCCCTAAGATGACCAAATACAGTTACCTCTGAAATTGAAAAATGTAAATGTTTTAACAGTTTCTAATTAAATATATTGATGCGAATGACGTAGTATATATTTAGTGGACATAATAAACAACTACTAAGCATTGCTTAACAAAACTAAATGGTATAAAAAAACTACTTATATATTTGTACCGATAAGTAGTTTTAATTTATTTTAATAAGTAACTACAAAGTAGTGCCGAAAATAAGAAAAATGCAATATATTTGCTTATTTTTTTTTATTTATTGCTGATTGGTAAGCCTTTGACCACAATCTCACGTGATGGTAAGTGATGATGTGGTCGAAGGTGTTAACAGACTTAACCTAGAATAACTGGCTCTCAAGGACAGCTGCCGGAACACATCGTTAGGTGCTTGGCGACAGATTTTCAACTTGTGGGTGGTCGCTAGCTAGGCGGGCATTCGCAAAATTCCCTTCCACCATGCGGTGAAGCTCAAGCCCGCGGCGGGATTCGAACCATGGACCTGCTGCGCGGCAGTCCATAGCCAAAGCCACTGAGCTATCACTGCTTCGAACTAAAAAATAAATTAATTTTTAGGGTTCCGTACCCAAAGGGTAAAAACGGGACCCTATTACTGAGACTTCACTGTCCGTCCGTCCGTCCGTCGTCTGTCACCAGGCTGTATCTCAAGAACGGTGATAGCTAGACAGTTGAAATTTTCACAGATGATGTATTTCTGTTGCCACTACAACAACAAATACTCAAAGTTGGCCAAATGCGAGTCGGATTCGCGCACGTTAAAACAAAAAAAGGGTAAAATGTGAAGTCTAATGTGGTATAGCTATGGTACGGAACCCTACGTGCGCGAGTCCAACTCGCACTAGGCCGATTTTTATTATTTATAGCTGATAGGCTAACCTGTGACCGCTGTCACCTGATGGGAAGTGATAATGTGGTTGAAGATTTTGTTCAGGTTAACCTAGAAATACTGGCTAGGAGCCAGAAAAGCTGCGGGAACACACTTTTAGGTGCTTGGCGACAGATTTTCTACTTGAGGGGCTAGCCAGGTGAACATTCGCAAAATGCCTCACCAACGGCCGTCCGAAAGCTCAGTAGCAATGTCACTAGCGGTCACCCATCCAACTCATTACCGCGTCGGACCTTGCTCGGTCAACAACGGCCAAGCAAACTTCGCTACGAGCGCTTTAAAATGTTTGTTTACGTCACTAGTGCATGTCATAAATTTAATTTCCAAGAGTTTAATTTTAATGCATGAATGTATAGTTTCTTTTCAGCTTATTACTATATGTAAAGTTCTATGAATGTTCATCTTCTATCATGGCGCACGTCATCTATCCAGGTTTATATGTGCGCACTAATTTCTTCCATGTGCGTGTTCTTGACTGTCTACTGGGATGGGTAAATAAAAGTTCTACATTTCGGTGATCACCGTTAATTATTACTCCGTCCGAATGACTTATTTCGATACAAAAATGGATGCACTAATAAACTAAAATATGGACGCTCGGTACAAACGCGGAGGCAACTGAGCGCATGACTGGCTACTTTTGCAATATCATCAAATTGCGCTTACGTTGCACGTGTCCTTACTATACAACTTAAATCTGAAGACTGTAACCAACTTCAATCTGGGAATAAAAATACTGATTGGTAACGACTCCTAGACCTAGTACGAGTTTCCCTCACGGATCGCCGCGAACGCGTAAATGTGTATGGCAAAAGTACAGTGCACATGAAGCAGACAAGGAAAAAACTGGACTGTAGCAAAGGAAAAAATCAAAGATTAAACAATTATGGTGTTGA
The DNA here is from genome assembly GCA_963854805.1 of Plagodis dolabraria. NCBI lineage: Eukaryota > Metazoa > Arthropoda > Insecta > Lepidoptera > Geometridae > Plagodis > Plagodis dolabraria. The sequence goes on from OY978442.1 coordinate 19,904,942, forward strand.
ATTTGACGGTATAGTTACATAAAGTAAAAACAAATATTATGCTCTTTTTTCTAAAGCCTTAATACATACTATTTCTTTATCACACAGCTGTCAGATATCATAAGAGTCTAAACCAAGGAGTTATCTTTTTCTACAACAAGAATCCAACTAAATTCAACGCCTAGGTTCTACGTTCTATTATGTTATATGGTTCTATGACAGCAGATGACTACCAAATTTTAAAGTATAAAGTTATCCATGGTTAAAAGGTATAAATCTATGTTTAAAAGTTTAAGGTATTCCCTATAGTAATATAGTAAGTGTTCCCCGTCTTAGTATAACCCTAGATTGGGCCCTAAAAATTTTAATATAAATTAAAACAAACAATTTGTAATGTGTAATATTAAAAAATAACTATTACTTAATTAACATTGTTGGAAAATATGATTCTCGTTTTCGCTTCATATTCGTAGATAACACCGCGTACAAACTTCTACTAACATTTGCATCTAGCCACTATTCCACTTAGGACTTCATCTCTACTTATTATAATATATATTTTTAATATCTTCATTATAGTTCAATGCATTTGTAGCGTCGGTAAAATTATATTAGCAAACTAAAGAGAGCATATTACGTTTATGAACTAAAGATGGCATAATAAGGTCATGCACCTACTTTAATAGTTGTAACTTCAACTTTCATAAGCTATTCCTTAAGGTAGTTACCGGGCTATTTAATATGTATTCATATTCAAAAACCTTATTATAAAGAAACAATTATATATCTTTCCGTTTTTAATACATTATCTTAAGTCTCGTGTCTTGTTTATACATAATAGCTCTAGCTAGGAAACCTGCAGAACATTGCAGGTGTTATAACTCAGCTAATCAGACGCCACTAATCAGCCGACCGCCTCCCACCTTCACAATAAATACGTTCCGCACTCCTTGATAAACTAGTTACCGCAACTAGCACAATATAAACCAGTAGGTAGGTAGAGAGTAATTGGAGATCCCAGTAACTGTACCGGAATAAAGTGAAAACTCAGCGCAAGGGTTACCCATTGTAACAATAAGTCAGTAGAGGGTAGATAACTTCCACTTCCACCGACAAATACACAAGGGTCTGATATCGTACCATTTCGCTTTTAATGAAATACCTGTGATAAATTCAAAAGTTGTTTGCGCTTGCTTTGTTTTGCGTGAGAATGATCCCGGCTCTCTTGAATTAAACTGTTTCGACAGAAAGACGTTTGCCAAGGGTTTTGAGACGTTTCTTTAATTAAAAGAAAGTTAAAGCTCCAGAACATTCTCTAAGGAACGAAACAGGAATATTAAACTTTTCTAAACAGACTCAGCATTTTCCGGTAAGTTAGAAGGAAAACCAATATACTAAATACGCTACCTAAAATTTTTCAAACAAATTGTCCTTAGAATATATGTGCACTATAATGAACATACAATGGCTTAATATCTTTTCAACACCCTTGCTCGTGTGTGTGCTTTATTATATCTTTCTTAGGACCATAAACCGAACTATAACACCCTCGTGCATAATAACATTATACACTAGTGCGTAATAGAATTATCCCTACAAAGTGAAGTTAGACCTACGTGCAAATTAGATGCGAGTAACAGAGCACTTTCAATTTAACCGGGTAATACAGATTTGTAACAACAACGAGGTTTAAGGCTAAGTATACGTAATCAACCACCATACATATGCGCGTGCAAAAAAAAAATTTGCTCGCTATTTTCCATAATTTGCGTATGTTGTTTGTATCGCATTAATATCTTTTCAACACCCTTGCTCGTAAAGTGAGCTTTATTATATCTTTCTTAGGGCCATAAACCGAATTATGACACCCTCGTGCGTAATAATATTATACACTAGTGCGTAATAGAATTATCCCTACAAAGTCAAGTTAGACCTAACTGCAAATTAGATGCGAGTAACAGAGCACTTTCAATTTAACCGGGTAATACAGATTTGTAACAACAAAGAGGTTTAAGGCTAAGTATATGTAATCAACCACCATACATATGCCGCGTGCAAAAAAAAAAATTTGTTCGCTATTTTCCATAATTTGCGTATGTTGTTTGTATCGCATGTATGCAATTTTTTTTTTCCTCGCAAGGGTGTTGAAAAAGTGCGTATGAAACTCGTGAGCAACTTGCTCATTATACACTCGGCTGATTTACGCCCTCACCTACGGCTCGGGCTGCAACCCACAGCCTCGTGTATAATGAGCAACTTAGCTCACTTGTATCATAATATACTATTCTAGACTAAGACGTCTCGATGTTTTAACACTGAAATCAGTCGGTACCTGCTGAAGTTTGAGTCGTTATAAGGATGTATTAAAGACACGCAGTAACCAACTCGAATATCAATGAAACAATTTCTAAGCCTCAATTTTGCTTTTAATCAAACTAAAGATACAGAAGTAAATTAACCACCTCTTTCAATGTACATACATATTATATATACTGTTATATATGAAATCTAAATATTGGTAAGCAGTTAACACACGTAATCAATGTAAGCTATTAAACTTCAATTACATTACGGAACTCGGTATCCAAATCCCTATTACAGCCTCCGTCCTAGGCATTGTATCATAACTATTGTTATGATATTATCTATTGCTTGTTACTGCAATCGAAGCAGTGATGATTAATACATAATAGATACATACACGTAGATCCAAAACATGGAGCATAGACATACAACGAAATTTATTTCTAAAAACCATGAGACCTTTGACATCTCAACAAGATGAGTTATCTTTTCTCTCCGAGAAAGTCTATCCTTAAATTTTCATGTTGCAGCCAAGGACATTCTACTGAGGCTTGGGTTTGAAATGTTATGCTTATCAATGAATCATTTTGAAAATTAAGTTATATGGAAACAAAATACTTTCGAATTCATCTATTTCTAATATATACAAAGTGATCCATCAAGCCCTTTGCCGTGCTACCTTCAAAGGAACTGTCTAATTGTACCACGGCAAATGAACGGTACTGCGGGAAGTCTCAACTTTATAAAATAAATAAATTTATTTACAAATACCATGTCGTAAATATTTCATGTTTAAAAATGCGTACTGTTATAAGATCCCGAAGAGTTTAGGTTTAAAAAAAGGATATTTACATTTTACACTTTATTTAATGGAAATTAGGATAATAGCCTATATAGGCAACCGAACGTGACCGTGGTTTGAGACGAACTGAATCGAGAACTACTATTCCTAAACATTAAGATATCCCTGACTTAGTACTAAAAGGGATGATGCACTAAGGGTAGCATCAGTGGGGTATTACAGTACGTGCATCTGCAGTATTTAAAAAAAACATACTATGTTTATTAACATACTAGCTTTCCGGGCGCGGCTCCGCCCGCGCGTATATCGGTTATCGCGCGAAAACATTAACCTCTTTTTGCGCAGTCGGATAAAAACTATCCTATGTTTTTTCCCGGGTCTCAAACTATCTCCATACCAAATTTCATTCAAATCGGTCCAGTAGTTTTGGCGTGAAAGCGTAACAGACAGATAGACAGAGTTACTTTCGCATTTATAATATTAGTACTGATAAGTACACTTAAACTAGATATGTACGACGGGGTATCATTTAATGTTATACATTTATATTTAAAATTATAATATTGTATACTTGTTATCATTTCAGAATAATACGAGTAAGAGAAATCAGTTAAGCCATTGTAATAATAACAAGTACGAGTACACTCTTGTTTCTACAGTTAACCCGACTCGCTTTGATAACCCTCTGAGAGTTGGTAAACCCAATATCGGGAACATCTAATATCATCCTCAAACGGCTAAATTGCAAATCCCGTAAGGACAGAAGGAATCATTTCACAAAGGACATGCATTATACATACAAACAAACACGAACCAAGTGCGAGCACTGATTACCCCTACTATTGGTATGGTCCATTGTTACAGTGAATATAAGCAACAGTTTATTTTTAAACAGTCAGGATTATATTTTAAGAAATGTAGTTAAACTCTTAATACCTAAATGCAGGCCTCCGTAGTATATAAGTATGTTGGCTAAATATACCCGCTAAATATACTCTGTATTTAAATTAACTGCTATATTAATCACAGCTATATCCGCTATTTTTCGCAAGATTATGATTACTGCTTATATATAGCAGATTTTCCCTCGGTAACACACCAGAAGGTAGGCAGCAGCGCTTTCTGAGAAACTGATATCTCACACTATGATCGCCGAGACACCTGCCGAGCGTGGGCTATTATGTGATGCTACACACAAATTTCCGAATTTACTTTTCGGTAACCGTTTACTAGCACCCGAACCTTAACTATTTCAAGAAATGGTTTTGTGGCATACTCTGCACCTGAAACAGTATGCCACAAAGTAAGTAACATGCATCGGCCGTCGTAGATAGGCCTCGACTGATTTGCCTTTACATATTATATATGTTTTATATTTTATTTTGTTTCAGGTGCAGAGTATGCTACAGTTTCATATAATACAGTGTACCGTAGTAGGGGCCAGTTCCCTTGGGTAGAGTAGATATTTCCCAGTACCGTGGGCTGACGACGTGCCTCGCATTCGCCACCTGAGTGACCCAGCCGGAACGTCGTCGTTGCCGTCCGCTCTTAAAGGAGATTAGCTTCCACTCTCTTTGCCTTTTCACAACGCCGGATAACATCGCAACTGAAGGAACTTCGCGGCCAGACAGGAATGAGCAATCAATGTTACCCAACTTCCCAAGAATTCACGAACCTTAATAAACATATATTTGTTCAACGCAAATTAATTAGTAGCAAAGTAACTGTTTTGAATTCATAGAATATTCCACATTCGTAAACAGAGCAGCCGACATAGAGGTAGACTAATTACGTTTTCATTATACCCATGTCTCTACTGAAGTAAGGTGAATGTACTCTCGTATGACATCCCACCCCGGACGATGTTATTATTAAACTTTAATAAGCTTCTTCGTTTGCAGCTAATTGATAATTATCGTCTTTGTAAAATTGTCCGTGTTTATATTCAGTTGGTTTATATTACATCAAGCCATACATTTCCAATTACTTGAAGTGTTTTACGAATGCGAAATGAGGGTAGACGTCCGCAAGTTCCTTATTAAGAAAAGATTGTGGATCAATAACGAACTCGATTTCCAAATGGAAAACCTCACAACCAGAGGCTAGATAATAAAACGGAATACAGCGAAGACTGGCGGAGTTTTTATCTAAACTTGAACCATGTCCCGGCGTTCAATAGAACTTGGAATTCAAAGCAATGCGCTCATTATTGGAAAAGTGCACTTGATAAATTCACTCTTGTAACTGAACTTGAGACAGAGACAAATATTTGAATAGAGGTTTGCGTTTCCTTCGCAATTTGTTCAGTTCCAAAAGAAAAAGGAAACTGCCGTTTTGTAGCGTCGACTTACCTTGGTTGATATAAAAACATGGTAGATATTTGTGTATATAAATTACGTGTTCTGTCTTCCACAGTCAATAAGATTCACACAGGTAGCTATTTGTAACTTTGATAATACGATACGATACGATACGATAACTCTTTATTGCATACCAATAAAATTATAGATAAAAGCACACAAGTGCGCTAACTTAAAAATAAAATTTAAACAATGGCAACACAATCGGCGGTCTTATCGCTAATGCAATCTCTTACAGACAACCTTTGGATGGACAGGATTAATGTGAAAGAGTGCAGACGGTGGTGTGCAAAAAAGAAAATAAATAAAAACAAAATCAAATACATATTTGCATTACAATAAATAAACATACATATACTACATAAACTATAAATTAAAGTAGTCTTACACATAATACATATTATAATACATAATATTAAATACACAAATCTATATTCTCATATATAATAATATATAATACATAATATTATGATAAATATAGCAAGTACTACCATAATGAAGCAGTTTCAGCAGTTTAAGGATACGCTGGACAAGTAATGTTCTTTTAACATTTTTTTGAATATATCTAGGGATTTAGCTTGCCTAACTTGCAAAGGCAAAGCATTCCATAAACGAGTAGCTTGTACAGTAAAAGATTTTTCAGAAAACTGTTCATACATTAACGAAAACTTCAAAATAAGGGTTTGGGTGGAGCGCATGGGTCTAGAAGAGGCATCAGCTATAAATTGAAAACGTTTTTTGAGATATAAAGGGGTGTTTGGAAAGAAAAGTATGGTGTATAATGTGGAAAGTATATGCATGTTCCGGCGAAGGCGAATAGGTAACCACTTAAGCTTATTACGGAATTCAGAGACATGGTCATACTTTCGTAACCCAAAAATGAAACGTATACAGAAGTTTTGTAAACGTTCTAATTTATTAAGCTGTACTTCGGTAAGATCCAGATAGCTAACGTCAGCATAATCGAGTATCGGGAGTAAAAGTGATTGTACAAGCGCAGTTTTTGTGGTAATAGGAAGAAAATTACGTAATCTACGGAGGGAGCCTGCTGAGGCAAAGAGCTTTCGACTGGTTTCAGCCACTTGGGGTTCCCATGAAAGTTCTCTGTCAATCAGTATCCCCAGATTTTTAACACAATCATGAATTTTTAGGTGTACACCATTGAATAAAACTTGTGGCAGGCAGAACCAATCGATTTTGGATATCATTCGTGAGCTTCCAATAACTATGACTTGAGTCTTTGTAGGGTTTACGGTAAGTCCATAGGATTTACTCCACTCTAGAATATGATGCAAGTCTGAGTTCGTTGAATGAATCGCCTCATGTAGTTGATCAATATGTGAATGTCTGTAAATTTGAAGGTCATCTGCATATAGGTGGTAGGACGAAGTAAGGTGATCAGAAACGGAGTTTATAAAAATCGCAAATAGAAGAGGGGATAGAACGCCGCCCTGAGGAACACCAGCAGTAGTAGTCTCCCATGACGAGAAAGTATTTTCAATTCGAACACGCTGCTGGCGTCCGTACAGGTAACAATGAAACCATTCAATTACTGTAGGAGATATATTAAGAGAGTGAAGAATTCCTAGCAGCAAATCAAAGTCAACATTGTTGAAGGCATTGCTGAAGTCAAGTAGCGATAGCACAGTCACATGTCTGTCAGTCATGCTGAATCGAATGTCATCTGTTATTTTTATTAGAGCTGTTACTGTGCTGTGCCCAGGACGAAAACCAGATTGATAGGGGTTTAGAAGATTATTTTTGTTAAGAAAGGAATTAAGTTGCTGGTGTATGAGGCGCTCTAAAACTTTGGAAAGAAATGGTAAAATTGAAATTGGACGATAATCAAATAAAGAAGATGGCAGGGACTTTTTGGGCAGAGGAATAATTTCTGCCTCTTTCCATATGGAAGGAAAGATGCAGCTAGTGATGGACTCATTAAGGATATGTTGAATTATGGGAAGGATTTCGTCAAGTATGAGAACAATCATATTACGACTGATACTATCGCCACCAACTGCATTTGATGAAATGGATGAAATACTCTTCTTAATATCACTATCAGTAAACTGACGAAAGACAAATGATGAATAAATGGGAGTTGGAATAGCGGAGAGACGGCTTAATGTAGATGCTTTCATAACTACATCTAAAGGAGATGATTTTGCAAAATGTTGATTGAGTGAATTAATATCAATATTGTGAGGGCTAATATCTTGGCGTTGTTTTCCAACTCCCAAAGTTTTTAGAAATTTCCATACTTTAGTTGGATCTTCGTTTTCAACTGACTTTTGAATGTGCTGGCGTAGTGCGTTCCTACACGACCTATTGCAGAGATTTCGGACATTTACGTACCTTTCTTTATTGAGATCAGTAGCCCTCATTTTATATCTTGATTTAGCTAGAACCTTTTTTTGCATCAACGCTTTAATATCTTTCGTAAGCCAGGGTGCAGGAAGATGCTTGATTTTGACTGGTCGAAGGGGAGCATGGATATCATAAAGTTTTAGTAAAATATTATTAAAAATATTAACTTTGTCGTCTATCGTAGATGCGTTGACTACGTCAGACCAATCAATGTTAAGGGCATCGTTACGTAAACTATTTAGTTCAATATTACCAAAACTACGCTGTAGAAGAATTTTGGGCTTAGCTTTGGGCGGACGGATTTTGTAAGAGAGGTATAACATATCATGATAAGAAAAAGCATCCGCACTACAATGACCATGCTTGCTGACATGGTCCGAAGAAGAGACAATGATCAAGTCAAGAAGTGACGGAGTTGAATTAGGACAATAATGCGTTGCATTGGTTGGGAGAATGGTCAAATTGCTAGCCCTGATGACTGATTCTAATTTAGATGCACGAGAGTCTTTCTTAAGCAGACATGTATTAAAATCACCCATAATTATGGTGTGATCATAAGAAGGGCAGTTATCTTCAAGAAGCTTTTCAAAGGAAGCAAAGAAATCAACACGCGAAGAATAGGAATAGTAAGCTCCGAGTAGTAATTTAGAATGAGAGAGGGAAACTTCTAAGAAGAGGTGCTCACCAGCATCAGTTGTGGGTGGTTGCGCTGAAATATCTACAATAGTGAAGGGAAAATGAGCACGAAGATAAATTGCCACACCACCACCCCTACTGCCAATGCGGTCGTTACGGATTAATCGGAAGCCAGGTAATGAATACGAAATTGTTGGCAGACATGGTTTTAGCCATGATTCAGACACAAGAATAGCGTGTATATTTTTATGCTCAAATGACGCTAACATATCGGAGTAATGAGCCGGAACACTTTGTGCATTTATATGTAATACGTTGAAATTGTTTGGTACTGTACTGAACAATGAGTCTATTGTAGTCGAAATATTAGGAATACTGCTAAAACTAACATCTGAAGAAGACAATGATAAGTATTCACTGTCACTATTACTATCAGACATTATTATTATATTTTTATATTTAAATTATATAATAAATATATAAAATAAACTATTAAATACACTATGCAATAAAATATATATAAGTAAGGATATAAAATAAAAAAAAAAAACTATTATTTTACCTAAATAATTAAATAAAACTAAGACCACCAGGTGAAATATCCACCTGCCAGTTGTGCTGTGAGGTACGAATTATACACAAAAAGTGACGCATGTAATACATATTTCGCAATTTGTGTAGTATTTAACAAAAACGCAGTGTAACGGAAAGTTAAAATCATTAATGATATCAGAGGATATGGCCTCCTTGGGCAATGAGCCAAAAAAGAACAAAAAAAAAGAAGAAAATTTGTCTATGGATGTGTTGTAATCTGTACTGTGATAGAACAACACTACAAAAATTATTAATCTATGAAAAAAGTACATAGACAAAACTATAAAAAAAAAAAAAAGACAATATTTATCATGTTTACATTGTTTTGTTTACAATGAAATAAAACTCGTAAAAATAATTATAGTGTTTAAACGTTTAAGGCTGATTAAAAAAAGTACCTATGCTACTTCTTCAAAGTAGCTGCTCGCCGCGTCCTCGCAGTGGCTGGTTCTTTGGTGACTACTGCCGCCAAGGGAGCCTCACTTTGCTGAATTGCGTCAAGGTCTCCAAGACAGCCCACACGGTGGCGAACTGCACTAGGTCCAAGTACGAAAACGAAGCCCTGCCGTGTCCAACACTTCGTAATACCAAAGCGTTGACGAGCCGCCATGAAGACATCGTGTCGCGCTTTTGTCAGGAACTCGGAAATGGTTATGCCACAACCCTTTAAACCAGCTTTGGCAGACCAAACCTTTTCGCGTACAGTGATGTCTTTGAATTTGCACAGGATTGGTCGCGGTTTGTCGGGAATCAGTGCGCGACCCATCCTGTGACACCGGCTAATATCACCAACTGCAAGCGGGGTCTGCTTAAGGCGCGCCGTCAAAGACTTCACTACCACTGCGGCTGTATTTTCCTGGGCGTCTTCGGGTAGACCATGTATCAGCAGAAACTTGCGCCGACTTCTCATCTCCTGCTGATCGATGCTATATGCAAGACATTGCATTTGAATCTGAATTGCTTTCAGAGATTTCAGAATAAAAGATTTGAATGAAGCAAACTCAGCAGCCAATTCATCCTGGCTAAGAGTGGTGCTTGGAGTCTTAGCTAGCTTTCCCTCAAAACTCTCCATTCTTTGCAAAAACGTAGCAGTAAGCTCACTGAGGGATAGTTCAGTTGGCATGTTGTCCATTTTGAGGTTAAGTTAAAGTGAGCAATCAAGTTATGTTAAAGTGATGAATCCAAAGGTATTTTTGTCACTGATGCAGGAATTTCACAAACTGGCAGGTGAGGTGTCTAATTATTATACTATATCATGTTAGTGTTACTTGTAACTATTTTAAATATGAAATAAAAACTTGAGCTCTTTAAAGTTGTTGTCATTTTTTCACACCTACCGCCGAAAAAAAAAGGTAATATTGGTTTGTAACTAGATAGTCTGCTTGCATAGGTGTGAGCGAATTCTTTAAGCTAATACGAAGTGGATTACATGGAGAAATGTTTATTATTCAAAAATATATCGAGTTTACTTCGTCCTTCCATATTGAAAAGCAAAAAATAATAATAACTTACGTCATATAGTTTTATCTAATAAAAACTTTAATTCCTCTCTAAACATCCGCTAAAATTATGATACTATCTAGACTGTCCATAAATCCAAGAAAAGGGTTTGTAGTGTAACATAGATATTTTCTAATAATGACTGCCTTTTTGGTCCAGTGGCTCAAGCTTCTCGTATAAACTGCAAGTTCCCAGACTGGATTCCTTAGTCGAAAAAGTATTTTTTGCTGATCAAGGCACCTTTAACCACTGTCTCACCCGTCAATAAATGATGCTGTGGTCGAGGATGGTAAACAATACCCTGGGGAACCCGTGACAATATTTCCACCGACCCATTACTGCTCTATTATTTTATTTGTTAAGAGGATTATACAGCGCGTACTTCTCTAAACAAAAAGAAAAAGCTCTTTTCTACCTCTTAATATTGCCGATTTCGGTGATTTTTGTGTTCATGTATTGAACATATCATTGACTAGGCTCGTACGTTTTATTTATTCCAGTTTTCTAAAACTTTAAAGTTAGAAGAAACTTTTAAGTTTTAAAGAAAGCAGAATATGCTTCTAAACTTATCATCGAATAAACAAATACCTAGATGTCTACGAGTATACATTTATATATGTACATAGTATAACTACCTACATTCTTTAGTATCTAAAATAAAATCAATACAACCCAATGTTTTATCATCGAATAAACAAATACCTAGATGTCTACGAGTATACATTTATATATGTACATAGTATAACTACCTACATTCTTTAGTATCTAAAATAAAATCAATACAACCCAATGTTTTAACGCCGTATTATGACACAAAGCATCAATGATATTTATGACTGCAGAGGCGTTTAGAGCAATTCTTGTAACGAGCGATATGACTTATTCATGTTCTGAAGGTAGACGCAATAAGTTCGAAGACTTCAGAGCCGTATAATAAACCAGACAATAACGAAGGTGGAGTGTTTCCATCGACAGCGTTTTTTGAGTGCGATAAGTCTTGATATTAGGTATGTAAAAATGCAAAAAAACGTAGCTACCTGTAAGTTTAGTTCAATTAAACATGATTGTTTCATTTTATTAGTGAACGTTTGGTTAAAAGGAGGAGCAACAGCTTAATGATACCAAGCGTGGCTTAAAAAAAGGCTTTTTGTGTTGCTTTTTAGACAGGTAATTAGGTTATATTTTAAATTTAATCTAATTTCAAAATGACACCCATAGGCAAAAACAATACTAAATTATTATAAATATATCAAGGTAAAAAGTGTTATTTTATATATTGATAACAAGGCCTTTATTATAATTACTATATTGTCAGGCGGCCCGGGAACAGAACGCATGGCCATTCATTTTTATTTCATAATGTACGTTTGTATAATAGTTTGCGCTAAAAATGTGCGGCTATGTATAATAGTCTCTCGAATAAAATCACATGGAGAAATTAAAAAGTGAACGTAGTCAGAAAGCTTTGCTTTCGTCCGGCTCGCTGCATGTTTGATATATATTTACCTTACTATCCTCTGTTCGCCTTGTAGAAACTTAGTTCACGTGTTCCCCACGATCCTGTGCAAACTACTTTCGCTCTTCGATCAGTTAAACTGCTCTTTACATAGTAATGTCGAGGAAGTTTTGAAGTTCCAATGATACTACTGGTAGTGCGTAGCGGTAGTTTCACGGGGATAAATGGTATCACACACCTGATAATTCTATAATTTACGTAAAAACTAAATTAGTTTAATTAAAAAACTTTGAACGGTTTAAATCGCGTATATTTATCATTATTTTTGTCCCGACGTTACAAACACTTTGCAGTCACAGTGATCAACAACCAAATTTCAATAGAGACGATGGTTGGCAAGTACCACCTGCTTGGGATCCTGTTATCAAATTAATTAAATCCCATGACCGACACAAATCTGCAATACTTTTGGACACTGAGCGAATATTGCGTGAATAGGGAACGCTATGATTAAAATAAAATTTCTGACGGTAGTACAAAATAATTTCTTAATAAGTCAAGTAACCTATAAAACCAATTAGTCACCACGTAACCACGATCACTGCAAAGTGTTGAAAACATCGGGACAAAAATAATGATAAATATACGTGATTTAAACCGTTTACAGTTGTTTATTATTTACTGTAAACGGTTTATATTTGTACATTAATTACTATGTGTAATAATCGCGAAAACCTAAGACATCAATAAATTTGTTTAAGTTATTTAATCCAAAAGAACTAAGTATGCCACACGTGGTATAAAAAAATACGTATATAATTAGCAAATATAAACCTGTTTATTGATTTTGTTCCAGTTCGGTATGATTAGTAGTTTGTAGCGGTGTATAAATTTGCCAAATGTTATTTGTAGTTTCTTTACCATAAACGTTCAAACACGTTTTCATTAATGGCGTACAAATCTGTAAACAGATTTAATGGTAAATTTATAAGAAAAGGCGATTATCAATAAGGTACTTAATTAGACCTTTAACAATACTAACTTTTCCATAAAATCCCATCACCCAAACTCCAACATTGATCCCCATGTTAGTATTTGTCGCGCAATGATTTATTATAACATCTGTGTTTACCTAAAACAATAAAAAAATCAAGAAATAAAGTGTAAATGTTACTTGAAACACGTAGGTATTGGATCGTATTTTCAGACAGTAAACCAACTCGGGGATAAATAATTTATCTAGCGATAATAGATAATGAAACTTCACTATTATTGTTTTAAAACAGAACAATAAATTTAGTACCTACTGGCATTGCACTTACAAATGTGAACAGCACAATGTAAAATGAACAAGAATTAAATTACCTGATAAACTACCAAATCAAGACAGCATAGCCTATTTGTTTATATTTTCCTTTCCATATGTAAGATAACTATGTAGGCCGATAGAAAAATAAATATGAATAAGTTATGTCTATGTCAATTTTATCAATCAAGGCTCAAAAGTTTAGGCGTGAAAGAGACAAGTAAGAAGAGGCAGACTGTTAGTTGTACTTCTTCACTGCGCATTTATAATACAGTAGTAAAGTAGAAGATAAGTATATACAAGAACAAAAGCTCAAGAATAATTAAGGTAATTTAAAAACTTACTGAAATAGGTTTGTCCTCCAATTCAAATCGAGTGGGGCTTTCAGGTGGACCCCTTACAGGCAACACTCGCCATCTCGTATTCGACACGTAATTTTCGCTCAAATACAATGGAAACAAGCCGCAAAGCCCAGGAATCGGGTTCGGGTCATATCTTATGTACAAAGGCTGAAACGCAATGCATCATTCACAAACAGCGGGCCAGACCGCACGTGGAGCTACGAAATTCGCCTCCGACAGTAACAGCCTACAACTGTATCTATAAATATTGAGCTAGACAATCGCCAGAGGTATTCTCCTAAACTGACTTACCGAGCTCGTAACTCGGGGCAAACCTATTGACATCAATGGGCTTTTCGTCCCTGACAAAATGTATAGTTCTTTTACCAAGATTAAATTTTATCCGTCCCAAGCAATTTTGTTTTCATAATGTATTGAATCTGCAGATCCAAAAAGGTAAAATAGCGCCCAAAGACATATCGAAAGTTTTCTGTTTTTGCCTTTTTTGCACTTTCCCTTTTAAGCTGAAACATACCCTTTTACCGTACCTTTTTAGAGAGAGACGAAGATAGTGTAAGTAGGAACTCTTGGTTGTACTTTAACGGTTCCCCTTTTCGGTCACAGTAGTCGGCGCTGGTGATTACAAACGTACTCCGGTCGGTAGGTGTAAGGTTTGGTAAAGCTACCAATGAACAACCATCAACGAGTTCTTGAGAGTAAATTATTTCATTCGATGATAAGCGTCCTCCTAAAAGAAGGCCTATTTTTCCTTCTTCCGGTGGATCAGATGCTGTCAATGTAAAAATAAATCTGATAATAATTTTTACTATATATCATATGAATACGTACGTACTAATATTTCACAGTAATAAACTTGTGAATATATCATGTATGTTGTATTTGTCGAGTAGGGTAATATACGAGTACCTACATGCAATGATATTGTATGAGTAGCATGCCTCTACTTACTCAACTTTGACGTGCAGAGGGTAGGCACAAAGCTGGCTTAAAGGGACAAATAAACATTCTCAACTCTTTGAGTCACTTTCGATCGGGAACCATACAGGCGATTAGCCTAAAACAGGGCTAGAACGTTCTGGAACATTCCGTGTTATGCTGTTCTTTTGTAAACGGGATAACAGTTGAAAAATGATAGTAATATTTTATCATTCTGTATGATCTGGTTTGTCCACTGCTGAACACAGCCTCCCTCATTATGGGGGGGGTTTGCCATAATACCCATGCTTGGCAGGCGTTTTGTGTACCGCTGTGTGTTACCCTTAGTCGCCACTTACGACACCCACGGGTAGAGATGGGGGGTGACACCCATGGTTATCAATACTTTACGAATATCCGACGAGCATAACCCATTCAATAATTTTGGAATGGAAAGATTTTTTTTGGTAGTATGAGAAATTACCTGGAACGTGTGGCGCAAACAACGATATTCTGTCTCCAAAAGCAATACTGCCCGTAGACTGGGTCAGAATTGCTGGCGCGGTCAAATTTTCCGTCATTTTGCGAAACCTCGCTAGCATCAAGTCTCCCCTTTTCATTTGCTCCAGGAATTTGTTCAGTTTATACTGCGAGATACAGAACTATATACATAAATATGCCGTAAACAGGGGTCGTAGAAACTTTGTTGAGTGCTCAGTTACGCGAACACTAACCTCCTCCAATTGTGTAGCTTCATACCAATTACCCACACGAACACGATTGCAGTAAACGATTCCCTTATCCTCGTCTAATTTCGACATTTTGTTCCTAATCTTGTGTATAATTAATTATGTACAGAACTATTATGTAATATACTTCCACGATGTAAATATTCTGAAAAACCCGAAAAACTGTGTTGCTCTCATAATCTGACAATGACATTCAATGACGTTAACACTTCTAAAATAATACGACGTTATGCTAAATGTTTCACGAAAGAGGAAATCCTTACGTGAACAAAAAGGTTCGCATATTTAATACACCGCTCGGAGAGCAATATTAACATTTTCAAATGCAGAATATCCGACACAACCAGTCCCAGCAAGTTATATTACTTCAGCAGGTTCGTAATAATACTTATAACACCGCAAACGAGCCTTGTAAAACCATTTCGCCCAAGGCAAGGGCAACGGAATTTGGGACACAAAGCCGAAGAATGTTCTCTACAATGTAAACAGAATATTGTCTGAGATGTCATGTTAGTATATATTAGGTAGATAAGCTGTTCATTTACAAGTAGGTAAGAGCGCTTAATTTAATTAATGGTTTTTTATTGCTGGTATGGTAATCGTTGATTGAGCACTGTCTCAAAGTAATGAGGCGGTAGATGTTGTTCAGGCCAGGCTGGACTGGAGACAGAAGGCACCGTTAGGTGCTTGGCGACATATTTTCTACTTGAGGATGGTAGCTAGCCAGGCGTACATTCGCAAAACAGAAAAGCTCTCAACTGTCTTTCTTGTGGTTAATAGTATTGTAACTTAACATGTTAAAACTGTGAGTGAGTCGGACCGACTCAAGCCTCTCTTTATTAGGTATCCGAATCACAATAACCTCTAAAATAAAACGTATTTGTTCTTTTTTTATCACAGCATTAAAGAACATTATAACGCGGATTTTAGACACGGAAATAATAAGAACAATTTCAGTATAATATTTTTAAATACCTACATTATATCTAGGTATATAATGTAGGTATTTATGGGTGGGTTCTCCACCTGGGTGTGGCACGGGGCACATGACCCGTGATCCTAGTATCAATGCAGTCTAGTGGAAAAACAACTAGGTTTGAAAAGATTATCATAAGTATAAGTTTTTTACGTGATATAAATAGCTGCCAGTGCTGTCATTTCGCCTTTGATTTCAGTTGTGTGCTAATGTCACCATCATTTTCATAACCTTTACCATACCTTGAACATGGTAATGTGAAATCAGGCGATGTCTCCTGATTTGAGTCGCATTAGTGTGCGTATTGCGTCTACTGCATGTCTTCCTGTCTTTATCATTAATTAAAACGTATCCTATACAATGGAAGTGTAGCTGTGTGCGTTATATGCTTGTGTTAAATTTTCACCACACACTATCGTGATATTAGAGCGTACCCTATCTGCCTTTGTTTAATTAAATCTTTTTTTTTATACAAAAGGTGACAAACAAGCAGACGGTCCACCTGATGGTAAGTGGTCACCGCCGCCTATGAACACCGGTAATATTCGCAGCATTACTGGTGCGTTGCCTACCATTACGAGAAAGTACTCTATTTACGCCTCTTTTGAAGCGGTTAAGATTGTAGACCTGAAAAAAACCTCAGGTGGAAGAGCATTCCACAACTTACAGGTACGTGGCAGAAACAGACGATTAAATCGGGTAGTGCGAGACTTCCACGTATCTATAATGTGCGGGTGGCCCTTCTGACGATAGCGGCCAGTTCGGTAATAAAAGTGTGAGAGAGGAATGAGGTCAAAAATCTCATCAGAGCATTTCCCATTATAGTATCTATAGAACAGGCATAGCGAGCCAACGTCACGACGTACGCTTATCGACGCGATTCCAGCCTGCTGGTCAATTTGGGGTCATCGACAAGTCTGACGGTTCTTCTCTGTAAGGATTCAAGTGGGTCCAACTGATACTTCGGTGCACCGCTCCAGAGATGAGAGCAGTACTCCATATGTGGCCTAACCTGCGCTTTGTATAACAAGAGGCGTTGGTTAGGCGAAAAGTACTGCTTGGCTCACACCGAGTTTTTAAGCAGTTAGTCCTGCTTTGCTCTCCAAATGACTTCTAAACTGGACTTCACTGGATAGGTCGACTCCCAAAATGCCGATTTTTTTCGTCAAGGTATGCCCTGAAAACGTGGAGTGAGGTCGATGCTCATAACCAACTCATGTGAGTTTGGTAAAATAGGTCTTCTCTAAAAGCACACAAAAAACATCACAAGAACATATTATGATATATTTCCATCAAAACAACACAGAAAAAAATAGAATACAGTAAGTTGGTTTGTTTTTCTTTTACCGGCCTTTGATTGCAAAACAATACGAACTATTTTATATCTATTAGCTTAAGGTTAGGTTAGAAAAGGTGTTTAATGTTTATATATGGATTCATCTTTAGTTTTATACCATAAATATTTATGCCTTTATGCTTTAGTAAGCAAGAAACCAATTCATTAGTACCTACCATTAAACCTACAGCTACAAGGCTACAGGTACAAGGCTAAAGGAGATTTCGCTGTTAAAGGCCCCTTTCTTTTTAGGAGGAATTTTAAGGAGCCTTTCGGGACTAAGCCCTACAAGATCTGATCGTGGTTTTTAATGTGATGTTTTAATGAAGTTTTATTAGGGAAGGGGAAACCATGGGGCCGATCGGTAGAATAAAATTTCACAAAATCAATGAGATGTTAGTTAATTTGATTGATTTTTATATATTTAGGATTAAAAAGGCTTTTAAAAAGTTGTTGAAAAGTTTTATTATAGGTAATTAAAAAAAGACAGTATTAATTTCATAAGAGAATCAAATTTTCAAAAAAGCTTACAAATATTATTAGTTGTTCACATGTAGGAAGTTTAGAGTAATAGAATATCGCTAAGAAAATAATAAATTCCATGACGTTTAAATTATGTTTTAAGTGAAAAGACCCGTTCTAGGAAATCCAATTGACACAAACAAAGGCAGAAAATTATAATGTGATACATTATGATTTTCTCCTTCAAAATAAATTCCCACAAAAAGATTAATCTTTTGACTTGGTTGCGATATCGCTGACCAGTGTAAACACGTTCTCTGCTGTGTGCCTCTTGTGAATGTCAATGTAATTACGGCAGGTCACTCCACACTCCTGTAACGGACAGAAATTCAAAATTAAATTCGTCGTCATACCAAGTCATTTAATTTCATATGTCACACTCATCATATGTGACACGATTCATTTGATAATAGGTTTATTATTTCTCTACCTACTTCTCTTCCTTGTTTACTAAGTCTTAGTTTGGGTGTAAATACTAACAGAACATACAGTTAAACAATAAAATACAAAATGTGATCGATTGGGTAGGCAGCATAATTGTTACAAATATACTAAAAATATGTCTTGGCGTGCCTTCGTGAGTGAAAAGTTGTGCTTTGTTTGATTTCTTCGGAAGCACAGTGATTTAGGACTTTAAGGTTATAGATATTTATATTTCATTACTTCATGGTTGTTATAATATAGCCTAGCCAGCAGGCGCAACCTAGCAGGCGATCGAGGTCGAATATTATATTTATAAGAAATTCAGAAGAATAGCGGCATTATTACAAGTTTGCGTTTTTGCATCAAAATTCCATTAATTCTGACGAACTCTATGGTCTGTATTAATGAACCGGTCTCAGCTTTGTATTTGCAACATTGAGCATACGCTCTTAAGAGGTACCTATATTAGAATGCTGACCTCAAGTATCTAATGATTCTGACGTATAAAACAAATCAATCTTGAGATGCTATTCGAAACCTCGCAATCTGGTAGCTGGTAAACTATAATCTTTAGTCTTAAAATCTGACTTGACATGGACCTATTCTTGAGAACGGCATTATTTGGGACTTTGTCGATATTATATTATGATCATTAACTAGTGACAGTATTGAGATACTATCCAGGCTTTCAGAGCTTACCAGCTGAGACCAATCTCGAGACCACGATAAGGATGGGTATATTAATACAGACATAGTAGACTGATAGATGGCCATCCCATTTAAGGGTTAATTTGTAGACTAAACAAAACAAAAAAAAGTTATATTAAAGACCAAAACCTGGTTAATACTTGACTTAGAGCCTAAGTTACTGGAGCTAGAAACTTGATTTGAGGATGTGTGCTTTTTGTAAAAGGTGTAGAAAGAAAGATTTTTTGCAAATTCAACCCCTATAGTGGTGAAAGGGGTGTTCAAAGTTTGTATGTATAATTACTCTATAAGATGGATGGTCTTCTGCTGAATTCAGCCTCCCGCATTAAAGGGAGGCTTACCGTAATCTCCACGCTTAGCAAGCATATTGGGAATCGCAGTGTAAGATAATAGTTCCTCAGATGGTACTTAAATCCCAGCCCAGTGCGAGTGCCAGATGGTCAGCATCCTGGCAAGCATTAATGAGGGTGCGCGTATCTTCAAATTACAATAAAAATAAGATCGGTAGGTGGAATTCAACCCAAAGATATTAATTTTGTAAAATAGTGACCTGGAAGGCGTAAATGCAAAAAAATATACATCATCACCATTTTAGCCGGAGGACGCGGGTTCAATTCCCGTCCGGAACAAAAAAAAATGTGCGTTATTTGTAAATTTTAATTTACTTTATCTTTAAATTTATATAAAACCAAGTGTGCGTGAGGTATCAATTTCTTATTCGTTTGAAAGTTATATCGATGTCATTATTTGCGGAATAGAATATCGTTCAAGTGTCCGCCGCAGTTTCTCTGGGTGGAGCGCATCCAAAATGACCAATTTTTCATGACCCTGGTGCATCAATCAGGCTGAATTTGACCGATGGCATGGGTTATGTTAGCAAAGAATTTTGAGAAAGTTGACAGCTCTTGTCACCATCACGTGTTGAAAACACAAATGTTGCCTACTGTAGTTTGGACACCGGATAGACATACGAAATCATTTTTGCACAAGCTGTAACGGAGACGATCCGCTCACGCATCTAGCTCACTCGGTCGATTATATTAATATATATTTGATGCTAACCGATCCAAAAAACGTCCGCATCCAACTTTGATTCATCACGCACAAGCTCTTGTCTGCGACACAGTTCTTCAATAAGAGTTTAGCACCAGTCTGCAAAAACACATAAAATATTATGCATAGCCATTTGATGCCGTCCACAAATTTATCATTTTGAAAACCTTTTTTTATATATTCTGGTGTCATTTATCAAAAATCATATTTTAAAATAATAAAAAAAAATTAAAATAATATTTAAGAAAACATTAAAACTTTAATTGCCAAAAACAATAAAATTATAAAAGTTATATTAAGTGTCTATTGTCCAGCCTAAATTTTCTTGCTATTAGCAGACATGACGTCAGAACTGCCATGCTCGCGCCTTACTTCCGGAATAGTTATCTAGGCGTTTTACTACAGATTAAAACAAAGTGTTCATTGATAGATATTCTTCCTCCTAGGTTCATTGCTTAAGGCTTCAGTAGATAATTGTTTTTTTTTTTTATTGTGTGCGAATTATTGGGAACTCAAACTTTTCATTCGTCAGTGGCGTTATCCGTCATAGAAGAACGCTTCACGAGGACTTCTATAACCTTAGGTGAAACTAACCTTTTTTAAACATGTGCAAAAGAGATGGTTACCATATCAAAGGCACAAACCATCACGGGACTGCCCAACCCTTCAAGTCGGTCGCGTGGCAGCAGCGGCGTGGTAGTCCACCGACAATTGGTGTCCTTGGTGGTGCTGAGACGGATGGGCATCCGATCCGCCGGTCCGGGGACGCCTTCTGGCGTATATCTTACGTAGAGAGGCGCTGCCTAAGAGTTAATAACAAAATATATACTTACAACGTAAATATATTTAAACAACTAGCTTTCCGGGCGCGGCTCCGCCCGCGCGTATGTCGGTTATCGCGCAAAAACATTAACCTCTTTTTGCGCAGTTGGATAAAAACTATCCTATGTTTTTTCCCGGGTCCCAAACTATTGCCTTACCAAATTTCATTCAAATCAATCCAGTAGTTTTGGCGTGAAAGCGTAACAGACAGACAGACAGAGTTACTTTCGCATTTATAATATTATTAGTACTTATGATATTCAAGTGATGATAGAACAGAGGCAGGGAGTGGTGACACTCATACAAGGAGGGCCGTGTTTATTGGCTGGTTCACAACGAGCACCTACCTATCATTATCTTCCTTAACCACATCATGTGGGGAGGTAGCTATCAGCTATTCCACTGGTTTTTCTACCAATTGAACAAGCAGGTAAAAGAACTCCTAGTTGTTTTACCAATAGAACAAGAAGGGTATATAAAGATCAGTTGTTCTCTTCCAGGGAAAATCATCATGGAGAAGACATAATGTAACTACTTAACATTGTCTTCTCTAGCAACACAAAGGACAAAACAACAACATTATGAAAGTGTCCAAGTATGTCGGTTCCATTTTTAACCAAAAAATGGAACCGACTTCAACACTCAAAAGTGTAAAATAACTTGTTGAAGTCGGTACCATGATAGTTGAAAAGTACCTATTATCACAATAAAAAATGGCACCGACTTCGACAAGTTATTTCACACTTTTGAATTTTGAAATCGGTTCCATTTTTTGGTCAAAAAAAAACACTCTTTTTAGTGACCCTTACTTATAGGATCTATTGTCATTCATTGTCAACGAGTATATCATTAAGACCGGAAAATAGTTTTCAGTTATTGGAGTGTAACTCAAAAACGGCTTGACTGATGTTTATGAAATTTAAATGGGACCAAACGACAAGCAACAGCTTTCATGCAAAAAAGAACCCAGTCAAAAGTTCTGAGGTAACAAACATAAAAAACAGAGTAAAACCTCCTCCTTTTTTGGAAGTCGGTTAAAAATATAAATGTTCCGAATGAGTTCATCAACTCAGTTCGTGTTTGCAGAGATGAATACCTTATTTTTTTGTAACATTGCAATTTAAATAAAATTAAGTAGAATAAATAACAGTTACTTGAATTGGATCTAATATTGTCGCATCGGCATTAACAGAGGATGAATGGAGCTCGTACAAAAAAATAAATATACACTATGAAATATTTACTATTAAACTGTGTTCTTTCGTCGTACTAGTTCAATCCAGTATTATTATTTTTTAATGTGGTTGGTGTAAAATAGTAAGTAGCATGCAACGTCTCACAGGCATTAACACTAATTTACACGAACTGGGCTACTACTCGTTGAGAAACCACATGAAAAACTACACCCAAAGATCTGGTCCTACATCAACAATTACAAACAGGTGAAATGTAGTCATAGCTTTTTTCTCAAATCGGAGAACGCAGATTCGGTTCCAATGAGAGGCAGTAAAATTTTGTGCGTCAGTATTTTGTCTCTTCAATATTAAACCACACAGCAGTGTGTTCCGGGAGTTACGAAACAACTTTCAGCATGGATATTTTCCCAAAACGTCCGTCTATAACATATATTTTTTCCTAATCCATATAATAAACCTCTGACAAGGAGTTCACCTTCAAAGTGACCTTAATCCAGAGAATCGCCGCCGTTAAGTTATTACCGATCAGTAGCGGTTATCGAAAACCTTTTCTGAATCAGTGCCTTTTACTGTTGATGAATTAAATCAATTTAATTATGACCTTTACTTTTTGACAGTAAATATGATAACGAAATAAATCTGTAATTGTAAAAGTACTTTCTTGGGTATAAATATAGGAAATCATAAGTACTATTATTATTTTTCACAACGTCTTACCTCAGGATCTCCATAATTTTCGGCCCTCAACAGGAATTCATCGCCATACTTCATTTTCTTACCATGAATACTTTCGTCTTCGGCACTGAAATTCGTCATTCATTACTAATGGGTTGTTTATTTTTACGAATGCTCGACCCCGCACAAGTAGAAAATCTATCCCCAAGCACCTAGTGAGAGCATTTCTAAGCAGAGTCGGCGTCAGGCAGGTGGCCGACCACAAAAAGCGAAATCTTTTTTAAATATCCTAACATTCCAGCCGCGGCTCCGCCCGCACGTATTTCGGTTATCGCGCATTAAACTCTTTTTGCTTAGTTGGATAAAACTATCCTATGTCCTTTCCCGGGTGTCAAACTATTTCCAAGCCAAATTTCACCTTTATTGATTTTGACATCAGATATTTTGGAATAGTAGAGTGCATATAACATGTTATTTTAGCCGAGACGTTTAACAGCCCGAGCCACAGGCTAGAAAAGGAAACAAATAATTTAAATAACATCTCAAAAAAAATTACCTCATATTTAAAAAAAAAACTATTATGCTTGTCATTGTTTCGACAGTATTTATGTCTGCATGGGTCTTTAATATTACCTCAGATATATGTGTATTATATATATCTGAGGTGGCCAACTTCTCACATGAAATATATTAAAAACTGCACCCCCTTAAACTATAAAAACAAAAACTCTTTTATACTCTTGTGCTTAAACATGATTTTATAAACTAGAGCTTAAAAAGCCATTTTAGTCTGCTGACACGGGACATAAACAAAAGCTTTAAAAGCACGAGTAGTGAAAAATATTATTTAGAATAAATATTTGATTACCTAATGGTAACTACTCCACCTTTTATTCAAATCTTTACTTTTCTTGAATCTTGTCTGATTGAAGAAAACTTCAAGTTCTCTTTAAGAAAAAAATTTTCTGTCATCAAGAATACCTATATGTTGACATGTAACAATAAAAGAGCACTATCCATTCCAGCATTCTTTCAGCAAGAAAATAATTGTTTCAATGTCATTGTGCGTTTGGGTATTTAGGTACTGCCATAACTCCTATTTCTACCGCTAAGCAGTAATGTTCACATAATTGTGTTCCAGTTTCAAGAGTATGGATGCCGGTGAAATTACGGATATGTGACACTTAGCAATTGTATGACTCAGGGTGATGGGCGCATTGCAGTATATCACATGTGCCATACTGCATTTGCCTGTACCTCTTTGAACCTGGTGTTAATCAGTAACCTCCAACACCAGGTTAGCCTCGAACTTATCACGATAGCATAAAAAAACTACCGTTTTCTGGGTATCACCCATTTCTCTTTAAATTAAGGTTACGTGTCTTATTTAAAGAAATCGTTTTTACCCGTGTAATTATCTCTTACAATTACCAAGAACGATAGGTATCCTGTCCAATATCATTTGGCGGGCGACATAGTTTTTTCTTGAATACTCACGAATACTTCCCTTAGGGAATGTTAAATATCAAATGTTTCTCAAAAATAACTGAACCGTCTTCCAACATGAATGAATAGCATAGTACCGACGTACCATGCTGATTTAAAACACCGACCTCACATTAGCATGGACCAACTTCCACAAGTTATTTAATTCTTTTCAGTGTTGAAAGTTTGTTCCGATTTAATTTTAAAAATATATTTTTATCTTTTTATTCATAAATACTGCTTACAAATCCATTCACTCGCCTAAAATAGTATTCATTATCGACAACAGCAAATACCATTAAATCATCATGGTAAACGATTAACGAATACATTTTGCAATGACTATAACTTAACTCCCAACCGATTTGATAAAATTTATATAGGACCACCGCGGGGTTATACGCTTTCCAATAAAAAATAATGATCAAAATCAGACTAATCTCTAAAAAGTTACCAGTGGACATACATAAAAAATATGTATTGAATGACCTGAGAATAACGAACGTGTTCCGACAGCAGGGCGTGGTGATCGGAGACAGGGTCATCATGCAGCCATCGTTGATGTTCTGCATAAAGTCCACTTGCCTCTCTGTTACTAGGCTCGAGAGTGCTAACCCATATCGTTGTTTTTCTCCTGCCACAGACGGTTTAGCTAACGGAAAATGTAACAGTTGAAGAGGTTGACAATAAAAGCGTGTAGCTGGTTTAACATTTCTATTTTTATCATAGGAGCTAAACAATCTTTTTCGACAACGGAAAACAATGAAACAAAACTGTTAATTTTATTTACTTGGATTCCATATATTATCATTCATTTTGTATGCATTTATTATCATTCATTTAGATTTTAAAACCAAACTACTGAACCGATTTCCATGAAATTTATATCGTAAAATATCTTCTGGGTTTTGAGTTTTGTTTATAGCAATTAGAAATTAAAACTATTGAGTATCGAGTAGTGTTAACTGCGGCGCGTTTGGTCCGTGGTTCAACTCCTATCGCGGTGTGATCTTCACAGCAGGTTGGGTCATATTGTGAAAGGTTAAGTAGAACATCTGTCACCAAGCACCTAATGGTGTGTTCTAGCAGCAGTCCTTGAGAGCCAGTGAAATTACAGGCACATGAGACTTAATAACTATATCTCAAGGTGAAGGGCGCAGTGCAATTTGTGATTTGTGACAAAGGTTAGGTAGGTAAAAGTTATAGGCAAAGGTTAGTCCGCTTAATATCAGGTGCATGGACCTCAAGTTTGTTTCGTCACAATAACATAAAAAAGGTCACTGATGACGACATCTCCCGATTAGAATATCTTTAATTTCCCCAGTTCCCGTCAAAGATTAACCCTGATAATGACTTGACCACATTTACTAACATGTGAGATATTGGCCAAAAACTAGCTGATCAGATTTCTAATTATTCCACCTTTCGCAATAAACCTACTTCGATATAAAATTTAAAATGTGTGAGCGCCATCTTACGGCATTTTTTTGAATCTACTGTATCGTCAGTTTGCTTTTGCTATTACAATGAGTAAGCTGGTGAAAATACCCGGCATGTCAGATGCAACCACTTGGACATTGTAACCGTAAAGAATGTAGGTTCCACTGATAGCCAGAGGTCTCTGTAAAACAATATTAAATGTTATTAAAGGTAAATTTCATGCATCCTTACTAGGGTGTAAAATTTTTCGACTTTTAGTGACAAAGACTGCTCCATACCCTGATACCAGATAATTCACTCGCCTACAAGTGTTCATCGTCGACAACAGGAAATACCATTAAATCGTCCAGGTAAGCGAATAAATTTTTCAGTTAATTGACCATAACTTATAAACTACTCAATTGATTTAGATGAAATTTATATGTGATTACCACGAATGTAAAAAAGTAATGCGTGCATGGTTATACTTAAAAAAATAATTTAAGCGTCAACTTGAGAACCTCCTCCGTTTTGGAAGAAGTTAGAAAGGAAATAATTTGTTTGTAAAATTTTCTCACGATTCATAAACGTCAAACCTAGAAAAACACTACTATAAATGCACTGTAGAGAAGCGACTAGGTATATTTGTTGCAAATAATTTAAAATTTTATCGAATCAATTAATTTTGATAATTCTTTCCGCAGTCTCAACTGATGGAAAAAGACGGCGCGGTTAACAGTGGGACGTGCTTACCTTGCATACAGAGTAAATAGGTATTCACTCTGTACTGGAATACTCCCAGATTATATCTATTGGGAAATAAAGACGCCGTTAGTGTGTTTCAAACTTCAGTCACACGCATTATGAAGCTGAATTTAAAGCGCTTCGTGCGTATCTTTGGAATATTGACCATGCACGCATGCCGCATTCCTGTGTTGTTGTCCGATGAAAAAAAGGAAACGGCTGAACAAGGTTGATCGCACATTCTCAGAAGTGAAGCCTGTAAATACCCAGTACCTTCCAATTTTACGTCAATGTTCGAGGCTTTGGAATCTAGCCTCGACTAATGGATCGTCATCAATGAGCTTGTTTGCTCGATTATCAATATAGTCCAAGGCTTCAAGCTGGTATTTAGCCGAAATATCCCAGAGGTGCCTGCAGTATTTCATAAAGGTTCGGAATTGAACTTTTTATATGTTAAAAAGCTATCCCGGTGTGAACGACGCTCTTTCCAAGGGGCACCCACGTTTTTCGCAGCCAATTTAGCCCTGGTCTCGATAAATACCCAAGTTTGAGTTGTTAGAACTGTTGGGTGGATGTCTTACACCCAGCAGCTCGAGTTGGTTGGTTATCGAAACGGGCAGGAGAGAGATTAAAAGTCAAGAAGGCCAGTGATTCTGATGTCCTGTGTTGTGCTATATCCGCACACTTCGATAGTTCATAACATATTTGTCAAACTACAGTCGGAACCTACCACCAGATGTTTGCACCCATTTAGTACCACCTGAGATCACGTGTAAGATCTCGAGGGTCAACTGTTGAATGCGGACGAGATAATCCCTACCCCGAACGAGATAATCAGTCTACAGTATCAACAGTGTGTATACCATGTGTAAAAGCTTCTTGAAGCAATGATGGCCGAGCCGAATGAAGAACAGCTACTACAGGAATGCCGTGACGCAGGTCCAAGGCTCGATCCCCACCGCGGGCTTGAGCTTCACGGCATTTTGCCTGAGTCCTCGCCTGGCTATCTTAACCCTCAAGTAGAAAGTCTGCCGTCAAGCACTTAAGGGCAAGACCGTAGTCAAAATAATTTCTAATTCGGGCGGAGCTAATAGAAATGGGCGTTAACTTTTAACTCATAAAAATATTCAGTCGCACGGCGGCACTAGTCACCGTACCACGGATAGCGTCGCTAAAATTGTAGTTTCGTGCGCTATTAGAAGCGGCAGAACAGCAGTGTAGATAACAACATTTTTATCTACAGTTACTGCAAACCTCTAAGGTAAAAAAATATTATCACTTGTAGGTAATGATATTTTTTTAATAGACTAAGCGAAGCGAGGTCTCGGTGGAGGTCTGAGCAGTGTATATTACCGTCAATGAATCTCGATTGCCTTAGTCGATCTTCTTGAAATTTGGTAGAAAGGTGCCTATTATGCATATCAACAGAATTTGCAAGTAAGAACCTGTAGGAGCTTAATTGGTTTGTGGTTTGCTGAGATTATAGGGTCCATAAAACGAGGTTATAATTTAAAGTTCAAAAGTATTATCTCAATATTGTGCTCAAAAAAGTACTTTGACTTCATGAAGCGGTACGAAACACGGTAATATTATCTATACAGTATTTTAACTCGGCCCTGTCCTCGAAATAACTACCTACAGCCGCGCGGTACGTAAACATGCGATAGGGCTGCTCGCCTCCAGCATTTTAATTACATTTGCCTACTTTGTGTTTCCATTTTGTTTTGTGATTGTAAATATACTTTTTTTATATAAGCAAACTAGTGATTCGCCCCGGCTTCACACGAGTAATTAACAAAAAAAATCAAAACTTATAAATTCAACATATAAAAAACCAGTTATTGTGACATAACTGTAATAGTTAGACTTATAGTACTGCGGACTTTTTTATAGATGTCTTCTATAAAATTGTAGTATATCACTTGGCTCTATTTTCAATGATTTCCGTAGCGTATGCGATATACCTAACGATTTTTTTGGTGTTTTTTTCGCACTTTATGTTACGTTATCGAAGTTTACATACGACCTAACTTTTTGAAAATCTTCTATAGCCTATGTTCATCAGGGATAATGTTGGATCCTCACGGTGAAAGAATTTTTCAAATCGGTCCATTAGTTTCAGAGCCTATTCAATGCAAACAAACAAATGCACAATCAAATTTTTCCTCTATTGGTTTAGATAAAATACTTTGTAAATTGAATAGGAAGTGTGTAAAAATGCGTGTTGTTTTTCATTGGTAGTAAAAAATATTTGCACCTCGACTGAAACGTATGAAATGCTTTATTATTGAATTTTAAAGTATAAAGCTTAATCAAAAATTGTTTTGGCAAACATGGACAAGGTGGAGAACAGGGAATATCTTTTACTTGTTTATAGATACCTGCAGCTATTTTACAATTAATATGTTTAGTTTGGACGAATTCATGCAACCAAAAACAGCACAACATATCCTACTCGACATATTAAATATGTACTTGAACTTATAGGACATTATCCGCACCAACCACTGGGTTACTGTCATATACTTACCAACTCTAAAACAGAAACTTGCAATTTTACTCTTGATCATATATCTATATATCTATAGATAAATAAATATTATGCATTGGTATAATTTCAGTTATAGAAAGTCATTTTGCAATTTTAGAGTGTATTTATGAGATAACATAATAAATACAAATAATAATAAAATAAAAGTTCAAAATTTTAATAGAAGTATAATCCCAATGCAATGCTCAATAATAAAATAAAAGATAATAAAAGATAACTGTAATGAAACCGCCATATAAGATTCACCCTACCGCTACTAAAAGTGGTACAGGCAGAATTGTACCAAGTTTCTGAGTCACATTGGTTAAAGAACCCCACTCGTAGGTGCTTCAGTTATCGCGGCCATTCATCATGGAGACCAGTTGAATGTATGGAAAATACTCCCAAGTCAGACCTCAGCCTTCGGCGTCGCAAGTCACTCACACGAATTGGACTGCAGTCTCGCCTTGCACTCGCCCTTTGAACTCACGCACTATCCGTGCTCTAAATGTAGTATGATGAAGAAGAAGAGCTCGTAGGGCAAATCCAGAATGATGGAATTCAAGATAGCCACCATACAAAGTACTCCGATCACACTGAAGCTCAGCTTTACTTCAGGAGGATCGCACTTCAGCATTTTTTATGGCAGCCAACTTGAATTCTGCTATTTTGGATTTTTTTGCATGTCATTTGACAGCTCTCTCGATTCCCTATGTCATTTGTTCAAAACTCCTTTATTTATCTGTAACCGTTTACCAGATACCTCATATATATTCAATTGGCAGGCGTAATTTTTATGATTTCCCATTATTATCATATCACGAAAACTACTTGGTTATTTTCAGTTTAGAATACTTTCTTTCCCCATGACTCCTTCCCATAGAACAATTTAAGTCAATGGTTTCAAAACATCTATGTATGGCGGCCATCTTAAAAAATGATGTCATCGAAAAATAATTTCTAAATTCGGAATAACGACGCCTAAAACCACCCAGATATTGATTTTCAGACGGATCGGAGCAACTTGAATTTTACCTGCCATCTTGAAGATGTCATTTTGGTTTTTGTCAAGTCTCACTCGACTGCTGCCATTAAAAGTTGTACGAGAAGAATTGTACCGGGTCACTTTTCCTAAGGAACCCCACTAATTAAAATATATAAAATAAAATTATAATAATAGTACACATTATCACTTTTGCTATGAAAATTGAAACTATCTACAGAAGAAACGGTTCAAAAGTTACGGGTACATGCTACATGCTTTTAGAGGTAGTACGAAAGAACAGCGGAGTCATACAGATGTAACACACATTTCAATCCGACTAACTACATACTAAGTATTTAACTTTTAAAGTCAAAGAGATAAAAGAGATATAGGTAAGTTCCCTTTATTTGAATGATTGGATATATAAATACCTAGAAAGTAGTTGGTCGTCTCGGAAAGTGTGTTAAGGGTATTGGGAATAGGTTCTCATTTAATTGTACAGTAACCTAATTATAACAAAATGAAATATTTTACCAAGGGTTAAAAGTCTGGTTACCTACTAAAATAGGAATTAACAATGCCGTGTCTGAACTTTAATCAACTCGCTCAAAAAAGTTATTATAAAGATTTTATAAATCAATATAAACAAAAGTACTTCCCCAATAAATGTTTTACTTGAGTATCAATAATTTATGACTTCCAAATTAACGTATGGTAAAAAAATATTGTAATATTTCGTAAAATAAATTCACAATAATGATGGCGTAACGAACGGCACAGATCCCACGTCCAAACGGCCCGAGCGCTGCGGGCAGACTGATTTTCGTTGCGATTTCTTCTCGCGATCAGAGAATTTTGTGGCAAAAATTCATAAAAATGTTTTCAACACAAGTTAGTAAGTAGTTCATTAGAGTATAGTATTAGCTATTTTTTTTTAAAAGAATCATTGCATTTAATTCAACTATGCCTTTTAAATTAATAAAAAACAATCTAAAAAGGGTCGCCGATTACAATTTATTACAGAAGAACTAATAAGTTTTAATAAAAACTAATCAACTAATTCACTCAATAAAGAATTAAAGAATATGATATTTTTTTTTCGCACATTTTGAACTCATAGTTTCAGTACAAGAAGATTCCAAAAGTGCGCGTTTCACTACGGTGATCGCCTTAACTGTGTGTTCCGGCAGCAGTCATTGAGAGCCAGTAAAATTACAGGCACATGATGACACTTAACAACTAAGTGTCTCAGGTTGAAGCGCAGTGAAATTCACTTGTGACGTAATGCATCTGTGAACGGCAGAGGTAAGTCCACTTAACATCAGGTGGGCCTCGTGCTTGTTCCGTCACAATAACATAAAAAATAATTTAAAAACCTTCGAACGTTTAATATACTTTATTTGTTTAAATATAAAGTTTTCATTAATATGATACAAATTGGCTTTCTTGAAATGTACAGTCATTAATAAAGATGTAATTATGTCTGTACAATCGCAGCTACTTCAATGCTGTCACATAGTGTATGATCATGATTCTACAGTACGTGGCTACGATAACTCAGATGCCTCAGCACCGAGACGGATGGTCGCGAGTTCGAAATGGCTCGTGGTGTTATTTTGTTAGCTTATTCACTGACATAATTCTACTAATTGCTAAACTTACCTCTTTTAGTAAATTACTGAACAAATTTCTTGATCTTTGTAGCAACAATTCTTTTCGATCGCGTTTGCGTAGAAACACCATAAACTCATACTGCGAAAAACGATTCGTTTTATAAAAGAAGTTTTCAATACGACCTGCCTGTTCTTCGGATGATCCGTATTTTTGTAACATTATCTTTTTACACTTATATCACCCATCTCTGAGATGGGTATTATTGGTATACCGTTATTATATTACTATTACTATTCATATTTGAAAATTTCATATTTTGAAGCGCTCGTAGCGAAGTTTGCTTGGCCATTCTGAATCGATCAGCAAAGTTAAGCAACGTCCGCCGCGGTCAGGAGTTGGATGGGTGACCGCTGGTGACATTACTACTGAGCGCTTCCATGCTTCGGAGGGCACGTTAAGCCGTCGGTCCCGGTTGTTGTATTAGGATGGCAGTCGTTACAGCATGGTGGTAGGGCACTTTGCGAATGCCCGCCTGGCTAGCTACCACCCTCAAGTTGAAAATCTGTCGCCAAGTACCTAACGGTGTGTTCCGGCAGCTGTCCTTGAGAGCCAGTAATTCTAGGTTAGCCTGTACAACATCTTCGACATTGTGAGATAGTGGTCAAAGGCTAACCTATCAGGCATAAAAAAAAAAAAAAAAAAAAAAAAATTATGTAGGCTCAGGCAACATTGGTTGTCTGAGCCTACATTATAGTGTGTACATCTACACGCATATAAACTAGGATCATATATAAGGTGGATATTAATTCATCAACAATACTGCGGGGGATGGTGTAGAATCGATAACGGAACGTGTTCCACTCATGTTTAATTTTCATATACAAAATACATATTTAATTTTCATATACAAAAAATCAGTATAACTATGTCCATGATGTTTCTTACATCTCCTGACGTTTCAGCGATAGGACAATATATGGGCACATAGGTAGGACTTGTTTTAACCTTTGGTGCTTCTATTTTATAGTGCCAATGGATAGAGAATGACTAGGAACAATTTATATGGACCATTTTACAGTAAAACTTAACTTATTTGACTTGTCGGTAGTTATTAAGGAGGATCCTTGATAACTATACCGCCATGTCAAGGTGAACTGACCTTGAGATCAGGCCTGATGACCGCGTTGTGAAGGTAAATACAAGTTCGATGAGGAGGTCATCAACTTCAAAGTCAAGGTGAATGACTTCGGTGTATAGGACTGATGGCCGTCATCCTTTCATGGTTGATATTCAGTTTTCCGGCCCCACCCTTATCATCCGTACAGCGAAGGAGTGGAACTAGTGAATAGGTATCTTCTGGGCAAGCATGCTACATCTTCGGCCGCATCATCGCTCTCCATCAGGTGAGATAGCGGCCAAATGCTTGCCCATAACGCATAACAAAAATAAGGTCTTTGAACTCGAGGCCTAAAAATCTATTTTTTTTTAAGCGCTCGTAGCGAAGTTTGCTTAGCCATTCTGATCCGATCAGCAAAGTTAAGTAACGTCCGCCGCGGTCATGAGTTGGATGGGTGACCGCTGGTGACATTACTACTGAGCGCTTCCGTGCTTCGTGGGGCACGTTAAGCCGTCGCGTCGGTCCCGGTTGTTGTCTTAGGATAGCAGTCGTTATAGCATGGTGGTAGGGCATTTTGCGAATGCCCGCCTGGCTAGCCACCACCCTCAAGTAGAAAATCTGTCGACAACACCTGCCGGTATGTTCCGGCAGCTGTCTTTGAGAGCCAGTAATTCTAGGTTAGCCTGAACAACATCTTCGACCACAACATCACTCATCAGGGGTGAGATAGTGGTCAAAGGCTACATATCAAGTAAAAAAAATCATAATCAATAAAAAATAATAAAAAATTACATGGGGTCAAGGACATCTAGTTTGAGTTCAAGGACCGTGACCTCTGGTTCAAAGTCATAGCCCTCGAGGTCAACGGCGAAGACCTCGGAGTAGCGCGTAGTGGTTGCCCCATTCTAATACGCCCACATACCGCCGTATCCCGAACGAATTATTTTTGGTTAAATTTTTTCTATTACCTACCTACCATTTTTTCATCGTGTCCTGTTTCGTGCGGTGGAGTTAAGTATAAAGTTCTGAAATCTTATTTACAGGTACACTCCTACTCTCTTCTATTCACGATTTATTGGGTTTCGAGGTAGTATTCTTTAATTATTATGGAGCAAAATTATATCTCGCACTAGTTCGATATTTTTTCCATATTGTCGGACATTGCGACGAAGCGGTTGACTCGAATAGAACTCCGAGAGAAGGTGTGTTCTTTTTTATCACCGCGGCGACATGTATACCTAATGAAGATAAGATTGCAAGGCGGCGCCATCCACTTAATTGCTTACCTCATTTTTCAATCTCTCCTCACTCCAATTACCAATTAAAACCGAATTATTAAAAGCCATGTAACTATCCCGGATATACTTTTTATGATATTTATATATTTTCTATCTAATCTTTAATACGTAGGTATCTCAGCAAAAAACTAATATAATTAGAAATTATAGGGAAGCAATAATTCTCCGGTGTAGGCTTTCCGGCATAGAGAAAAGTAATATACCGGATATAGAGAGCCGCTTTACGTTTTTTCTGTCAACCCGTTGTGTCTAAAGACTGCTCTGTTATTTGCATCCGAAACTAACGTTTACTCACACATGCACGACTATGCATGTGTGCAATATGGTATTACCATGGAAGTAATAAGTACTTTGTACGTAGTAGGTATTTATTACTTCCATGGGTATTACTTAAGCATACTTCGATAGATTTCTACCTACTACTAAGCTATGCAAGCCGCAGATATATTTGGTTTGTTATTTCTAAAATGTAACATGTATTGTTAACAAAACAGTGCAGGGTAAGAAGGTATTTGTTAGCAAAACATGCTATTTATCAAAAATCACGGAAAATCTGACTTTTTAGTAAAGCGTCCCGCGCATGCTTTCCGTTATATTACTTTTCTCTATAGTGTAGGCCGTGGGGAATTATATATTGTGATGGAGAAGACATTTATATTCTACTAGCTTTCCGGGGCGGCTCCGCCCGCGCGTACCTATATCGGTTATCGCGCATTAACCTCTTTTTGCGCAGTTCGATAAAAACTATCCTATGTTTTTTCCCGGGTCTCAAACAGACAGAGTTACTTTCGCATTTATAATATTAGTACTGATACATATATATATCCGTCCGGGTTTTCCCGGATTTGTCCTAGTTTAGAGGGCGTCCGGTAGGGGTTTTCAAATCACCCGAGGAATCCAGAATGATTGAAATATTATATATATATATATATAATATATATATATATATATAATATTTCAATCATTCCGGATATATATATATAATACGGCGATGCAAACTCTACAACAACAGAACGTTGCCAGCGCTGCGCCGGCCCCCACCATAAAAAACTGCCGCCGACCCCGATGGTTCACTCACTGCGTTGCCGTTTTGGCGCATTTGGCGCTAGGTCTAGAATATTTCTAGGGTGTTTAGAGCTTTTTTTCTCATTCTTCTTAGTCTTATCCTCATGACTGAGGGACGTGATTATGACTTGCAGCCTGGGCCACCACTGCTCTCCAAGCTGACCTGTCCTGTGCCATCTGAATGGCAGCCTGAAGGGTTTATTGTGTTGCACCCGGATTAGCATCTGTCAATCGTGTTGGCGAGTGTCCTCTACTTCTCTTGCCCTCAACCTCAGACCAAATAAAAAGTCAAGACAGAATGTTGTGAACAGAGAAGTGAGGCCGGTTTTCCAAACATGTGTGCGTGTGTCGGTGTTGCCATGATAATCAAATTACCTTATGAAAATAACGTTACCAAGTTAATAACTTAACTAGTATTAATACAACAATAGGGTTCCGATGTAACGTCTCGGCAAAAGTAGTGTCATTAAGTAGGGGAAGGGAATGGAAAAAGTGTTTCAGAAATAACATTACTGGGTATTTAATTTACATGCATTTATTTCTTGTAACTAATTAGTGACGGGTTTTTTATGTAATCGGGGAAAAAAGCACAAAACCCACCTGGTGTTAAGCTATAACCTCTGCCGATACAGTTCGTCACAAGTGGCAAACTGCACTGCGCCCATCACCTTCAGACATAAAGATATTAAGTCTCATGTGCCTGTAATTTTACCGGAACATAAGAATGTGAACATTACTGGTTGGCGGTAGAAATAGGTATAAATAAATATAAGTCGCCGATTTTAAAATATTCCCATGATAGTTCCTTCTTACTTTTCCGAATGATTTCGATCCAATTTTGTTTAAATTTTGGCCTCAATTCGGAATATGAAAAAATAATTAAACAGTAACACTGGTAAGTGACCAGTTAACGGGGAACTTAAATTTGCCTTTGTAATATCAATAATAATATGGTTATAATTCAACTCCATACACAACAACGTTAAAAACAACAAAAAAAAAAACAATGGAAATTTGTTTTTTTTTATAACGGAAAAAAGCATCTACTTCAATATCTTCGAAACCGAAAATCCAATACCAATGAAATGAATATGAGGTATCAGCTATTATAATTAAAGGTATCAGCTTTCCAACAAAAAATAAAATGACGGAGTTATGAAGTAACAAAGATTTAATTGAATCAAAAAAAATACAACTGAATTGAAAACTTGGTTCTTTTTGAAGTCGGTTGAAAATGGACTGAATGAATGAAATCCATCTTTTTAATTTGCAATTAAACCACTGAACCGATTTTTATAATGATTTTTATAATAATATTTGTATTTAAAAAAAAAGTCCAATTGAGTATCTTATTATTTTTTTTAAGTCGGTTAAAACACATTGATCAACTATTAAAAAAACTAATAGTAATACTTTGTGTATTATCACCCAATAATAGGGTAAACCTTATAGGCTTAATAACGGCAACACCAATGCCACCACGCCGCAATAGTTCGACTGATGAGTCAAGGCGTAGTTTCGTTGTACATATGTGTGTGTAATCGTGTTTGTACACGGCGAGGCGTAGTTTTACTGGCCTCACTTCTTTTTACACAACATTCTGTCTTGACTTTTTATTCGGTCTGAGCCCTCAACACAGCCATTAATCATAAGCCTTTCCAGACTGTCTGGGTCTCGCCTGACTGTGTGTCCGAAGAACTTCAAAACTCTCTGCATGCAGATACTTGACAGTCTTGACTTAATTTTGAGCTCTCTGAGGATTGACTCATTAGTCCGACGTTCTGTTCAGGATACTCGAGCATTTTACGCCAGCACCACATTTCGAATGCGTCAATCCTCGAGCGCACACAAGACTTCAAAGTTCAGGTTTCAGATGCATAAAGAAATATCGAGAAAATAAGGGTCTGCATAAGTTTTATTTTGGTTTTGCGGTTGATGCTTCTATTTCTCCATACCATCTCGAGCCTCTTAAATGCCAACTTAGCTCTTTTCTTTTTCTCATTACCGTACGCTAAAAACATCTAGTGAAATCTAGCGAAAAACATAATAATCTTGATATTAGTTGGCAGCTCAAGTTACATTATGAGTTTATTCGCTAGTCTCGCGGCAATGGACGAAGAAGAAAAACCCACTACAAAACATACGGTTTCTTCTCTGATCGAAATAAAGTATATAAATTTAAGGACCTGAGTTGCTTCCCTTTTTTAAATTCCTGTTGGAAAAGAAAGATCACTTTGACAAAGTTTGAATATCTGAAAAATACCGAAATAAGTAAAAAGATTTTAATATTTTTTTGTTTGCAATAACGCATGCTTTGCGTATTACATTCCCAAAATTACAAAAATACGAGAGGAAAAATATAGTCATGTGCGGGATTCGAACCCGCGTCATCCACCCCTTTAGCCGGGGTATGCTCTGATCTGACAGACTGAGCTAACATGACAATTGTCACAATACTAATGACTATATTTTTCCTCTCGTATTTTTGTAATTTTGGAATGTAAAAAGCTTTTGAGCTCGTCAAAATTTAAACTTGTTACTTAATTTTAATTTACACAAAAAACAGTTTTACCGTTTTGGGTACTTAATCTACGTAACCAAACAAGATGACTTCAAAAATGTTGGTACTATTGTAGTTAGTAGTTTCTAACTAGATACTAATTGTTATATGAATATTTATTAAAGCAAAAATTATAATTTATTTCTAATTTGATGCCAAATAACACTGCTCCTCATTATTTTTATCACCAGATTGTCTAAAGAAGAGAAGAGTGGATAATTATGTTTGTAGCACTGTAGTTTTTGGGCAAATAAGCTGTATAAATGAAAAAAAATTGGTATGAACTTTGTTTTCGTGAGTGTCCGGGGAAAAACTCAATTTTACCCAAATGTCCGGGTTTTTTTAAGATTTTGCCCGGTATCGGTGGTTTAGGTGATGGCAGCCCTAGTTGTGAGACAAGAATGGGAATATATACGCTTGCATTAGTTTCAAAGAGACAGCATCAGTTTGTTTTGTCTTGCTCGGCGTATGCGAATTCTTTGTTTGCCACACTTTGCAACTGTGGCAGACAAATTAGTTCGGTGCTTGAAAGTGTCTTTTTTTTCGTGTTAAACAACGATTTTGAAGTGTGTATTGTAAATTGTAAGTTAAATTCAACGCTGCTGCTTCTACCAAACATGGTGAAATGCAGAATTCTTGGCTCAAAAAACAGAACTGAACAAAATATGGAACACATCACGTATCATACATGTAAGTGCTATTTTTCATATGTTTTCACCATTCTTACACAGTCTATCCGAATCAATTATGAATTTCTGATCATAACATGAAAGTCTGCGTGTTAAATTATTTGATAATCTTACATTTTACTACAAAATAATTTCTTGATTTTGAGACTATAATCCATAAAAGTTAAGTAGTGTTTATTTTTATATCAGTCTCGCTCTCCTATGATTAAATTTGTTTAAGGAGAAAAGAGAGTGTGAACATTGATCAAGAATTATACTTGATCGAATTATAGCAATTTTCGGAATACCAAGTCATGTCATGACCGATGATTTTTCCCATAAAAGTGGGTAATTTTGCATGTACCACTTTTGACCAATTATGCAGTAAAATTAATGCTATTAAATGTTGATTTGCAGTTTTCATAAGGATGCTGCCCTTCATCCTGTATGGATTCATGTAACTGGACGAAAAAATTAATTGAATAAAATATTACAAAATTAATTATTTAAATTGTAAGTGGTGCCAAAATGTTGAATCTCGTTGTTATTCACATATAGGGTAACATGCCCAGTGTCCGGCTTCTAAGACTTAGTTAGGTTAGGTAGGTAACTTATTTCACTTTTAACTAAGTTCTTCAGAGGCATAAGTGAATAAGTATATTTTTATAAAGTCATAAATATAATTTATAACATATTTAATACTGATTAAAAATACAAAGACAGTCAGTTTTTATATAGAAAATAGTTTTTTGGAAAACTATGTTTTTTCCAGTACCCGGCCGTCCCAATCTAGTGCCCGACCACATTAAGCCTAGTGGCCGGCCTCCTAACAGAATACTGGCCTGGCCTGGCCACAGGGCACTAATATCTCTAAATGGCTAGTGAATGGCCATAGGGCTCTCGTTATATTGAAATAAGAGCTGGTTTTTAATGTTAATACACTATTTTACTGATTCTTAACTATATAAAAGAGCCATTTCCAAAGAATCAAATCAAACCGAAGATCCTAAATATTTATAAGTATATACATAATATACTATTTTAGCTCTATTGAAGTTAAAATATTAATATATAAAGGGCTTCTTTGCGTTGGCTACCGCTCAGCTTATAATAATATCGTATTAAAGGTACACGTGGCGTAGATCCAAGAATTTTATTGAAATTCAACCAATCACTTTTATAAATATATTCAATGTGCAGACAGATACGCTGATACAACAAATTTACGTATAGATAGTGGCCGGAGACTGGAATAGAGCCAGTTTTTCGGCCACTATGTCTTTTCCAGGCCGGTGAACTAGACAATACTACTAGTAGTCCGGCCACCATATTATTCTCATACAAAGTCTTTTACGTATAATATATATACAGCCTATTTTTGCGGCCGGAGACTGGACGTAAGGTTAGCTAAATATTAAGAACGACATTACTAATAAATTAATATATCACAGCAAGCTGATTACAATAAAATATAATAAATACTTCCACCCTTGAAAGCTAGTGACCGGCCGGGGTAGGCCGGACACTGGAAGTAGCCTTTTTTCCTCCAGTGCACTGGCCCCCGATTTTTTAAATTACTGTACAAAATAACGCATATTTTACACCTAAATTGAGTAAATAGACGTATGTATATGGTATATAACATAAACCTCTTTTGATATAATGATTAAAAGAGCATGAACTAACCATTTGACCAGTCCACTATTTTTTTTTATTAATCTTGTCTTTTCGACATGCTTGCACTCACCTCGCCGTTTAAATGAAAACTAAAACTCCGCTGATTACTTACGGAAGATGCCGCTACGTCTAAGTTATAGGTACAACATCAAAGTATTTAAAGAATTTGGTTTTAGAGTCAAAATCGTTTCAATATCAAATTAAAAATGTGTCGTGCGGACGGACATTGGTGGAGGCCGGTAAACTGGACAGATTACCCTATTCTATATGTTTTGTATACCATAAAGCTAAAAATACATTATTACTTTTTTTAATTTTAAGAGCGCACTATGAAATATTATAGGTTCGAAGGTTTGTATGAGTTTGTTACCAATCACCGCCGAAGTTTACGACGAAATTTCGCACATAGATTCCTTAGGACCTGGATTAATACATAGGCTACCTTTATTCCAAGATATTGAGTATTATCGGGGGACAACGACGTAACTATTCCACGCGGTCGAGTCCACAGGCGCAAGCTAGCTATCCAATAGTAACAATATGGGTTGAGTTACGTAGGTAAACAGTTATTTGGACCTCTTAATCTAATGAGTAAGATTTTTGGTCCCGCGTCCACTAAACCAATATAAAAGTTTGCATATTTTAATGACAGACCTTGTTGAAATTTGATACCTACATTATATATAGATAGCTTGAGTTGTAGATAGCTTTAAGTAGAATAACATTGCGAGGTTCTCGAAAGATCGCGGCTCAACCAAGTTCTACGTGGGCGAAATTTTATGTATTTAACTAACAAAAATGCCTTGCCTCGTTTTAAACTCTACCAAAAATATTCTGTACGTTGTCAGTTAGTTTTAGAATAATGGTAATTTTCTAAAACGGACGTTCAACCGGACCGTTCAATCTGTAGGGAGAAATTCAAAATTAAACAGTCTTTCTATTTGTTGCGAGATCGAATAAGATTTGTAGGTATATGATTCTTTAATTTACTCAAATCGGAGATCCTTTTTAGTGTATTTTGTTATTGTATCTTACATATTATATGTATCTGATTTCATATATTTCTCTACTAATCTGCAAAAACAGTTAAGAAACTTATATATATATTTGTAAGTTATGATGCCAAAATACTTTCGGGTATAATTTCCGATTAGCGCAATTTAAAACAATACACGTAGGTACTAAAGTTATCCGATCTAGCAACATACATTATTTTTTTAATTCCTCGATGTAACATATTGAAAGGTCTAGTCCACCTTAAGCAAGTACCATGCAAATTCTATTTTTTTCAGTAGGCGCGGCCAGAGAGTTGAAATACATAGAGTAGTTATATCCGAACACCACTGCTCTAAAAGCTTACTAGAATTTACCTATATACATACCTACGCACATGTACATGCAGTTTGTAATGACAAGGAAATAACGTTCAAATATTATGCGTCATATCTATTGTTACAAAGAGATAAATAAGCAATTCGTGTTTCCACCGAACCGCAACGAGACGTTCCGATCACCATTATGCTGCGATCTCTTTCACTCTCTCACACCAAACGATACACATATCTCGCTCATCCATTTCATTGTGATTAGTTCCTAAGATATTATAACAAAATGACGATATTTTCTATTTCAACAATAAAAGCAATAATTACGCGTGAAATGAAACATTTTTTTATCTCTCACAGTGCCTGTATAATTGTTGCAGAGTGTAAAGACATAAGGAAGTCATATTGTCCACAGATTATTCCTAAAAAACACGATTAGCGGCGATGTATTCACCGAACGCTCGGAAGTGCAAGACTGGTAGTGACTCAGGTAACTACCCTGAATTCGTCTAGTAAATATGGAGGGCACACAACTCATCTACAGGTAAAAAAAACGTTAGGGCGCGGCAATATTTTAAATGCCACTCATAATCCCGCCAATTATTATACTTCATCCCTTCTCGACTTGATGCTCGTCTCTTCTTCATCGCACGTTAAAAAATATGGTCAATGCGCGGCAGACGCCTTTTCTCACCATGATCTTATCTATCTTTCGTACAAAATTCGTCCTACTAAAGTTAAGCCCAAAATCCTTCTGCGGCGCAATTTTGGTGGTATTAATATAGAGAGTCTGAAACATGATGCCCGTAATCTGGACTGGCAAGGTGTTGTTAACGCTGAAACTGTAGATGCAAAAGTCGTAATTTTCAACGAAATTATAACAAATCTTTATGATATACATGCGCCCTTGAGACCAGTTAAATTGAAACATGTTCCAGCTCCTTGGCTTACGTCCGACATTAGGTTACTTATGAATAAAAAAATAGCAGCTAACGCCAAGTACAAGTGTAACCCCATCGATGATAACAAATATAGGTAGGTATACGGAACGTCGAAATCTCTGCAATAAAGAGTGTAGAAATGCGCAACGCCGACACATTCATAATTCTCTAGAAAATGAAGATCCTTCCAAGGTATGGAAATTCCTTAGGTCATTGGGAGTTGGAAAGTCTCTAATAGTAATTTCTCTAATGATATAAACATAGATTCACTTAATCAGCATTTTTAGAAAGAGTACTTTCTAGGCTACAAAGTTACTTTATGGAATAGCCATGGATCTATTAATATATGTCCATGGGAATAGCTCACTGAGCAAATAATAGACTAGCTAAATATAGTAGTAATTATACAAAGCGACTGTATGGTAAAGATGACTATATTTATTGTAGTTTGTGCAAGATACTCAAAAATTGTGAACTTTCAAACTTAAGAGCTAACACACCCTCACACACCCTCCCACCCTCACACATACACACATACTAAATTATCAATTCAAGCAACTCCTCACCTGTCCGTCGGTTAGACAGGGTGGGCTGCACCAGTCCACGCATTTGCTCAGCATTTTTCAAGCTCTTCATCCTCCGACGCGCCGCGCCGTGTAGGTACTAAGACATTTTCCAATACCTAAACTTGAAACCCTCATATGTCCATACACCAATCACTAATACCATACAAAAATTATATTTTCATCCATTTATTTTGAGTAGGGTAAGTACAAAATATTGCTAACAAATGAAACCAGTTCAAATTATTTCTGTGTTTGCTGTACAGTCACCTTTGCTTACCTACCAATAATTCTATTTTTTTACTCGACTGCCCACAAAAACAAAAAAATTATGTATGTTTTTTCCACAACTTCTAAACGGCTCTACTTATCGTAATAAAGCGACACATTTTCCGAAATCGCGATTTATATGGTAAGCGACATTTTAAACTATAATAGATATAGGGGTCACGGGATTTTATCGAGCTAAAATTGACCAATCATGTTATATGAAAATGCTAAAATATCGTTAGTTATACAGATTATTGTATTTTCTATGCCTCGCTACGCTCGGTTAAATAATTGTTTAAATTTTATTAAGAACGTGAACTTTTTTTCTTGTTTATTCCAATGGCTAAGTGATTAATTTTTGTCTTTGTAAAATTTATGTAACGGGTCAGGAAATCATTATCATAGTCACTCGTGATCGTGAGTTACTCGAGGCTCGTTCGTACGACTAAGTCAAACCTTACTGATAAGTGTTACAATGGTGAGAAAGAAATCTCTCGTTTCCGAACGCAGCCCAAGTACATAACATAGAGAAAAGACGTAATATACGGGAAACCAGTGTTGCCAGACATGCGATAATTATCCTAGATCCACGATATATTTGAGTATCATGCGATAAAAATAATAAGCACGTATCGCACGAAATTTTATCAAACTTCTACGATATTTTTTCAAATACTAGTCCGGTCAATTTAGACATTCGAAGTTATATGCCCGTCTGGCTAGCGACCACCCTCAAGTAGAAAATCTGTCGCCGTCGTTGAGAGCCAGAGTAATTCTAGGTTAAGCTTGTCAACACCTTCGACCACATCATCACTTACCATCACGTGAGATTGTGGTCAAAGGCTTACCTATCAGCAATAAAAAAAAATCATAAATTCCCACCAAGCTGAAAATCAGTAAGATTGTATGAAATATGATAAAAATGAAACTTGAAAGTTCCCCATCTTTCCCCTGTATCGAAAAAAATATTCAAGGTCAAACGTCAATAAAATGAGATTTTCGCTATTTTCACCACAACGGTAAGTTTATCATAAAAATACTGCGGACAAAAATTGTAGATCATAAAATTATCTACAAAAAATGTAGCAATAGTTTTTTCTACGAGCCACCATAGTATACACACGTTTCCATGCCTGTACTTACACTCACCGTGGTCCTTTCGAGCCGAATCTGAAAAGAACCAGGGAAACGATGAACGCTCGGCAGCTAAGACACGCAGCCAGCTCTGACAGCTGGCTCGTCCCTCACACCGGTCATACCGGCGGCAGGTGGTCGTGTGTTCGATCACCGGAT
Source organism: Plagodis dolabraria (assembly GCA_963854805.1). Classification (NCBI taxonomy): domain Eukaryota; kingdom Metazoa; phylum Arthropoda; class Insecta; order Lepidoptera; family Geometridae; genus Plagodis; species Plagodis dolabraria. Next base: position 19,949,537 of record OY978442.1, read on the forward strand.
TATTGGACTGCCGCCGGCACCAACGACATCATGACGGAGGAATCGCCCCGGCTCCCACTCTAGCGGTGCGTCTTCAATAAAAAGTCGAAGAAGCACTGAGTTCCGCAGGAAGTGCTTGGAATATGAAGCTGAACGGAAATTAGTGTGCATCCGGTAAAGTCTAGTACGTAAAAAGTTAGAAGTGGAGTTGCTTCGATCTCAGTGTCTCACTGAGATCGAAGCAACAGTGACCGACGAAGAAGAAGAAGATACACTACGGCGTGTCGAGGACTAGGTGGAGACCACGCCGCGAGACACACAGCATGAGGAAAACGCGCGTGCAGTCCGTGAGGAACCGGAAGTGCGTCACCCTTTTCACTTAACTCGGGGAAACGCGGACCGAGCCACCCAGACACATCTGTGTGCACACCCGCCGCTTCTCCCTGCCGAATCATGAAGTCGTCTACAGCGTGGTCTACACGCTAAGTTATAATATAAGTGTAAGTTACAATGACCAATAGAAAAATATTTTAACATATATTACAACTATAGAGATACTATATACATACGTGGCGTACTCATGCATACTATGACGATTACAACTTTTTGGATCGTTATATCTCAAAAACGGTGGCTCGTAGAAAAAACAGTACTTAAACTTTTTTGTAGACAGATTTATCATTTACAATTTTTGTCCGCAGTATTTTATGATAAACTTACCGTTTTAATGAAAATCGCGAATATCTCATTTTGTTGACGTTTGACCTTGTATATTTTTTTTCCATACAGGGGAACGATGGGGAACTTTCAAATTTTATTTTGAATCATATTTTAAACAATCTTACTGATTTTCAGCTTGGTGGGAATTTAAGTAGCTTTACTCTTATTTTTTGGTCTAATTTGACCGGACTATACACGATAATTTTGATATGAATTCAGATCTCTGTAACGGAACTGAACTTTTTGTAATATTTTTCTGTAATTTATTGCAGTCCAGTCGAACGTGGAATTGTGAAATGTTTTTTTCCAAAATACAGTTATAAAAAAAGCCGACGCCGTCTTATAACCACTTCTGTTAATGACATAGTTTTGGTTAATTAGGCTGTAGAAGGCTGTGGTGGAATGCTGTGGAAATGGTAGCGCAAAAACCTGCTGAATTGATTTTATACCAAACCGAGCATGATTTAATGTTCACAAATGCTCAGTTATTTACAGCTCTGAGAAAACCAGAGCCCGTAAAGAAACTACTACATGCCTCATCCACAGAAATTGAAGCATTGAGTTCTACTTCTGAGGAAGAAATTACACTTTGATTAACATTAATATAAGACACATATTCAATAAAAAAATATTATTTACTTTTATGTAGGTACCTATCCTAAAAAATTACTTGGTATAAGAACAGAAATAATCTGCGTGTAGTTTCCAGAACATTAGGTTGGCGCCTAATATTAAAGTTGCCTAATACGATAAGTGACAGGTCCTATCTAGATCTAGATTTACTTAAAGAACTTAACGATATCTGTTAAGGTCACACACCCTAAATTTTTGCCGTATAATAAATATATATTTTCTTATTAGACTCGGTTAAATACTACTAATATTATAAATGCGAAAGTTTGTGAGTGTGTATGGGTGTTTGTTACTCATTCACGCAAAAACTACTGAATGGATTTTAATGAAACTTTACAGTAATATAGCTTAGGCAACAGATAACACATACGAGTAGTCTATAATTTGTAAAGATATTATGTGAATTGTCAATAATATAACGACAGTGCCAAGGAAGTAAGTAAAAAGTCCGCGACAGCATATATCTATATTTTATGTGTAAGCCATTATAGTGAACCATATATCCTATAAAAATATAATTTATTTCTAATACATATTTAGTAGTAACAAATTAATCCTTTTCAAACTAATATTATAAAGGTGAACGTTTGTTCAAACGGCTGGATCAATTTTGAGGACATTTGGGTATGATACATCTGGCAGTTTCAGCGGCAAATGAATAGTGGTAGAAGGTAGTTTTAGTTGCAGGTTGTTGTAGCGTTAAGTTTCCTAATGATCGTAACGACAGAGAATGGGTAAAATGAAGATATTTAAATTGTTCCTTGAGGCAGCTCGGGGATAAAGGATTGATAGATAATATGTAGAGCATTGCGGCTACGACGGATAGGTACTTTAGCTTACTGCCAAAATCGGATATATGATCATATTTAAATCTAAATCTTATAAAAAAAAAATTAACAAAAAATGGAACCGACTTCAACACCCAAAAGTGTGAAATAACTTGTTGAAGTCGGTACCATGATGGTTCAAAAGTACCTATTATCACAATATTGTGGGCATGGTACCGACTTCGACAAGTTATGTCACACTTTTGGGTGTTGAAGTCGGTTCCATTTTTTGTTAAAAATTTTTTTTCAATCTTTTTAGTGTAACTCAAAAACAGCTTGACCGATTTTGATGAAATTTAAAATGGGACCAAACGACAAGCATCAGCTTTCAAACAAAAAAATAATTTTCAAAATCGGTTCACCCAGTCAAGAGATCTGAGGTAACAAACATAAAAAAAAAAAAAAAAAAAACAGACGAACTGAGAACCTCCTCCTTTTTTGGAAGTCGGTAAAAAAATGTATGGCATGGTATAAGGCGCTGGATTAACACATATCGTATTTTTATCATCATCATCATCTATCACCACGCGGGTGTAACCGCGGGGCGCAGCTAGTGACTTATAAAGTAAATTTGGACTTGCGATTAAAACACGTTATGTTTGCATTCAACCTCGGATAATTTTTAACTCACTGATCTGGCAACATTGCGGGAAACTGTCATTAACAATATTTATACATTATTATTATTGAGTTATTGACCTAAATGTTTATCTCAATTTATAGTGACACAGTGATTATGATTAATTTATTTGTGGACTAGGTATGTATGGTTAAAACAAATAACATTAAATATTGCAGAATGCAATACTTTTTTACTTTCACATACCTGCGGGTTTTTAATATAAGTTATACATATATGTTTTAATTTTTTAGGTATACCATATCACTTACAATGAACATGTTCATAAAGCAATACATTATTGCATTCATAGCGCTTATTGGTGTAAGCCAGTGCCAAAAGTTGCTATCAGTACAAAAACCTTATGAGAAAGGAGTTAAGGCTTACAAAAATGAAAGATGGACAGAGTGCATCGGTCAATTTGAAGAGGCTTTACATTTGTATAAACTTCATAAATCAGTAATTATAAACTGTAGGCTGAAGTGCAACACACAAAAGTTTGAACCACAAATAAAAGAGAATATTGGGGACTTAAAAGAATATGAAATATTCTTCAATAGAAAACAATGCCTTATAAGATGCCAAGATGAAGGATTCAAAGATTTACATATGAATGGTGAAATAAAAGAGTCTGTTCTTTATGATATGCAAGGCAGAAAACCTTATGAATACTTGCATATTTGCTATTTCCAAATATATGCATTACCAAAAGCAGCTTCAGCTGCTTATACATACCTGGTAGCTCACCCAGATGATGAAAAAATGCATAATAATCTGCAATATTATATACAACAACCAGAAGTTGATGCAAAAGAAGTAATTGATTTATTGAGTGATGATTATCAAGTCCTATACACACTTGGTCTCAATGCATACAATCGGAATAATTGGGCAGACACTGTAGCTAACATGGAAGAGGTATTAACTGACTATCTTGCTTCAGAAAACAGTTGTCGTGTAGAATGTGAACATCAACCAGAACAAGAATGGTCACCTGAGATGTCTATAACAATTTCAAATAACATAGCTGCCCTTTTACACTGTCAACAACAATGTCAGAACAGGCTGAAAACCCTTAATTATAATAATGGTGTTGAATTTATAGCTGATGTGCTTAATTACATCCAGATAAGTTATTACCGCTTGGATAGAATCAATGATGCAGCTAAGGCAGTTTCTACCTATTTGATGTTATTACCTGATGATGAAGATATGCTGGAGAACAAAAAAATTTACAGTACCATAGCTGATTCCAAATCATTTTCTGAAAGATCTGATATATATCATTATTACAAAAGAGACAAGTATGAAAAGGATCTGCTCCAGTTATTTCATAAACGAAATAATAATAACATTGATTCTAATTCCATCTAATAGACATTTTGTTTTTCTATAGAATTGTAATACTTTGTTATTCCAATATTGTATTTTTTTGTGACTTGTAAACTAATTATATATTTTTTTACATTATTATTAAATATACATAAATCTTTATGTAATAAAATAAGTATATTCCTATCTGGAAAACATTAACAACTTTTTAAATAGTTAGTAATTTTAAAGTTTGCTTGGTAAGTTTGAACTTGATTAATGCATTTATAACATAGATATAAGATTTAATGAGACTCAATTGGTGCCATTCTATATTTAAAACTCTGTAATTTTACCAAAGATTTATCTTTTGTATTGCCACAATTTGAATATAATTTTGATAAAGAAATAACTAGTTTCTGTTACATTCTGTTCCTTAAGTGAAAGTGATTTGAAACCTACATTGTTAATAATCAACATGAATTTGATATAACTAATGTTAGACACATGTCCCAGATTGAACAATGAAAGCAATATTATCCTTGGTTCCGCACCCTGGGTCGACCTATTAGGCACAATTCACAATGAACTGGTAGCAACCGGTATTGTAGCGTCCAGCAGTTTTACTTATGGTTTCCCAACTAGTCATACTATTGAACTATGATGATATTTTTTTTTTCAAAAAATTGCTTGCATTATGTGATACAGGATTGGCAAGTTTTTATTTTTATTTTTATCTTATAAATTGTGAGGCGTGTCAAATCCGTTAAATGGACCCATCATCTCAGAGCAATTAATCAGAGCCCATCATAGAGAGAGTGCAAAATAGGAGAAGTTGCACTCTCTTGCTCGCCTCCTTCCCTCGGTCCCCTCACAAGGCCTTAGATAAGGCGTTCGCCTGTTGTTAGTAGGTACCTAATATAAATGATAACATTGCCATGGCGAGACTTGAAATATAAGTATTTGTGTATAGAAAAGTTACGGAAATGCACTAAGTATGTAGGTATCGTTACGCGAAATTGTAATCGTGCGTGAACTAAAAAAAATTTGCAAGGACTTCGTATTGTGTTTACATTAGAACGTGCCTTAAGGTGGATTAGCTCCTGGGTATGAGTATTAACTACAAGATATCTAAGGTCTTGAGGTTAGACCACATGTTGGATAAAAGACTAAGGCCCGCCACACACGAACTGCTCGAGCAGTTACCCCGTTATCAACATACACGGACCTCTCTTGCAGTCAGAGCCAACAGCTTGAAGTTGCTCGAGCGGTTCGTGTAGGTATGTACCTACGTACCTACGTAGAAGTCTGAAGTTCACTATGCAGCCGCAGCTTGAAGCGGTCGATACTGATCAATTAATCATACAAAGTGAAATAAAACAATATTTTTTTTAGCAGAGTATGGAACCGACTTCAACTCCCAAAAGTGTGAAATAACTTGTTGAAGTGGGTACCATGATAGTTCAAAATTACCTAGGTATTATCACAAAACTTTGCGCATGGTATCGACTTCGACAAGCTATTTCATACTTTTGGGTGTTGAAGTCGGTTCCATATTTAGCAAAAAAAAATTTCACACTTTTAAGTGACCCTTGCTACTTACGGGATCGATCAACAACCATATCATCAAGATAGATAAATATTTTTCAGGTATTTTTGTGTAAATCAAAAACGAATTGACCGATTTTCATGAAATTTAAAATGGGACCATAGGACAAGCATCACCTTTCAAAAAAAAAACAAAATTGGTTCACCCAGTCCAGAGTTCTGAGGTAACAAACATAAAAAAATACAGACGTATTGAGAACCTCCTCAATTTTGGAAGTCGGTTAAAAATGAAAATAATGTGCGTAATAAATTTATATTTTAGTTCTTGAGACAATAAGTTTGTCATATTGTTGGGAGTCTCATCATTTCATTTTTATTATAAATAAAACGTTTCATTATACTAAATTTGTATCAAAAACGCTCTTTTGTTTCCTAATTCATCACCTTGAAATTTTAAAAGAACATTGTCTGTTTTAGTTTTGAATTGTTAATTTTATATTCATATAATTTAATTTATTTTTTTATCTGATAAATTGTGACTGTGAATATCTTAAGTTTATGATTGGAATATGAAAAGCGTATTTTTAATATTTTAATTTTTAATAACACAAAATAATCGATGTTTGAAAAAAAAAATTTCACATATATCGATTATTTATTCATATCAAAATCGAATTTTTGAAAAATCTATTAATTCTGAGCAAAGTAAAATCGATTTTTATTTAATCGATTCTTTTCCATTAATCTCACATCCCTGATTTTAATACTTGTCGTTATCTGTTATGGTTTCACACCCAACATTTTAGCCGTATAATCATAATCATAAGTAAATGTCAACTTGTGATAAAACACTATAATTTTGCCGTAAATGTCGGATAATTTCATTTCACGCATGATACAATAATATACTCTTAGATCATGAATTCATGGGTCTGGCAACACCTGACGGATACCTTCCAATTTGTTAGAGATTTGGCGAATTTGGGTGAGTTAATAAAATTGATGTACATTTACGTAGCTAACAATGTAAAAATCACATTTTGTTACTATTTGTGGATCATTTTTAGTGGTAGTAAATAACTTCCTAATTCCTTCCCTGAACTGCACTTTGTCAACGCCAATATTCACTTAGAATGGCTATGGATAATAACAGATTGCCTTCGTCTCCTCGCAATAAGCTTTTAATCTGACATTCAAAGACTGATATTAATACGGTAATAGTAAGTATCATAGCGGCAAGAGAGTTGAGGAGAAGTAAGCATGGTCATTTTTTATTAAAGATTTTTGTATTGTAAATTTTTACTTTATAGGTATTTGATATAAACAATCTCATACTTTCATAATAGATATTGCATTTATATAAACATTGCAATTTACATAAGCTCAATAACTACATCTGCTTCAACTTTGCTGTAAGTTACCATTATCTATATCCACACTCTTTCATTCACCTTAATTACCCACTACCTAATGTTTTCCACCCTACCAGACTTTACTCTCTTCCATAAACCCTTAATCTTGCCCTTCCAAAAGTATTTTTTAAGTGATGTCCACAAACTATCAAAAATGTAGGTACCAAGTTTCAGCTTAAACATAGGTCTTTCATATACATTTTGAACCCATATTTATGTCTCTTAATTTGCCCCCATCAAGTAAATCTTAGTACAGTCCTGGTATTTTTATGTCACGTAACTCACTACTAAATTTAATGCTCCTAACTTCGAAAACAAAGGAAAATAACAAAAAATTCAGTCTTCAGTTCGACCCTGTTTTTCCTGCCTTTTCATATGACCTATTCATAACTGATGTCTCCTATCTATAAACAACCTACCAAATTTCAGCTTCATAGGGCAAGAAGCTTACAGCTTAAACATAAGATATAATTTTAACCATTCTTTTGTCCCTTGATTCGTCCCTATCATGATAATCTTAGTACACTTTTTTATTTAATTAAGAGTGGTCCTTAATACAAACTTTGAGCCCTAATTTGATCCTCTCAATTTGGCGCTGTTGCAAAATCCATTCTTAACTTACAGCCATACCTACCTGCCAAATGTCAGCTTGAAAGGTCAAGTTGTGTTCGGCATAAACATAAGTATGCTATTTGTCCCTTAATTCTTCCCACTCATCAAATGTACCTTTTTTATTTTAAGTACAATGAATTTCATGCAACTTCAAACACCTTAGGTTTTTATACAAACTGAACCCCAAATGGACCTTAATTCATCCACTCGTAAAGTGTACTTTTTTGTTTTATATGATAAAGGTAATACTGAATTTCATGTTCCTAACATTAAAAACATAGGGGGTTCATACATACTTTGAGCTCCAATTTGAAGTTATAGGGGTTAACCCTATCAATTCGGCCCTGTTGCAAAGTCAGCTCATAGCTGACGTCTCCTACCTAAAGGCTCTGTGAGCTGCCGACTGAAATATGTTTTTTTTTGTTTTAAATCTCCATATCTCTAATGTTTTGAAAATTTTCTAAAAACTGAATGACATTAAAATTCCATATTATTATCAAACCTGCTCACAATATTTCTTGAGACACAGTTGGGAAATGCGACCTGTACATGAGGACAACTAGAAATCTGGTATCTGAACAGACATACAAAAACATTTTTGCCCCATCTGAAATTGAGACCTTTAAGTGTGTAGATTATGGCAAATCCCCTCTTAATGGGGGAGGCTATGTTCATATGTGGACTATCTGGCTGTTACAGTATAGGATGCACTTCTCATGAGGCTTACTTGTAGTTATTCTTTGATGTGCTTATATTTACATAGTATGTCTTGTTTGCCCAGGAATTTTTTAAACTGCTACAGTGACCTTTACACCTAAAAATAGTAATATTTGCAAAATCCTGATTCAAAGCAGAATATTTGACACTACAGTGGTAGCCACTAAGACAGATTTTGGTAAAGAGACCTACAGCCTGGTGCTCATTATTATTAGCAAACCTAATTAATATTAATATAATTATTTTAGCATTCATGAATATAACATCATGCTCCATTAAATTTTCAGGTTTTGAAATGATTAATCACTGAGCTGCAAATATGGATAATTCTATGGAGAAATATAGCATCAAAAACATTCTGTTTACTAAAATAATGCCAAATTATGAAATACCAATACCGGTTGAGGGCTGCAAGATTTACCCTTGTACTGATTGTGGAGACAAGTAAGTTACATATTTTATGTTCAAATCCAATACATATAACAACATATAACTAACCAACAAAATAAACAAATATTTTTCTCAACGTAACAAACTAGAATGACATAATTTATGATCAACAATAGGTATTTCAGGCCCAATCACCAGAAAGGATTTTTGCTTGGAGTATTGACCCTACTAGCGGAAAGTTTGAAAGATGCCCCAACATATAAAAGGCAAAATATAGTGGTGTGCTACATAGACTTACAGAACGCGATTGCTTCTTTTGATTTATTCTTTGCAGCATGAACTGCTGATGTTCGCAATGAAGTGGTACTGCCAATCAAAATTTGTTATATTATCTAAAAATCGTCTTGAGATTTTATCCCAAATGCTATGTAACTCTGAAGTGTTTATAGAACTCCAATAGTTTCTTTGATTTATCCCAAAATTACTTTGATCCCTGAATAAAGTAGATGAATCTGCCAAAAATGCGAGTCCCAACCGTAACTTCAATATATTTATGGCGTTTACATCCAGCTTTGTTAAAAGGGTTTTAGTAAAGTTCTTCATTAGAGAAGGCCAAGTCAGATGTGATGTTAAACATATCTAAGCTCTTTTAATGTTGCTTATTGGTTGTTGATCTATCTTACTAAGGAATTTTTAGAAGAAAGCTATCAACAACTGTGTCTAGATATAGTTTGCATCCTTTGAATGTATCAGATTCAGATTCTTTATTCTCCTTATTATAACAATGATCCGTTATATTACGTATGTCATTTTATTATCTTTCTACCAAGAAATTTAAATGGCACAGCTTCAGCAATATGGAAACACATTCTTTTCCTATATAGAATTTTGTTTTAACCATACCAATAAATTAAAAACCGTTTGGGTAAGTTGCTAAATTGAATTTTATCACCACATTTACAAATTAGTGAAGCACAACATTTTTTTGTTCCGGACGGGAATCGAACCTCGGATTTCGCGCCGGATGCCTATTCCTCTCGGTCACCGGAACTTTACTCTTTCGAGCCGAAACTGTGCTTCTTCTTCTTACGAGTCGGCGGGACCGTTGTATTAAATTTTGGTTGACCAGAAAGCAGCCACTTCGATTGGTTTTGAGCAAATCCTCGCGTGAGCAGATAGTCGGGGACATGGTCTGCAGAGGTTCCCCACATTCATAGCTGGTGTCTGAGTTGTGTATAAAACTCCACCTGCTCTGCTTCTACCAACCTGAGACCTGAGCCTGTTAAGGCTTTTCCAGGTAGGCTATGGCTCTTTGTAAAACGGAGATAGATTTTCGCTAGGAGGGTCGTACAAGTTTTGCTGGTACTTTGCACACATTAGTTCGCATCTAATACCAGGGGCCTGCGGCCAGTAGGCTGCACCTTCCTGATGAAGCTGTTTCGGCTCTTTAACCTGCGTCTGGAAGGTGAGTACCCGTAAAGAGGGTATCTCGGGTCGTGCTCTGTTTTTGCTTTTCTATGGAGCAGGCGACCTCTCTGCGTACACTCGGTGGGGGGAGTCCTGCAAGGGGATATAGTATACCGACCGCAGTAGGTTTGAGAGAACCCGATACAATTCGACAGGTTTCATTCAGCTCCTTAGCGTGGGTAGACCTTGCCCACACCAGACACGCTTTCTCGCCTGCAGAATAACACAAAGCTATACCCGTAGTGCGTAGCACTGTAGGGTTTGCTCCCCACTTGGTTGAGGTGAGGCGGCGAACTATATTGTTGCGGGAACTAACTTTTTGTTTTGTGTTTCTACAGTGGGTCTTGTACGTTACTGAGCGGTCCAGTGTCACCCCGAGATACTTTGGGTACCTGCAGTGCTGAATAGGAGCCTTATCCCAGTTAACTTTCAGTACCCTATTGACCTGATGTATTCGTGAGTGGAAAACACATGACTGTATTTTGTTAAGATTGGGCCTGAGGGCATTTTGCTCGTAGTAAAGGTTCAAGTCCATCAGAGCAAGGTTCAGTGTGCTTTCCACGACATCAAAGCTCTTATGTTGGCAGGTAACGGCAAGATCGTTGGCATAAATGTATCGCTGCGTGTGAGGGGAACGGGGCTGGTCATTCATATAGATGTCAAAAATGAGTGGCGCAAGTACACTACCTTGGGGCAATCCATTTTTTCGAGGTCGCCACCTGCTCCTTTGTGCGTTAACGTGGACCTCGAACTGTCGGTTATTGAGTAGCTCGCTCAGCACCGACACAAAAGTAGGATCGTTATTCATCCTTCTAACCTTGAACAACAGTTTCCTTATGTTCACTGTGTCATACGCAGATGACAAATCGACAAAAACCGCACCAGTCACCCTCCAAACTCATACCTTGCTCAAATCCATCCAACCTCAATGTGCTGGGTGAGATTATGCACTTGACTGGTACATGACATTCCTGGACGGAAACCAGCTTGTTCATGAATCGATGACGTCTATAAGGTGATTACGAAGCAGTCGTTCAAAGAGCTTAAAATTATGACTCAGGAGAGAAATTGCTCTATAGCTGTTTGGGTCACTGAGAGGCTTGTATTTTAAGAAATAGCCCGATTTCCTCCATACCCGGGGAAATTTTACGTCAGATAAACATAAATTAAAAAGAGAAAGCAGCCAAGAAACAGCCACATGGCCCAAATGCTGTAGCTGCTCGACTGTTAAGTCGGTTTACTGTTTCTACTTTGTGCTACAATTGTATTACTTTAGCCGTCATAGGGTCGTCATAGTGGTGTGTGGTCATCAAACAGACTACTAGACTTCATCTGATGGAAAGATATGCTTTTTCAGACACTTAACTCTCGGAATAATGTCGCTTACCTTCTTTATATCTAAAATTTACAAGCACTATCGCGTGCTGAGCGAAAATCACATTTACAAATTATTGCAGTATATACATAATACATAATTGAATATTATCTTATTTTATCGTTTAGTAACTCGCCCATTTGGTACCTAAAAAATTTGGAGAGTTACTGAAGTAGATATCAACTTATTGGACAACATCTGTCAAACTTTAGATTTTTAATCTAAAAATGGCTGTATCGAGGAAACTATTCAAGAGAAGATCATATTTTCCCTTCCCGTTGCAAGTTGTAACAAGAGTAAATTTTTCAATCAGTTTAAACATGTTACGATGGCGCAACCCTATAACTTTAATATTTTTATTTATACAATGACGAATGCTCCGCGGATTACATTACAAAATTACAACACAAGGAAAAAATATGTTGGACTATCACCATACGAAAGGACCAATTAGAGTCATAATATGTCTGTCATGTTGGCTTAGTGGCTAAAGCATACCCCGGCTATTGGCGTGGATCGAATCCTGCATATACTATCTTTTTTCCTCTCGATGTCATTACATTGTAATACATACTTATTTACTTAGTCGTTTATATCTTAAATCGTGATGTCATCAACTTTGTGAGGCGCGTCGGAAATGAAAGAATTAGACTTGCACATATTTCACAGGACAAGAATGAATGGCGTAAACAAGAGATGGCCTCATAGTCGACAGTTGTTGGATACACAGACAGTTGTGGGCTGATTAGATACCTAAATAGATAAATACCTACCTACCTATTTATAATAATATATATATATATATACGATAACTCTTTATTGCAAACCAACAAAAGTAAAATGAGGACAATACATTTACAAAACAATGATTAACATATAAAGCAATAGAATTTTAATGTATGTCTAGAAATATATTACCTAATTAAATATGTACAATGGCAATATGTTCGGCGTTCTTATCGCTAAAGCAATATCTTACAGACAACCTTTCATTATATAATGGCGTATATATGACATATCCATTTTTGTATTTTCAGGTATCTGTTTGAATCCAGTTACAACTACCACATCAATCGGAGGTCAGTCCTGATTACATACAATTGTAGATATTGCGGCCAAACCAAAATTTTCTATAACAGATGCAAATTACTATCCCATATTCGATCTCATTCCTTTAGAACAGCTACCATAAACGTCAATGATTTAAAAGTGGAATCACTACCCCTCTCCCTTTACAAGAACCCTGTGATTACTCCAGCAGCCAGTTCTAATACAAATCAACCTACAACTTCAGACATTGCTAATAAACCTGCAACAGCTTGTCCGGAATGTAAAAAACCATTGGCTTGTGTCGGAGTTGCCTATAAAGACCGAGCAGTTCACTTCATGCAATACACAAATGAGTTCTACTCGTGCCCCGTGTGCCTGTTTACATTGCCAACTATATGTGGGCTTCGAGCGCATCTACGATTTCATTTAAAATTCGCTCCATACTACTGCCCAGAATGTGGAGTCAGCATTGTTTACAGAAATGTTCATTACCCATTCAATCATGATTGTGAGGGATTTAAAATGATGAGAACCACAGCCAGATTAAAATGTTCTGTAGCTCAATGTCCACTTGTCCACCCAAATGATTACAAGGACCACATGAAAGAGAGTCACATCAAAAAGGTGTTCAAATGTCCTATTTGTGTTGTAGCTTGTTTTAATGAGCCGACAATGCAGAAACATTTGAAAAGTCACAGTTCGGATAGTACGAAGGCGGATCATAAAGCCTTAATATTTTACCAGTGTGAGATATGCCCAGGAAGGTTAGTGCTACAAAATCACATAGAGAACCATTTGCGTACTCATGTGAACAACAGCGTTTTCCCGTGTTGGACCTGTGGAACGGTTTACAAAGAAGTATTTGCTCTCATAGACCATCATGTTAAGAAACACGACCATATACCGGAAACCGTTAAGAGTGTTTTTACTTCGATTATACACGAGTCTGAAAATCAATTTGGAAAAGCGAAACGCATATACCGTGTCGTCAAAAGATGTGATCAGTGCCAAAGAAACTTCACGTATAAATGTAAATACGACGAAATATCTGTCCTACCTAATGAATGTCCCTACAAGTGTACATCGAAATTGCGGTCTAGCTTTGAGTCAGATGCTCAACAAGGTCATCTTATATGTCATTTGTGTGATTTCAAAATGCCTAATGACTGGGCAGACATTAAAAAGCATTATGCTCAAGCACATAAGAATCATCGCTGTCTTGAACCAAAAGTCATTATCAATAAGATGGATGTACAGAAATATATGAAACAAAAACAAAATAAAATCGGAAAACGTACAAGGAAACGAAGACGACGAGTAAGGCCCGAAACAACAGAAATAGTAGCGGAAACCCCAAAAACGCCCGTGACGGCTTCAGGCCATGATTGTAATGTGTGTGGTCAATCTTGTGAAAATAGAGAAATGCTGGAAGCACACTTGGTAAGTCACCGAGATCCATGTATGGCTTATCAATGTTTAGAGTGTGGACAGAGTTTTGTAGTAAAACCGTCCTTTTCAAAACATTTAATGTTAGAGCATGGCATATATGACGCGGAGGAATATATTAAGAACAAACAGTGTTACAATGAAAACGCACTCAATAAACACCAAACAAGTGATGTTCCAATGGAACCCCTAAAAGACAATCAGTGCACGATTTGCAGAGATCAATTTGAAAATGCTGAAGACTTGGAAAAGCACTTTAGAGTGCACGGTATGGCTTTTTTGTTAAAAAACACAAGCAATAAAGTCAATGAAAATATATCCAATAAAGATTAAAATATAAATATTTATAAATAAAGGATTATTTAAAGTTTATAGCCCGACCAGAAATTCGATAAAACCTAATCATAAGAGAACATTTTAGAAATACCTACAATTACCTTAATGTTATATCAAAAAGTTTGTATAGTATTAAGGCCATATCATTAGGTATAATATATAGTGATAAATATAAGCTCCTTTAGAAAAACAAAAGTGTTTTCTATGGGATCTTCGTAATTTCGCACATGTATACAAGGCGCTGACAAATGCTAAATAGCTTACTTGAGCAGGTTTTTATCATGTTTTTATCACATATATTAATGTTGTCTTAGGTTTACACGATTATATATATATTCGCTTAGTAAATAAACAACTTTAAACTGTTTAAATCGCGTATATTAGATTTAATTAATTTGATAACAGGATCCCAAGCAGGTGGTACTTGCCAACCATCATCTCTATTGAAATTTGGGTACATTTTTCATTTCAATAGCCTCGCGTAACATTCTTGCCAGAAACCGGGGACGAGGATTTGTGGATTGTGGAACCGTCAAATAATTTCTTAAAAACTCATGTGACAAATAAAACCAATTAGTCCCCCCGTGACCACGATCACTGCAAAGTGTTTAAAACGTCGGGACAAAAATAATGATAAATATACGCGATTTAAACCGTTTAAAGTTGTTTAATTACTAACATATATTAAATTTGTAGCAATAAGAAAGTTGTATATTGATATTGATCATATTATTTTCTATGGTCAAGTTGATTCTTAAACACATTTTACTATAATTTTCTCTATAGAATAAATCTTCAAAGTTGACTTTAAATTAAGCTTGTAACAAGATATCTCTATTTATATGAGAGACAAGGTAATTCGCAGTTGCGATTTAAGTTAGGTAGTTTTGCTTCAATTTTTTTTTTTTGTTTTTCAATATGATCACATTTTTACCATCGCTGTCTCTCTTTCACACCTGCGCAGTCTGAGAGTGATGGAATTTTAGTATTTGTCAGCGTCTTAAGGAAACACCCACATCCTGATACTTCAAGAAAAGCTAGCAAGTAGCTTGTACGATGCTCTCCTGAGTAGTTAAAAACAGTAGTTATAACTTTTATTTTGTTTGAGACAACTTCCAATGTGTTTTTGCCCTGTAAATACTTTTTTAACTAATATGTATGAAAATAGTGTTTTCATTGCGCTTTCTGTACAAATATAGTTTAGTCATATTTTAAATACAAGTGTTCCAACATGGTATTTTGCATGCATGTTGTTGAGCCTAATATATGTGCTTCTGCTGTGCCAGTCTTCTGTTATATTTCATTTATAAATATGAAAATTATAATACCTATAAAGAATAGATTTTCCGAATATTTTTGAATATACGCAATATTACGGATAACTAGGAAACCAGAAGCATAGAATCGCTTGGTATTTAAAATATGACGAAATTATGTTTGTGTTATGGAAACGCTATGCATACACTTCCCTGAATATTGAGTTATTTAAATTTATTGTAATTATTTAGAATCGTAAAAGTCATATCCGTAGGAAGCTACAGCTGCATACTGATTTCGTATTATATAGATGTCACATTTCTTATTATATATCTCTACAACTAAGAGACAAGGACATCCCTGCACATGTATGTTAGAGAAGGTATTTGAATCACCTAAGGTTCTCCAATTAACGTAGTTTTCTGGTTCAGCTATGCTGGTAGTCTGACTCGCATGGAGACCGTGGAACCGGTGCTTAAATCAGTTGTAGGTAGGTACCTACTTTACTTCTACTATTGTCATTCTCACCTTGTATACTGTGAATTTTATTATGAATTGCTTTGTTTTTAGCCACCTCACAGTGCCTTTTAATTTGATATATCACATAAAAAGTTCTCGTAATTTTTTTAATTTGCCCCCGAAAATAAAATTACATTTTGGAATGGTAATAGCTTAGGACTGCCTCATGCCGTGCTGCACGTCCATAGTTCTCGTCTCGCTAGGTTCTACCCTCAAGTAGAAAATCTGAGGCCAAGCACCAAACAGGAACACACTGTTCCTACCGCAGTCCTTGAGAGCTAGTATAATCACAGAGACATAACAACTTTATGTGTCAGGATGACGGGCGCAGTGCAATTCGTTCCTTGTGACGTCTGTTATAGGCAAAGGTGGGCCTCGTGCTTGTTCCATCACGATAGGATAATGAATTCCATTTCAGTCTAAAGTATTCCTCTTAAATGTGGCTATTTCAAACCTCTTCGTTTTATTTCTTTCAGCGATGCCTTTGTGAATTATTCGGCAGCTAACTCCCAGTTAAAAAAGTCCGCATTTCCATAATATTTTATTTATGGGCCGTTTCAGAATGTCCTAATGAAGTTTCGGGTTGCTAATAACTGAATGATAAAAATTACAGTTAACATGCAGCGCGTTTCAAGCTTTAACCGATAACTGTGAAACGCAAAGACAGTGTTTTGTTTAATAAATATGTTCTGAGTAGTATAACCGGAACTTAATCGAACATTCTGGAACAGGTCCTTAGTATAAAGATTAAAACTTAGTACTTACTCTACTATTTTCTTCTTGCTTGTTTTCTAGTCGGTAAAGACCACTTTCAATTCTGTCTTTCTTAAACCATTCTGTTTCACTTCACTCCTTTTACCTTCTCTAGGGTACCTTCGTGACGCAATTAGAATAGATCAGGTAGACCATAGAAAAGGTGGGGGGATTACGACGAGGCAGGGGTGAAGTGAAACAGATTGGTTTAAGAAAGAATTGGAAGAGGTCTTTACCGTCTCAAAAACAAGCAAGAAGAAAATAGTAATTGTGTCACCATGGTACTAGAGAAGGTAAAACGAAAAGTTTCACGTTTTATCTTCTCTAGGGTACCATCACATAGGGACCTCCTACGGCGACGCGCCGTCAAAAAAGAGTCGGCGCCCCGGCGGCGGCTGCGTGACTATAAACAATAATTCGATGTGTCTAAAATTGAGATCTATACTAACACTAGCATCATGTCAAATTTGCACTTTTTGGGCTTAGGTAATATAAACGACATATAGAAAAAAAAACGATTGAGTGTAACTTAAAACTCGACCGATTTTTATTTTTATAGAAAGATAAAAATTAGGATTTATAAAAAGGTTTTAAGAAAAGTTTTAGTAGTAGCAAAAAAAATACATTACGGAGAACGAATAAAATTTTCTAAAAACAAAATAAAAGAAACGTGGAAAATAATAAATGAACAAGTTAGGCACAGTAGTAGAGGTAACAAAAAGAAAGAAATAAGTTCTATTAAAAATGAATACGGAGACGAAGTGACAGATCCCAAAAAGTAAGCGGATTTATTTAATTTTTTTTTTACTAATATTGCCCAAAAACTTACATCTAAAACTCAATTTAATGCCGAGAAAAGCATGCACTACTTAAGTAAGAAAGGAAGACCATCTTCTTATATAAAATTTGAACCAGTAGACCGCAATGAAATACGATCAATTATCAGTAAAATGAAACAAAAGATGACATCTGATATTCACGATATAAACACAAAAATATTGAAACATGTTATGCTGAAGAATGAAAACCTAATTGACCTACTTTGCATTGCAATAAATGATTGTATAGATAAAGGGACTTTTCCCGACTGTCTTAAGACTGGTAGGGTAATACCTCTACACAAAAAAGGAGAAACTTCGGAGCTGGGTAACTACAGACCAGTGTGTATTTTACCTACAATTTCTAAAATTCTTGAAACAGTTATTAAAAAACGAATCGTAAATTATTTTGAAGACAATAACCTATTTACTAACGCACAATATGGATTTCGGAAAGGACGATCAACAGAGATGGCTATTAGAGCGGTGGTTTATTATATTCTCGAAGCCTTAGATAAATCGCAGAAATGTGCAAGCATATTCTGTGATTTATCGAAAGCATTCGACTGTTTGCGACATGATGTATTGATATCTAAACTAAAGCATTACGGGTTCGAAGATCCTGAACTCAACATGATGTGCACTAACTTGGCAAACCGTAGTCAAGTGGTATCTATAAATGGAATATACTCACATTACAGGACAGTAGAGATAGGAATACCACAAGGATCCATTCTGGGCCAATTCTATTTTTAATATATGTCAACGACCTTGTTCATTGTATGCCGGATTGGACTTTTATCAGTTTATTTGCGGATGATACACACATAGGTTTAAGTGATAAATCTAAAATTGAATTAGATATAAAAAATAATAAAACAATGAGCATTCTTGATGACTGGTTTAACGCAAATGGCATCATGTTAAACACTGATAAAAGTGTTGTTATGAAATACCATAGTCGTAAAAATAAAAATAACGATATTTGTTTGACAGAAAATATGTTTTTGGGTTACACAGTTGACTACACACTGAGCCATACGTCACACATAGAAAAACTATGCAAGAAAATGGCAAGTGCCAACTATGCGCTTCTTAAACTCAAGCCGCTTTTAGACTAAAAGTCCCTTCTGTCCGTTTACTACGCTTATATTCAATCCATGGTTAGGTACGCCATTACTGTTTGGGGGAACGCTACAGATGTACAAAAAGTCCTTAAATGTCAAAAGAGGGCCTTACGTATAATGTTTGGACTACCAAAACGCACTTAGGTTAGAAATCATTTTAAAAATAACCAAATAATGACAGTTATTTCATTATACATCTTCAACAGCCTATTAGAAATACATGACAACAAAATTAATATGATTAAAAATAAATATGTGCATAATTTACGCAATAAAGAAAAGCTATTCAAATATTAAAATAAATTAAAAAAAGTTAAGAGACAAGGCATTTATAATAAAATATCAATGTATAATCAGCTTCCAGATAATGTAACGAAATTAAATATTAACGACTTTAAAAGGGTCTTGAAACAGTTTTTTGAAATAAATCCCTTTTATTCAATAGATGAATTTATGGTTTTGCGTCTAACACAATCTTCATTTTTGTACAAGTCTAATGATAATTAATAATAATATATTTTGTAACCTAATATATAATAGGTTACAAAATTGACGGCTTTTCATGTATAATTCTAATTTCTTGTGTACGTTCCATGACATTTTTATCTTTTATAATTATGTGCTTTTCATAAATAATTTGATGACGCTAAAAGAGTAGGTAGTAATATATAATTTTATAATATGACATGTATTGTATAGATTTTAAAGCATTAATTAGTTTTTGACATTCATTGATTATTTTAATTTGGACTTAGATGAAGGATATGTAATTTTGACTTGGAATAGGTATATATATATTATTGTTTGATAATTTTCTTAAAAAAGGTTGTATTTATATTATTTCTAATTGAATATGATTTAATTTAAATTTTATTGTAAACATGACTTGCCCAATGTAACATTCTCCGTTATAAGGCCAATAAATATTTGAATTTGAATTTGGTAGTAATATAAATAATAATAGTTTATTGTACTAGAAATTGAAATGGGACCAACTTAGAGCGTTACATACCCACGACCTACGAATAAATAAGTTATTCGTAGCCCACAACACTATCAAGCAATACTACTAGAAGCGTCGTCGTGGAGAATACTTTGGCCCCTCTACACTAGTTACCTACTGGCCAGTATTGTCTGAAACTGAAAACTAAGATGAGTAGGCGTTTGTCAAAACTAAATAAATAACAAATATCACCAAATCGACATTATTGTACCTGCGACCTGCGACTTCGTTCGCGATTGCCATCCATGCAGACTAATTATTCACATTTGACCACTGTTTATCTCATTAAGCATCGCTTTGGTCTGCGGTGGAGCATTCCTAAAAAACATAATTCAGAAAGGAGTTTTTTACTTTGGATTTGAAAACTCTCAGGTTGTATTTTCCAGAAGCCAGTTGGTACTGACTGTTCCATGATATATTAGACTGTGCACTTCCATTGCAGAGCCTCCAAAATGAATCCGGAAAAAGATAGTTAAAAAAACTGATTGTTGAATCAGTTTTTTTTAACTATCTAACGTTGAACTGAGCGAATGTTCCAGACTTTTATCATAGCCAGGCAAGGTTTTCCCTCTTGAGCCTCTTGCCCCGTTAAAATAAAGAGATATCAGGAAGCTAAGCCAGTTAAGTAAATAGTCTTTAGCTGATATTTCTCAAAATTCTCCAATAATACAACGATATTTTTGTAGATGCCCATGCATAAAAAATATTGATGGAGTAGGTAATAAAAACCATAAATAATATTAAGTACTAAGATTGCAACAAAATATCTATAAAGAGATAAGCCGAATGAGAGTAAACAAAAAACAGTTGTTTCATACATTAACTGCGCCTTAATGGACTTAGTCCACATTTTATGGTATTTAAGGTTACCCTCGTGGTTAATGTTGTTCATAATCTATTTTTGATAACCTTGCGTAAGTATGCGATTTCAGGAATGTGTACGTATATTGTTGCGATGTTACCTCTATTTACAGCTTTTGGAGGGGTCCGACTTTGACAATAGACCTATTATGCCTATACAATAAAGTGCGAGCGCTAGCTTAAGATGAGCCGTAGGTACGTTCAAAGGTGTACATTCCGGGTTGCAAGTTATTTGGTACAAAATATTTAGGTTGTGTCTGTAATTTCTGAACCACATAACCGATTATTTAGAAGACTTGAAGCAGTGGCATTGGCTATGGACTGCGACGCAGCAGGTGCGTGGTTCGAATCCCGATGCGGGCCTGAGCTTCATCGCATGGTGGAAGGGAATTTTGCGCGTGCCCGCCTTGCTGATTGCGATAGGGGTCATTATTCACGCCGTCATGATGTCCTCGAAATCCTACGAGAAGCAGCGAGTCTCGGTAGCTAGAGCAAAAAAAGCTTTGACCACTAACATCGAAATCCAAACTTTACTCCATCTTAGGCGCAGCTCCCGACTGGACTCTTTTGTTGGACACGTATGAAAAACGCTATAAAATTCCATCATCATCCAGACATATTTCTATACTCAAAATATCTAAAACGCATATCTAGTACTTAAAGAACTAAAGCTTGACATCCACAGAGGCGGAAGCCACGGTAAAGCGATTCGGCGCGAAGCGGTCGCGTGGTATAACTAATATGTCCGTATGGATTGAGGAGCCACTCCAGGTTTTAAAAGTAAACTCTCACCCTTATTTAGTAGCAAATCTTAAAATTTTGTAGGACAAATTCTAGAATTTGTAGTATAATGCATCAAAAGTTATATCAATTTAAAAGTGGCTCCTCAATCTAAACATCTGAATTGAGGAGCCACCTAGAGCTTCGAAAGTAATGGTTCAATATATCTGAAAATTTGGTATCATGTAGTAGTAATTGTGTATGGTACCTACTAAAAGTCCGAGTTTCGTACTGATGAAATTAAAAAAGATACGATACATTTAGTGTGGCTCCTCAATCTATATATATGAGGGTGGATTTCCAACCATGTGATCGGTCCATTATTACTTTCTACTTTATTATCATTTAGTAGGGAGAGTATTCAAATTTGTAATATAGGAATAAAGTAGTAAAACTGAGTAGATTTAATAAAACAACGCATATAAATTGGCTCCTCATTCCTGACGATCTGCTTAAAAACAATTTATTGTACCGACCTGAAATCACAACGAAATCAAAAGCCAATGACACTAATATTTAGTAGTAATGGCTAGTAAATTACAAAGTACAATTCATCGCTGCATATATTCGGCATCTATAAAAAAAGTTAATTTTCAGTATTCCGTAAGGATTTGCTAACTAGAGTGACCACATTATTTGAATGAAACCAGGATAAGTACTAGAGTAAAGTTTAACTTTGAAACAATGACCATAGATACACTGATTTCTCAAAAGAAGGTTTTAGTTATTAAGGGAATAGAACCTTTGTGGCATATCAACCCACCGCCATTCTGTTTATTTTTAAGTTAATTCCTATATTACAAATTTGAATACTCTCCCTACTAAATGATAATAAAGTAGAAAGTAATAATGGACCGATCACATGGTTGGAAATCCACCCTCATATATATAGATTGAGGAGCCACACTAAATGTATCGTATCTTTTTTAATTTCATCAGTACGAAACTCGGACTTTTAGTAGGTACCATACACAATTACTACTACATGATACCAAATTTTCAGATATATTGAACCATTACTTTCGAAGTTCTAGGTGGCTCCTCAATTCAGATGTTTAGATTGAGGAGCCACTTTTAAATTGATATAACTTTTGATGCATTATACTACAAATTCTAGAATTTGTCCTACAAAATTTTAAGATTTGCTACTAAATAAGGGTGAGAGTTTACTTTTAAAACTTGGAGTGGCTCCTCAATCCATACGGACATTAACTAATATGATGAGTTTTCAGTCGGATCCATGGTTTAAATCGCGCTAAAGTTGTAAAAAAATACTACTCGTTCTCACGCTCTCAAATCGCTCCGCGACCGCTTCGCTCTGTGTGACAGCTTGTACTGACTACCGTAGAATACAGCGTCCGCTGTCCGATCCGCCTTCCGCCGCGGACTTGCCGCGGTGTTATAATATTTGTTAAAAACTAACAAATATTATAACTTAACAAATGAATTAACCAAAAATGGTTATGTGGTTAATTTATATGCTGTAGAAGTCATCGCCCCGAAATCCCTATATAACCTACTAATGGACTGTCAAGCACAACCGTAACTTCCATCCTAGAACGTGCATCCAAGGCGGCATTAGTAGGATCTTACCAAATTTGGTTGAGCAAGGGAGGAGGCTCGACTGGTGAAAGGGAGCACTGATGCATCATAAAGGGGCCCCGGGCCCTTAACCTTACTCACTGGGTTGCTAGTCCCAGGCACCTTGACTTGGGCCTCTTCATCTGCAAGGCTATTGACCCGGCACCCGCACGGTGAATCCATGGAATGCTAAGAAAATTCGTCTCATTCTAAAAAAATAAGAATGCATGAAATCGGACTACGCGTTAGTAAGGTACTAAGTGTACATTTTGACTTTCATCCCCTCTCCCAAGGGAACCGTGCTGAATTTCGGGAAAGACTAAAAAGTACCTATACGATGTCCTACCCCTTAGTATGGACTGAAATCATGCTTAAGTTCCATTGAAATTAAGGGCGATGCCCCGTCCTCCCACTGGACTTTCCCACTGGTGGGTGGACGGGGAATATGTGTATGTCTCCAGCTTACTCAATTGAAATTTCTTAGTTCTGAATATGCCAATATTTAGAGCAGATTTAGTGCAATTATGAATACCAACTCAAAATTTAGGTGCCAAATAAACTTCGATGCTACACGTGATTATAAGTGTGTCAGCTGGCGTTATGGTCTCCAGCTGACACATGCTGTATATACGAAACGGCTAAAGGTGTGATTGTATACTATAGCCAGGGATTTAGCGCATAATTTGTGCCAGTGGCACAAAGAAATTGAAACACCTTACTTGAAAACTGTAGTAGTAATGACCCGATTACAACGTGTAAGCTGGGGACCACGTGTCTTTTTTTTTTTTTTTTTTTTTTTATGCCTGATAGGTTAGCCTTTGACCACTATCTCACCTGATGGTAAGTGATGATGTGGTCGAGGATGTTGTTCAGACTAACCTAGAGTTACTGGCTCTCAACGTGTCTACAGCTGCTCACCTGTATCTTCTGAACGAATGGGCCTACGACTTTGTTTAATATGTCAAAATTTAGAGCCAAATTTGTGCCATCGGCACTAAAATTTTCAAGTCTGTGGCTATTAAGGTTTTGGAGCTACAAGGTCAAATAAACGTGTAAGCTGGAGACACATTTCCCCAGCTAGCACATGCTGTACAGCTCAAACGGGAAAGGCTAGACTACTGTTTAATAGCTTAAAATGTTAAAATGGGCCTCATAGTTTTTGCGTAATAAGCAAAAACATTTCTTCCCGCCTAAATATTTAAATATTTCGTTAAAAACGTTACTGTACGCGGCGTTGCCGTCCCGTTCGTTGTAACTGCAATCTGTTTTGAACCTTATTTCTATAGGGTTTGAACTTACTTTTTGCTTTCACGTTAAGGTTATGTGGAAGAAGTTACAAAGAAACAGTAAATGTATAGACTAGGAGAAGGTGTTGTGTAGTTTGACAACCATATAATGCCAATATTTACAAGATATGTTGGTAGGTATTTTTTCTCTCAGAATGTTGACGTATTTACTAGATCTTTATTACATCCTCTTTGTTTGACCAAGATATTGCATTCTAATCTAATCCTACACTACATGTATCAGTGATAACTGGTTACGAATATACTGTAATTATAAAATTTAATTTGAAAAAAAAGAAAATTTGAAAAAAGATACTTGTTCGTAATTCTGTTATGGAAAACCAACTAAAATTAAGTGATATATAAAAGTTCTTAGTTTATTTGCAAAAGTCCAAATTGGTATAGCATTTACAAATCATGATCTTGAAAGACAGTAGTTCTGCAAGTGCAACCAAAATAACAGGCCACGTTTGAAATTATTGTATATGTATCACGCACACAGTATGCGAAGCTACTATTGTTTTTTATAAGCGGAGTGCATCACTGATGGTAAAGACGTGATACCAGTAATTAAAAGCTTTTTCATAAAAGTAGGTGAAATATATAATTTGATTTTGGGGTACCAATGAATTATCTTAAATTGATTTAAACATCTTCTTTACATAGTAGCTTGTGCAATTTTTTTATACCTGATAGGTTAGCCTTTTACCACTATCTCATCTGATCGTAAGTGACGATTTGATCGAAGATGTTGTTCAGGCTTACTCAGAATTACTGGTTCTCAAAGACAGCTGAAGGAACACACCGTTAGGTGCTTGGCGACAGATTTTCTACTTGAGGGTGTGCTCACTTTTTTTCGCGGGAAACGCACGCTGCGTGCGAATGTATACCGTTTTCAAAACAGCGGCTGTTTTGTGTGTGATTGTGTTCGGTGCGGTCACCGTTATTTTGGGCGTCGGACGTTCATCGGGAGTAAGGGGGCAACGGATTCCTGTCTGCGGGCCTCTACGTCACCATCGGGCTCAAGGGTGCCATCCAGATGTTCGCCATAACTGATGCCACCGGACTGACCATGGCAACGCCATGCACTTGGAAGTAGTGTTTGTTACGATAGACGAAATAATTTCCAGCCAAACGGTGTCTTAGTAGAACGTTGGAGTTCTCTGGAAGGTGGTTACTTGTCAACTTTACGTTTATAACCTCAAGACACTATTTTACCGGAACATTAGTAAAAATAAACTCAGCATAATCTCGTCTGGTTCAAGAGTAAGTTTTTCGATAATTTAGATGATATGGCGAGAATCTTTTACATAAGACGGGGTTTTACGTACGAGCGTTAAGTCCTGTTAAATACTTATAACTATGTGTTCAAGTCGCGAAATTCCAAAGGTTACTGGTCCATTCGATGTTTTCTTATCCTTCATCAGATCTCAGAATTTCATGTCCAGAATAAAGTGAATGAGCCCAATCAAATAAACCTAAACACAGTGTACTTACTATATGCATGCACAGGTCCTTACCATCTAGTTCTTTTCCGTCATTAGACCTCAGGAGTTTATTTAGGTACTGAATATGCTCACCGAGTCTAATCAAATAAGCTTAAACACGGTGTAAACATATTCAATAACAGATGCCGTATGCCTAGGGCTGCCATCACTTTAACCACCGATGCCGGTCAAAATCTTAAAAAAACCCGGACATTTGGGTGAAAGTGAGACCCATGAAAATAAAGTTCATATATTTTTTCATTTATACAGCTTTTTTGCGCAAAAACTACAGTGCTACACATATAATTATTCACTATTCTCTTTCTGAGGCCATCTGGTGATAAAAATAATGAGGATCAGTGTTATTTGGTATCAAATTAGAAATAAATTATAATTTCTAAATAAATATGATTACATCAAGCACTTTTGCGTATTGAGTGAATATCATATTATACAAATTATTGGAGTACACAATATTATGGTGGCCGAGGTGGTTTAGGCATCCGACGCGATATCGGAGGACGCGGGTTCGATTCCCGCCTTGGGCATAATAACATTTTGTGTATAATGTCTCCTATAATCTGTTAAAAAGAATAAATTATAATTTTTGATTTAATATATCATCTTCACTTTGAAAACTATCGCGAGTTTTTTCCATATTTACTTATTATTTTTTAGCCATTTTCAAATGAGTTAATAAATAATCAATAAATTAATACCTAGTCAAACTACATAGGTGGTATCAAATATTTTTCAAGCCATCTTGTTGTGTTACGTAGATTAAGTACCCAAAACCGTAAAACTTCTTTATGTAAATTAAAATAGGTAATTTGGAAAAGTCAAAGCAACTCATGCCCTTAAATTTATACTTTATTTCGATCAGATAAACCATGTGCCTTTTCTCCTTCGTCCATTGCCGTGAGACTAGCGAACATAATAAACTCATAATGTAACTTGAGTTGCCAGCTAATATCAAGATAATCTTGTTTGTAATGTGTGTAAAGTTTTCCGCCAGATTTCACTAGACGTTTTAGCGTATGGTTATGAGAAAAAAGCGCTAAAGACCTTAAAAATATTCTAGACCTAGCACCAAATGCGCCAAAACGGTAACAAAGTGAGTGAATGACCGGAGTCAGCGGCAGCTCTTAATGGTGGGGGCCGATGCGGACGTTCTGTTGTTGTAGAATTTGCAGGGCCGGAGTTATCTTGTATGCTTACGAATGAATTTTCAACCCAGATTTGTTTCAATCAATTGCCTAAATTCAATCAATCCGGATTCCCCTGACACAAAAGTGTCCGGGTTTTACCCGGATTATTTGTAAACCCCTACTGGACGCCTCCCGGACACCCTCTAAACTAGGACAAATCCGGGGAATCTCGGACGGATGGCAGCCCTACGTATGCCGCATGCCGTAACAGAACAGGTACTTACCAAACGACGGCGTTGCTGTGGTAAATGAATAATGATACGGAATGTGTAAGGGAAGTAAATAATGTTGTTTAAAAAAAATTCGTAGGTATTAATCCCGCACAAGACTATATTTTTTTCTCTCGTAATTTTGTTATTTATGAGTACCTACTAACTGTGCCGAGCTAACTATAAACAACGCATGTGACATTTTTGTGAAATTGAGTTGTATACATATTTGTAATCTACGGAACGAGATCTATAGGAATCAATTACCCTTTTTTTTTTACCTAAAGTGCAATATATTCATATTTCTTCTAAGGAGAAACAACGCATTGCTCTATGCGTTAAACATTTCTACCAAAGATCCTAAGCATAAGCAGCGTAAGAGCAGATGTGATTTAATCTTTGGGATTATTCGATTCGTTTTCAAAGGCTGAATAAGCATATGAACTTTATATCCACGTAGAATGTTTATGACTAGTATTCAATAGAATAATTGTTTTGGAATACTACAAATAAAAACGCAATGTTACATACTGATTTAGTATCAATTCAATCAAACTTCAAATCAATTAGTCATCCTTAGTATATCTAACGCAATTACAGCACATTATGAATTATGATACCTACATATTTATAATACAATCTAGTAGGATACCGATTGTGGCATGAAGAGTGCTGCCGGGCTAAGAGTAATCTTAATCCGAGTTATCTCATTTCGAGTTTCAAGGTGGATCCACGATGCAACGTTGATCGAAAGCAAAATGGTAAGTTCAGTTCTCTTTTATTTACTAATCAAGACCAGAGCACAGATTACCTACTAATAGATATGACGCTGTCCTTCAAAGAGATCGCTACTACTCTCAGATCAGTAAACGCAAATACGTGTCTAATGCGCTAGACTTAGCGTTACTTTCGCTATATACAGCCCGCGATGATAGCAGCATTCACCATTGACCATCATATGACTGATGCGCTTTCTTAGGGCTGACTTACTGAATCAAAAATAAAATAATAAAGCAGCCGCAAGCAAGAGACGCGCGGACGTACCGCAAATGTATGTAGGTATCGCTATATCATATATTTTTTGTAGTTAAGCCATAGAACATATGATAATACGTAAAGCATATATTTCTTCTAGTAAAACATTGGTAAAAATTTTAGGTGTCATGTTTTCTGTTGCCGCTTGATAGTAAGTGTCTGTCACGTCGCTATAGTTACAATGTTTTTGTTAACAGGACAACAAAATGCCGAATTTGTAAAGGAAATAAGAATCGAATTAATAGAAGAAGAGAATACCGATTTATCCAGTAAAACAGGAAACGAGTTAACAGAATGACATAATATTGATTTATCAAGCTTAACAGGAGAATAAAAACTCCGTCTTACCGCCGGAAATAAGATACAGGAAATCAGTACTAATATTATAAATGTGAAAGTAACTCTAGTGTCTGTCTGTCTGTTACGCTTTCACGCCAAAACTACTGGACCGATTTGAATGAAATTTGGTATGGAGATAGTTTGAGACCCGGGAAAAAACATAGGATAGTTTTCATCCGACTGCGCAAAAAGAGGTTAATGTTTTTGCGCGATAACCGACATACGCGCGGGCGGAGCCGCGCCCGGAAAGCTAGTTAAATTATATAAACATAATACTGACCAAAATCCTAGCACTAGTAAAGGCTGCAATATATCTGGAAATCAGTTCGAAGAGGCAAAGAAAGAAGAAACGTTTCAAAATAGGCAATTTAAAAAAGATAAAAGCTTTCATAAAAGATACATACAATATCATGACATGCAAACACAAATGCACTATTAAAATAATTGATGACATTAAATGTCTTTAATTAAATTTTAATACGTTCATTTGGGAATATTCGAAGACCTTCAGGATATGAATATATAAGAAACTAGCTTTCCGGGCGCGGCTCCGCCCGCGCGTATGTCGGTTATTGCGCAAAAACATTAACCTCTTTTTGCGCAGTTGGATAAAAACTATCCTATGTTTTTTCCCGGGTCTCAAACTATTTCCATACCAAATTTCATTCAAATCGGTCCAGTAGTTTTGGCGTGAAAGCGTAACAGACAGACAGACAGACAGACAGACAGAGTTACTTTCGCATTTATAATATTAGTACTGATTATCAGTCCAGTCGAAGAAAATGTATATATACAACTTTTTTTTTATTGCTTATAGGTATGCCTTTGACCACAATCTCACCTGATGGTAAGTGATGATCTGGTCGAAGGTGTTAACAGGCTTAACCTAGAATTACTGGCTTTTTATTTATTTATTACTGATAGGTAAGCCTTTGACCGCAATCTCACCTGATGGTAAGTGATGATATGGTCGAAGGTGGTAGCAGGCTTAACCTAGAATACCTAAGGCTCTCAAGGACAGCTGCCGGAACACACCGTTAGGTGCTTGGCGACAGATTTTATACTTGAGGGTGGTCGCTAGCCGGGCGGGCATTCGCAAAATGCCCTACCATCATGCGGTGAAGCTCAAGCCCGCGGCGGGATTCAAATCATGGACCTGCTGCGCGGCAGTCCATATCCAATGCCACTGAGCCATCACTGCTTCAAAACCTATCTTTTTCTAATACGCTACGCGCTACTGCTGCCTTGTGAAACACCGTAATGCTTATTTTCACAGAATATGACTTAGTATGGCAGATTGCCATACTAACACATTCACACACATTCTGTGAAAATTTCAACCGGTAACCTATTATCGTTCCAAAGATGCAGACTTACAAAGGTCAGCTATCCATGTTGCTTTGTAATAGGTTCCTGTTTTCTAGTACGGAACCCTAAAATTGTTATGTAGCTACTAAAATATGTAGGTATTTACACTTATATGTATCTATAAACTAATATTTAACATTTTGTTTGTTCACAAACGAAATACACTACGACCTTCCCTACCTAAATTTAAAAACAGACTGCAAAAACATCGCGCTCTATCAAATAATACAAACAACAGCAAGCTAGTGAGATAGGTACATACCGGCTATACATACGAGTAGTTACGCATGCATGTAGGCGCTAACTAGCTACAAACGTGGACTTCCGCGTAATATATCCTTATTAAATACGTCGGATTTTCAAAACTCAGAATATCAAAATAGTTTCATTTCAGAACGAAAACTGAAAAACCCCGAATTGCAACAATGGGAAGATAGTTTTCGAAACCAGTAACGTTTTAAAACGACCACTCGTCAATAGTGACGGCTTCAATAACTTTGAAATCCGCGGGGCGATCACGTATCTTCTGTAGCAATGAAATGCTAATTGCAACAATCAAAAATGACAGTTTTGACAGTTTTTGTATCAATGAAAAAGACAGATGGGTAACAGACCTTCTTGTGCCCCAACGTTAGTCACCGACCGTTTTTTTTTTTTATACCTGAGTCGATAACTGGCATATACATTGATCGAATTAAATTTTCGTTATATCCATTCTACTAAAGAGTTTCTAATAACATAGTATATATACAGGTTGTACTTCCATGGTCAGTATTTCCTTTGATTTCATATTATTATTATTATTATTCTAAAATCTAATTTTATTTTTTAATTCTAATAAATCTAAATTTAAGTTCATTTTGGCATTTATTTTAAAATAAAAGTAGTAAATTCTTCTTCCTCCCCTAACTCAAATTAGCCCTAAATATATCTTCCTCCACTCCGCTTCAATTTTAGTGTGTAATGGCCAACACTTTGGATACTGCAACACGTTTCATACGCGTCATAATATATATATCCTGTAAAATAAAACCAAATGTAATAAAGCGACAATGATATTTTTTGTTTCTTTTATGTTTTGCAATAACGCATGCTCTGCGGCTCTCATGAGCGGGAAAAAAATAAGTTTCTCCTCTCTCTGAATACGAAAAATAATAATAATAAGAAATTACTACTTGTATTATAAAATATATGCCAATATAAACTTAACTTTTATTTATTTATTTATTTCTTAGGAAGACCAACAGTATAACAAATATCTTAAATATAACTAATAACAACAACAGATAACCAATTATAGGTCCTCACAGATAGCTATCTTATAAATGACATTCAAATAATGAACACTAGGATACAACTTAGTCTAAACATTATGCTTATAATTAAATTCAAACAGTTAGTCGAAGAACTCTCTGCTCAACAACCGCCTAGCCGATGCAATGCTTGTACCAAATAAGTCAAAGCCAACTCTCTTGTCTATCTCATTAAAATTTCTGCTCACACGTAACAGGTAAGAATTTTGCCTTTATTTGTTTTTAGATTTTAGTTATAATAATATGAAATAAAAGGAAATACTGACCATGGGAGTACATACAACCTGTATATATACTATATTATTACAAACTCTTTAGTATAATGGATAGTACGAAAGTTTTTATTCGATCTAAGTATATGCCAGTTATCGTCTAAGGTATAAAAAAAAACGGTCGGCGACTAATGTTTGGGCGCATGAAGGTCCATGTTACCTATCTGTCTTACAAAATCTGCCAAAACTGACGGTTATATTGTTGCAATCAACAGTTCATTGATACAGAAGATACGTGATAGCCCTGCCGGAAAGCATGCATGGTATAAAATATTTGTCAGATTATATTTAAACCTTCATGCTCCTAGCCTATGTCTCAACGGCGTTTATTTTGTATGAAAGCGATAACAGGTTCCAAGCCTATAGAAATAAGGTTCAAGACAGATTGTAGCTACAGTCATCGGAACGGCAACGCCCCGTACAGTAAAGTTTTCAACGAAATATTTAGGCTGGAAGAAATGTTTTTGCTTATTACGCAAAAACTATGAGGCCCATTGTTTTGAAAATTTTAGTGCCGATGGCACAAATTCTACCCAACATTTTAAGCTATTAAACAGTTTTCTAGCCTTTCCTGTTTGAGCTGTACAGCATGTGCTAGCTGGGGACATGTGTCTGCAGCTTACACGTTTATTTGAGCTTGTAGCTCCAAAACCTTAATAGCCACAGACTTGAAAATTTTAGTGCCGATGGCACAAATTTGGCTCTAAATTTTGACATATTAAACAAAGTCGTAGGCCCATTCGTTCAGAAGATACAGGTGAGCAGCTGTAGACACGTGGTCCCCAGCTTACACGTTGTAATCGGGTCATTACTACTACAGTTTTCAAGTAAGGTGTTTCAATTTTTTTGTGCCACTGGCACAAATTATGCGCTAAATCCCTGGCTATAGTATATAATCACACCTTTAGCCGTTTCGTATATACAGCATGTGTCAGCTGGAGACCATAACGCCAGCTAACACACTTATAATCACGTGTAGCATCGAAGTTTATTTGGCACCTAAATTTTGAGTTGGTATTCATAATTGCACTAAATCTGCTCTAAATATTGGCATATTCAGAATTAAGAAATTTCAATTGAGTAAGCTGGAGACATACACATCGGGGAATTCTTAATTCAGTGGTATTAGCATGAGGTGCGGCCAGGATACAGATATAAAAATAAAGTTTTAGCATCAGTATCAGGAACAGAGTGCACTCACATATATATTTTTTAACTTAAAAAATCGTGTAGCATATTAAAAATATGGCGTTTGCCTGAAATTTCTAGTCTTGAACTCAGTGTGACCAGATTTAAATTGGACATTATGCCAGCTCCTCCTCTAAATTCTGCTAAAGTCTGCTAACTTTATTTTGATTAATGCTAATGAATCAAGACCCAATTAAATGAGTGTTTTGGACAAAAAAAGCAAGATTTGATTGATGACATAAAAAAATCAAAACAAATTTAATTAAAAATGCAAACTCTAAAATCTTTGTACACAGAATACATTTTGGGGGTCAATAAATAGTACTTGCTCAAATAGGTCATTAAAAGGTAGACAAGATTTTAGTTCAATGCAAAATTCGATCAAAAGATTCAAGAAATTCTCCATCATAATAGAATGCATAATAGAATTTTAAATATTTGTAGCACTACTCAAGTGAAACACAGTTCAATTGCCAATTTTTCTTCATCTTGCTAAATTTCTGCCAAAATCTGCTATATTTTGAGATCTGCGACACAATCTGCTAGGCCCTAAATTGGAGATCAAATTATGCTAAATTCGCAAAATTTTGCTAAATCTGGTCACACTGCTTGCACTACACTGATCTTACATCTTAAGGTGGGGCTGACGAGGTGAGGAGCCAAATAAGGTTCTTTAAAAAAAAAGTTGAGCCGTACCATTACGTTTGTGGCATAACAAAAAATATATGTAAATTTTGATCATATTTATGAGATTCCTATTCCAAAACATGATCACAATCAATTTACGTGATAAAAAAAAATATGAACATAGGTCTAAAAATATCTTCTAGCAGTTGTCACTCTAGTATTTATCAACATATCTTGATAAGTTTAATACAAGAGGTGTATTACATAATATGTAATACACGTCTTGTATTAAAAAAAATAAAACAATAGGGATTTGTAATTATATTATAATTACAAATCCCTATTGTTTTATTATTTTTACTTTTGTGTAATATTCATTTATATAATTATTTTATCGCGAATTTACTCGAGCACACCAGCGCGGCGGTTCCGAGGCAGTGTTGCGCAAGCGTTGGCACGGGGAGGTTGTGTCGCTCGTAGCTCCGCTCGCGCTTTCGAATGACAACGATCTTGTCTTTGTATTTGTGCATTGACACGCGAGATTCGCAGCTGTGTGCGTGTAATGATTCGCTCGCTGCAGAGGGCCAACTTGGTTGCGACGACGTGAAGTATGCGCGTTGACGCTTTATTATTGGTACTTTGTAGACAAATTTTATTTGAAATTTATCACATATAAAAATGGTTCTCTACCACATTAAGAGTTGTGTATGGGACTTCATACATCTTTTGGAGTTCTAAGCTTTTTTTGATAAATGTATTAGGTGTTTGGATATAGGTATTGGATATTAATTAATACTGCATAAAGATAACGTCTGCCAAGTGAAGATGGATAACTCGAAAATAGTAAGAGATAGGTAAGGGAGATTTGCCCCTTGGGGTTCCGGGTTAGAATTGCACCTCCCCATATAATCCCGTGGGTGTCGTAAGAAGCGACTAAGGGAAAACTACTGGAAGGTGGGCAGCAGCGCCTTCTAAAGAACTGCCAACTTACACTGCGATCCACAAGACGCCTGCCAAGCGTGGGGATTATGGCAAATACCCCCTTAATAGGGGAGGCTGTGTTTAGCAATGGACGATCTGGCTGTTACAATTACAGTCAGGGAGATTTGAACAATTATCGCAGGGAATCGGGAGAGCAGTCAAATGACACTTGTCATAAATCCAAACTGGCGGATACAAGATTCTAAAAATCAAAACCAGTCCGATTTGGCTGAAAATCGATATCTCGGTTGTGCTGTGCGTCATTATTCCGAATTTGGAATGTATTTTTCGATGACGTCTGCCAAGCGAAAAAGGTTACTCCGATTTGGCTGAAATTCAAAATCTAGGTAGTTCTAGACGTCTTTGTTCCGAATTTTGAATGTATTTTTTAATGACGTCTGCCAAGTGTAGAAAGTTACTCCGATTTGGCTGAAATTTAAAATCAAGGTAGTTCTAGACGTTTTTTTTCCGAATTTTGAATGTATTTTTCAATGACGGGAGATTTGAACAATTATCGCAGGGAATCGGGAGAGCAGTCAAATGACACTTGTCATAAATTCAAATTGGCGGATACATGATTCTAAAAATCAAAACCAGTCCGATTTGGTTGAAAAGCAATATCTGGGTTTTTCTGGACGTCCTTATTCCAAATTTGGAATTTATTTTCCGATGACGTCTGCCAAGTGAAAAAAGTTTGTCCGATTTGGCCGAAAATCGATATCTACGTTGTGCTGTGCGTCATTATTCCGAATTTGGAATGTATTTTTCGATGACGTCTGCCAAGTGAAAAAAGTTACTCCGATTTGCCTGAAATTCAAAATCTAGGTAGTTTTGGAAGTCTTTATTCCGAATTTGGAATGTATTTCTCGATGACGTCTGCCAAGCAAAAAAAGTTGCTCCGATTTAGCCAAAAATCGATATCAAGGTTTTTCAGGACGTCTTTGTTTCAAATTTGAAATGAATTTTTCGACGACATCTGCCAAGTGGAGAAAGTAATTCCGATTTGGCTAACATTCAAAATCTAGGTAGTTCTGGACGTTTTTATTCCGAATTTGAAATTTATTTTTGGATGACGTCTGCCAATGAAAAAAAGTTACTCTGATTTGGCTGAAAATCTATACCTTGGTTGTGCTGTGCGTCATTATTCCGAATTTGGAATAATTTTTTCTATGTCGTCTGCCAAGTGAAGAAAAATACTCAGAATTGACTAATAATGGATATCTAGGTTGTTGTGGACGTCTTTATTCTGAATTTAGAATCTATTTTTGGATGACGTCTGCCAAGTAAAAAAACTTACTCCTATTTGGCTGAAAATCGATATCTAAGTTTTTTTGGACGTTTTTTCAAAATTTGGCAAATATTTTTCGATACTGCCAGGTGAGGAAAGTAACTCCGATTTGGCTCACATTCAAAATCTAGGTAGTTTTGACGTTTTTATTCCTAATTTGGAATTTATTTTTCGATGACGTCTGCCAAAGGAAGAAAGTTACTCTGATTTTACTGAAAATCGATATCTAGGGTTTTCTGGACGTCCGTATTTCAAATTTGTATTTTATATTCCGACAACGTCTGCCAAGTGAAAAAAGTTCCTCCGATTTGGCTGAAAATCGTTACCTAGGTTGTACTGTGCGTCATTATTCCGAATTTGGAATATTTTTTTCTATATCGTCTGCCAAGTGAAGAAAAATACTCAGAATTGACTAAAAATGGATATCTAGTTTGTTTTAGACGTTATTATTACAAATTTGGAATTTGATTTACGATGACGTCTGCCCAGTGAAAAAAGTTACTTTGATTTAGCTGAAAATCGATATCAAGGTTGTTCTAGACGTCTTAATGCCAAATTTAGAATTTATTTATCAATGACGTCGGCCAAGTCATAAAAGTTACTTCGATTTGGCTACAAATCGATACTTTCTTGGTTTTCCTGGACGCCTTTTTTCCAAATTTGGAATTAATGTTTCAATGACGTCTGCCAAGTAAATCGATAGGTATCTATCTAGGTTGTTCTAGACGTCCTTATTCTGAATTCGGAATTTATTTTTCGAAGACGTCTGTGAAGTGAAAATTTTACTCCAATTTGGATAAAAATTGATATCTAGATTGTTCTGGAGGTCATTATTCTACAATTTTATATATGAAGTTTATTTATCAATGACGTCGCCAAGT
This sequence comes from Plagodis dolabraria, assembly GCA_963854805.1. Taxonomy (NCBI): domain Eukaryota; kingdom Metazoa; phylum Arthropoda; class Insecta; order Lepidoptera; family Geometridae; genus Plagodis; species Plagodis dolabraria. The sequence goes on from OY978442.1 coordinate 19,986,160, forward strand.
GAAGATAGATGACGTATCTCGAAAACGGTAAGATAATATGTACTGTAACGTTGTGCCTGACGCCGTTACTTAAATAATAGTATTATTCGTCATATGAAACATTAGATGTTAATCATAAACTAAAAATATACTAATTAAATGCTTTAACTAACTTACATACCACTTAAAAGTATAAACTTACGTTAATATTGCTAATTATTAAAAATAATTTCATGCGGAACCCACAGACATATCTTAGCGTTTTAAACACGATATATCTTAGCGTTTTCGTCTATGCAATTGGCAAGGAACACTCGTCCTGCGCTAAATAAAAATACAATACGTAGTATCAATCTTAATTGTTATTTACTTGTTGCGAAGTGTATGAATCCCTCTAGGGTGAGTTCCTTATTTATTATTGTTATTTCATAGTGCTGACTAAACCTATGTAACGTAAACGGCTGTGCTGCACTACCGCGCTAGACTGAGTTTTAAAATGTGAGTCACTGGTAATAGTACCACGATCGTTTCGGCGCGGCTTGGCAACAGTTGGCTGAGGAACATCAGCCACTAAGTCGGTGTCTTCCTTCCAGGATTCCATTTCACTGATTTAACCGGAGGTCGGTTGTTTGGCACTAGCTACCGAGATCCAGAACTATCAGCCGACGCCAAGACCGCCACATCTGGGACCTAGATCACGAGTACTATCAGGCCAGTGACTCCCTCCGGTCTATATAACTTCAGTAGAACTGTGCGGCTGTGCAACCTGATAAGGCCTAATAAACTTTTCAAACCTATTCCCTGAGTTTACCTACCTACCTGCTGCCCGTGGGGTGCTCAGCAGCTCCCTAACGCAGCAGTAGGATAAGAGTAGGAAAATTATGATTACTTATCAATCAATTATTCAAATCTATACTTATAATAAAACTGTAACAGGTCCAATTCTGTACATGGCAGATATTTTGAAAAAAACAAATGTACAGTACTCTGTAGCTGATACTGATGCCGAAACTATATTTTTTTTTATTTTTGTCTGTCTGTCTGTCTGTCTGTCTGTCTGTCTGTATCCCGGCCGCGTATCACTCCAAAACTACTGAATGGATTTCAATGAAACTTAGCATGATTGGAGTTCATACTACAAGGTAGGATAATTTAGCTTTTTATCCCGAAATTCAGCATGGTTCCCTTGGGAGAGGGGATGAAAGTCAAAATATACTCTTAGTTGTAATTTATTAACGCGTAGTCCGATTTCAGACGTTCTTTTTAGGGTTCCGTACCCAAAGGGTAAAAACGGTCTGTCCCGCTGTCCGTCCGTCCGTCTGTCCGTCCATCCGTCCGTCCGTCTGTCACCAGGCTGTATCTCAAGAACTGTGATAGCTAGACAGTTGAAATTTTCACAGATGATCTATTTCTGTTGCCGCTATAACAACAAATACAAAAAGTTGGCCAAGTGCGAGTTGGACTTGCTCACGTTAAAACAAAAAAAGGTTAAAATATGAAGTCTAATGTTGTATAGCTAATGGTACGGAACCTTTCGTGCGTGAGTCCGACTCGCACTTGGCCGATTTTTTTGTTAGAATAGGGGTACTTTAAAATTTATCCTGTAAATATTTCAAAGTCATCGGGTTTGAAGTTCAGAAATAACAGACATCACAATCTAAATATTACGTTCCAAATAACTTGACACCCAAAATGTACAGAAACCTTTTAACGTACGGCTCATCTTAAGCTGGCGTTTGCACTTTATCGTATAGGTATAATAGATAGGTCTGTAGTCGGACCTCTCCAAAAGACTGATTTTTCAAACGATAAAACACAGTTTTTTTATTACGATATGCACAACTTCCCTATGTATATTTTTCATAACATGCAATGCTCTAATCAGTCTAATCTATACCTATAACAGGTTGCATAAGGCGGGTAGGGAAGCGCGAGGGGTAAGACGCTTACATTTATCTATTTATACCTGTAACAGGTCCAATTGTGCACATGGAAGATATTTTGAAAAAAAAACTACAGTAGTCTGTAGCTGATACTAATGCCGAAACTGTATTTTTTTTATTTTTGTCCGTGTGTCTGTCTGTCTGTATCCCGACCGCGCATCACTCCAAAACTACTGAATGGATTTCAATGAAACTTAGTATGATTTGAGTTCATACTGCGAGGTAGGATAATTTATGCTTTTTATCCCGAAATTCAGTATGGTTCTCTTGGGAGTGAGGATGAATGTCAAAATATACACTTAGTTGTAATTTATGAACGCGTAGTCCGATTTCATACGTTCTTTTCAGGGTTCCGTACCCAAAGCGTAAAAACGCGACCCTATTACTGAGATTTCGCTGTCCGTCCGTCCATCCATCCGTCCGTCTATCACCAGGCTGTATCTCAAGAACGGTGATAGCTAGACAGTTGAAATTTTCACAGATGATGTATTTATGTTGCCGCTATAACAAAAAATACAAAAATTTGGCCAAGTGCGAGTCGGACTCGCGCACGTTAAAACAAAAAAACCGACCAAATGCGAATGGGACTCGCGCACGAAGGGTTCCGTACCGTTATCTGAAATTTTATTGCATGGGTGCCCCCTTAATTATTTATTCTAATTTAATTAATTATGTTTAAAGAAAACATAAAACTAAATATTCTGTGAATAGTTAAAGCGTCTACCAGTCACCGTTATTAGTATCGAGCAAGAAACGGTAAAAAAATCAAGGTTGTTGTATGGGGGTACCTTAAATATTTATTTTATTGTTAGTATTTGTTGTTATAACGGCTATAAAAATACATCATCTGTGAAAATTTCAACTGTCTAGCTATCACCGTTCTTGAGATACAGCCTGGTGACAGGCGGATGGACGGACGGACGGACGGACGGACAGGGAAGTCTTAGTAATAGGGTCCCACTATTACCCTTTGGGTACGGAACCCTAAAAAGGTTAAAATATGAAGTCTAATGTTGTATAGCTAATGGTACGGAACCCTTCGTGCGTGAGTCCGATTCGCACTTGGCCGATTTTTTTAATTAGAATAGTGGTGCTTTAAAATTATCACGTAAATATTTCAAAGTCATCGGATTTGCAGTTCAGAAATTAAAGACATCACAACCTAAATATTACGTTCCAAATAACTTGACACCCCGAATGTACAGGAACCTTTGAACGTACGGCTCATCTTAAGCTGGCGTTTGCACTTTATCGTATAGGTATAATAGATAGGTCTGTAGTCGGACCTCTCCAAAAGACTGATTTTTCAAACGATAAAACACAGTTTTTTTTATTACGATAAGCACAACTTCCCTACGTATATTTTTCATAACACGCAATGCTCTAATCAGTCTAATCTATACCTATAACAGGTTGCAGAAGGCGGGTAGGGAAGCGCGAAGGGTAAGACGCTTAAATTTATCTATTTATACTTATAATAAAACTGTAACAGGTCCAATTCTGTACATTACAGATATTTTGAAAATATGTTTTGAGAGCAATCTGAAGCTGATACTGATGCAAAAACTGTTTTTTTTTTCTGGCTGTCTGTCTGTATCCCGGCCTCGCATCACTCCAAAACTACTGAATCGATTTGAATGAAACTTAGCACGATTCGAGTTCATACTACGAAGAAGGACATACGATACTTTTATCCCGAAATTCAGTACGGTTCTCTTGGGAAAGGGGATGAAAGTCAAAATGTACATTTAATTGTAATTTACTAACGCGTAGTCCGATTTCAATCATTCTTTTTTGTTACAATAGTGGTTATTGAATTATTTTCCCGTAAATATTTCAAAGTCCTCAGTTTTGCAGTTCAGAATTTACAGATATCACAAACTAAATATTTCGTTTTAAATAACTTGGACCGCGGAATGTTGCGAAACCCTTGAACGTACGGCTCATCTTAAGCCCACAGGCAGCCCGGAACCCCACGGGAAGCCCGACACCCCACGGACAGACCGGCATCCCACGGGCAGCACGGCACCCTTATTTAGTTTTGCAAGCTTGCTACGATAAAACTCTAAAATGTGGTACATTCACCACAATCAGTTTTTTAAACTACATATCTTTCTTTTGACGGATACATTTCGGAGACTGCGCAATGAAAGTGCACAATGTTGTCTTAGGTTTTCGCGATTGTTACACTTAGTAAGTAAACAACTTTAAACGGTTTAAATAGCGTATATTTATCATTATTTTTGTCCCGACGTTTCAAACACTTTGTAGTGATCGTGGTGACGGGGTGACTGTCGGGACAAAAATAATGATAAATATACGTGATTTAATCCGTTTAAAGTTGGAAGTGCACAACTTTAGTAGACTGTTATACAAGGGTCGAAAGGACTTTCACCTGCGGTCAGCTCTCTACTTTTCATATCGAATTTAAAGAAAGTAAATAAAGTAGTTTTCTAAAAATTATTCATTGATAAAATAACATACTTATATTTATTGAGAGGTTTGAACTATTTGTGAAATTTTACGTAAAATGTTGTTTGAGAATATTTTCGGGCGGCTATAGCCCGAATAAGAATCTCTCTGCTTTTCACTACTAATATAAGGAATAACGATATAAATATAGTATTTTTTTTTATATTATTTATTTTGATTTCAATAATATGAGCAGTATATTTTTAAAATTAATGCGGCTATAGTCCAAGTAGGAATCGATGACTTACATCCGTGTTAAACACTCCACTTTTCATTTAAAATATGAGGAGGGTAAAAAAATAGTAGTTTTTCTAAATATTTACTAAAAATAATAAACATGAGTAGAAGATACAAAGATACACTAGGAGTTAGAACAATGAAATTTAGGGAAAGTTTGAATTTATTTTTAACCTACACTTTTTACCTTATATTTAGTTACTACCCTGCCAAACAGTTGTTATTAATTGTTTTACAACAACAGAATATTTTACAAGGAAAAATCTTAGACATATAACTTTGTTTACACTAATGTTTTTCCCGGCCTTAGGTGGGAAAGAGCGTCTCCCACCCGCTACTCAGATCAAACAAACACTACTTTCCGAGAATGAGAAATAAAAAAAAACGATCTACCGTCAAACAAACCGCCGTTTTAAAATCGAAATTCTAAAGAAACGCACAAGGTACTTTGCTTCAACATTTATTGTGCGAACCGGGAAAGAACTCTCTGAGTTACTTAACTACTGTCTTCTGGAAAATACAACCCGGGAGTTTTGAAATCCAAAGTAGAAAGCTGCATTCTGAGCTATGGTTTACTATAAGAGTGCTTCACCGCAGACCACAGTGTTGCTTAATATGAGATAAACAGTGCACAAATGTGAATAATTAGTGTGCAGGTACGGCAATCGCGAACGAAGTCGCGGGTACAGCTAGTCTCCTAATAAATGAGAAAGTTTCTCGGTTACCTTTTCACGATGGAACCAATCTTTACAATATAGCTTTAGATAAATTGCCCATATTATTATTGCCTAGACCTACAAGAAATTATCATTCTCATATCTCGTACTCGGAAAGTAGTGTTTGTTTGATGCGAGTAGCGGGTGGAAGACTCTGCTTCCCACCTAAGGGCGGGAAAATCTCATAGTAAATGCTTCTTTCTCATGTCTAAATACCTCGTAAGGGGATTGATTCCTTTCAACCCTTGTATAACAATCTACTATTTTTGAGGATCACGTCATTTATAATGAGATTTGCATAAACGATTGATTATCATAATTTTCTTACTCTTGTCCGATATATCATAGCGTTTTAAAGATACGTCATCTATCTTTACTTGGCAAACGTCGTTGAAAAATTAAATACAAATGTAGAATAATGACCTCCAGAAATAAATTTTTCAGCCAAATCGGAGTAACATATTTCACTTGGCAGACGACATCAAAAAATAAATTCCTAATTCGGAATAAGGACGTCCAGAACAACCTAGATTTTGAATTTTAGCTAAATCGGAGTAACTTTTTTCAGTTAGCAGGCGTCATCGTGCTAAGTGCATCGGCTAAGTGTAAAGCACCTAACGGTGTGTTCCGGCAGCTTTCCTTGAGAGCCAGTCATTCTAGGTTAAGCCTGTTAACACCTTCGACCACATCATCACTTACCATCACGTGAGATTGTGGTCAAAGGCTTACCTATCAGCAATAAAAAAATAAATAAAAAAAAAATTGTAATGCAGACGTCCAAAAAAACCTAGATATCGATTTTCAGCCAAATCGGAGTAACTTTATTCACTTGGCAGACGCCATCGAAAAATAATTCCAAATTCTGAATAATAACTTCCAGAACAACCTAGATTTTGAATTTCAGCCAAATCGGCTTAACTTTATTCACTTGGATGACGTCGTCGAAAAATTAATTCCAGGAATAAAGACGTCCAGAAATACCTAGGTAGGTATGAATTTTCGTACTGATCTCAGTCGCAGTTGCGACTGCGGATACTCACTAGAATCGTACGGTAGGCATATAAAGTGCCATGTTACCGGAGCATATCGCGCCTCTGCATATTCTTTGACCGTTATATTTGTGCATCGAGGGCCGAACGTTTGTTGATTACCTGCGGCGATGCGCTGGTAAAGTAAGCTTGATTTAGGCCCAGATGCTCAAGGCCATTGGCGACTGTATAAGCCTTAACTCCAACTTCACCAAATCAGAGAGTTGAAATACATAGAGTAGTTATATCCGAACACCACTGCTCTAAAAGCTTACTAGAATTTACCTATGTACATACCTACGCACATGTATATGCAGTTTGTAATGACAAGGAAAGAACGTTCAAATATTATGCGTCATATATGTTTGTAAGAAAGAGATAAATATAAGCAATTCGTGTAAACACCGAACCGCCACGAGACGTTCCGATCACCATTACACTGCGATCTCTTACTCTCTCTTACACCAAACGATACACATATCTCGCTCATCCATTTCATTGAGAATAGTTCCTTAGATAAAACAAAATGTCGATATTTTCTATTTACTCAATAAAAGCAATAATTACGCGTGAAATGAAACAGTTTTCTTATCTCTCACAGTGCTTGTATAATTGGTGCAGAGTCTAAAGACACAAGGAAGGCATATTGTCCACAGATTATTACTAAAAACACAATTAGCGACGATGTGTTCACCGGACGCTCGGAAGTGCAAGACTGGTAGTGACTCTGGTAATTGCCCAGAATTCGTCTAGTAAATATGGAGGGCATACAACGCATCTACAGGTAAAAAAATCTTAGCACCAAATGTACTTTTTATATACCTAATGATTGTGAATTTGTGACGGAACAAGCATGATGCCTTCCTGATGTCAAGCGGACTAATCTCTGCCTATAGTAGGTAGGTGCATATCGTCACAAGTAACGAATTGCACTGCTGAGACATGATACAGTTGTTAAGTCTCATGTGCCTGTAATTTTACTGGTTCTGAAGGACTCCTACAGGAACATAGTATTAGGTGCTTGGCGATAGATTTTCTCCTTGAGGATGGTAGCTAACCAGGCGAGCATTCGTGGAATGCCCTTCCACCATGAGGTGAAGCTAAAGCGGGCGGTGGGGATCGAATATGGACCTGCGGCATGGCAATCCAAAGCTGTTACCGCTCGGCCATCATTGCTTCAAAAAGTATTGGTATGAATAATGTAGCCTATGTATAAAAATAATATACAAAATAAAATATTTTGTATATGAAATGTGGATTGTATTAAAATAAAAAAATAAAAAAATTTCAATACTTTTATCAGCCCCAGAGGAGCCAGAAATTAAATGATAATACAACACCAAAATACAATTAAACCAACGTGAAACTAAATGGCAATAAAAATATCTTCATAAAATATATAATGAATGTAAAGCTGAAAGTATTGCTAAAATGATGACATTTATGTAAGTATAGGTACAAATAAATACAATTTTTTTTCTTATTTAGCCACACATAGAATTTACTTGCCTATAATAAACGAATGACTTAATATTTGGCACATTAACCAACACTTTTATCACTCAGTTATTTTATGTGTTGGTTAACAATCCATAACTTAATCAGCATTTTCTGAAATGGACCTGGCTTAGCAGTACCATCTCAAATTAACGTCAATAAGCTCATCAAGTAAAATAAGTATGTAAGTACTTTTAAATAAGTTTCTATTTAGAATATTATTTTTGGCTACTCATTATCATCAAGTCAATTACTTTTAAATAAGTTTCAATGTAGAATATTATTTTTTATAACATATACCTATGTACTTCTATGACATTGAATATTGTAAAAATTCTAATAAAATCTTTACAAATGAACTAGTAGACATTTGTCTCTCTGTTGATAAATACTACCTATATTAAACAGAGGGATGATCACTTATTATCAGTTCCAGATTAAATCTAATGTTAAATTCAATAAGGCTAACTATACAAGGTGGTTTACACTACACCAGATGCCTAACATATACAGCATGACAGTCCAGCCATCTTTTTGTTTGAGGTAATGTTATCTCCATTTGTTTTACACTCCTTCTCACTAATTACAACAATACAATTTAATATTCATAATATAGCAATAAATTATACATTGCTATTATAACACTAGAACTAAATATATCACAAATTAGTATGATGTATTTATATGTAAGAAGGATTGTTTTTAATTTTACCACAAGCAGGAATCACAAAAACCTCAGTATCAAATCTCAATTCTACATATTAGAGAACAAAACAATAATAAAATTATACACATATGATCAACTAAGAACTTAAATAAGGAATCACAAAGTCCAGCACATGCAAGGGGACATGTTTCTATGGTTATTTTTTTACATACTCAACAATAATTAATGTACCGCATTTTCTTACATAGCAGTTATTTTTTTTTTATACCAAATAGTTCCCGTTTTCATGGCATTGAAAATGAATTATTAACTATTAATTATAAAATAAACAAAAATAGGTTTAAACAACAACTATGTGGTATCCTCAGTAACTTAAATCTAATCTGTGGCCTTATCAATAACTGTTGGTATGTGACGAGAAAAAAATATAAAAAATAAAAATTAGTTTAATCTGAATTACACGAATTTCACAGCAAATGCTTTCCCACAATTCATTAAATAAAAGTTTCTGAGTTTTCAACTAAACAAGCAAATCAAGCTACAGAACATTTGATCAGTATTATTTCGAATAAGAAAGCCACAACACTATTTATGCTAATTATTTTCATACAACATTGATTGCAAGTGAGTTTAGAACAAAACTATATGAAACAAGAAAAATTGTTTTAGGTAGAAGAAAGAACTATATATTTTATTCTCATCAAGTTTGTTTTTTTATCAAGTGTCATGCTATATTTTAGTGTCATCACTGATTAAAAAACCAGCCTTTAATAGGTACATAACTAGCAATAACACAATCTAAAGACGAGCACAAGCAATCATTAGAAGACATTAATTTCAGTAACCCTTGCATGTAATACTGGAATGTGTGGCGCCATCACAATGTCGTTACTTATATATTATCATCAGGTACTTTCCCTAACTAACTTTTGGAAAAGATAACATTATAAAATATACTCCTTTTTTACCTTGTGTTTTAGTAGAGTAGCTGCATGTTACCCTTGGGTGGCAGTACTGTAACAGCTGCTTTTCAATATTCCATAATTTGTGGACTAAATAATATATAACCATTTTCTGATTAGAGTAAATCAAAAGATAAAGCTCAGTGGAAACATTTGGAAGTGACTTTTGCCTAGGCACATTCAAGGATATTGTCTGTGCCATGCCTGTGGGTTAGCAGGCTAGAATTGAACCATCCCATTAGCATTGCCTTCCTCTGAGAGTCGTAAGAAGTGACAAATAGAAAAATACAAGAAGAGTGCCGTCAGCACCTTCTAAAAAAACTACCTCCTTACACTGTAATCCCCAAGATGCCTGCCAAATATTGGGATTGTGATGTTGATGTGATGATGACATGCACAGAATAAGATTATGAATATAGTAAAGAGAAGGCTGTTCTTCTGAAAATAAAATTATAATATACAATAAAAAAGTTAATTTGCTGATTGCTTCATCTAAATTGAAAACACTGACAGAAGAGAGAGAAAGTATAATATATAGTAGCTTTCATAATGAACAAAAGTGGTGTGCTGGTCGAAAAAGTATTTTGAAATGTTTAAGGCAGGGTAATATCAAATTCCACAGTTATGGGGAGTCAAATTTAGCACTAGGAGTTGAATAAAATCTCCTAAATATTCATCTCTTGGGATTTCTTAAATGGCTAATAGGAGTAGTTTAAGAGAGGATACATAATGTGTTTTTGTTTTAACCTGAGCATATTATAACTATGGCTTTATTCAAACCTGTAAAAATTTATAATAGCACCATTTCACCAGCACTTCTGACCTTCAGCAGTGCAGAAGATCTTCTAGGTTATTGTGACAAAAATAAGTAGTTAGCAAATATATTTATTTAAAGCGGAAATTTAAGAAAAACATAGCCTTTCATTATGTGCACTGTATCAAAAAAATAAAAACAGGGTACTTTGGCAGCGAGATGGTTCCTATTTCACAGATACTGCTTCTTAGAGCAGTAAGTAAAATAGCTCTAAATACTGCTGTTGTCATAGGCCAGATAATTATGTGAAATGTAGCAGCACTTACCTACCATATGCAGGCAGCACATTGATACAACCGAATATGATACCTATATGAATATATTATATATAAAGTGTTTTCTTTGCTTCAGTTATGCCTATTATAGTGGTCATATATTACTATTTAATATTACTGAAACAGGCAGGTACAACAGCTATCTACTTTATAATGTTATCTTTGTGTTCTCCTTAATATTATGTTATTACAGTCAACTTGTTACTTTTAATCAGTCCTAAAAATTAATAATTTACATAGACATAACAATTTTACAAAATGAAATTAATTTCCTCCATACATTGCATTTTTCTGGTTTATCCTTTTGTACCTATGTATAGGGGATGAACAGCATTTTTTCCTCGAATGGGTCGCCTGCAGGTGGGACATTTTTTCTCAAAATGGAGAGCTTCCACAAGGCAGTGCTGGCAGAAAACATGGCCACACATTGTTGAAACCAAAGGTTGTGTACCCATATTTTCCAAACAGATTGGGCAATCTCCTATGTAATTAGTAAGAGGGCTGCGCTCTCGGATTTGATCATGTCTATATTTATTTTTAGACATATGAAGCGGAGCTTTCTAGAAAAAAGTGCAAATATATATTTTTTTATTTGGTGTCATTGATTCTATTTATATTAAGAATTAAGTAGTTTCTTGTTGTTGCAAATTAATTAAATCTGTCAATATGTATCTACAACATACCTTTTTAGCCTTGGACTTTTTCCTACTAGACACTGGACGTGCGACATTTTCGGCGACAGTATCATGTACTTCTATTGCTGCTGCAGCTTCATAGCCCACAGGCACACAATCTAGTGCAATAGATCCATCTGTAAAACATTAACAATGAAATATAGTTTTTAAGGACAATCTTAAAAAAAGCTTTAGCGTTATGGAAAATTAAACTCACTCAACGTATCATCCAGTACAATTACAGCGTCCGTCAATGGTCCATGGTGTGCAAGAGTAAAACTATCGGTCAAATCGATAACTTGATCTTGCCGGTTAGGCATTTTAAATTTTTTAAATAAATTTATACTAACACTTTTCCAATAATTCTTTGATTTCACAGACTTAGTAGAACAAGATTTTTGATTTGAATCCAAGAGGTTGTAAATTAAAGCATAGAGAAAGAAAAGTAATCAGATGTATGTAAGGTCAAAGGGGTGCGTTCCACTTAGTGCTAAGATTGCCAAAAAACACACTCCTAATAATCCGTTTCACTTGGGAGAGAGCAAAATTAACGTTATTTTAGACCAGAACGCTTTCATGCTACAGAAACAGCCAATGAGTATGAGTACGACGACGCGACGTTTCGACGTTTGACATGTTTGACTTTGACATATGGACTATCGTAAACACATTGTAAATTCCTTGATTCTATGATAAATTTAATCTACTCTTTTATATATTCGTTTGATAAGAAACCTATTCCTTCATGCAAATATATATAAAAGAAAACGAGTTCAATGATCCATGTTTAGCCGACTTTGTTGTTGTGTTGAGTTGATTCAAATAAAACACAGTGCCAGCACTTCCACCTTGAGAAAGACAACACCTGATCCATAACGGAGGAGCAGTCACGTGTCAATTTCTAGTCCAACATTTCGCAGAGCCCAAGTAGAACAAGTCTTCATCCAGTATATGTTTCCAGTGATGAGTTAACTATACTGCCTAATCAGAGTCAAACACAGTGAAAATTACAAAGAAGCGGAGAGTTTTCAATTTCCTTACAGTATAGCAATAAGGACGGGATTCTAGGAAGAAGCAACAGAATTCATAGATCAAGCTGTTACTTTGCGAAACTCCAATATTACTTAATTATAAAAAGAAAAGTATATTAACATAGTGATAATAATGTCAGAAATTCTAGCTTAGTTCCTTCCTACATTGATGTAACCTTAGTAAAGTAAGTGTTTATAAGCAGGCAAAATAAACAAAATGATAATATTACTTGTGCTGATGCTGGATGAGAATAAGTACTAAGATACAATGCATTGGAAATAACTGTATTGTATTAAAATAAGAAACGCTCTAAGAAGGAAGTTAAAGTTAACTACATGAACCATTGTAGGTGTCCAAGACTAAGAATAAATAGTGATAATGAAAACTGCTAAGGTTTTAATATTAACACCTAGCTATGTATGAATAATGTATACATTCCAACAGCATTTAAGGGATAGCTTGATGATATGCCACTGAATGCAATTACAATGGTAGGCTTTCTGTTTTAAGTAATTCTTATTGTAGATACTGCTTGTTTGTATATTGTTATATCTATATATTGTTAGTTTAAGATATGAGTTGTGTTAACTTAATGAAAAAATGAGTACTATGGACAGTATAATATTTTCTTTACTGTGGAGAATAGATCGATCTATATTTTTTTTATAGGTTAATTATATTTTGGTTGCAGATGTTTAACAGGCTAAAACTAGAATGGATCTCAAGAAAAGTTCAATATCCAACAGCTGGTGGAACATGCCATTTGGTGCTTGCCGACAGATTTTTTATCTGTGGGTGGTATCTAGGCAGACTAGTGTTTGCAAGTAGATGTTGAATTAAGTCTGGCAAAGTATTGACGAAAGGTATACTAGAATTAATTTACACTTAAATTGATAAAATACTTGTTCCAGCCTCTTTTTATATATTTATTAATAAAGAATTACAATAATACAGAAAATGCATTTATATATGACATCAGCAATTATTCAGACAGTAAATGTAAAAATAAATTGAGTAGTAACTCAACTCAGCATATCGACTGTGAACTGGCAATAAGTCCTATCTGGTTTTTTCATCCCATTGTTTTTCTTAAGTTGCATAATAAAAGATAGGATATTTTGCCAGTTCACAGTCGATATGCTCGTCTGTTGGTTTGTGATGTCACAGAAGGATATTAAGCTTCAACAGCATCAGAGAAATAGTTAAAAAAACGGATAAAATATTTTTTATAATAAATATAGTTAGATGCATAATATAAATAGCTATGTTCCAAATTATTAATAAATAAATAAATATCGGCTAACTCCGAGTCAGACTCGCGAATGAGAAGTGTGTATAAATAATGGCACGGAACCCCTTGAGTGAGTCTGACTTGCATTTGATAACCTATCTCTATAATCAAAATATACATCATTTTTAAAACCTAACTTATATCCAGATATATTATTATTAAGAACTTGAATAAATAAGCTATATGATGCAGCTGTTTTTTTCATTTATTTAAGTACAACACTATACATAAGCAAATACTCCAGAGACATTTTATTAACTATAACATTTGCATATTATAAACAATACAAAACTAATTACATACTATAAAACAGCTAAAATTGCTTGCAAATCCTTATTTTTAAAAGTGCTGCTATATTGGTTAAAATCATAAACCTGTCATACTTCACAATATTCTAATAAGCAGCTACAGTACCTCTAAGACAGCTCCATACAATAATGTTATTTACACATTATTATACTATACTGGTCAATAAAGCCTCCCCGCTGATGGTGAACATAGATATGTATTTTAATCTTAACACAAGTTACAGATACAGATATGAGATATAATGTGAGAATAATATATGTCATACTCACTAGTGAGAATGCAAACAAATTTGATATTACTTTTACAGGTTCTAACTACCCATTATCCAAATGCTTCATCCATATACTGTATATATGAACTAAATATAACTTTACACACAATGCTTAGCAGCACTTGGTTATTGACTATTCCAGATATGCAAGTGGTGGTTTAATTTAAAGGCTGTATAATACAGATGGTAATGGCAGAAATCGAATAAATAGCATTCACAATATTTTTTCCGTACTTTATGTGAGTAGATAAATTACTTAGTATTGTTCAGGTCTGCAAACACAAGTTTCATTATCTTATACTAATTAGTCACAAGGGAATAACTAAATTTCACCGTCTAATATAACTTGTCACTGAGATATAAAATTCACCATCATTGCCACCATGAGAAGTTTCCAAGCTGAGAGGCTGATTATTTGTAGATATTAGTATCTATTAGAATGATCCAATGATTACCCATAATCTGAAACAGAGTTAATTAATCGTTATTAGACAAGTCGATTAAAAAAAGGTTTAAATTGATTTGTATAGCTAACTAACACTTTGTATTTTACTGAAGTATTACTCATAAACCATGTAACGTATAATTTTTTTTTCGTTTAGGTTAGGAAACGAAAACCTATTAAAGGTGCGACTTGAGGAAGCAGAAGCCGCAATATACGACAATAACACAAACCAGGTCATAAGGTCATAAGACCACAAAACAGAACGATGTCTGGTCAGTATATGGCGGCTTATAATGCGACAAGTGGTTTTGTGGTCCTGGATGAGGGAGAAACGGAACGAACAGGCAAACCAAAGTACGTGACACCCCAAAATGACCCCATTGTAGTCACTGCCCGGTGTACTAAGATAATGCTCGACAACCGGATCCTTAAAATGGTTAAATCCATTTCGGAGGATGCGGAGGTCGAGGCAAGTTGGAAACGCTGGGAAGTACCTAAAATACAGTGGGTCAATGGAGTGCCGGGATGCGGCAAGACAACTTGGGTGATACGCAACTTCGATGTGGACAGAGACGCCATCATCACAACAACAAAAGAGGCAGCAAAAGATCTGAGGGAGAAGCTTGCGCACCGAATCGGTGACTTGGCAAAGACCAAGGTGTGCACCATGGCTTCGGTCCTCGTAAATGGTTTTAAGAAGAAGGAGAGCTACAGCCGCCTCTTGGTGGACGAAGCTCTCATAAACCATTTCGGGGCCATAGTGATGGCTTCAAGGTTGTCTGGAGTAGGCTAACTTGTCCTCATCGGAGATGTAAATCAGTTACCTTATATCGATAGAGAAGATCTCTTCGAGATAAGGTACAATCGCCCTAACTTGGTTACAAACATCAGCCAAGAGTTGCTGTGCACGCACCGGAACCCAATGGATGTCGCGTACGCACTGAGGGAAATATACTCAGGTATATACTCCTCGGCTCCCCGTATCCAGTCCCTAGAGCAGAAAGGATATACGGATGCGAAAATCCCCAAAACCCTCCCAAACACCCTGTTCCTGGTTCACACCCAGGAAGAAAAGGAGACCCTGACCAACGAGGGCTACGGAGCAGGCACGGGATCTCGTATCCTCACAATCCACGAAGCACAGGGACTGACATACGAGTCAGTAATCGCAATAAAAACCAAGGGTAGAATGAAGCTGCACGAGAGCGTCCCACACGCAGTCGTCGCAGTCTCACGACACACCGGGGCTTTCACGTACTACGCTGACGACGCAAATGATGCTATTGGACGGTTCGTTCGGAGAGCGGTGGCAGCAAGACGCAAAGAGATCCGCGACTATAACTTAAAGATGGCAATCAGAGATCGCAACAGTGTGGTGATAGATGTCCTGGTGAGAATGGATGTCGGAGAGGCAGACTAAGAACATCTCAAAGTTCAGTTTTTATTGTAATGTGTAAAGATTTAGTGTTTAATTATAGTTTTCTCCCCTATTAGCAAGCGGATTCGTGCAGGCATTCGGAACAGTCATGCTCACGAAAATGTGTTGGCAAGCGGTGGCATCGTGTGTCGGGTCGCCCTCTTCCCTCAAAAATGGTTGAGGAGGACGATGGCTGGCACGCGAGTCAACTCGTGAACGAGTGCTGCTTGAGGACACTGGTCCGTTCGGAATGCCTGTGCAAATCTGTTTGCTACTATTTAGTAGTAGTATATTCCTTAAAACTGTGTTCCCCCATTTAGTATGTAAGAATGCTCCCCATAGTAATGTAAATACTTAACAAATTTCCTGGGTAACTTAAAAAATGGCACGGACCCCGGAGTCTGTGGAAAATGAACAAAACCAATCATAAAAAAAAAAAAAAAACGTATAAATTTAACTTTGATACTACGAAGACAAGAAAACCTGCCAACAATTCCTTTAAGGAGTAAATACACCAAGCGCCTGGCGGTAGCGGGGCTGGCGGGCGCGGGGCAGTTGCCGCGCGGTAGGCGTTCACACCAAATTCAAAATGGCGGCGCGTGTGGGCGCGTGCCCGCCGCCAGCGTTGCCATATATACAGATTTCTCCTAATTTATAATGATTTTCGATGTGCGATACAGATTACCATTGGCTACAAATTTTAAGAATTTTCACATTCTAGTGACCTAATTGCAGCAATCTGCTTAAAAACATATCAAAATAAATAATCTACTCATACTCATGCCGTCGGTAATTATAGTGCTTATGACTTCTGAAATAAACTAATATTGTATTGTATTATTATTAAATGTTGTCAGCAATATCTTATCAAGCCTTGTCGCATTTATAAGAAACATTGATGGATATGTATAGTAACACATAGTTAGGTGATTAGTGATAGATAGATTTGCTAGTATAGTGTGGTATCTGGCCAGGCGTTCATTAATAAAATAACCTACCTCAATCCTATAACGACTGCCATCCTATGACAACAACCTGGATCGATCGACGACGCAACGGCTTAACGTGCACTTCTAGGCATATAGGAGCGTAATTCTAAATCCCACTAATAGTGACCCATCCAAATTAGAGTATTGTATATATAAATTATCGATTTTTGACCTAGTAGATATATAACTTTTGCTCTTTTGGCGACATAGCCCACTGCGCCCTGTACTGCAAGACACGCCACACATACGCATTCTTGATATTTTTTTTATTTATACCTACCTCACGTCACGCCTACCACACTCCCTCATGCTTCGCTTCATCGCCTTGATCAGCAACTATAACGCTACGTCACTAACCTATCTATCAATATTTCATATAGATGCGACAAGACTCACGCTTAGATCACTTCTTCTGATATAACTCCATAATCATCCATCTAATAACTTCAGGAATTCCTTCATTAAGTCAACTCTCATATTTTTCTAATGATAGCTTATAATTCATGAAGATATGTGTAATCAGAAAGTCATGACTCTTATAACTAGTGGCTCTCGGAACCATAATCCTCGAATTTCTACCCTTGCATAGCTTACAATTGAGTAAAGGTGCACTGCGCACGCACATGGGGAAATGGGTCACAATTTGATGTGACACAGGCAATTTGCATTTCTTCATTACTCCGGAAATGGAACCGACTTCAATACTCAAAAGTGTGAAATAACTTGTTGAAGTCGGTACCATGCGCACAATATTGTGATAAAATGTACTTTTTAACTATCATGGTACCGACTTCTACAAGTTATTTCACAATTTTAAGTGTGCAATTCGGTTAATTTTCAGGTTCATTATTTTTTTGTGACACTACTTACGGGATGGATGTCCATTCACTGTCAATGAATATAATCATCAAGATATGAAAATACATTTTACTTATTGGAAAAAAATACAACTAATCAAAAATACCTAGATCGATTTTGATGAAATTTAAATGGGATCACACGGGAAGCATCAACTTTCAGATAAAATTAATCTTCAAAATCAGTACACCCAGTCAAAAGTTCTGCGGTATCAAACATAAAAAAAGACATGCTGAGTGCCTTCTACTTTTTAAAAGTCAGTTAAAAAAGGTTGCATATACACAGTGTCTAATGTTGTATTGATAATGACACGGAACCTTTCGTGCACAAGTCCGACTCGTATGTAGCCATATGTTTCTTACGATTTAATCACCTCCGTTTTGGTAAAAAAATCTAAAAACTGATTCAACTAATTTTTTATGTAATTATCTAACCTACTTACAATTTTGCACGAGATTCAGTTGCGAACTGCGACTTGTAGGGGAGAATACCTGAACAGATAGAAAAACATTTTTGTCCAAGCTGAAACGGAGACGCTTCGTGCTCATTTGGTAATAATCTCAATTTGTTTGGTCCGGCACTCATTTCCTTATCAATTCTCTGTTCCATAATACCTATTCCAAACAGTAGGTAAAATCAAAGTCAATAAAATCCATACATCAATATTCCAATAAGTATGAAACGTAGTGCATAAAGAAAAGCCAAAGTTGGTAAGTAGTTAAAATCCAAGTGTAACCTGCTCCGAAATATTCTTAAAATAGACACAATAATTAATCAACACTTTTGTCAATTATTTTTATATGGCAGATATAAGACCATTTTAAAGTTTTAGAACCCCATATAACTATCGTTTTGTAAAGTTTCAAAAAACTGAATCGCCAAAAAAATTCAATAGACATATCGAACCTGAAATCAGAATCGATACTTCTACACAACTTTTTAAAAGTAATAAGCCTTAGCTTAAGCATTCCAGACTTTACTACACGCTGTGATGAATTAGATTTAAAAACCGATTACCAATTTTACATTTTTAAACCACAACCACACGCATACAAATTTATACAGAGCAGAGCTTCGAAAAAGCAACTTCGTCATTAAATAGTAGTTCTTTGATTTTATCCTAATGAAAACATCGGAACCATCAACAAAACTAGTAACACCGAGGAGCGCGGTTGCGGTGATGTCGGCAGCGCTGGAGGCGTGCGCGGGCGGCGCGCGGCGCAGGTCCCGCGCGGGTGCTCGGTGTGAACGCCTCCATACAACCCCATACATTTCAGACAGCGCGGGACCGCCACGCGCCGCCTACCGCGCACGCCCCGCGTCTGGTGTGCACACAGCTAATGTATTTTATATAGAGACACTAAATAAATTGGTTTACGTTCGAAAATTCATCTTTTATCAATAAACTTATTTAAATTACTACTTTATATACCACGAGAGCTGTCCCAACACACAACTGACGGATTGGTAAAAATGGCATTTTTAGCGTTCAAAACCGAAGTGGAACAGGGGAGAAACAGTAAGTTACAAACGCTCACGGTGATCAAACCATAGACGCAAAATGTGAACAAAATTATCAAAAATAACGTTCTTAGCGTCAAATGGAATATGCTACTAGTATACATAGGTTTCATACATCCATGAGTATACACTATACACCGTAGTCTTTGGGTCAAAGATTACATAGTCCCCTTTGTAAAGTTTGAAATGTAATGTAAGTACCCATAGAGAAGAGTAATTACTGGCCAACCGAGATGGTTACAATGGTTTCTAATGATCCGAAATAACATTCACACTTTCATACAGGCATAAGACTTTCGCATGAATTTAATATTGGAGCTACATCCGTTACTGGCTTCAGTAAATTTCTATTTCAATTATAATATTTTCAAATTTGTAATTTTTGCTTTATTAGACTCGTGTTATTAAAACAATTGTATCCTATATTTTTTGGATGTATGATAAGACATAATATTTATAAGTGAAATTGCATTTGTAATCCTTTAACTGTATGTACTCTTTGTTGTATCTTAATCTTTTAAATAAATGATTACTTACTTAATTAAAAAAATGACGAAATATTTTGGCGCCAAAATGTAATTTGAAAATATTGCTCACAGCGTAATTACTATACTCTTTCTACGGTCAGTTCTATTCTATGTTCTATTCACCAAATCACCAATCATCTATATTCTGTGGTAGTGTCCATATCCAGTTTCTTGTTCTTGCACTGATTTTGTACAATTTTATTTAACAAATACAATAAAAAATCTTAATACTGAATTCAGTACGTAGAGCACCGCGGCACTAAGCATATGAATAGTAATACTACGTTTTCCCACGGCACTGCACGGGTACTTCAGGAGTTCAGGTAAATGAAATAATATTAAAAATGGTAAACAGTTCATAAATTTCTGACAAAACATGCAAAAAGTTTGCTTTTCGGTAGGTATTTTGTGTTCAAAGTGGATTTACCAATGCTTGTTTATCATTTTCCACTATTTTCTAAATTCTGGACCAGATTTTGGATGGATTAAAGTACTTGTAAGGAAAGTACATTTAATAAATACAGTGACAACCAATTTCTATGTCATCATAATACAAGGAGAATTGTGAGAGTACTATCGTTATAGAGTATTTCACATTACACTCATATAACAATGCAAGCACGAAACACTATAGTCTATACTAGCTGAAATTAATTCATATTAAGTATACACAGAGGTGGGCAAAGTTAAATTAAAAGATAATGGACCACATAAGAAACTAACTTCAATATATGTTGAAGCATTAACTTTTCTACTACTAAACTACTAAATGCTAGGTAAAGCTAACCTTCATAAAGTTGTACTGCTATGTAACTTCAATAGATGTGTATAAATTCAAAACTATTGAAATTTATTGTTATCCTATGGATATATTCATAGCTGATCCTCAGGGGTCAAGGCCTGTTTGCACATTGATAAGTGTTATGTGTGTGAGTGCTTAGTACTAAACCTGTTTGAAAAAACAGCTGATTAGTATCAGTATTTAGTGATTGGCAAAGTGGAGTCTTAAGGAATGGATTTTATTTTCTGCAGCAATGTCATGCCTTCATCTTTCTTCATTTTGACAATGCGACAGTCTTTCTGGGAATCAAAATGGATTCAACTTTACAGTGGTACACATATACATGAACTATCCGGTAGACTTAGTTCGGTTGGAGTGTACCATTGGGAGCGCAAAAAAATATTTTTTTTCGCTCTTATGACCTCCTGGGAGGTCAACAAACGTCCTCGGTCAATGACCTTAACTTTAGGGTCATTGACCTTAGTAACCTTAATACAGGTCCGACACTTAGAAAATTTTTTCTACATTTTCGATGTATAGTTAACTTAGAAAGTTATAGTTAAACTATGTTTTTTTTGATGCCAAGTGAAAGAGGCACCAATAGCTAGCATCTTTAGTTCGGGACGATGTCGTCTAGCCCCGCCAGTAGCCCACTTACAACCAAATAAGTTTGTCTATATGTGCCTACCTAGAGAAGTATACGACTGAGGTGAGGGTCGCCCTAACAAAATTAGTAGCTATGACTGTACTCTACCCAAAACTACAAAAAAAAACCAGGGGTCAATTGGACATGAAATTTTTGTCAAAATTTTTCAGTCCCAAATCTCTCAAATCTAGTTAGTGTAGCAGCAGTAGCGAAGGGGGCGCAGATTTTAACCCCAATTAACCTAAGTTTTTTTTGATGCCATGTGAAAGAGGCACCAATAAATAGCTAGCATCTTTAGTTCGGGACGACGTCGTCTAGTCCTGCCGGTAGCCCACTTACAACGAAATAAGTTAGTCTTTATGTGCCTACCTAGGGAAGTATACGACTGAGGTGGGGGTCGCCCTAACAAAATTAGTAGTTGTAAACCAACGATTTGTCCTGCAAGAACTTTACTATGTTATTGTAATAGAACCCAGTTACTTCGGTCTACCGAAACTGAACATCTCTTTATAAGTTACAAAAAACCTAATAAGAAAGTGACTTCGCAAACGTTAAGCAGATGGATCAAGCGAATGTTAAATGAGAGTGGCATAAACACGGAGATATTCTCTGCACACAGCACTAGGCACGCAGCTACTTTAGCTGCGAGACGATCCGGTGTCAATCTAAAGCTTATTCGTAAAACAGCTGGCTGAAGTGGCTCATCTGCTGTTTCTGCCACCTTCTATAATAGACATGTAATTGTTAACACACCAGACAACATTTTTGGAAGATCCATCTTTCATCAAAATGTATAAATTAATATTCAAAAAAAATCATGTAATGATCAAGTACTGTGCAGTTTGCATAAACATAAAATACAAATGTATAATATTATGTTTATATATATATTATATAACTTGGTTCATTTTTACTTATGTAATAAAAACATAATTGTTAAGTAAGTATGTTGATTATAATTAATTAATAGTTTATTATAACATTAATGTCAACAATATTTATTTTCATTTCACCTCTAAACATCTACGAAGTATACATAATCTTTCGGAAGAACCAGTAAAGTACAATTAACTATTAAAAGACACTTACCTGTAAGGGAAGTTCAATAGTAATTGTACGAGCTGGTTCTTCCGAAAGATTATTAGACACCCTCCCGCCCTTAATTTATAGACAAACCCTTAATTAGGAAAATAAATAATTGTTAGATGTGTATGAGATTTTTAGACTTTACACTAGAATGAGCTACAAAATGGCGTGCGAATACTGTGACGCGAGTCCGGTGTTGCCTGTTCCTGAATTTGATTTTGCTTTGCTAAAAGCTTTAAACTTTACTTGTGACAACGGCATTACGAGGACGCTACTACGAAGTATACATAATCTTTCGGAAGAACCAGCTCGTACAATTACTATTGAACTTCCCATACAGGTAAGTTTCTTTTAATAGTTAATTTTTAATACATTCATATGTTAATATTCGGCCGTCTATTTTTTTGTAGTGTTTGAAGTAATATCGCAATAAAACAATTGGTACCTTATCTTCATTTATTTCTTCATAGACTATAATTTACATCTACATTGTTTCCCGTAACCACATCAAATAACTTACCTTGAAATTAATCGCGCGTCACTATTTTTTTACTAAATTTATTGCATTCAGTGACCATCCAGTGCCGGTGTAGTTTTTAATTATTTATTATAAACCACTTGTACTTACGAAGACCTATGATGTATATTTTTTAATTATGTATATATTATCTGTACCTCCTTGCCATACCTATACAATACATTGCATTCGGAACGCGCTACGATCGGAGTGAGTCATAGCACACGCACCTCTGTAGTAATAAAATTAAAAACCCAGTAAAAAGTAATAATTTTACGATAAAAGTTTTACTAGCTTAAAGCCTGGAGTTTAACGAGTGCAGTGATCTAAATTACATGGAAAACAAATAATAATTTGCGATTCTATCAGTGTCTAAAAAATTGATGTTAGTGAATTTCAAATCAATCAACGACCATTCAAAAAATACTGGTCAGCTGGGTGGCCGTGGCGAACAAAAATAAGCCTTACCACAACGAAATACAAGTGTCGTGTTGGAGCTACGTAATAAGCCAAGAATAAGATAAGTAAAATAATCTAAAATAAATATAGAGTATCATTTAATTATCTAAATTTTCAAGCATTCTACAAATATGGACTGCAAAGCTTGCATGAAAACTATAATCTACGATAGAGAAATACTAAACCTTAAAAAAACTTGTAAATATGTCAAAAAATACCCCTACTTTTTTAAAAAGAAAACCGATATACCACGTAGGTATCCAACAAGATTCAAACGCAATCTAGTAATTACGAAATCTAGAATAAAAATGCACAGTTCCAGCCCAAATTCAATGGCCATTAAAATATTTAATAAATTACCAGTAGGATTAAAAGAAGAAGAAAATGATATATCGTTTGAAAAAAATCTAAAAAACCTTTTAATAGAAAAATCTTATTATTCTCTTGACGAATTCCTCAAACAATAATGTAGTCCTATATTAATTATTATACCTAAATAGACCGGCCCACTCTTTACCAACATTGCTATACCCAAATAGGGTAATTATGTGATACCTATAAGTTGTGTTTATTTATTGCAATATTATGTGGTTTTACATGCAGGTAAAACCACATAATATTGAAATAAATGATTTGATTTGATACATCTACCATAGGTACATGGAGCACTAAGAAGGTCCTATTTGAAACTAATGTTATTGTTCCCACTTCCCGTCATTCATATAAACCTATAATTGTCTAAACAGCGCGAACGGCAGTACCACTCCCCCCCGCAGCGTGCCGCGCCGCCGCATTACCGCACCCCCGCCCGCCCGCTGCACTCTCATTGTCTAACATATTAAACCGAAATGGAATTCTGTAATCGTATCGCAATAATGCTTACAGATATTATACTGAATATTGAATATTATTTATTGATAATATAAATAGAACAAGTAGGAATTTATGACTTACACCCGTATTAAACACAATACTTTTTATTTCGTATAGAAGAATGGTAAAAAATAATAGATCTTTTAAAATATTCACCATTGGGTGAAGTAGTGGTCAAATGCTAACCTATCGCGCATTAAAAATCTTTATATATCACAAATTGTTGTAACCTCTCAATTAGAAATAGGTGCTACTCGTGTATAGAAAAACAACTATTTATGAAGTCAAAAGTAGAGTGACGATATGCATGTTATATGCAGAAGTTAGTGCTTAACATCAGGTGGACCAAGAGGCGCATGTTCAGTCAGAATCTAATAAAAAAAAATTAAAACAGATTTTCTACTTGAGGTTACCCAGGCGGGCATTCGCAAAATGCCCTACCACCAAAAAAAACAAACTTTAACAACTGCCAGCCAATACAACAACCGGGACCGTAGACGACCCTAAAGTAAAGTGACCGCTAGAGGCATTGCTACTGAGTAATGCCTGTAGCGGTCACCCATCCAAGTAATTACCGCAGCGGACGTTCCTTAACTATAACGTGCAAGTAACCTGACATACTTAGGTACATACCTACCTTCTTGCGCCCCCTCCGCTACTGCTGCTACACTAACTAGATTTGAGAGATTTGGGACTGAAAAATTTTGACGAAAATTTCATGTCCAATTGACCCCTGGTTTTTTTCGTAGTTTTGGGTAGAGTACAGTCATAGCTACTAATTTTGTTAGGGCGACCCCCACCTCAGTCGTATACTTCCCTAGGTAGGCACATAAAGACAAACTTATTTGGTTGTAAGTGGGCTACCGGCAGGACTAGACGACGTCGTCCCGAACTAAAGATGCTAGCTATTGGTGCCTATTTCACTTGGCATCAAAAAAAACATAGGTTAATTGGGGTTATAAATCTGCGCCCCCTTCCCTACTGCTGCTACACTAACTAGATTTGAGAGATTTGGGACTGAAAAATTTTGACGAAAATTTCAAGTCCAATTGACCCCTGGTTTTTTTCGTAGTTTTGGGCGGAGGGCACTCGTAGCTACTAATTTTGTTAGGGCGACTCCCTCTTTAGACTTATACTTCTCTAGGTAGGCACATATAGACAAACTTATTTGGTTGTAAGTGGACTACCGGCGGGGCTAGACGACGTCGTCCCGAACTAAAGATGCTAGCTATTGGTGCCTCTTTCACTTGGCATAAAAAAAAACATAGGTTAACTATACATCGAAAATGTTGAAAAATTTTCGGTGTCGGACCTGTATTAAGGTTACTAAGGTCAATGACCCCAAAGATAAGGTCATTGACCGAGGACGTTCGTTGACCCCCCAGCAGTTCATTAAAGCGAAAAAAAAAATTTTTTTTGCTTACCCCCAAGGGTCCAACCCTTAGTTCTGCTGCATATGCAGTCCGTAAGATAAGACAGCTAACAGACGTAGCTACTGCTAGGCTCGTTTATTTCGAGTACTTCCACAGTATTATGTCATATGGTGTATTGCTGTGGGGAGCTGCTGCTGAGATAGAGACAATCTTTATCTTACAAAAGCGTGCAATTCGAGCCATATACGAAATGGATCCAAGGGAATCTCTGAGAGATCTTTTTAAAGAAATTGATATTTTAACTTTACCAAGTCTGTATATATTTGAAAATATTATGTATGTTCTTTTAATATTGTTAAGTTTGCAATGACGCCTGCTAGGCGAATTACATTACAAAATTACAAATTAACGAGAGAAAAAATTATAGTCATGTGCGGGATTCGAACCCGCGTCCATCCACCCCTTTAGCCGGGGTATGCTCTAACCAATTGAGCTAACATGACACAATGACTCATAACTGTAATTCTTGCTCTCGTTCTTCATGCAACCATCGTATTGGGATGGAGCGACACCTATAGTTCAACTTGCGTTGTACTACAAATATCAACTATTTTTTCTCTAGTAAATTTGTAATTTTGTTATGTATGTTCGTAAAAATTTGAGCAAATTTAAATCAAACAGTGACAATCACGATTATAACACAAGGAATAAAGATAAATTAGCGGTGCCAGGTTTTAGATTAGCTAAGACAAATAAAAGGTCCTTCTTAAGCAATTGTGTGCGGTTTTATAATAAATGTCCCAAACATATTACAATGCTCACAGATAGAAAATTCAAGTTGCATGTGAAGAACATTTTAATAAAGAAATCTTACTACACAGTTTGTGATTACTTAAACGACAAAAATGCTTGGACTGGTTCGCCTCTGCCAAGCTAGCACCTGTCAACTACATTATGTAATTAAATATTGTTATAATTGTATTATATTGTATATAACAACACATTGTAAAAAGACGTATAAAAAAATGGCCCCGAGTTTCTTGCCCGTTCTTCTTGCAGTGGCTCTATAAATTTTGTTTGCTGAACGTGGCAGTACAATGTAGTATATTTCAATATTAAAATTTGTAGTTGACCTTCATAAGAGCGTCGTAGACGCCTAAATTGAATAAATGATTTTGACTTTGACTTTGACATCTTTACCTGCAGTTTGCCCAGTGCCTGCCACTTGGTTGGATTGGACATGCATATGCATATACTCCTGTAGGAGACTGCTTGTTGGTAGAAGGGATGCAGTAGATTCCTACCTTGCTTTTACTAGGGAATGACAAAGTGGACCGAAGATCTAACAATCATTTGTACAAGAACAGGTAGATTTTTTGCATTTGGCCTTTCTCTAGTCAAACTAACGGAAACTGTTAAAAAATAATAATTTTTATTAGAATTCCAACAAAATCATACCCACAACACAAATTAGAATTACGATGATATAGCATGATGGTAGTAGCTAGAAAATCTGTCACCAATCGATCACCTGATGGTGTGTGCTGGCAGCTGCCAGCACATCCTCAAAAGCCTTTCTAGGTTATGCCTGTTTAACAACCTATCCACATCATAACAAACCGTCAGGTGAAATAGTGGCATAAAGTAAGCTTATGAGCAGTAAATAAATATTTTTTAGTTACACTTTAAAGTTAAATTGTAAGCAATGTTAAAATCTAAATACTTATATGTATATTTTATTTTGAGCACTAAGTTGCTAATGCATGCTTAGAGTACCTCACATTTAACATTATACCATCCCCTTTGTTTAAATAAATAAAAATAAATAATTAGTGCACAAAATTAAAATTTGTGCCTGACCAGATAGTCTTGATGGCTGAGTAAAACTTTGTAAATATAATGTTAACTTTGTTTATTATTGATTAACGCATTAACAATGGTCTGCCCAGCTTCGCAAGTATATAACATGTACTAAATTATTATGTCAATGGAACAACCATGATAAAATCTAAGTTGTTGTTAAGATATCCACTCTGAATTGGCTTCATTGTGGTAACGGTGCAGTAGCCATAAAGCCTTAATTGTTTGGGTTAATGGTGTAATGTCAGTGATCTTGGTGTGCCATGTCAAAGCAAATGTAGCATGCGTAATTTATGCAGTTTTAGTCATGCAATGATTTCTCAAGGTCAACCAGTGAGAGAACAAGATATGCTGGTTGTACATGAAAATCCATAAATTTATCAAGAAAGAGGTACTTGCAGTTTATATTTGTGTACGTAACATTGACCATGTATAGATGCACCCTTTCTGTGCATCTCGTTGCTCATGGAAGAAAAGACATGAGAATGAATGAATAAGAAGAAGATAAAGAACATGAATAAGGAGTGTCGTAATCAGGAATGGCTAATAAATCTCAATCCTTCAAAATGCACAGTAATGCACATAGCTAGTTGCAACCATCTGATAGGAGTTAAGATTTCAGAGGACTTGAAGTGGGAAGCATATTGACATCAATCACTAAGAAAGCTAAAAGTCTTATTTACCTCATTAGAAAAGCCTTTGGCGCTTTGAACCCTGTGATAATGTTACAGGTTCACATAACCTATGTAAGACCAATCCTAGAGTATGCATTTCAAGTCTGGAGCCCCTATTTTGTTTAAGACATTGAACTCTTCGAGAAGGTACAATGCAGCTTGAAAAAAATACCACAAGCTCTAAAACCACAGCCATATGAAGAACGCTCAAAAGGGTTGAAGTTCACAAGTATAAAAGATTTCATGGATTGCGGAGATCTAATTGAGACATAAGATCTTAGATGGTCATTATGACCATCAAGATTTTGAAAAAATGTATATACGCTATGACAATGTCCGCATCTAAGAGGCCACCACCATAAGTTATGAAAAAGATTTGTGAGCATTATTATTTAAATAGTGACTCTTCAAATAATAATTTACTCACAAATTTGTTCACAAACACTTTTTCGTCTACCGAGTAGTCAATAAGAGATGAACCAATAATTGCGGTGATAGCTGAGAGGACTGCCTTTTGGGAAACTCTCTGTTGTATGTGTTTTGCAGCATACACAAATTAATTTACTTAACAGCAAATTGATGCTACATATTGTTTCCATGAACAGTGTTGATCTAGTGTCATTCCTAAGAAAACACAGGTATTTACTTCTTCCACAGTTTTTTCATTCAGAAAAACGTTTATATCTAACGGAGCAGCCTGATAGGTGTGAAATAGCATTATTTTGGTTTTGTTTACATTAATTTTAAGATTATTACTGTCTAGATATTTGACACTCATATCTAAGGCATGTAAAATATCACTACTAAACGTATTTTTGTTTTTACTTTATACAACGAGAGTGCTATCATCAGCAAATAGGATACAATTGTGGTTCAAATTATTGGGCAGGTCAGGTTTTGTTTGCCATATAAAGTAACTAGCGGTCTGCCCTGGCTATGCACGGTATTTAACAAAAAATTCAAAAATTATTTTAAACACATAAATAAGCGGTTATTGTGACCTAACTGTAACTTATAGTGTTGCGGACTTTTTTATAGATATTGAGGGGTTGGTGTCTTAGGATGGCAGTCGTTATAGCATCGTGGTTTTGCGGCTAGCTACCAAGTTGAAAATCTATCGCCAAGCACTTAACAGTGTGTTCCACAGCTGTTCTTGAGAGCCAGTAATTCTAGGTTACCCTGAACAACATCTTCGACCACATCATCACTTACCATCAGGTGAGATGTTAGTCAAAGACTAATGTTACAGGCATCATTTTGCTCTATTTCCAATAATTTTCGCGATATAACAATTTTATTTGGTTATTTTTTCGCACTTTGAGTTACATTACCGAATTTTTCTTATGGATCGCTAACTTTTTTGAAAATCTTCTAGTCTACGTTCATCAGGGATTATGTTGGATTCTCATGGTGAAAGAATTTTTCAAATCGGTCCAGTAGTGTCAGAGCCTATTCAATGCAAACAAACAAACAATCAAATATTTCCTCTTTATTAGGTATATTAGTTTAAAAAACAGAAGGTCTAAAATACTTCCAATTCAAGTTATTTACCTATATGTATTGCTGGACTTAATACCAGCATAAATATGCATACTAATAATCATATATATCTAGAAGGCAATATCAGTTTTAAAATTAACTTAGATATTATTATTTCTTTTATTTCCTGTGTAATAGTCGGTTGACATGCTCAGGCATCTATAGTGGAAAATTCTTACACAAGTGGTGCAGTGAAATACTTCTCTACGGGATTTGTTTGTTAAAAGCTCAGCAATTCATTTGTGATAATACAACATATCAATTAATCGCGATGAGCGAACTGGCTGGTAGAATGAAAATCGTTCAACCTATGATAATGTAGAAAGGCTATGGAGGATAAGGCTGTGTAGATCGATCTTACATTCACATAAATTAATTATTAATTAATTCCGAGCGACGCTGCCGGGTGCAATTGCTGAATGCAAGTGCTGCGGCTGCATTCAGTCGGCCGCAGCGGCACTATTATTTTACAGTGCCGGGGCGTTCGGAATTCATTTCATAGAAATCAGTACAGCACTCGCAGAGTCGCTGCGGCCGACTGCAAGCAGCCGCAAACCTTAATAATCTAATTAAAAGATAAATCATTTGTTTCAGTGTTGGAGACACAAACAGCTAAATATATGTAGAAAAAAATTCTACGTAGTTGATACAAATATTTCAAAAACATATACATTTTTGTGTTGTGGGTTGACAAATATCCTCCTGAAAAAATACATTGTATGGCCGTTTCCAGTATGCATTTAGGAGTAAATATATCAAATGCCTTACAACAGCTGGAAAGTGTCAAAGCTGCAGTTGATCAAAGTGATGACCCCAAATTAAAGGTAAGACAGCATAAGACATTATGTATGTGATTTCAAAATGAGGTTTCATTAAATAATTTTTAAACATGCAAATTTGATTGTATGTCGTCCCCGTTCTTTGCAGTAAATCTTTATAACATTAACAAGAAAAGAAATATATTTTAATAAAAAACAACTCGTTAATATGTCTACCTTTAAATGTGGAGCATATTTAATATACCTAAGGTTATAAGAAAAATATTTACTATTATATGAAAACACGCTCGTGCGAATATTAAACTCACACCATTTTAATACTAAAAATCAAATAGTTAACAGTAGTGTGGGCTACTCCCACACTCCTATACTATATTGCAAATGTGGGAGTAGCCCACAATAGTAAAATTATTTTTTGCAGGCTGCTACCAATGATGATTTGAATATGCTGATAAGCTTGCTAGAGAGTCCGATTCTCAAAAGCATCGCTACATTGCATGATTCTGTGGAGATGTTGGCCACACAAGTGGCCCACCATCCTTCAATACTTCCAGGAGACTTTGACATCACTCCTGCTGGTAAGCTTACTCATAGATAAATTGTATGTAAATATTGACTTTTATGTAATTGGAATTGCAATAAAAATAATAACGACATTTTTGGTATACTTAGTTATACATTTAATTATTTTTGACATCTATTTTAATGAATTTATAATATTGTACAATATTGACGTGTCCAGTGTAACAAACGTAGTTATAAGGTCTAATCTTATCTTGACATCTACTTGCATAATTATGGTAGCCTTAAAGAATGAAACTACATGGACACTGACAGAGCTCCATGACAGAAGTGTACTCAAAACCTCAATACGTCATTAAACCCGCTCATATCGTCGAAATTTCGTTAAGACAAGGAATCCTAATACTTAGAGCAACAATAACTGTTAAATATTTCTGATGGACGGCTGAATGGTACCACAGCCTTATCCATTAATCCAGCCTTCAAGCAGCAGTGTTTACATTGCTAAGTGCCGTGTGTCAAGGAAGCCAGGGAAATTAAGTTATTATTTTATTTAATTAAAATGAGAAATAATAAGTTGTGAATCAAATGCATTTACTGTGTGCGTTTATCTTTTTGGACTTGTTATGGCCTGGGGCAGTAACCTTTATATAAACTCCAGCGCTTGCTTGTTCCTCCAAACTTTATATTAAAAAAAAATTGCGAGCGATTCCACAGCAGCATATAGAAATTTAGTAATTGCCAGTAGATACATTTATATACATACATAAGCGAAAACAGAAATTATTTCGAATGGAAAAAGCCTGGGTTGATAATTGTAATGCACCAGGACGGTATTCTGGGGGTTGCGGGTTCAAGTCCCGCTGGAAGTTATCTTTTTCCATCCGAAATAAGTAAATTATTGTTGCGTATTTCTACGGGTATGCCCCGTTTGTACACTACGTCTTAGCGTGTGGGTGTAAATTCTAATGGTACATACACTGAAACAGTAAAATGTAAAATATGACTGCTTGGGTAGGCAGTAGTACGTGCAACACAACTCAAAAAATATGCAGGGGTGCAATAAAAATATGCGCGTTCGTGAATAGAAAGGTCTGTGGTGGATAAAGTGTGTCCTTTTTGCGCCACGTGTTAAGCACCAATGACGTCAATTGATCGTTTTAAGTTATAGTAGAAGAAAATTATTTTGCAATTCTTCATGCTTTTATAATAATTTATACATTTTTAGGTGACTTGGCATTGCAAGCGAGGAACTTGTATGATAGCAATGAAGGAGAGGAAGAGCAGAGAGTGCCGCAGGTGTCACCACCCGCTAGTCTGGAGTTTGGCTCAGGGTCGGATAATGAACGCCTGCCTGGGTTGATACTGGACAGTGGATTGGATTCCGATATGTCGCCAAAAGGGGTTTGTACTGTTTTATGCCTGTTTGATCGCCTGTCACGTATATTAGGTCTGGTTTATTTTTCTTTGATGTGTATAGCTTAGACATAGTTAGAAAATCGAAAGAACAAGCTCGAGGCCCACCTGATTTAGATTGTGGCCGGTGATTGGGCGCAGGTTGAAATTATTAACCTTGTCAATGATGGCACTGGTCTTGTGTTCGGTGAGAAATTGCCTTTTTTTCTGACGATATGCCTTTATGAACAAAAATACTACCAGCTATACATATACAACATTACAGCTACTACAATGAAAGCATGTAGACAATCTACAAGTCGTTGCAGACTCATGTGCAGTCCAAATGCTCCAGCCCACTGGTTGGCAGCATGCACAGCATCCTGGCTGTGGTTATTATATTTATAATATATATATTTTTTTAATGTTATTGTTGCGGGACATACTCGAGCCTGATGTTAAGCGGACTAACCTCTGCCTATAACAGATACATTTCGTCACAAGTCACGAATTGCACTGTGCCCGTCACCTTGAGACATAGTTTTTAAGTCTCATGTGCTTGTAATTTCACTGGCTCTCAAAGACTGCTGCTGGAACACACCGTTAGGTGCTTGGCGACAGAATTTCTGCTTAAGGGTGGTCGTTAGCCATGCGGGCATTCGCTAAATGCCCTTTCACCATGCGGTGAAGCTTAAGCCCGCTGTGGTATTCGAACCAAGGACCTGCTGCGCGGCAGTCAATAGCCAATGCCACTGAGCCATCACTGCTACTACATGTTTATAATTTAATGTGTACATGTGTAAGATGATGAGATATGACACAAAAGTATGACCATGTTCCAAGTCGATTGATTATAATCACATAATATGATGATACATAACATCACGCCTCTTTCCCGTAGGGGTAGGCAGAGACCACAGATTTCCACTTGCTACGATCCTTGCATATCTCTTTCGCCTCATCTACATTCATCAATCCTTTCATACATGAGCGTCGGTTTAGGGTACTGCTGACCTGTCCTTTTTTCAAAACATCTTCAATTTGATTTCGGAACGTTCGTCTAGGTCTTCCCCTTTCAAGACTTCCGTTCATTTCAATATGATAATAACATGATATAAACGATGCCTTTATTTATTGTGTACACATAAAAAAACAAACGATGACTGATCACATAAATACTTGGTTACTTGTTGTGTAGACTTAAGATGATGATATTAAAATGTGTCCACGTTTCAATGTGATTCCATTATGTAAATATAGACCTTTACATTTCGATCCATTGCGCTTAACCAAGATCAGCAATGATCACCATACTATTCTTCACTATAAAAACCACGAGTCATACCTAGAAGAATTCTATAATTTAATATTCGTAATAAAGGAGTATTTTACACTAAAGTCCCAGAACACAATATAAAATTTAAATAAATGCACACTGTCTTCTTTAGTAAGTGGTCCTTCCTTACCACCAGGGATACAACTTACTGTTCTGTATACTTCCTGAATTAATTGATTGGTGTTTTCTTTATTTCAGAACCGTGGTATTCTGGAGATGAGGCGTGATGATTCGCTGCCGTCCACCTCTCACAACATAGTGGCCGGTGATTGGGCGCAGGTTGAAATTATTAACCTTGTCAATGACGGCACTGGTCTTGGGTTCGGTAAGAAATGACCAATTATATTTACATTTTCGTGGTAGTAGTATATCTTCTTTTGGAAGCAATGATGGCCGAGCGGTAATAACTATGGACTGCCGTGCCGCAGGTCCCTGGTTCGATCGCCACCGCCGGCTTGAGCTTCACCGCATGGTGGAAGGGCATTTTGCGGATGCTCGCCTGGCTAACTACCATTCTCAAGTAAAAAATCTGTCGCCACGCACGTAACGGTGTGTTCCGTAAGCTGTCTTTGAGAGCCAGAAACAAAAAATACAGGCACGTGAGACTTAACAGCTGTATATTATAGCTGTTATAGGCAGAGGTTAATCCGCTTAACATCTACTCACCTCGTGCTTGTTCCGTCAAAATCACATTAAAAATATCTATACTTATAAATTGTAATCCATTTTCTTCTCATCTACTAACCTGATCGCAGATGGGGTTGCTGCAATATAACGTAGTATTGTTAAAAGGAATTGATAATTAAAAGTATGGGCGTATATAAAAAATATGCCGAAAGTGAAAGAACTTAGAATGATTTGCCAAGATATTAGTAGATGGACATCTGTTGTCTGTGCCATCTTCCGGGAAATAGACAAGACGTTGTGTTGATATTTAAAACGTAGAAGCGTTTCAAAAAAGTTGAAAAAGTGATATTTGCTCACCATGCAAATGTGCTTGAAATCATATTTGAAAATTTGTAATGACGGTCTAGGAAACTTCGAATAACCTTATGAAAATGAATTGTAATATATTGCTGTCTGTCATTATATCTGTCTGTATATTTGTTCCCGTATCGTGTGATAGGTACTGGATTGATTCTTATATAAGTGCAGAATAGATGATGTTATGAGGACAGCCCAGTGGCAGTGAGTGTTGACTTCCGTGCCATTATTCCTTGGTTTAAATCTAGATGCTTCTTTGGTCTTCACAGTAGGGCATCTTGTTTGCGCTCGCTACCAACCAGCAAGCAAAAAAAACAGACGTGTGGCACTCGGAGACTGCCGCGGTAAAGCTATTACATAGCATTTTTTATCAACTTATGCAATTATAAATCTCGACACGTTAAAACTTTTTTTCTGCCAACATTTAGTTCCTTCTACGCACTGTAGAGGCGCTGATCAAATATAGTATCACCGCTGTGCCGGTCGGAGTGGGGGGTGTTAGGTTATTTTCGTTACGGAATTTCTGGATTCGGTCTCCACGCTCAAGGCCCGCGATAGAAGCTATGCAATAGCTTAAAAAGCAGGATAAATGTCGTCAACTACCCAGTGCTTCAGCTGTTGTCCTTTAGAGCTGGTTCTCATTTTAAGTCTAGCCTGATTTTCTAGGTGAAGTTCATGAGCTGGCTCGCAATGATATCAGCCGGAACACTGTAAGGTGCTTGGCGTCAGATATTCCTCTACAAAATTCCCTACCACTATGTAGTAAAGCTCAAAACCCTCGTAAGATTCAATCTATGGAACGGCTCTGCGGCAGTCTCTCATATATGAAAAGCCTTTGCCTCTGTGCCATCATAGCTTCAAATCTCTTACACTGCATTTTTAATCTGCACTCTGTTGAACAAAATAACTGTGACTACTGTTTTCTACTATTAGGAATAATAGGAGCAAGAACAAGTGGCGTCATCGTGAAAACTATACTAGCTGGTGGCGTGGCAGACCGCGATGGACGGCTTAAGTCTGGGGATCACATCCTTCAAATTGGTGATGTGAGTACTATAATTTCTCCTATACTTAACAAATGGTACTTGACTAAATATATGTTTACATAATCACAACTTTTGAAAATATTATAATCTGGGATTGGAACCAATAATACAATCAATGCCTTGTACTTGCTCTTACTAACCAATTGAACAACGCAGTAACTGACGTCATAGTCCAAATTTTTAATTTCTCGCTAGTAGGCATTATGCAAAAATTGCAATACTGTATGACAGTTTGTTATGTTTATGGTAATGCGTAACGATATACCCATTAGATATAGGTGCAAGCCCGACCTGTTTTATCTATTTCTCTAAACAATTATAGACCACAATAAGCACGTTATTGGATTGCTCAAATCTGCCTCGCGTTCCTCACACGGCGAAAATAATGTCACAAATTTCGTGTTGTTTGGTATGTCAAGCGCCTGAATTCTGGGAGAAGTTGTTGAATATTTTAAGGACAAGACTGGTACCCATGCATAATATACCGATAAAATAGGTCTTAAAGGTCCTGTCACACAGCCTGACAGTGCAGAACGCAGTAAGGCATCCGCAATCGAACGCAGCCTGCCCCCTGTGTGAACTTCATTTGCGGTTATATTTTGTGTATATACGATCTGATTGTGCGAGTACAAGGAAAGAACGCATCAGACGAGAACTCGAAACGGCTGTTGGCTTAAATGTAAAATGGCCCTGTTAGCCGTTGACACATTGCTTAGCCCGGATCGCTGATCGGTTGCTATGAGTAACAAGTGATGTTCACACAGGTTGCGAGTTGCATTCAATTAGAACGGGTATAGGACGCAGTACGCATTCAGTGTTACAACTTCTTTATGCGTGCCTGGTGTACCTGGCTGACTTTCAGGTGAGCCTGATGGAGATGGGTTCGGAGCAAGTGGCGGGCGTGCTACGAGCTTCGGGCTCCCGAGTGAGGCTGGTTGTGGCGCGTGCGGCTGATCCTGCGGCGGCTCACGCCTCTCCCGCGCCTCTTGTACCCGCCAGGTATACTGTACTGTAACTGTACTGTATAACATGGATTGTCCACTGCTGAACACAGCCTCCCTCCCCCGCCCCTTGACAGGCGTCATGAGGATCCCAGTGTAAGATTGCAGTTCCTCAGAAGGATTTGCTGCCTTCCTTCCGATATTTTACTTATAGTCGCCTCTTTCGACACCCACGGAAAAAGAGGGGCGAGAGGAGTGACATTTTATAATATTCTAACACCTAAGTCATAGATTCAGGCAGTACTTTGCGGAAATCTATATTAAATATAAAATAAGAAAAAATTAAATTAATAATTTAGAATAACACTTAAAAATATATGTTATATTATAATTTTCCTTTTAAGCCGACCGACGCGATATGCCTTTATATATCTGCTACGTTGCCAAACCAGAATTTTCGACGCGTTTCGTTCCCACACGCAGCATCCTCAGGAGGTTTAGACTCTTCCAGCGCACGATCGAGAATTGATTTCTCTTATATATTTTGACACCTCGCATTTTTGGATATAGAATGGTATTGAGGGGTCCTCTCGGCGTTTAATGTCGCTCGCACATTGTAACACGAGCATAATGTTAATCTCATAAATTTGCACTCATGTTTTTATATCATACTCATATTATGTAAGTAATTGAGATATCTATTTTAACACTATAAAATATCATTTATTGACAGCATTGACGCATGCTGTTAATAATATAAAAAAAAAACCGCCTGTTAAATTCAATCTCTTCCGGATGTTAAGTGGTGATGCCGTCCACTAATCTAAAATACTTTTTGCTCTGTGCATTTGGCCAGTCTTCCAACACAAAAATTGAATTACAGCAGTACCAATTTCGATAAATTAAATTCTAACGGTTAAATTGTATAATTATTGCATTATAACTGGTTACAAAATAATTGTATAATCAAATAAAACATATCTTATAATCGTCTGTATTAGATCCACAACGCATAAACAAATAAATGTCCTAATTGTCTGTGGTATGTAAATCTGCAACGCCCTTCCTTAAGCATAGAAAGGACACGAAATTCTCATGAAAAAAATGATCAACAGGTAGAATAAAAACTTTCCTCAACTGACCATTTTACATCTCATTAAAATCTTTTGTAGGGAAGACCGACTATATGACTTGGTAATGATTTATACAAAACAGCGGAAATATAAACACGTTTCTAGACATCTTACTTTTTATTTATATAGATGGTGGTCAAACATTTTGCGAATCAAGTACATTTTCCAGGTGGTAGGTTCCTTCAGTAAGAGTCCGTATTGGTGGGTACCGCCGCAGTGTGAGATATTCTGACTCGAAGCAGTAGTGTAAAATACTGTCGTGTTAAGATGTAGCAAGAGAAAGTGGCCAAACGAGACTAAAGAACAAACGTCTCGGTGACGACGAGCGCAGAGTAAAACGAGGATGGATGGAGGATGAAAGACTGCGTCTGTAATAGACAGGTGTCGCTGATTACCATCACATGTCCGTCTCATCACGAAATATCTAGTACCTTTTCAGAATAAGTCTAGAAGTCTGACAAGTCGTCCCATATGACTATTAGAAAATCAAATAGAGTGCAAAATTTGCGCCTCTGTTATCGGTCTCGGTAGCAAAAATGGAAACGCGTCGGGACAAAAGTTGGGCCAGTATCATCTCTGTAGAAAGTTTATATATAGTGGCAATAATATCTTTGTTAAAGTTGGTACATAACGAGACCTCAGTTCCGGAGGTACGATCGAAAAGTTCTCGATTCTGCGCTCGGAGAATCATCACCACCTGACGACGTTTCGCGAAGAAGTGAAACGCGTTGAACATAGTTCTGGCATGGTGTATCTGAGCTGGAAATTTGGCGGAATGCTGTTTTTTTTAATATAATTCTTATATTCAATTATTATTATAATATCAAATTATTAAATACGACTTTCCACCAAATAACGCCAAATAAATAATGTTTCAGACTCTTAACCGACCCGGAATCCCTCGATCGGTACCTGATGGAAGCAGGGTTCGAGCAGGTGTTCCATACGCAGCCAACGCCGCTTCCTCTCAACACTGCTCCTTCTAGATTTATTTTTGATCAGTCGCTAACACCTCCTCCTGATACTGGTGAGTTTTCTCTGCTTGCTTATAAGTTTATCTTCAGCGCGGTTATCAATGACTGGCGTAAGTGAGACTCGAGCAGTTGTGCCATACGCAGCCAATGCCGCTTCCTCTGGTTACTAGTCCCTAGATTTATTTTTGAGCAGTCGCTCACTCCCGGGCACTGGTGAGTTTACTTTCCTTGCTATAATTTGATCATTATCGCAGTTATCAGTGACTGGCGTAAGTGTGGCTCGAGCAAGAGTTCCATACGCAGCCAATGCCGCTTCTCCCCCTAGATTTTTTTTTTGATCAGTCGCTAACTCCCATACACTGGTATGTTTTTCTCTGCTCTGATTACATGAGGGTTATAGGTAACCAAATGGGCATTTGCGAAATGTTCTAATATTATGCTATAACGACTAAGAAATCAATCGGGACCGACGGCTTAACGTGCCATCCGAAGAACGTAA
This sequence comes from Plagodis dolabraria, assembly GCA_963854805.1. Classification (NCBI taxonomy): domain Eukaryota; kingdom Metazoa; phylum Arthropoda; class Insecta; order Lepidoptera; family Geometridae; genus Plagodis; species Plagodis dolabraria. Next base: position 20,025,501 of record OY978442.1, read on the forward strand.
GCGCTCAGTAGATACCACTAATGGTTGAATATTTGTTAAATGTCAAAAATTAAGAACATCGTTTTTATTTTCATATCAGAGGCCGAATCTCCTGAAGTGGACAGATTTACAGTGCAACTCAAAAAGGACGAAAATGGCCTCGGAATCACAATAGCAGGTAAAACACAAATAAATAAATTAGTTAAGGTAAAGTTAATTGTCATAAAATACATTGAAGATTTAAAAAAATATTAAAGGATGTATTCGACTTGTGCTGTCGTGCTAAAAGCGCTTGCTTGGTGACTACACAAATTTCAACTGAACATAATAGATATCATGCTAAAAATATGTATAAGTTTTATAAAAAGGAACAGAAGTTCACCCGCAAAGCCGTCCAATAAATAAGCGACTTAGTTACGCCGCAATAAAGTGCACTTCAGCTCGCAAAGCACGGAGTACCTAATATTATATTCACCTACGAGACGTCTCTCTATCGCATAGCCACACATAGCTCTGATCTTTTCTGACGCGACACCCATCGTAGAACAATCCTGTTCGGAAGGATACCCGTAGATTTCTTCCTAGAGTGCGGAGTGAGCCAGGCCTGGCTATACATAAAATACTCTAAAATTATGTGACGTACAGACACACAACTGATTGATATAAATAGGCTCCGTTTTTGTATACAAATGCCTAAAAACTACGCATATTTCGTATTAAAACTAAACAATTTTATTATAGTCGGCGAAATACATCCTGAAAATGTTGTAGGTTACGTTTGTGAGAAGGAAGAATTGTCTGGAATATTCGTGAAGTCGGTGACTCCCGGTAGCGCCGCAGCACTAAGCGGTAAGGTCCGGGTCAACGACCGCATTGTGGCGGTAGACGGAGTTTCTTTGGCGGGGAAGTCTAACCAAAGAGCCGTCGACGCGCTCAAACAGAGTGGGAACATTGTTACTCTGGAACTAGAAAGGTAAGGTCTTATTTAAAAATTATTGGAGTACAAAATGTTTTGCCCCGGGCGGGAATTGAACCCGCGTCGTCCGATTTCGCGCCGGATGCCTAAACCGCTCGGCCACCTGGGTACGGCTATGCCTGCCAAAATTTCGTGCTCCAATTGTATTTCTTTACCCGTCATAGGGGACGGTCAATCGAAAGAAGTGCTTTTAAAAACACTTAACTCTCGGAATGATGTCTATATTTCTAAATATGATTACAAGCTCTACCGATTTTCGCTTAGCACGCGGTAGTGCTAGTAATTATATTTAGAAAAGAAATTGTAAGGTCTCTATATTGCTTCTTCTATCTGTTTACTCCGTTATTCATATTTTTTTCGTATTATGATTGGGTTTGTCAAATGTTAATTAGTTCTTCTTCATTTGCGTAGTAGTAATTACGTTTGATGAACCTATTAAAGGTTATGAAGCGATTATGAATAAGGAAGTTAGTGGGGGTTTGACTTTAAAGTGAACTTTGTGAAGACTAACTGTAATTTTTTTGAGTTGTTTAGCCAGGTATTTCCCCCTGGGGTGCCGGTTAGAATTGCAGCCCCTTATATGTTCCCGTGGGTGTTATAAGAGGTGACTAAGAGAAAAATTCTGGAAGGTGGGCACAGCACCTTCTAAAAACTGCCATCTTGCACTGCACTCCCAATCCGCCTGCCAAGCGTGAGGATTGTGGCAGTAACCCCCTTAACAGGGGAGGCTGTGTTCAGCAGTGGACGACCCGGCTACAGTATAGTTAATTTTTCTGACAAATATTTTTTCATTCGCTATCCGGAGTAAAGAACCGTGCCCGATAGATGGCAATGCTCTCGCCCTCTATTACATGGTAGCAAAACGTGTTTAACCAAACGCGGGTGTTTTAGACACCCCTGCCTAATCCTATCATTGGGAAATACGATAGGTATTTTGATGTTGAATATAGAGAATAATAGGGAGTCCGTGTTTACATAGTGTGACGGTGACAAGAGGGATTAGAGCCGTTCTAAATCTATCCCTTAAGTATGGCACTTCGTGGCCCATATTCAGCATATGACGACGCATTTGATGATATAGAAAAATCGTTGTCCATTATGTTTGTATGTGGTTGTGTGTAGATACCTTCGTGGGCCGAAGTACGAGCAGTTACAGCAGGCGATAGCGGCGGGCGAGTGCGCGGCGACCAACAGCGTCGCGCCGCCGCCGCCCAACCCCTTCCTACACATGCACCGACCCGAGTCTCACGATCATGACATACAGATGACCACTATACACAACTCGTGAGTACATCTACCTTGGATTTGAATATATGGATTAGAGTACTCTTTTAACTTAAAATATCTGTGGGCGCTTGAAAGCTTTAGGGGGCCAACTCCCATCATTTAATTCAGTGTTATTCTAAACTTACTTTAACAATTTTAATTCGCACTACCACATACCACTATAGTAAACTTACATTTGAACTACAATGTGAAAGCGGGCTACATGCATTGAATGAAGTGATTTGTGCGATAAAGATGCGCTATATGAACATTTTTGTTTCGTGACGGTCATGTTACGAATCTTAGTATCAATATATTAAATTTGATATAATGACATTGGTGTTACATAACAGTTTTTAAAAGGGACTTAGGCCCCTGTTTGTAAGTTTTCGGCAAAAGGTTCTCCGCATCTAATTCTAAACAGATTTGAAGCAGTAAATTATTGCCCCTTAATCGGTCCTATATGAATGACGTGTCTTGTTTTTTAATAATCGAACAAAGCTTTTACTCCGAAACATTTGCAAGGTACTAAGAAGAAGAAAGTTTCTACTTAATTATATACACTTATATGTTGTTGTTTTTTAATGTATGTAATTGAGACGGATCAAGCACGAAGCCCACCTGATGTTAAGCGGTATCTTCTGCCTATAACAGATGCATTTCGTTACAAGTGACGAACTGCACTGCGCCCGTCACCCTGAGACTTCAGTTGTCAAGTCTCATCATATGTGTACATTTTCTACTGGCTTGCGAACAGAAAGCTGTAACAAAAAGTCAAATATATGAAAATATTGGCTTAAAAAATATCGTCGTTTGTCATTATGTTTTTTTTATTATTGATTTCGTAGGTACTACTTAGTTTTGAATTATGTTATAAAGTAGGGTATAGATAGTGCCATCCACCCCCCGCGATTCCCTGTGTTGAAAAAGAGAGGGGCGCGTCTTCGTGGATGCCACTATATATACAAACCTTAACCGCAGCCACACATTGATGGACTTACGAATGTGTGTTTTAGCTTCTCGGCCAACATCAGGGTCTGCCATCAATACCTGTTCTGCCTGCCACTGCAGTAAGTACTACAAAACAATCCGTGTACAGCTGTGCCTTCATTTTCCAGCCTGGACAGCACAGTGTCGGTAGTGGTAGACGAGCCAGTACCGCCGTCCCCCCCGCGCTCCCCGCCGCCTCCCTTTGCGTCCCGTCCGCAGCCAGCGTTCGAAATGCCGCGAACGCACGAACAGAAGGAAGCTATCAAGAAGAAGTGGCAGGCTATACTGGGTGAGCTGGTTTACTAGATGGTGTTCCTTATATTGGATTTCATCTTCTTGGTCACCAATCTAATAATTTCACTTGGTCTATGAAATTATTAGTTATTAAATTTAAACCATACTCTGCCAACTGAGCTATGAGACTAGACAATTAACGTATTAGGGTGGCAGAAGAAAAATAAGCGCAATTCTTTTCAAGTTAGGATATGAAAATTAACAAGTCGTTAGGCCATTTGGTGAGCCTATTTATGTGCTATAGCTCTATAAACTTACCAATTGTCCCCTGGACTTCGATTGTGACAAATAGAATCAAATCTTCAAAACACGTGAATTCGTGGCATCGATCTTGATTCCGTATCGGTTTAAACGTTCGCATCGAGAAACTTCTTTAGCAGAAACAGCTGAGTCGCTAAATGTTTTTTCTGTCATATTCGTACAGTTCCCGGCTTCAGTATATTACGTCTGTTCGATATCTTCCTGTCAGAGATCCTATTCGATATCATAACATGCGACTAAGATACAAATACCCCTAATGAGCAACACTCACTTCGAGGTGATTGGGGTGTTGCTTCAATTGAGCGCATAACGGAGCTCTTTATCATCTGTATACCCTGATTACCCAAAAGGTAGTGGGTTTTCTACCAACGCGACCATTCCCAAACTGGAGAAGCTTCAAGAGATCGGCAATTCATAATATGAAAGTATGATGTCTGAGAAGATGTTTTGTTATATATACAGGGTGTCCCACGATATGCCACATAGAGGGAAAGTATCTTGAATATTGTAGATGGAACTTTTTACTAAAATGAGACATTATTTTAGACATTTAAATAATTACATGGTTGAACCGGAAATCGAACCCATTACACGAAAAACTAACCATCCTGTAGCTATATCATACCGATCGAAAGGCTTCATCAATAAGAATTATTTTTTGCTGAGTAACATAGTGTCAGAAATTAAAAAGGAAGACCATGAATTCTAACATTTGTTTGAAAGGTGGTATTTTGAATAGCAGTCGGGCTAGCAACCAGCTTCATATAGACTATATTTCGCTAAGCATCTCATAATATGTTCCGGCAGCTATCCTTGAGACTCTATAATTCTAGTTTATTCTAAACATCAACGACCATACCACTTACCATCAGGTCAAATATAGTAGTAACCTATCAGTGTTAAATAATAATAAAAGATGAATGATAATGTTGTCTTAGGTTTCGCGATTATTAAACACAGTAATTAAACAACTTTAAACGATTTAAATAGCGTGTATTTATCATTATTTTTCCCGACGTTTTAAACAATTTGCAGTGATCGTGGTCACTGGGTGACTACGCGATTTAAACCGTTTAAAGTTGTTTAATTACTAGGTATAAATGATAATGATTAATCCCATTCAATCTATTCATGTGGTCGGTACAATGTGTTCCCATATTCCTAAGGGGTTGTAGATATCATATGTGTTCTATCTGTGGTACAGGCGACGACGTAGAGATCGTAGTGGGCGTAGTAGTACGTGGCGGCGGCGGACTGGGGATCTCCCTGGAGGGCACTGTCGACGTGGAGGGGGGGAGGGAAGTGCGGCCGCATCACTACGTGCGCTCCGTGCTGCCGGAGGGGCCTGTCGGCAGAGCCGGCGTGCATCGCCCTGGAGACGAACTGTTGGGTATGTACACTAGTTTCTAATAAGTAATTCTAGGTTAGCCTGAAAAACTTCTTCGACCACATCATCACTTACCATCAGGTGAGATAGTGGTCAAAGGCTAAACTATCAGGCATAAACCAACTACACAAATCTTCAAAGAACAAGCACGAGACTCACCTGATGTTGAACGGTTTAACCTATGTACAACAGATGCATTTTGACATTTAGAAGAAAGGTGAAAGAAAGAAATCATTTATTTAGGACATATTGAGCACGCGACAGCAAACAAAAGACATAATACAGTGAAGACAGTAAAATTAAAAAGTAAAGTAAAATTATTAGTTGTGTTTCATGACATGCCCATTCATCCACAATCGCCAAATAAATAATTTGTACCTTAAATAAATAATAATAAATCTTTATTTCAGGTAACAGGCATAATAATAATGTACCCATAGAACATAAATACCTTAATCTAAAATATATATATCAAAAATTGTATATTTCCGTGACACTACATAACAGGTTGACTCTGCTTCCTTTCCCTGAACAACCGGTATACCACCCCTGCAGGCCAAAAGTCCGCTGTCAGGAACATCTGGGATTGAGCTGCTGGGACCTGAAGGGTATAAGACTTAAAGTCCGTGACCCTAATCTGCTCCAACTGCATCAAACTCAGAGAGATTTGCTCCTCACACCGGCCCTTCAGTCTCTCCCGGACGTAACGCAGGATATCTTCCCCTTTTGTCTCCTTGTCCAGTCGAGAAAGGTATATTTTAACGGTCGGTGCTACGACCCGTAGTGTAAAGGTCGTAGCAATAGCTGTGCCGCGATGATTGCGGTTCTGCCGAGGTTGACGGCTCTTCTTTTTAACAAGGGTGAATCCATTGTCATGCTGAACAGCACAAGGTACACGCTGTACATTCACAATCTGTCTCTGTGTTTTCACAGCAGTTTGAGATGTTTTCGAAACCTGTGCGTATGACTTCTTCTGATGCCGTGTTGTAGGTGGTCGTATAGTTGCAGTCGGAGTGGACGTCATAGGCTGTGACGATGGCGTGACATCAGGTGCAGGTCGAGTTACGTGGTTTTAATCCCGCGGTGACTCAGTAGGCGATATTGTCGCTGAACTGCAGAGTGGCGATATTTGTTGTCGAGTGACGCCCGATGTAGGTTTAAGTTTTGCAGACTAGGCGATTGTGAAAACGTTTTACTCCGCAAATCACACATTTCCTTTCTCAACTGGTCAACTGTCTGCTCTGAAATTTCCAGCTTAGAGCGAATTTCCGTAACACTGGACTTCAATATAACGATGTCCTTCAAGAGCGCACTGGCATCAACGTGGTCGAAACTAATGCTTGGAATCACATTGAGGTCCTTTATTACGTAGGTGGGCAGATTATCTTCGTCAGTCTCCTTAAATACTCGGAAAATGTCGTAAAGATCCTTTTTTCTTCGGCCGTCCCCTTGTCGTACCGAGAAACGAACACTGGTCACAGCAGTATCAGCAAGAACTTTTTTGGCTTCTAGAATCTGAGCCTCAGTAAAATGGGATGAACAGATCTGCTCCAGGCTAACTTCATCCATCACATCCAGTTTTTGCTGGATGAAAGCAAGTGCTTCATGGACAATGATAGTGTCCGAACGTTTTGATTGCGCCATTTCGCAATAATTTCAACACGTGTATAAAAACTGGGTCAGGCATCGAGTCGTCGCTGTATGCGACTACTCTAGCCGGCTATCGAAACGACACTCTTAAGTGCAGAGTGATCCAGGCCTGTCACTAAGAAGGACACTAATCATTAAAGTACAATTTTTGTTTGTTAATTTGCAGAGGTGAATGGCCACCGTCTGCTGGGTATGAACCACCTGGAAGTTGTGTCCATTCTCAAAGAGCTGTCGAGTGAAGTATGCATGGTGTGTGCGCGACCTCGGCCCGCGCCCACGCTTGACATTGCACCACCCTCCGCTACTCTCGTCAAGGTAAATTACGCACTCATATGTAGATTTCCTTCACGTAACACTATAATAAATATATTTTATTATAACACCTTCAACCACATCATCACTTACCATCAGGTGAGATTGTGGTCAAAGGCTTACCTATCAGCAAAAAAAAAGTGACTACGGGACCCGAAAACTTGTGGAATCCACACTAAACCGGAAGACGAAGAGTAGGTAGCCCCTTACTAGGTGGACCGACGAAAGTAAACAGACATAAAGATGTCCAATAGCCATTCTTTGTGGCTACTAATGAGGCAGGCATTTGTAAAACGGTGGACATCTCTTCCGGCTGCGGATGCTCATGATGCTGCTATATTTTTTGAACCATAATAGGCAGTCGATTGACATCATAAATGATAAAACGCATGGCATATAGTTGTATAAATTATGGTTTTAGTTTAACGACCAGCGACCTTCGTACTAACTACACCCTTTGTTGGTAGTATACATACACCATACCTTGCGAATATTTAGATTTTAGGGCGTACGAATAAGTTCCTATTTTGCGCCCAATGTGCTAATTGACGTAAGTGGCGGCATGTTATTTATATTTTTATATAATTTAGTGCAATTTTTCATTTGTCACCTTTGAGTCATCTTGCAGGATTATAGTAACATTATAAAGTTAAACAAAAAACAATACAATCCATCAGAACGCGGGTCGCACTCGCGCTAATGGTCCCGAATTGAGTAAAAGAAAATCTTGTTTGTGAATATACATAATATCATAATAACAAATACTTTTAAAAGTATCCTAAAAAATATTAAATAATATTTAAATAAAACACTTAAAAAAGCATAGAATTATATATCTAGTGCGAAACTAGTCGGGTATTCTTCCGGTTAGGCTGCGTGATGTTTATGACGTCACGTAGATAACAGGAAAATTAGGCGGAATTGTCACTAGATATATAATTCTATGCTTTTTTAAGTGTTTTATTTAAATATTATTTAATATTTTTTAGGATACTTTTAAAAGTATTTGTTATTATTATATATGGATTTCCGCAAAGTAACGCCTGAATCTATCCATTACATAATATCATGTTGCGTTTTGAGTAAACATTGACCAAGTAGGGTAACGAAAACGTAATCTGCATGTGTATCTGTCGAAGGTCATTTGAGAAATTCAGATAGGTCAACAGACAGCTGGTGAAATATTCTCCATGTGTATAGGTCGCGAAACTTTAGCTTAACGTTGTGCACCGGATTACTGCATTTCAATGGGGTAGCTTTAGATTTTCGCCTGTTATCTTTTTGTAGATGATTGATTAAACGGTTTAATTAGAAGTGTGCTGATAAAGTGCCTTAGCTACTACGCATAAATACCTATGTAAAGAAATGTAAGTCAAGCTCTAAAACAGCAGATCGCAATCCTAACCGCGGCAGGAGTGTTTTAAAAAGTGTACCGTGAGGCGCAACAACATTGCCTTGACGCGACCAATGGGACGCGATCATTTCTTAGCGACAAATCAATTAACCAACCCAATTTAATCTGGAAGATTGTGCGTATTTTATTAATTGTGAATTTGATGAGTCCGAAATCAAAGCGGTAACTATATGAGAGTTACACTTCATTATCGGGTCATGAGACAAGTTGTGGACGAATATTGGCGTAGTTTCGACACATCAAAGTTTCGGATTAGAGGTTTTAAACAAATCTTCCTACCTAGCCTTAACACGGAAAAAAAACGGAAAAAAAAACATGTCAGGAAGGTAACATCTCATATCGCATTACCTCAATAGTTATCTACCCGCTAAATAAAATAATTTACTCGGCCTGTCACAGAAGCAAAAAACTGTTGACATTTCTAAATGCGAAACGTGTATTTACTACCTTTTAATATGATATAGCTATGCCCCTGTAACATTGAAAACACTGTAAAGCAATAATTTAATACAGGGTTACAATAATAATAATAAATAGTTTTCAAAACTAAATCACTAATATTATTAAATGCATCACAAAGTTGAGAGATCGATATTAAGATGCAGTTTTGAAGTTTGATGTATGTAACACCTGTCAAAAACGGCATAAGAGCAAAACCAATAAGTTTCGTATTTCGTAAAAAAAATGGCCAAGTGCGAGTCGGACTAACGCTCGAAGGGTTCCGTACCATTAGCTATACAACATTAGACTTCATATTTTACCTTTTTTTTGTTTTAGCTTGCGCGAGTCCGACTCACACTTGGCCAAGTTTTTGTATTTGTTGTTATAGCGGCAACAGAAATACATCATCTGTGAAAATTTTAACTGTCTAGCTATCACCGTTCTTGAGATACAGCCTGGTGACAGACAGACGGACGGACGGACGGACGGACAGCTAAGTCTCAGTAATAGGATCCCGTTTTTATCCTTTGGGTACGGAACCCTAAAAAAGGTTAATATTGAATTTATGCAATAAAATTACAACGAGAGGAAAAATTAAGTCACGTACGGGTTACGAATCCGCGCCATCCTCCTTAATAGCCTGGGTATGCTCCAACCGCTACGCCAATATGACATATGACTCAATACTAATTTGTCCTTTCGTTCTTATCCATCGTGTGGGGATCATGACATCTATAGTTCAACTTAGGTTGTACTACAGACAAGACAATTTTTTGCAATTTGCTTTGTTATTTTCCAAAAAAAAAGCACAAAATCGTATGATTATTTATTATTATTTTTTTTTTTTTATATATATTCTATTATGATTAAGCTAGGATATATCTATTCAGGTAGTAAGGTGAACGGTTTAAACTAATCCTATAATATTAATATTTATATTTTTGCAATGACGCATGCTCCGCGGATACGTGCGGGATCCCGTACATGATTATTTTTTTTCCTCTCGTTGTAATTTTGTATTGTCATCCAGCGAACATGCGTTGTTGCAACATTAAACATTCATAAAATAACTTACGCTGTTAAAGACAAATTGTTTCCCGTCCATAATTTGTTTGAGTGTTCAAGTCATATGGTGTTACATGCAGGTTGATTTCATATTAGTTGTTATAGCTACCTGTAGTGTTGAGAACCGCATATGCGAAAAAATAAACTTAAAAACTATCCCTTCCCAATAATATACAGGACTTGCTAGCAGGATGCCCATACCTATTTCCATATCCATAATAGTTCTCTATACTTAATTTATTTGCAGCCAAGACTTTCGAAGGGTGACAGCTATACTCAATCTCATATGATGAGACAGAGATTGTTAGTTCCAGTGTTAAAATATAAAGTATCGATTATAAATTCAACATGCATACAAATATAATACAGGCACAACTCTAAAACATCCTCCGCCAATCCGCATTCTTCCCTACCACACATAGGTACATTCCCCACACATAAATACTCTCTCTCTCTCTGGCTTTCTCACTATTTAATCAAATGAAACTTAAATATAGGCATTAACTGTACACAATGAATACTCTTTAACTTAGAATTAAATTAAATTGTTCAATAAGAGGATATACAATTTACAACACTTCAAGGATTATCAATAACCCATTACCTAAACATGCATGTGTAATTATGTAAATATGGTTAGGTATTACGATTAGTTAGATTAGAAACTAGGTATATTGTAATTATGTATTTATTTCTTGACACTGTTATGAAGAAATAATAAACAGTAATAATAAAAACAATAATTGTTGGATGCTACGAACTTAATACGCTGTAATAACATTTCGAATGTTAATTCTTTTAGTGTCGTGGCTACTAAAATTTATATCAATAATCAATCAAATAATCTTGTCTACAGATTATTGTTACGTAAACATTCATATTTATAAAAATGTGTGTTTTGTTTATTAATTATCTCGATCAGTCAATATTTATTATAGGATGTACCTGTCGCGATAACTTGATCGATAATAATTTATAAGTAGCGGTAAATACAACGAACGTCATTTTTGAATAAACCTGCTTTTAATTATTGATGTTAGCATTTCAGCAGAATTTCACAGAAAATGCGATAAACGGGTTTGTTTAATCATATTAAAGATCCCCAGACATCATATTTTAAATCTAGTTTCAAAGTTATATCAATGCGCATCTACTATTTCTCAATCTTTGGTTTTGTTACATTCAGAATGTGACTTGAAGTTTGACTTTTACTAAATAACTGAAATTTAGAATACGACTTATAACGACATAGGAGTTGCCAGCTGCTATAATTGTATGTCCACCACGGCGCGGCGGCCGCGACATTTAAAATTTTGAGAAACAGTGACTTACCCATGTTAAAACGAAGTTTTTCTTATAAAAAATGGATTATCACGTAACCCAGTAATTCTAGGTTAGCCTGCTGCACATCTTCGACTGCACCATCACTTACCACCAGGTTAAATAGTAGTCAAATGCTATTTAATTCTACTTGGGTAGTCTATCAGCTATAAAAAAACAATTACGTTGATAAATTTGACTTCTTTTGTTTTTATTGAAGAGTGCGGGGCGATACGTACCATCGAGTTCCCAATTTCTTGTAAAAGAACATCAGATGTTGTCAAAACTATGACCGAGGTAGGTAAAAATAGAACGAAAAGTGATGGTAATTATGTAAAAGTATCCTATTTGTTGTCGTAGGGCGTATACTAAGTATATCACAAGTTTTTTTCACATTGGTTTAGCGTGAAGGAACAACAAAACTAAACTTACATCCTAACTCACTTAAAACTTGCGTATTTATTATATTAGTATAATTACATATTGATAACTAACACTGGAATTCAAAGTCAAGACAGGGGTTCTTCTAGGGGACGATTCAGGCGCTTATGACCAATTCAACATTTATGCATTTCATGTACAAAAAATGACCCCTGTTCGAAAGATCTCAGTGGCTGGATTCTTAAAGACTGAATTCCGTTCTCCAAATAATCCTCTACTCCTAAATTTTATTTTTGCGCTTAACTCAACAAAATAGTAATTATATTTTTATGGTTTGGAAAATGATTTGAAGCTTCAAGGCGATCGAACAGCCAATGGAGCACTTCAAGATGCAAATAATGTCAGTGCCCAAGCACGAATAATATCAATGCCCAAACAATATATGCGTAACCACCCTAACCCCTCAGAATTCTACAGTGATTAGAAGTTTCACTGATGATACAGATTTACTTAGAAAGCAAACCATACTCAGAAATGTATACTTGTTACCCCTTTTTGGTAACGAGGTAAGACGTTATTTAAACAAAGGCACACATATAGTACCTCTGTTATTTGTATTGGCAGCACTTAAATTTTATCCAACAGGATGTTTCCAGTTTTGTATATTTCTATTCAACTTAAAAAGAAAAAAAGTATATAACAGATTTCGCGATCAGAACGCTTACTCTGTACGATTGAACTGTACCAACTGATATCAGCCACCTTACTGTAATGTTTTGAATAGCTTCTATAGTATGTCACTTATATATCAATGCATAGAAAACAGGTACAGTCAAAGAGAAACAAAATATTATGTCATATTTAATAATTAGACCAAAAGTCTTTCGAAGCTGGCACAATAACAAGTGTGTGTAAAAGAAAGATAGCGACACTTCAAAACTGTCAAATGTAAATGAAGCCTTTATAACTGCACATTGGAATTTAAGAATGGCCAGTATCGTCAAAATCGATGTGCTTATCTCAAACCGTTTCGTCAGCACACGCTAACATAGAAGTTTATTAGCTAAGTTTTCCCCCGACTTGTCTTTTCCTATGACGTCTACTATGTCACTAAGTGATAGTGCAGCTATCTATTAAATATTTTTTTTTTTAAACTGACCAGTTGTTTGGGATATCTTTCCCTACAGATATACAAATTGCAAACTTTACCTCTTTATAATATTAGTGTACATAGTGTAGATGTGTTCAACCGGTTGATAAGTGATAACATTAATCCTACTAAAAGTGTAGTAATCTTTTAATGTACTGAATTGAGATAGTTTTTTTTTATTTTTATCCAAGAGTAGCCTTTATCTTATCGTAAATAGTCGCAGCCGGTTTATTTCTAAAGTACACCTCACACTGTAAGAATGACAGCCTATCCCTATTATAATCTTTTCATGGAATCTTGGAATTAGTCACCATTTTAATTTACACTAAATTATTGAGCATTTATGCTCATAAATTTAAAATAGTGACTAGACATGCAAGTGACTTTTATTAAAGATTGTGGTTATGACTCATTTAGTAACGTTATAGCCTACCACTACTTTTTTTTTGTATGTAAAAAAAAATGTTATTTTGACCTTAAGTTTATTTACCATTATTTTATTTTATTTTACATTCCATGGCAAACAAACAGCTTATTAAATACAAAATGATGAGAACAGTAGTCTAATACTCTAAGCTTAAGAAGTTTTCGCTCATAGTAACACTCATAGGTAAGTTATATCTATATGACAATATATATTATAATTATACGTAGATAAAACCAAAAATTAAGTAATAAGTACAAAAATAAAATATATATTAAAGTCAATGCCATATGAAAAATAAAAACGAGAAATAATAGTATAACTAATAAAATACTATAATAAAAAATATTACTTATTTGTTTGCAGTCCAGTGCATGGAAAACAAACAGCTTATTAAATACAAAATGATGAGAACAGTAGTCTAATACTCTAAGCTTAAGAAGTTTTCGCTCATAGTAACACTCATAGGTAAGTTATATCTATATGACAATATATATTATAATTATACGTAGATAAAACCAAAAATTAAGTAATAAGTACAAAAATAAAATATATATTAAAGTCAATGCCATATGAAAAATAAAAACGAGAAATAATAGTATAACTAATAAAATACTATAATAAAAAATATTACTTATTTGTTTGCAGTCGGTATTCTTTTAATCCTGTTATTTTTGTTATTATTAAATTCTCGAGTTTGAATAGACATTCTATCAAAGAACTGATTAGTTATAAGATTTTTTAAAGTATAGTGCGTCGTAGTGAATAGGTCTGTACATTTGGAGTAGTGCGAGTTGAAGTTTGACATGGTGCGTAAGAGAAATGTGCTAGCACGATAGTTTGTCCGATGGCTAGGGATGTGTAGTTGAAGATAATTTCTACGAGACACTGACCGAATAGGAGTTAAAAGACCTATCTTAGCGAGCAAAGACGGACAATCGATCCTATTCGATACGATACTGTGCAGCATAGTAAGATCAGCTCCCTCCCTCCTTTTGTGGAGAGGCAAGAAATGGTGGTGAAAACAGCTCACATCATAGTCATTGCACCATGTCTTCGTTTTAAAATTTAGGTAGCGTAGGAACTTTTTTTGTGGTTTTTCAAGAATCTTAATATATATGTCAGCACTTGGATTCCAAACCTGCGACGCATACTCAAGCTGGCTCCTAACTAGAGAACAGAATAAGATTTTTAGAGTTTTAATTTGCTTAAAGTCGTTAGTTACGCGGATGATGAAGCCTAAAGTTTTCATAGCTTTAGCAGAGATAAGTTCTATATGCTTATCAAAGAGGAGTTTGGAATCGAGCGTCACGCCGAGATCGACCACAGAGTCGACTCTCATCAAAGACTGACCGCATATCTTATAGTTGCACAATATCGACTGAATGAGATGCTGAGACATTTGAGTATGTTTAGGTCAAGTTTGTTGAGTGAACAGTAGGTGTGCAGTCTGTTAAGGTCCTCTTGAAGTAGCTCAGAGTCTTTGGGGCTTTGGATAACTTTATAAATTTTCATGTCATCAGCAAACAACAAGAAGTGCGAATGTTTAAAGCAGCGATAAATATCATTTACAAATATTACAAAGAGTAGAGGACCAAGAATCGACCCCTGGGGTACCCCGGATGGAATGGGGGTTGAAGGAGACGCAAATCCTTTCAGTACTACAGTTTGAATACGACCGCTAACATAAGAGGTGAACCACCGAAATAGGTCACCCCTGATTCCAGCTGCTAAAAGTTTACTGAGAAGGATAGAATGGTCAATCCGATCAAAAGCCTTGCTATAATCTGTATAGACTGCGTCAACCTGCTTCCCCCCCGTCCATGCCTGCCGTCAGCGCATCAGTGAATGTGATCAGATTACTAGTGGTTGATCTACCTTTTAAGAAACCATGCTGCTGGGGCAAGAAAGTGTGCTTTAGGACGGCGTACAACTGATCATGAACCAATCTTTCGAAGACCTTTGCCAGTACACAGAGCTTGGAAATAGGCCTGTAGTTAGATACATCCCGCTTTTGTCCTTTCTTGTGAATGGGCGTAACTATTGCTGATTTCCAAATTGTAGGGACTATACCAGCCTTAATTGACTTTGTATAGAGCAGACAGACGGGATACACCAAGCTCTCAGCACAGCGAACTAGCAAATGTGGATCAATGCCGTCAGGACCGGCAGACTTATTGCAATCGAGTGTTTTTAATAATTTAAGCAAATTGTAATTACATATTTCAATGGTACATATATCAGCTGTGGAATCAGTTGTAATACGAGTATCGTTGGTAGTGGAAACAGGAGCTGTAGAGGTAGACGGCAAGTAATTAGAGTTAAAGAATTCAGAAAATGCGTTGCAAATGTCTTCCCCGGTATCGATTGAGCGATCATTATATGACATAGATGAAGGATACGAATTGTGCTGCTTATTTGACTGAATAAATGACCAAAAAGCTTTAGGACTATCCCGAATAGAACTTTCAATATTAGCTATATAGCTTAGATAGCATTCACGCTCTATTCTCCTCACTCGCTCACGCAATACCTTGAAGGAGTTCTTGTCAGAAATATT
This sequence comes from Plagodis dolabraria, assembly GCA_963854805.1. NCBI lineage: Eukaryota > Metazoa > Arthropoda > Insecta > Lepidoptera > Geometridae > Plagodis > Plagodis dolabraria. The sequence continues at coordinate 20,041,371 of OY978442.1, forward strand.
ATTATATGTTTTAAGTTTCATGTGATATTTATTTTTCTCCTTCAAAATTTTGAGCAGAGCTGGTGAGTACCACACTGGGTACTTATTTGGCCGCACCATTTTACAAGGTACATGTTTGTCCCTAAGGTCAAGGAGTATCCTAGAAAAAAGGGCAACCGAGTCATCCATGGTACCACAAGCGAGGAGTGATTTCCAATCATGAGTGTCAAGCTCACTACAAATTGCCGAGTAATCGCCTTTAGAGTATATGTATTTAGGCCTGGAGGTAGGGGTCAGATGACTTAAGTGAATAAAATGTGGCCTGCAAATTAGTGCAGGATGAAAAACATCCTCCTTCACTAGTGGGTCCAGACAATGAATTACAGACACTTCATCATTACTTAATACTAGATCAAGTATACTACCATCATAAAAGTTTTTAACATGATTATATTGTTCTAAGTTATTCAAATTAATTAAGTCAAGTACTTCAAGGTGATTATTATCCGCACCATTTATCACCGGTAAAACGTGAGTATGGTCGGGCGAAACTGTCCACGTTATATTGCTTTGATTAAAATCACCTAAGATTAATAGTTTGTCAGTTGGATTATTAGCCGAAATAGACAGTACTTGATCGCAGAAGTTTACAAGCTGAGCCGATAGCGATAATCCTAGGTTCTCTGATATCAAGTAAAGGCAGCCAATGTGCACGTTAACAGATGGCCTATTGTTAGACGCTTTGATTTTAATAGTGAGCCATAAGTCCTTAGCGGTGGAGTGCCATTCTGGACGCGCGAGCACAGCCAGCTCACTGCGGATTCCGATTAAGATTCCGCCGCCACGTGTCTGGCTGAGACGTTCGTAGCACCGATCACGTCTCCAAATTGCATAAACGTCACTGAATAACTCTTCAGTTTTAATACCTTCCCAGAGCCACGTCTCGGTCAACACAATTATGTCGTAGTTACACAGTTGAACATTACGCTTAAATTCCGGTATTTTCGTTCGCAAACCCCTGACATTCTGATAATAAATATTAACAACCATTAACACCTACCAGCCAAGCAAAAACTCGGCCGGGAAGTGCACTATTATATATTATAAGTGTGATACTATTAAAATCTATGTCAGGTGTTTGCGAACATGAAAGTGTAAAGATAAAAGAGATAAATGCATAATAATACTTGAAAGTGTTGACCGAAGTGAAAAATAAATGTGCTAGCCATTGCCGCGTATGGGCAGTACTACTATAATAATGTAGATAATGATGATATGAGTTAAGTAATGCATGACTACTTCTTGTAAAAAAATACACTCTAAAGTATTCAGTTATACAGTACTGGTACACGTGCGATGGCGGCAGGTACTCGGGTTTACGCGCTACAGAGGACATAATAACGCTGTATGACACTAAGGAGGTACGAGACTGTATATACGAGTATAGGTAAGAGAGAAGCGGCGATCCAGCAGCGCGGAGCGGCGTCGTGGGAAGCGACATGGTGGGTATGATTCGACTTAGCATCATGGGAATAAAATCAGTAAAATTAGCTGATAAATAATATGATATAATTATTGATATATGTCTAGTTAGTATAATATTACTGATAAGATTATGTTTTATGTGATACTTACTAGCAGGATTAAAATATACCGACGTAAATTTGAAAATTTTGATAAGAAAAAATAATAGCATGATTAATAGTTTATAATGAGTAGGTTCAAATGGCATTGTTATGAAGTATGGGTACAGAGTAAACAGTAGGTGTTTTTTAAATGAAAAACCAATAATAAAATATAGTCACTTAATTTTAACAAGGTCTTCTTCTTGGCGTATGTGGATTATAGGCGAAGTATCATTTTTCCTTAATAGAATTCTGCAATTTTGTACCCATGTGTATTTGTAATTCCTATCAGCGGCCAGTTTCTTGGTCTTAGTCAATAACTGTTTGTTTTCTCGAGTAAGGTGGTCGTTAACGAAAATCCGGGCCGTGGCTCCACTAATACCTAATGACTCAGCAGTCAGGTTCTTATGTGATCTGGTTGCAGCTAACAAATTTTCTTTTGTGTATCTTACTAGGAAGCCAACAATGATTGGCTTGTTGTCGGACGGTGAGCGAGCCCTCGTAACAAAATTAATATCCGAGGGAAGGATAGACTGACCAACTGATTCGGCAAGTTTGCACACTAAATCAATTAAATTTTCATGCTTTTTCATGGGAACGCCTTTAATTTCAATGTTATTAATGCGTTCGCGTTGCTCCTTAATAGCGAGATTCTCAGTAAGCTGCATTATTTGGTCCCGGAAATGTGGGTAGGCATCGTCAGTGCTATTTTTTGTCTCCAAAGCCGCAATTCGTGACTCCAAGGCCGCCGTTTTATCGTTCGTGGAGTTTTCAAAGTTATGGAACTTTTCCTTTAAATCATGAACATCCTGCACTAGGGCTGGTAGCTGCTCGAGGCGGACATTGATGCCGCGAATGCCATCACGTAATTCGTGGAGCACTAGGTCAAGGGTGGCAGGGGCCGCGGGCTGCACCATCGGGAAGTTGGTTGTGGTAGGCGGCGGCGTCTTGCAGGCAGGGCATAGCAGGGCATCTTTCTTCACTTGACTCAATTTCCTATAATTTCTCTCGGTGATATTGGCGCACACGAAACAATAGAATGTAGTACAGTTCGAGCACCTCACTCCATCAGTGTGCTCGGAGCTACACGCATGACACTTCAACATTTTACCTATCTAATAAACGCGAGACGACTCGAACGCGCAAAACAGTGATGGACGCAAACTGATTACAACTGACTTATAATTGACAACAACCGTGATTGACAGCTGTTTCCAATTTGTTTGAAAACTTCGTTCTTTAACCACTCCTTTTTTGTTTTATATTTTTTGACCTTGATTTGTCTTGTATATTATATTTCATTATACATTTTAGGCGAAGTCAGACGGGAGCCTGGCGGGCGCCGGCGCAGAGGAAGGCGGATCTCTTTCCGCTGGAGGGAAAGTTCGCTCACGAAGCCTTGAGCCTCTCACTGGCCTCGCTATGTGGTCGTCTGAACCCCAAATTATTGGTAATATTGCTATATATTTTTTCGTTTGTTTCACTTATATAATTGTTATTTAACAAAAATCGCCACACATAAAATTTGAACATGAACATTCCTCAAAATATGCAAGATGCAACTCTTAACGAAGGAGACATTAGAAAATTGTGCAGAAATGTAAAATAGCAGAATTAGAAAACAACTCATTACAGGCACATAGGAGAAAATAGTAGATAGTACCAACAAGTCATTCTGTCCGAGACGTTTAACAACCCGAGCCAAAGTCGAGAGCTAATATGCAGGAAAGAATGGAGATTATGCACAAGTACGTTCTTTGCTTTTCACTTCAACTACGAAAAAATAAAACTGTGATATTGTATTATATTGTATTCGATTCAAATTTATATTAAAACAATGTTCTCACCTTATAATAAGAAAACAATGTTCTATTTTTAGTTCAATTGTTTTGAAAAAAATTATAACTTTATCTTTAATAAAACCCTTATCTTTGATTATTAAAGACTCAGGCAAACTTCCTAAAAGAACTTTATCACAAACTGAACCTCTTTGAACATTAAATGCTGTAGTGCATAAACAGATTTATATTATATTATGAGTGCATAAAACAAGTAATTTCAGCCAAGAATAGTAATTTCGGCTCGGGTTGTTAACGACCCGAGCCGAAGGCGAGGGCTGATATATATATGTCGAAGTTAAGATGGGTTTAATGCCTGAGTTTGACACTCGGTTTTTCACTTCATATGCGAGTAAATGAACCAATGCTATTGTAAGAAATATTTCATTATTTAAACTTGCACCTGATATTAGAACAATGTTCTATTTTTCAAACGAAAAGTTCTTGTTCATACATGGTGTTGTAAGCATACTTAAACATTATTTCAGGCTCTGTTGCATAAAGCCTATTTTAAAAAGCTCTTGTTCAAAGAGGTTCCGTTTTTTAATATATTTCATATTAGTAAACTAAACATGAAATAGTATAATTATAATATTACCGTCGTCGTTAGTAACAGTTGTAACTGATATCAACAAATAAAATTAAATTAGGCATAGCTTCCGAAAGATAGAACGTGCGTGTTAAGGCTGAGATGCGTCGAGTGGATTATAAGATTTATTGTGACGCCTTTTGTGTCATTAAAAGGATGTGATATACAGTGAAATGGGGCTTGGGAATTTAATTTTTCGGTCGAGAGATACCTTGATTAATCTGTATCATGTGATTGCAGAGTTAGTGAAAGGCGAACGTGGGCTAGGCTTCTCTATACTGGATTATCAGGACCCGTTGCGGCCGGCACACACTCTGGTCGTGATCCGTTCGCTGGTACCGGGCGGCGTGGCGCAGCAAGACGGCCGGCTTATACCCGGCGATCGGCTGCTCTTCGTCAACGATCAGGTATTGTACAGTCTGATGCTGGTAATGCAACATTCTGCCTAAAGTCTTTTTTTTTTTTATTACTGATAGGTAAGCCTTTGACCACAATCTCACGTGATGGTAAGTGATGATGTGGTCGAAGGTGTTAACAGGCTTAACCTAGAATGACTGGCTCTCAAGGACAGCTGCCGGAACACACCGTTATGTGCTTGGCGACAGATTTTCAACTTGAGGGTGGTCGCTAGCCAGGCGGGCATTCGCAAAAATGCTCTTCCACCATGCGGCGAAGCTCAAGCCCGAGGCGGGATTCGAACCATAGACCTGCTGCGCGGCAGTCCATAGCCAAAGCCACTGAGCTATCACTGCTTCAAGATCTAATCGGTATGATGCTGCAGACTTGATCCGCAACATCACTTAATAGTGCATTGTATGTTAAGTGCGGTAAGTAAGGAATTACGATTGAGACTCTAGTTACAAGAGCCTCGATTGTAATTCCTTACTTCTCTTAGTTTACTTACTTCCCTTACAGTCTTCGAATTCGTGTTTCTACTAGAGTCTAGCTTTCTGAGTCGAGGTTCTTAATTCCCGTACCGCCCGTGAAACATACAATGTTTTTCATCACATTTGCGAGTAAATAATTATGAATTAAAGCTTTGATACACAAGTCAGCACAACTATTATTACAAAATACGTGAACTTTTTTTAAGCAGATGCGGGCTTGTTCCGCACACCACTGATTATACAAATGTTTCGTTCAGAAACGTGAAGGGCAAATACTTACGTAGTTACCCAGCCATGGCAAGTGTAAAAAAAAAATTTGACGTTTTGATACAAAAATCTATTAAAATCGATATTTTTGTGGGTATAATGTTTAGTATTTAAGTAAAATTGCAATATTACTCCTGCTTAGATAACATTTTAATACAATTTTTTCAATTGCGTGTAAACTTCTTGCTTGAACTTGCACGAACTGTGTGCTGTGCTGTAAATTTAAAAAAACACTTGCCGACCTTGGGTTTCATGTGACAAATAAAGCTCAAGGGTTTTATATGGGACATTACGGCTAAGTTAACCTATATGTTTAGATACTGTTTACCTGCAAGTGTGGTGAAGCAGATTACAAAGGTTAGCTTTCCAGCATTAAAAACGTATCAAAGGTGTCACTGAGTGCCAGAGTTATAGTACATTACTGCAGGATCCGGTAAGTAAGCCGTCCTGGCCAAGTATGATTTAACCGGACCGAACCGCAGTTCAGGTCCTGTTATATACGAGGCCAGGATGGCTTTCTTACTGGTTGAGATATGTATAATATGCTTTTCCTAAAAATGAGAGAAAGTTTAACAACTAATTCGTTTAATTAATATTGACATATATTGTGATCAAATATAATATCCAACATGATTTATAAACTGAACTTACTAAATACAAACATAAAATTCCACACTATACTTCTACAACATTACTAAGTACAAAACGCAACGTGCATTAATTTTCTGCGTCGCGTTAAGTTTCACAGACTATAAATGGCTATTTAAGGCTCCAAAATAATATCTATCCTTGTTTTTTTTTTTATTGCTGATAGGTATTTGACCACAATCTCACCTGATGGTAAGTGACGATGTGGTCGAAGGTGTTAACAGGCTTAACCTAGAATTACTGGGTCTCAAGGACAGCTGCCGGAACACACCGTTAGGTGCTTGGCGACAGATTTTCCACTTGAGGGTGGTCGCTAGCCAGGCGGGCATTCGCAAAAATGCCCTTCCACCATGTGGTGAAGCTCAAGCCAGCGGCGGGATTCGAACCATGGACCTGCTGCGCGGCAGTCCATAGCCAAAGCCACTGAGCTATCACTGCTTCAAAAAATGGTATCTCATAAAATGTCATACCAAAAAGAGATAGATATATATTTGGAGCCTCCCTCCTATAACCATGTTGTCATAGAGTAGCTAAACTCTAATCTGTGTATGGTACTATGTTTTTTTCTAAGCAGATTTAAAGAGGATGACCTACTGTGCAGCAAGTAAATTACACTCTTACTAGACAGTAGGAGATTCCAAATTTAAAATCTCGCTTCTTACTGGACAGTCGTGAATAAGTCTCCAGTAGAGTTCACTTTCAGGATACTTTTTAGAGATGTTATGGTAACATAACATACCATTTTTGAGAAAATGTTGATTTGTTGTTTAGAACTTGGAGAATGCGAGCTTAGAGCAAGCGGTGGGTGCGCTGAAGGGAGCACCGCGCGGCGTGGTCCGCATCGGCGTGGCGAAGCCTCTCCCTCTCGCCGACGCGCCGCCGCCGCTGCCAGCCTCCGCGCCGCCGCAGCGTTTGCATGCCTCCACCACGCCTTGAGTACCATACCATACCATTCCTTACCATACCATGGCCGTCATTTTATTATGCACCACAAACTTACTATATACTAAACAACTACTATATAACCTATCAGGCATAAAAAAAAAAAAAAAAAACATTATCTATATATGTTTGCATGACAAACGAAAAATTAATATATGCTCTTCAATTCCGTACAAAAGCAGCTTGGGTGCTTTTGTACGGATATAGCAATTAGTGCTATATAGACCAAAAAATCAGGGAAACAACCCGCAATTGAATAAAAAAAATAATGGCTTATTCCACCAGATATAAAGGGTTTTCAACAAGAATTTTATTTTCTTAAACAAAATAAAACAAAGAATTTAGATGAAGATGATTCAAATTTTTATTGTGTTACGAAGAGAAAAGTTTGGCAATTATGAATGGAAAATGATACCTGGCAAATGTCCACCACGAGCTGGCTGACAGATGTCGACTTCATGTCTGCGCGCAGCGTGGTTACGCCGCACGGACGCGCCTTCGGGCACGTGTGGCCCCTTTGCGCGGCAGTTCTTCGCGAGCTGAACTTCACAGCTGGGTCGCGGGGTGTGAGTCATCACTGGTAATGGCTCCTTCGTCTCGGTCGGGGGAAGAGGTCAGTCCGGTGATCTTCTGTCTCCCTACTCGCTCTCAGCCCGCCGGGGAAGCCCGGCGAGCGAGGCGCTTGGGAGGCCAGATGATAGCGCGCCCAGGCCGGCCCTTAGGGCCCGGACGTCGCGGCAGCAGCGGGGGGTCCAGGAAGCGCTTCCTAGCGGCAGGAGAGGAGCTTGCCCACCCCCGCTAATACTAGCTGGGTTGGGTCGGTCCCTTCCCCGAGCGCCAGGAGCACGTCCTGGAGGATGCAGAGGGCGGTCTCAATGAGTTCGAGCTCCGTCGCGGTCCTTGTCTTCTTGGTTGCTGTCTCGGTCTCGCGTGGGAGCGAGACAGGTGCAAAATGCTGTCTTGGTCGCGCGGCGGGAGCACGTGATGCACCCTCTGCTTTGTCTTCTTTGTTCCCTCAGGGCCGGTGCCGCGGTTAGGCGGGTTGTTGGCGGCCATGAGGGGAGTGGTGGATGTCTTCATTGCGGTTGTAGTCAGCGTCTTGTTTGGGATGGCAGATTGCGAAAGTGACAGATGTCGATTCTTTCTTCAAAGTTTTTAATCACTTTTTGGATCACGCTATCGCTATGTTAACCCGATGTTAACGACTCAATTTTGGCCTATTATTGATGATGTGGTTATCACTGACATGTGGTTTCAACAGGACGATGCCACATGTCACACAGCCAATGAAACGATAAACTTATTGCAAACGAAATTTCCCGATTGCATAATTTCACGAAATTCATCGGTTTAGTGGCCAGCCATATCGTGTGATTTAACACCACTGTATTATTTTTTTGCGGGGCTATGTTAAGGACAGAGTCTATACGGAGCCAATAGAATCGATTGCAGCCTTAAAACTCAAAATCCGTTATGTCATTAACGAAATAGACCCGCCATTTTGCCAAAAAGTTATTAAAAAGTTCGATGAAAGAATCGACATCTGTCAGCGAGCTCGTGGTGAACATTTGCCAGATATCATTTTTCATTCATAATTGTCAAACTTTTTTCTTCGTGATAAAATAAAAATTGGATTCGTATTCATCTGAATTCTTTGTTTTATTTTGTTTCAGTAAACAATGTCCTTGTTAAAAAAAAACCCTTTAGTAACATATAACAGACAAAAATTGTAAATGATCACCAAAATTAAACCCGCTTTTTAATGTAAACTTATAAACATCTCGCTATCCTATTTCAGCAAAATGACTCCAAATAAATCATTGTTAACGCAAAAGTAGTAAATGATATCCAAAATTAGGATTTGTTCTCAATTGAGGGATTTTAACGTAAACCATATCTCTGTATTTTAGGTGCATAACTGAATTACGGCCAATATCCATAAGTACCTTATGTCAGGTTGATTTTAAAACTCCTAACATTGTATTTTTTGGTTTAATGAATGTGCTTACAAAATTACGACGAAGGGTACCCTTTTGACCAGTAGGGTGATTTGAACTGCGACTATCCATCCCTAAGTCCAGGACATGCTCTACTAATCTGAGCTACCGTGGCGTGGTATGTGAATGATTTCTATTCATTGAATCCCGCTGTTAGTTCAAATTTTGGCTACGATAAAATTTACATACATTTCAATGTATGTGAATTTTAGCGTCGAAATTCGTTGTTATATTAAATAAATTGATAATCGTCGCGTTGATGTGTCGATTTTATACAATATCATGAATATTAAAAAACCACTTTGAGTGCAATTTACTATCATCATCGCTATGAATTTTTGACGATTTCACAGAGTATCAAGGTTAGATTAGGAAACATCACATGGTCCCAGACATGGATAATCATTAGAAACTTGATCTTCCCGGCCTGTTCTGTGTTGTCTGTAACTAAGTTTTATTTTGTTAACCACATAAAATACTAATCTTTTGCCTGAATTACCAGCCTGAACTTATAGGCAGTGTCACTCGAGATGATGTAAGAATTCTAACTATACCCCATACATACAAATCAGTACAGGCATTTGAAGTTATGGTGGAATAAACAAATTTACATTCATACATGAAGCTACACAAATTACAAAAACTACACTCTCTTTGGGATGTCGTTTAAATACCGAATAGGGATCATTTCGGTTATGATGGAAAATCTAGTTTCTGATTTAGTGTTATTTATAATTGATTGACCCTTGATGTTGTAGGTATAACGAAACCTCAGTGCAATTATAATGACATTACCATAGCTTTTACAATATTTCTTTAACGTCGACTGGGCGTTCTATGCTAATGTGACCAGGATGTCAAAAGAATTGTGTGAGAAAAAAATACTGGTTGTCAGTGGATGGAAACTAAAAAAATATGACTGTTTTCTACCCTAAAGGGAGGAAAACGAGTATTTCAGGTCTTGCCTAGGCTTGACCTTCCGGAGATTACCTATTGTTCCTTCTCATGTGCATGTGGACTTACCACGTCCGTTAGAGCGAGACAGCACCCGGCAATAACAGTTCTAGAAGCTGGTTTCACCTTACCTCTAGTTATAAATAAACTAACTAAACCCGGGTTGATATTTCTTCTTTGAACTGAAACATCCATCAATAGAGTTATCCATCTCACTATATCTAAATCCAAATTTTGATTTCTAAGAATTTGCCATCCTGACTGCCGTTCCTTTGCGCGATCAGTTTAGAACCAAAAGCCGGCCAAAATGTTATAGCGGCATTCGTGATCACGCATTGCTTACTATCTATTTGTAATAAGGTGAGATCATGTATCCTCCTACCAGAAGCCAATAGCAGTAAAAAAGCACATTACCTAGACACTTGAAAAATACTTGTCACCTCTGGTGTGTTGTCTTTAAGCCAATTTATCAAGTGTTCCAAACTGTTGATCGAGTTATAACATTTTCAGCAGATTTAACACTTATGGCTTTTAAAATTGATTTTACCATTGGATGGGAACTAATATTATTCTCGGCTTCTAGATTTGCAAAAGTCGCAATTACTGATTTCCTAACTAATATTGTACTGTAGGCTAATTTTTTAATCCTAAATAGGTAACTTAAATATTTTGCCACTAAATGAGGATTTCGGTTATTAGGAACTATTTTTTCATTTTTACACCATACTACTCAGTCTTTCCAAGCTGCGGAGCTTTTCCACGTTGATTTTCTCCAGGCTGATTTAAGCAACTCAATATCTTCCTTCGGTAAGTCCTTAATTAGGAAATTCCACCCTTTACCCTCCATACCTCCAAAGTCATCGCTGGTAACTCTGGTGGAGGACTGTTCGTTGCTAAATCTATTAGGTGATTGTCCAGATCCGTGAGCAACATAGGAGGTGCCGTTGCTTTGGCTTTCAAGGCTGGTCGCCAAAAGGCTTGTGTCCATCTGGGTACCACAATTAAGTACGTTCCTTTCGCAGTGTTTAAATGGTGAATTACTTTGGGAATCAAAGGGGGTGGTGGAAATGCCCACGCTAGATTGTAATGCCAATTTCGGCTGAAAGCATTCTCAAATCTTGCCTGTGTATCCGTTGCATCTATAGTGACATATTGGGGGACTACTTTGGATTGCGACGTCGCGGAAAGATCTATCTGTGGTGTCCCCCATCTCCTAAACATTTTGTGATCGTGTACTCGCTTAAGTGCCAATCGGTCATTGAAGATCTCCTTGACAGACGATCAGCTAACACGTTGAATTTTCCGGGTATATAAAACGGCACCAATATTACATTGATCTTTCTTGCGAAGAGAAGGATCCTCTTTGTTAGAAGGTATAATTTCAGGGACTTCGTTCCTCCTTGGTTGCGAAGGTAAGCTATCACGGCTCGATTGTCTGCCTGTTTCATTACTGCCTTGTCTTTCATGACTTTTTTGAATCTGCTTATCGCAATGAAAACCACATATAACTCCTTTAAATTTATGTGCCAGGCTTGTTGTTTCTGATTCCATATTCCCGACAAATGAAAATGATCTACTTGTATCCCCCAGCCTAAATTGGAGGCGTCCGTTGTCACAAATACAGTGGGTTCTTTGTTGATTATGGGACTGGATTTTTCCAGTATTTTTAACCACCACTTGCAGTCTTCCTTGGCCGGGTCCGAAATAGCATACATCTTTTTTGGCATTTCCTCTTTTAGAACTCTACTTGACCTTTGCAGTTGTCTGCAAAAGAGACGACCTAGAGGAATGGCCTGTGCAGAAAATTGCAACTTTCCCAAGAGTGATGTTCCCTGCGGCCAATTCCAACGCTGAGTCAACATTACTTTTTTGAGGGTTTTTCCGATGTCTATTATTTTGTTCTTTGGTAATGATTTTTGATTAACTTTGTATTTCATTTTATTCCAAGAAATTCGATGTTTTTTGTCGGAAAGGCGACACACTTTCTGTTTCACTTGTTTCTGCAGCTCTATCTGTCTTTGATGAGAAAATAGAAAATCGTCGAGGTAAACTAGTACTCTTATTCCTCGTTCCCGCAGCTGCTCTGCTATCCAGTTTGTTAATCTTGAAAAGGTCAATGGTGTACTGACTAAGCCCATTGGTAGGCAGGTCATTTGGTACCAAACGTTTTTGTAATTCAGGGTTAGAAACCGGCGGTGACTCTCTCTGATTGGCACATGAAGGTAGGCTTGTGACACGTCTATTTTTGCCATGTAATCGTATTTTTGTAAGAATTTTGGAATTTTGGACTTGTTTATAAGTCGGAACTTGCGTGGGTTTAGGTAAAAGTGTAGGCGACGCAAATTGAATATTTGGCGCATATTTCCATTTGTCTTTTGAAGCAAAAACATTCAGGAGACAAACCCTGTCGTATGATGGGTTTTTTCTATTATTTTTTCCTTCAACATCTCTTTTATTTCGCGTGTCATCTGTTTTGAGACCGGCGTTGCGTATTTTTTTCCAATTAAGTTGGAGAGACGAGTAAGGGGAGGAACTTGCACGAAAGGAATACCGTAGCACTATAATATTTTTAAAATTGACTTGGGCGCTCCGAACTTTTTCCAGCGAGGGAGAAATTGCGCAAGTTGGCCGCCCTTGAATCGAATGTCAATTTGCCGTACGTTCTGCTCTATAATTTTGGGATCGCTTCGACAATTTAGCCTTTTCATTACCATTTCGATCACGCAGCCCCTGTCCTGCATTATTCGTAGTTAGGTAAGATTTTTTAGTCCCATCTTGTTTAGTCTTCCTTTTTGATGTAAACTTTGTTTTCTATTTTTATTCTGGTTCGGACTGTGTGACCCCATTGAGTTTGATTGCATTGACTTTTTAGAGGAGCGAAATACCTGAAATAAGCCCCCTTGCTTATGAATGAATTCATCAAGTCGTTCCTCCTCAAATAAATGAGTACGGTTTGCAGTCAGTTTCTTGGCGTGGTTTGCTAAGGCCTCTCTTTGTTTCAATAAACCGTGAGTTATGGTCCCTAATGTAGCATCAGCACTAGTTAGTAGGTCCTGTGTAAATGTTTTTGGTGCCAAGGTACCCAACTGATCATTAACCTTTTGTAACTCCTTGTAGCGAATTTTGTTCCAAGAAGTTGATCCTAGCTTTTGGCATCCTATACCTTGCTCTTTAATGTTTTCGTCAGGTGCTGGTATTACAGGCTCATCTTCTTTAACATTCGCCATTAAGTCAAGTTCTGTTCTCGCATCTAAATTGACATCGTAATCCTTATTAATATTTAGCTCTGGAGCCAAAAATGAACATGATGCTTCATCATCCGAAAGACACTCAGTCATTTCATCATTCTCTTTATCAGAACCTGAATCTGTACCACTTTTCATCAAATGGTCAGAATGATCTACTCGATGTCCAAAAGAACTACTTTTAAGGCATTCAATTTTGGTGATCAACTGACTAAAGCTATTATCTACTTTTTGTTCAAGCTTATCTATTCGACCCCGTTTTGCAGGGATTATTTCTTCTTCTTCCGAATCACTTGCTTTCTTTTGAAGACGCCGGTAAACTTCTTTTCTGGTTAAAGACAAGTGCTTTATGGGATCAATAGCATTCACGAAAACCTCTGCTTGTGCAGCCGAACCCTTGACCTTTTTGACAACTGAAGGTGGGCTCATAATAAGGGCTCGACAAAACGCCCATGATGAACATGCAGCTGGAAAGTCAGTAGCAGCCCTCAATAATGGTGGCTGCGGTTGACAAGCCATCAATGTCTGCGGCTGGGGCCAAACGGCCGTTGATGGCTGGGGTCGAACGGCCGTCGACGGCTGCGGTCGAACGGCGTTGACGGCTGCGGTCGAACGGCCGTCGACGGCTGCGGCTAGCCGGCCATCGAGTGACGGCTGCGGCGGCTCGGCCGTCATCGGCTGCGGCTGGCAGGCCGACGACGGCAGCGACTGATAAGCCCGTAAGGCTGCCTTAGGCGAGCCTTAAAGTGTAAGCTTCGCTTAACCACTTTGTTCGTGTCTGACAGCAGGTCACGAAATCTTACTGAACCTAAGAGGTTGCAGTAGATACATATATTTATCGACATTAAATTAACATACAAAACGAAAAATAAATAACACAACGGCGAAAATTATACAATGTATATTAATTTACTTAAAAAAAAATATCCTTTTCTATTTACTTTTATGTATATGCCAATCTTAGACCATTTACTTACTTAGAATGTAATAAATCCAACGATGACATCGTTTACAGGATTCATTTAGCAAGTAGTACGGTCTATATACGAATTAATTATCATCATCACTCTCACAGACCCTAATATAATATATAAATGCAAAACATACCGCTTTGATTAAAATATTCACGAACGGTTTTTTTGTCACTCAACACACACGCTCTATGAATAGAAAACAATAGCGTACTGAAGAGGCGCGGGCTCACGAGTCACGATCTTCATCTCGCCTAGCCGGCACAAGGAACGCAGGAGGGGCCACATAGGGCGGCCTACTCTTGCTGTCTCGCTCTCACGGACGTAGTAAGTACACATGCACATGAGAAGGAACAATAGGTAATCTCCGGAAGGTCATGCCGACGGCACAAAGCTGAAATATTGTATTTGAATGTATTTTGGTAAGAGAGAACAGACGCATTACATTGTGGTTCAAGTGAGATAGCAATTTCCGATTTCCCGTGGCACCTCACTATGTCACTACTCACGCATATTTTTGTCGGAAAAAGATCAATAAATCCACTGACCACGATATCAAGATTCCGAAGGGACGCTTTACGAGCACTCAACCAATAAGACAGCTATAGTGATAATATTATGTTTATTGAAATATTACATAGTACAACAGTTTTCGTAATAGCCATTTAGTAAAATCAAAAGACAGTCTCTTCCATATATGTATTTAATTTAAAAGTTTGACAGTAAAAACCATAAACATATGAAGTATTCAGTATGTGCTTACCTCAATTTTCATTATCATTGATTTCGAATAATGAAAATATTTAAACAAACAGCAGCCTCACAAAAAAAAGCGACATCAATGAGCGCAAGATGTTGTTGTATAACGCCCGATGACTTCGTTGGTCTTGTTGCATGAAGTAATCTCCCAAAACTGCGCGGTTTGAGGTCCAGGGTATGATTCTACGGTCGAACTACAGTTTTTTTTCTTTAGTCTCTCGACTATGCGTTCTTTGCATATCGTGATCGTGATATTTTTTATGATATCCAAACATATTATTATATTATTAACAATTCATAAAATCATTAAAATATTGTTTTGCTACTATAAGTTTTTGCTAGAATGTTCCATTTTTAGAAGTCAATTTATATAACAAAGATGAATACTGTAAAGTACCTGTGATTTGATGACGATACTACATATTTGATTAGGACATTTTATATGTGACTGATAACAATAATGAACATGCTAAATCTTGCAGACCATTGAAAGTAAAGGTCAACAACCTCTGACGCATATTAATACACGAATTTATTACACTTGCTGATGTTTTGCCATTTGGCAAATGGCACCTCTGAATGAATTAAACTATTAGACTCATGGTCGATTCTTGAACAAAGGCCGAAATCCGACCTTGTTGTGTAGAACATTCTCAAACATTTACGATCGTGTAATTTAATTTTGCTTATTTATTTATATTTTTATGTTAAAACAACTATTGCAAAACCTCAAGAGTGCCTTACAATAAGCCGCATTGGGAACCACGCTGATAAAATAGACGTGCTGCAGTGCCAGGTATGTTACCTAGCTCAGTGTGACACAGTTAACATGAAGGCACTCTAGTGGTAATTATAACCAATTTTTTTGATTAAATCGGTATTATAATACATTGCGAATGGAATGTTTGACTTACGTGTATGGCTGGTATTAAAATTTGGTATTTCTAGTGTTAAAGACAGAAATACTTATTGTTTAAATTTAGTTCATTACTAAAGTATGAATGTTTCGTATTATCTTCGGTTTCAGAAACTTTGAGGTGTTACCTTTTCTTACTTTATTACAGTAATTTGTTCTATTACTCGTTATAATAAGTACTTAATATTGTACCTTAATAGTTTATAAGAATGAAATTACACTAAAGTTTATATATTTAAACTTTTATTTTTAATTGTAATCTTATTAATTCATATTATAATTTTTAAAATAAGTATTAAAATTTGAGAATTTATTAGTGTCAACTCGTTAAATGTACTTAAAATTATATCATTCCAATGTAAAAAATAAATAAAATTTTACTAGTTACTAATATGAAGACTTTTAATAAAACACCTCTATGTAGAAAAACAATATATTTTTGTAAAAAAATATTTACTTATAATTATAACCTTTGCGTAAAGTACTAAAAATCACAATGATTCCGATATACTAATCCCTAATTGAGCAATAATTAACAATAATTACAATTAGATAATAATTTATTTCTTGTGTTGTCCCTCGCCCTATCTATGCTTATCTAGATCACTCTTTGTAAAAGTCTTCTATGATGTCCTTGTATTTCTCGTAAACTACGTTCCTTTTGATCTTCAACGTGGGTCCTGAACAGAAAACAGTAAGAGTTATAAAAAGTAACTTACAATAATTATTAAAACCGTATTCACCGAAATTGCAAAAATATTCTATTGTAAATTTTTTGTAGGATACAAAATTTTAATTTAGGGCGGGAATAGAGCCCTAGGGTCCCGATTTTACGCACCAGGCGACCCCCTGTGTTACAGTTAAAACAGTTCCACGCAAAGCATACTTTTGTTAAGGACATGGTCAATATTTAATCATCAGGTGGACTATTGCTCTTAGCGTGATATTTGTAAGCATTGCAGCTTGGCGAAATAGTGTTACCAATCCAGACATATTTTTTATAGTTGATAGGCTAACCTTTCACCACTATTGCACCTGATGGTAAGTAATGGGTCGAAGATGTTGTTCAGGCTAGGCTTGAATTACTGGCTCTCAAGGACAGTTGCCTGAACAGACCGTTAGGAGCTTGGCGACAGATTTTCTACTTGAGGGTGGTAGCTAGCCAGGCGGGCATTCGCAAAATGCCCTACCACCATGCTGTAACGACTGTCTTCTATAGACATATATAAGACAACAACCGGGCTGACGGCTTAACGTTTGCCCTCTGAAGCTATCAGTAGTAATGTCAAAACGAGAATGTCACTACCGGTCACCCATCCAATTCCTGACCGCGGTGGATGTTGCTTAACTTAGCTGATCGATTAATAACGGCTAAGCAAACTTCGCTACTAGTCCTTCACTACACTAGGGAGCCGACACTGTTTGGAGCGACGCGGGAACAACGTATTGGTATAACGTTATGAATTTTACCTAGTTCTCCTGTGGGTACTGAGAAGTCTGCGGGTAGAATGGAAAACTTCTGTATTTTTTGCGCGTTGGATATGGCTTGCTTGTTAGCTCTCGTTATTCCTGCTTCGATCGCTTTGTATACCTGTTAAATAACATTTTAAGTAAGTTTATGAATATGTATTGAAAATTATTTGGATTCTACATAATTTATTTTTATGAAATCTATACTTTGGTAGGATCAATTTACATACACGAAAAGAAAAATCAATAAAATATATTCCTCCATGACATGGCTTACCAAAAGGTAGGACTGCTGCATAAAAAAAAACTTAGTAGGATGGTAATGTTACTCACTGCCGGGTCCTTAGTGCTGACGATTTCACTAACTTTAGTGGCGGTACTGCCGAGGCTTGCCACCCAGCTACGCGTTTCGTAGTCCAACTCGTCCTGGGGCTCGCCCGTCTCTGAGTTTACTTTTGTCTGTAAACGAAAATTCTTCCTATTAGTTGTATTAGGTCATAAGCCCGTAGAACAAACCTATTATCTTTTTTATATAATCTCATTCGGTAATATTCTAATTATGAAATTAAATACAGACTTTTATTGGCATATTTTATGTATATACTTCTTTAAGAAAATTAAAAAGTTAAATTAAAGCATTGTTCTCCTAACAAAACAATGCTTTAAAACAATTTTTTAATTATTAAAGTACAATGTCTCCCGACCAAAGAGGTTTCAATTCAATTTAAGTACACATTATCTATGGTGAGCGAGATGCGCGCGCAACGCGCTGCGCTGGTTCCGAGCCAATAGACCAATAACAGACATTTTCCATTTTGGCGCTATTTCGTACATACGAATTTGAGTAATGTTTTGTTGGATAAAACTTTAGTAGCAAAAATATCAAGAAACACCCACGATACTGATGATTTAACTCCACCTGACATTCTAGAAACAGCTACAAAACTGACGAATAGTTTTTTGCCAGAAAAATCAAGAAAAGCGTATAGCCACAGAGAGTTGAAATACAGGTAAAAAATGTTTAATATAGCCATGAGATTAAATAAAGTAGTGTATGCAACTGCATATAATTAGGTATTAAAACACTCGTGTAATCTTATTTTGAAACTCGCCTGCGGCTCGTTTCAAAAAACTACACTCATGTTTTAATACCCTCTATTATATGACAGTTGCATAAACTACTATTATTTTATTTGAAAAACGATGATTGCGTCTTTGTGCTAGCAAATTAGGCCACATTTATACAAGATCAACAATTAGTATCATGTACCTTAAGAGTGAGGAGGATGGAGAGGAACTTGCGCTTGTCTCCGATAAGGACGGCGTAACCCACGTGCAACAACTCAGCTTGTACTGTCTGTTCTATAAGCACCGGCGCTATGTTCTCTCCGCCCGCTGTGATCAGTATCTCCTGAAATGAAACACTGACATGAATAGGACGTCCGCTCTTTATTACGCAAATCGAGCATCACACACTACATCCCTAAAAAATATAGATGGATGCCAAAGAAGTATAGATAGCAAAGTAGAATATTGACTGTGCGAAGAATGCGAATATGTGTGCGAATTGTATGAGTAGTTGTAAGTAGTGAGATGACGAGGAGCAGAACAGAGTGGAGGATAAATACATCTTGTATTGACCCCACTGAGTGTGGAAGAACGACAGGAAGAAGTGACAACGCAAAGCATCTAATATTAGTTCAGAGATCCCATTCTATAGGTACTCATACGTAAAGTCTGCAAGTTTACCACCGTCTAGAGTCTAGACGGTGGTAAACTTGTAAACTTTACTGTCTGGACTTCAGACAATTTATTCAACAGCCAAACAGATGGTTTACATTGCAATGCTCTGTATCGAAACGCGGGATTCCGGAAGTGAAATAACAGTTGAATGTGTGTGTTGGCAAGGAGAGTGCTGATAATGTCACAGATAGTATAAACTACTGCGTAGCTTCTACAAAGCAGAAGCAATATATTACAGTCACAGTCCAGGCACGTTCAGGTTTTCTACTCTACACATCTGGAAATAAAATACGTAGGTGTGGTGACATCAATTACCATTGGTGAATTACCGTTTCATTGCCGTCACTTGGCAGTTAATAATTTCTATTGTTGCAGAACAGCGCAAAAATATATGGTCAAAACTAAACAAGTAAAAGTATACGATGAATCAGAAAGACGTAATTAGATGTTGAGAAGGGATTCAATTGTTATTCTATACAGAGAACAAGTTCAAAATAAACATTCCAAAGCTCTTACCTTTATTCTCCCAGTAATGTACAACAGATTATTGCTATCCACCCTTCCAATATCTCCAGAATGCAGCCAGCCCTCGTCGTCTATAGCTTCGAGAGTCTTCGCTTCGTCACCCAGGTAGCCCATGAACACGTGCCGACCTCGCATCAGGATTTCTCCAGGACCATTGGGACTGACCGAACCTCCGAATTTTGTCTCTGTGCCGTCGAGGAGCTCGCCTGATGAATCTAAAGAGAATCTGCAAAAAATACAAGTAATTTAATAAATTTTTTCCTGTAGTAGGTATATAATTCCCGCGGGTTGCCGGGCTAGAATGCTGACGAGACCGACGGGTACAGACGGAGGTGACCATCTGTCCCCGTCGGTCTTGTAAGGGGCGACTAAGGATAAAATATCGGAAGGAGGGTAGCAACGCCTTCTGAGGAACAGCTAACTTACACTGCGATTCTCATAACGTCTGCCCCAAACAAACCCCCTTATAAGACGTGTTCAGCAGTGGACGATTCGGCTGATACAATACAGTACAGGTATATAATTCACGCAGCGAGATTCGATTGCGATACAGATATCTATTCTACAGATATATACATTTATTACTGTAAATACAGTGCCTAATGATAAGTCCAAAGACCCATTGTCCTTTGATTCGACCATTTGCATTGTCTTACCGGGTAGGCCGGTACAAGTTTTTATAGATTATTGGATTAAATATCAAAAGAAATGTCGTCGCATTATAATAAATGTTATCGAAATGACATTGTGAATTGTGTGACGAGTAGGTCAACTTGAATTTCAAGAAATTAATTTGACAGATTGACTGCAAAATTAAACTGTATGAAGAGTTTTTAAATGAGATCTATTATAATGTATGAATACTTACTTGGGATATATGCTAAGGGTATGTGCGCCGGATGCTTCGCTCATTCCGAACGCATCCACAATGGGTATGTCTAGCGAGAGGAAGAACTTCTTGACATCAGCCGAGAGGGGCGCGGCAGCCGTCACGAATGTCTTGCACTTGTCCAATCCAAGGGTTTCGTGAACTTTACTGAATATCAAGTTTTTAGCCATCCTGTAGCCCAACGAACTTCCTTGCTGCCTGCAAATTTGATTGAAATTGTTAAAAAATATATGAACATTGTTACATTTAGGAAAATCTGTCCATGAGTCGCTGATTAGTAAGAAAACGATAAACAAAATGGTCAAAATAAATCTCTAAAGGGGTATTACATTGGGAACAAACCGTTGCGTTAGTATCACGACCTTGCATGATTCCGGGTCTTAACAGGATGATAATGCAGTAAAAGGGTCCAAAAAAATATTTAAATGCGAGGATGCTATTTTAATCCAGGGCGGATTACTATTTTTTGATTATAAAAACAAACTAATAATTAAAAGTCTGTGTAACACTTATGGCTAGTTTTATAATCAGCATTAGTAAGCAAATATTGAATGCTCTGCTCATCAGACATCCGAAAAAAAATCTGAAATCACGGATTCACGTATAAAATCCTAAAAACGGTAACACATACATGCGTCCAACGAATGTTCTTAAAGAAATAGCACCTAAGTAATATATTGAAAGAGACCAAGAGCGAGTCCGCTTCGCTCTAAGAATCCCGAACTGAATGGAAAATAACGATTTGTAATAAGTTCATATTATTGTGTTTTGGTACGTTAACCTCACTTGGCCGGCTGATATATTATTATGATAGAACAGAAATAAAAGAATAAGAATAATTTATTATCAAAAACACAAGTTATGACAGTTACACCACATTATGTAATGCTTACAATGAAAAGTTAATAACGTTGTTCTTTTCAACATTTCTTGTTTGAGGACTACCTTAATTTTTTGTTTGTATTATTATGTGTTAAGCAATTCTCCACGATATAACTTATTCTGTGAAAATTACAACTTGCTACTTAAACTGTTCTAAAGGTCGGTAAGACGGCTGTGAACAAATATCCAAATCATGATTTCTTATATATACACTTTTACCAATCTATCCTTACTAAAAAAATAAAAAGAACTCGGCAGCGGCGGTGTCTCACGATCACATTGCATATTTGCACGTGTCGAAAGGATTGTTTTTGAATGGAAGTATTGCGCAACGAAACTATTAATAACTTTGCAATAGTATCATTTGTTTAATCTGTGTCATTAGTGACTCTTACGTGTGCCATGCATCGTAATTTCTCTGTCGGTCGTCGGTCGCTTATTTATCTTTGATAGGTACTATTCCATGTTTTCTTCTCGCTTCATGCAAACACGACTACAATCTACACGATTTTTAATGATTTATATAATTATTATTTTGTAAGCTTGTTAACATTGTAGTAGTTATACAGAATATACGGGCATATCGAACTCTGCTTACTGATATACATATATACGCTTTATTTATATACGGACTTGCGACTCTACTATTGACGTATTTTATCGAAGACTGACGTGGCCAAGTCTTGCTATTCTCAAAATAAGTAATATCTGGACAAATTTTCAATAAAATGTTTTTTAGACATGTCGGTAATTAAACAGTCTAATTTGTAAATAAAGTAACCTTAAAATACCAAGACAATACCAAGACTGCATTTGGTTTGGTGCTCCGATAGTACCGAAACTACAATAGAGAAGTTTTAGATTATTCTTCTATCTATGGTTTTAATTTAAGTATAAGTCCCGTCTTGTTCAAATTTATTTAATATTAGTTTAACCGCAACTACGCATAGGTACTGAGCGAAAACATACATATTTTTCGGATGGAAAAATATGATTTGGGTATAGGTGTATAAGCCAATAAGCCAAGCGTGGGGATTATGGCAAAACCCCCCTGGTTGTATCTAAATAGGCTGTGTTCAGCAGTGGACAATCCGGCTGATACAGTATAGGTGTATAGGTACACCGTAAGAGAGACGTAAATTCAAAACGGATAGAAAACATCTCCTGTAGCAGCACCAGCTTCCACACCATAATTTGAAATTATACAGAACGGTATTCTGGAGTTACAGGTCTGGTATTCAAAGGTAACAGAATCCATAAATAGCTACCAACCTAGGCATCGAATTTGTGCTCAATAGATTTTGATTTTACCAGTTCAATCGAAACAATCCACTATCAGTATCACGAGAATCCACCACGATTGCATAAATGTGACGAGTTTTGATGAGTTTATTTTTTACTGTTATTAGTTATCTCACTATACGTAGTTGTTGTATAGTATTAGTAAATATCTAGCGAAGTTGATGTTTGCCGCTACAATTAGTTTATCCGTTTTTTTTTTTTTATTGCTGATAGGTAAGCCTTTGACCACAATCTCACCTGATGGTAAGTGACGATGTGGTCGAAGGTGTTAACAGGCTTAACCTAGAATTACTGGCTCTCAAGGACAGCTGCCGGAACACACCGTTAGGTGCTTGGCGACAGATTTTCCACTTGAGGGTGGTCGCTAGCCAGGCGGGCATTCGCAAAAATGCCCTTCCACCATGCGGTGAAGCTCAAGCCAGCGGCGGGATTCGAACCATGGACCTGCGGCGCGGCAGTCCATAGCTAAAGCCACTGAGCTATCACTGCTTCTGTTAAGCAGTAGTTGCTTTACAAAAAGTATAGTCTTAAAATACCAATAATAAGTACCTAAAATAAGAATAGGTTTAATTAAGTTTAAGGACAATTAATTTTTGGATGGTTAATGATAGATTTACTGTCAAACGATGTAGATATTAATTACAAATAGCTCTAAGCTACCTAAATATAATGGTATGTAGGTATGCGTTACTCATATGAAAAGTTTTAAAGATAGATTAATTAATACAGCTATAAACAAACCATGCATAATTTATTTATCAAGTTTGACGTGCATTCTATTTGTGCGCTCTACGTTCTACTTCGTTACATCTGACGTGCGGAGCTGATAAAAGTAGTTACTTGGTTTTAGTTTTACAATTATTAGCCAAAGAGAGAGAGAGTTTAATAAACGGCTGCGATTTCGGGCTGGGGAATAAGGATTTTCTAAATCTAATGATGCAATTTTACATATTAGCCAAATCGCCTAGGCGTCTTTTTCGAGTAGTTTAACTTTTAGGCAATGCTACTATTATAAGACTATAGGTATTAAAGGTTAAACTTTATAAATACACAAACACACAATATTTGCGCTATTTCTCAGAATAATTGAATAATGCTATTTTGATTGGCAGTCAGCGTTCAATAGGGAGACATATTTTCAACAGTAAGTAGAAGTCTTCCGGCTGAAGGTGATGAAGGAAGACGTTCACCATCCAAATCATACAAATTAAACAAATATCTTATGTCACTATTAGTACACAACTTTTTTTTAAATGGGTGTCAAGAAATTAAATTTGGTTTAAAACTAAGAATTGCACAATTTCTAATCTGTAATAAGAATAATGCAAGAATTAGCGCAAATTTAATTAACTACTCTACTAGCCTTTCTTATAAATACGCTACCAACGAGATAAAACTATAGGTAAGTAGTTTTGGTCTAAGTCTTTTCAAACATGCTAAGGAATGTGCAATCTATTTGGAGCTTGATTACGTACTCACCAGAAGTCTATAATTTCTAGTAAACCGAAGTCAATAGGAAGTCCGGCCATTCCCGATGATAGAGAACTAACCAACAATTGAATATTTTTAATTTGTTGCTTATTATAGGTAGATAGATAAACA
This sequence comes from Plagodis dolabraria, assembly GCA_963854805.1. Lineage (NCBI taxonomy): Eukaryota > Metazoa > Arthropoda > Insecta > Lepidoptera > Geometridae > Plagodis > Plagodis dolabraria. The sequence goes on from OY978442.1 coordinate 20,065,401, forward strand.
AAGGAATATTTTGTTCATAGTGGTACAGACTTACGTTTTTCATTCCATGATTAATTTCAACATACCTATCGCATACCTATTGATTTCATGGAAAAATACCTAATATTAATAAATAAGTTTACACATAACATTATTCATCGTTATTACTACAGGGCTGGTACCAAAATCATACCTTATCCATATATCAACAGCTTGATTTGCAAGTAATTTTATTTTCGAAAATCATAGTACTGTGGATACATAAGTAATATACAATAATTCCTACTAATAACCCATTCTAACCAGTAGTAATTGTGTTACTCGTGAAACAATTTGTATAGCATTCGTCAAGTGAAAACTAGTTCACTAAACTTGGCTGCATCGACCGACGATGTTAGTATGTTAACCTCACACTCATTAGCATATCTCTTTCGTCGGTTTGTTTGACACCAATTTCTGTAGACATGCCCTAGAATGACTCACAGCCAGGTGAAATAACTTTAAAGCCGTGGGTCTTTTTGTTATTCAATATACATAATGTGTGCTTCGTTTACATTCTCTGTATAAAAGGAATACCAATAATAAAACCTTTTAGACCCTCTGAGACGGCTTGCGATCCGCCGGGAACTATAAACATAAAGGCTTGTAGGTGTGGACAAATTGCGCATAAATCGATTCCGTAAAAGAGCATTCTTTCGCGGTCCTAATATTAGTGGGTTTTGTAATATGTTGTTCTTAAATGCCATACATACCCTCTGATCCTTGCTAGGTGGTGATTCAGTCCCTGTTCTCTCGCCCACTTGGCCATGGCTTTCTTGACAGCGCCGTTCTTTGCGCCCACTGCAACAATTTTCTCGTACATTTTCTCCCATACTCGAGGCACTCCTAGGAACCTGACAAAAAAATCATATAACGTTGCTGCGTAAAATTTCATGCCGCAGTTTCAAAGTCTGCAACTGGATAAACTTAAAAAATATATTTGCACATGTGGTTTAAATGCGGTGATGGTTAAATTTTAAACATACACCTAATTTTGTAGTTTTAATTGCTAGATTCTTTGTAATGTATCAAGTTCATTAATTAGTTCTAAAAGTGTTAACATTATTGTTGTTGAAATATTTTATTTATTTTAACTACGGGCTTCTTTATGTCAACATTTGGCATTTAAAATTTCTGTTTAGTTATCAGTTTATTTGTTTGTCTTTGCGACAATCCAAGAAAGAAAAATAATAAGGAAAGAACAAAGAAAAAATATTTTAATATCGCACAAGTTTCTTAACCTCTTTGTAAATGTCCTTCAGGATATGTCACTCTTCAGTTTTAATAATTAACATTGTCTGACATTGACTATAATACAAAAAAAAAATATTATCCACTTTAATCTAATCTAAAGAAAAAAGTACCTAAATTAGACTACCTTGTTGGCTTGATATTCCTAGATTGTATATTTGTTGGATTTTCATTCTCAATAGACTCGTCCCATATAATATGCCCGGTAAACCGAAGTGCGAAAGGTTAGTTCGGACTAAGTTATATTTTTTTCCTAATCGTCCTATATTCGACTATGGAATCAAAAACATTTTCTTTCGAAACGTGGGTGCTTAGATAAGGTCTTGAAAGGATAATAATACTTCATTTAATTAGGTACAGACGTGCGAATGCAGAATGACCTTCCTATTGTTATGGTGATTTGTATAATGTAGCTTAAAGCCACTAGACATGAAATCAGCTTGTCAAGAGGCAACCAACAAAATCGTCAGTGAGCGTATTTAAGCCTATTTTTAAATTATCGCGAGTTGAATAGACAGGCCTAGCCCTAGCCATCGATAATCGACCAGCTGTGTTGATATATTGCATGCGCTAGGACAGGTGACTCAATTTCGTATCAATTGTGGTCCGACTGGTACCCGCGCCAGAGGCCTCACTTACGATATGCCCTACTACTTTCTAGGGTTCTTTTATAAGTTGGCGAGGAAAAAATTAACAACCACGAAATAGAGATTTATCGTCCAAAGTATATAAAAAAATGTTTAGTGTTGATACCTTTATCATCTACTATGAAAACTACTACGTTTGTGGAAATAACAATAATTTAATATTCTGGTTCCAAGACTCGTAGGATACATATAATATTTTCCTTCGTACCAATATCTAACACTTCACTCAATATCTCTTTTCTGTGTTTCATTGTACACTTTGTGATATTACGAAAACACCGGAGCTATATAAAAATCAGTTTCCCAAACGTGGTACCTTTACCACGGTTCTCGCATTGCAATCACGGGTATGGGAATGGATTTGTGATTGGGGTTGAATTGTGACTTGTGTAGGTAATATCAAATTGTATTTCAATAAATTGATACGACGGATTGAGTGTGAAACCAAATCGTGTGGAGGGCTTGATTTAATATATAAATAATTACAAAATTATTCATAATTTACATACAATTGTACACTAACTCTTAATAATGCAATTAAATCACGTTTTTTTATAATACGTCGCCATTTTTATTGTGAACACGCCAAAATTGTTATTAAATTGAGTAGGTACCTACACGATCGTCTTACAACGGTCTTTTCTTATATTTAAATTTCAATATAGAAGGTGATATTAATATAACGTAACATACAAGAGTCGAACACCAGGATTTCATTTTACATCATCATTGGAGGAAATATCTAAAGCTCTTACCAAATATTGCTACCACTTTTTCTTAACTCATTTCGAAGTCTTTTGATTGCAAAGGAAATATCTTATAAAAATAAATTTGTACATTTTTGACATACCTATACCTATATCTTTAATCGTTAATACTGGCATATTGATAGTTACATTACACTCTGAATATATATTTATGAACACTAACATCGAGAGAAAACGAGATTAATAATTCATTATAAATATTCTCCTAATTGTCTCCACTCGTGCACGTTCACTAACATATAACGGTAAAAAATAAACGATTATAATTTATACGTTACAACTGAAAGAAACACCAGTTTTGTAAAATAGAAATACATTATTCATGAAATCGCAATGCAATTTTCCTTGTTTACAAGAACATATTTAGTACGAGATAATTCAAAGAAGTAGGTTTAAATATGTATGAATATTAATTATGCCAATAACTTAATTCTTAACTTTTACATAGGCACATAGTTAATTCTAACCTCCCTAAGGTGGGAAATAGAAACTATCTGGCGTATTGCGGATTAAAAAGAACTACTTTTCGACTATAAGAAGGTATAAGAAGGTTTTCGAGGATGAAAATAAGTGTAAAAGGTTAAATTAAAATAGAATCAATTTCATGTATCATATTTTACCACTGTTTTAAATGCTTTCTTTGACATATATCTCACTTGATCGACTTTTGGACACTAATACAGAAATCTCTACGATGCGAGTAATATTAAACGTAAAAAGAAAACCTGCTACTAAGTAAAAGCAGCCTTATCGATCTTATAGTTATCGATTTAATTCAATAATAGCGAAGTTATATCCAGTAGTTACCTTGTCGGCCGAACTTCCTTGAGTGTTTCCACAAGGCTGCCCTTGAGAGCGTCGGGCTGAGCGAAGAAAACTGTCACGGCATTTGACAGGGTTGTGTAAATGTCCACTACCTGTACACAAATATTAATGTTTATTGGCATTCAATTCTAAAATAGCAGCATGACACTTAACTAATAGGTGGTCCGTATTAGTAGAGTTGTGCTGCGCATTATGTAGTCAACCTGAATCATATCAATCGATCGAAAATTTTGCGATGTTATCTTTAGATTTATTGTAGGAATACCAACAAAGAGAATTCCTAAGCAGGGTTTCAGCGCAACGGTAACAGGCCCTAAAACAAATATACCCAATATAGATGTGGTTTGTTGTTAGTAGAGAAAGCAGCGTGCGATTCTCAATACAAGTGTAGGTACTCCCCTATTTTATTTCTGGCTAATGCCTCTAAATCAATATTTTTTGCAAAAAATTTGAAAATGTCTATATCTGGGCTAAACTTTTTGCAAAAAAGTTCGCTTCAGAGGCATTATCCAGAATCATTGACATTTTCTATATTCAGAAACTAAATATTACTAAAGAAAATATGATTCAAATACTTAGTATATAATATAAATCACAACCTATCATATCCACCACCAAGATCTGTGATCGTCGTGGTAAAACGCGGCCACCACAGACATTTGAAAAGTTTTTAATATAAATGACAATATAGGGGCACATATATTAACCACATACTCTTTCTTAAAGTTTTTATTTTAAAAATTCAATGGCTCAATTTTGTAGGAGAATACTACAGGGTAATATGAAACGGCTATTTCGTGAATTTTCGTTCTGTTCCTCCCACGCAAATTTGTCTTTTAGGGAATGACTTTGTTTTAGCCCCACATAGGTATGTAGGAAAAGAGAAGCATGATAGTGAAGAGGTACGGGATAATAACATTGAATTCGCAGATAAAAAGTTAGTTTCAGCATAAACTAAATGGTATGACGCCATTAAATTTACCAGATATCACAACATTTAAACCGATGCGCAATCGGTGGAGTCATTCGCGAAACATCTAGGATGAGCGTGAGAGTCAAATTAATCTGATAGTACGTACTTCCTATTATATTCTAATTTCTGCCTAACTTAACATATATAAAGATAAAATAACAATGAAAATAGAAACAAGAATAGCAACTCTAAAGTAGACATAATGAAAAAACAATACTACTTGACTTCTACAACTGAAAAATATGGAACGCAATTTGGTTTTTGTTTACTTTGATGACAATAAGTATTTTGGTCATTTAAATTGAAAAAATAATATTTGAAAATACTAGACCGATTTTAATAAAATTTATACGAAACCACCTCTGAAGTATGACCTACCAAACAAAAAAGAATCATCAAAATTAATTCGTCATTGGGGGAGTTATCGAGCTACAAACATACAGTCGAATTGAGAACCTTCTCGTCTTTTAAAGTCGATTAAAAATATGCATCTCCTGTAGTTTTTTTCTATCATTGTGATTTTTTGTGAAAAAATCGTTCAGCTGGCATTTATAATAAAAATAAAATATATAATAGTTTTTGGGTTATGTTTTATTAAGTTGCCATCGTAAACCGCAATTATTGTAAAATTAGACTTGTTACATATAGTTGTCGCTTCCCCTCACTGAGACGTGACGATTTATTAACCATATTAAAACAAAAAATTGAAAATTGGACTTTATTTATTCGATAGTAAGTCTTGGTTCGGGACCGATTTAAAAATCACCTATAATACCTACACCATTTAGAAGTCAAAACCTGAAGTCCGAATTTTTCGAACACAACGCTTTTTGAACAAGTTTGCAGGACTTTCATAGCTGCAAACTTGCTTTTACACTATTGCTATTATGAGCTAAAATTCACGTAGGTAATTAACTATGAGACACTGTATAGGTATATGAATTAGCTGGCTGTTTTCAGTATTGGTTGTAATTGCTGAGCTACGTTTCGAGATCTTGGGCATAAGCGCCCCATTCATGTGAGTTCGAGCGTCTAACATCAGATTTTTGCAACGTTTATCAAAGCCTTGACCAGTTAACATTCTGAATACTGAACGCTCATTGGTTCATCTATTGCGTTATGGAATACCACTGACCAATCAGCGTACCGTATTTAGTCTGTCAATTAATCAAGGCTTTGCCATACGTTTCAGAAACTGGGGGTAAGGCTCGTATATGCATCTCAATGTTGAGGTCAATCCTTGAAATTTAGACGTTTCATATATGGAACATCTGTCAAAACCAGCATCTTATGATCAATCTCATTCTTGAGATGCAATTATTATTTGAGCCTAAGTCGGAGTGAAGATTTTATCATTAATATGGATCTTCTTACCTGAGCAGCGACGTGGCTAAGTGGCAAGAAGGAGACTAGTCTGTCTTGTGTAGGCTGCAAGTCCGCAACTTTCTCGCCAATGGCGAATGCGTCCCACGTCAAACTGTCATGTGTAAGCATTACGGCCTTTGGAGGACCCACTGTTCCTGACTGAAATAAATAAAATTGTAATTAAATACTCAATTGTGCGCTTATAGCTGTCGATATTCATTTACCTAACAACTACAACGATTGGAAGTGGGAAATGGGTACCCTAAAAAAGAAGTGCTTGTTTAATTGCTGTTCGAACCAATGTATGTTAAAAATGTTTAAAAAAATGCTGAAAGCGTTTTTGCAATCGCTGTAAACAGTTTAGGTTTTTTCCTTGCATTAGTGGTGAAAAGTAGTGTGTTAACTAGGGTAAAGTTGTCTATATTGTTTAAATATACATAATTGTGGGGAAGGATCTGCCTTCTGCAACACAGTGAAAACTAAAGCAGCGGAAACGAATTTCACCTGTAAATTGTACCATATTTTTATGCAATATAGTTATTTTTTATTTGTATTTGGAACTACAAGTCAGGTGTAATTAATAACTTACCTCCCTTGTTTCTAATATTACTTACTGTATAAACTAATGTGCAGCACTCGTTAACTGCGATGCTCTTAAGGATGTTGTTCAATTGCGTGTCAGATTCTTTGGCCCCCATTTCCATGAGCTGTTCCCACTGTGAAAAAGAAACTGAATTTTATGAACATCTTAATAGATTTCCATTGAAGGAAAACGTCTCTTAATCCAGAATCCGAATGTTGAGAGCTGAGTCAGAATTTCTAAGCGGCCTGTGGATGCAATTTTTTTTTCATACATTAGTCTGCATTTACCTTTGGCATAAGTTATCTTATGGTTTAGTTATTCCACGATTGGTTCAGTATTTTAGTTTTTCATTTCCTAAATTTTGAATATACTGATTTTGCGCTGCTAAATCTAATATTATGCATCATGCATAATAGGGGTTAATGTATTGAACTTTCAATATACAATTATGTATGGAAATCGTAAATGGAGGGGATCATTATGTATTATAATGAATACTTGCAGATTAATGGTAATTGCAAAAGTAGTCTTAAGTAAATAACGTATAGACTATAGATATAAGTAAATAAGTAAGTAATCATTTATTTTAAAGATTGAGATACAACAAAGAGTACATACAGTATTAAACAAAATACTATGAACTATATACAACACTACAGCTACTACAATAAAGGCACTTAGGCAAACTACAAGTCATAGCAGACTCATAGGCAGTCCAAATGCCATTTGGCAGCGTGCCCAGCATGCTGGCAGCATTGCCCCGTTGAATTGCAATGCTTATTCGTTGAGCCAAATATGTGCTAGCATTTTGATCACATACAGTTAGATAGAGTATATAGCAATGGATATTGTATCTCAATGCAAACTGTATGTATCACTGTAACCAATGATACGTAATGTGGTTCAATGTATATATTTAAGTATGTTTTCCTGATCCAAACACGAAATCTTCAACTACTTATAAAAAAGTACGTTAAATTTATTGAACTTTTTGGATTAGGTGGTCAAGAATAATAGCAAACATAAGTAAATTATACAGCATGAAAATAGTTGAATAAAATACCATAGCCTCATATATTTCCATAAAAAAGAGGCTTGCTTAAAGTACCCCGTAATACTATAGTACTCTAATGATGCAGGAAGTGGAAAACAAACAGACAAATTAGCATTTTCCGTTGAGAAAAACCTTGAACTTGTCTTGCTTTAACAGTTGTTTACACAATTGAATATAAGTGATTTGAAACATAAGGTCTAAGAAATTGAAGCACAGTTTGATGTATGTTAATAGGTTATTTAAAAAATAAATAGTGAAAAAATGGTACGGAAAACACTTCAGCGAAACTGATCGCATCAAATAATACAATATGATTGATTTAAGTGTAATGTACATGTAACTGAGTAGGTACACAAATCCTGTTATTATTTTAGTCATATGAGGGTACAAAAACATGTGCAGTTATTTATTCAGAGGAGTGTCCATATTTCCCTTCAGGATAGTTTGTATGGCACATTCACGACAGGACAGCGCGAATGCTTATTCGACTGTGCAATACAGCTATAATTAAAGTACAGAAATTGTACAGTTTATCGCCGTATCTGTTGCGTATGTTATCCTACCTTATATATGACGAGATCAATGTATGACTTACACTGTAAACCCCGGGCACGGAAGTGTCCACAGTTCCCTCCCATTGCACTATCGCCTTTAGATGTGGCAACTTGTCCCGGATCGACAGGATCTTGTCGAGCTGCTTCTTATCTTGAACTGCGCAGATGTTGGCCCGAGATGAGACCAGGCAGTGGTAGCACGCATCAGCGGAGTTTGTCGTGTAAATTCCGGCAGCGTAGCCTCTGCGTACAAATTATAATTTAGTAACTAGATGTGCCTTTATTAATATGGCCGTATGGTATAGAAACATTACATGATAGACGTACGTGTTAAATTTAAAAAGTACGGTATTAAAGACTACCTAAGGTATCGTGCAAAACAATGATCAGGTGAGTAGGTTAGCACATCTATGCTAATGCAAATCTTGAAGTAATAAGCGTATAACTTTATACACAGAAGAACGTAGATACTGAGTAAATGATGGACTGGATAATTATACTTTATTACATTAAATTGCCCTTTGCCTTCAATGATAAGTGGAAGTCATTCGTGTTGCAAAATAGATGTCTATAGTAAGGACTGTTGGCACTAACTATCTGGGTACATAGATATAGCTACGCTAGAACCATACTTACCGATCTAGGTATTACTTATAAATAATAGGTTATCTGTATTGCATTGAGTTATTAACACATATGAATGTCAACTCATATCAAAGTAGGTATATGTATGATGAACTGTAGAATCATGTAGTAGTAACCTCAGAATGCGTAGAGAGTACCTATTGTGCAATTATTTTAATGTAAAAAATAGCGGCACTGATCTTTATTACTGGAAAATGTGATATAGGTACTTGTTGTAGCTAATGATCCAAATATATGAGCTTTGCTTGGCCAGCTTATTTTAAAATGTGACATCCTGACCTGACCAACTGATTATAGTAGTTATGTTAAATATATAGTTTTTTTTTCTTTTTTGTTATGTGACGGAACATGCTCGAAGCCCGCCTGGTGTTGCCTATTACAGATGCAGTTCGTCACAAGTGGCAAACTGCACTGTGACCATCACACTGAAACATAAAGTTGTTAAGTCCCATTTGCCTATAATTTCAATGGCACCCATGCTTTTCGAACCGGAACAGAAATGCGAACATTTGTTCTTGACGGTAGAAATAGGTATGGTGGCATTCCTTCCCCGGACGAATTGGCACAAAGAGTTCTAGTGCTACCTAAAGAAAGCGAACGATTATTTTTTATTACTGATAAATTAGCCTTGGACCACAATCTCACCTAATGATAAGAGATGATGCAGTTAGAAGTGATATGTGGTAGGTATAACCTAGTTTGGTAACTGGCTGGCTCTCAAGGGCAACTGTCGTAACAGACCGTTGTAATGCTAAGCTATATATTTTCTTCTCCAGGAGGGCATTAGGTATAGAAGCCCAAGTCTGCGGCAGGACGCTAACTCAATTATTATTGAATATGATAACGCTTATTATTTCACAATTTACATTAGCATAGATGTACTTACTTACCTACTCACCTAACCATTTTTTTGGACGATACCTTAGTCTTCATGATACCCTTAGAGACTCGACCAGTTAACTTTCGTTTTTTATGTAAAGCACATCAAGATCGAAAATGCATAATATTGCATGATGCTGCACAGACAGTCCACGTGTTGATAAAAAAATTTGGGAGGATGTTCATTTACACATACAGATTGCTGATAAAATCTTTGAATGTGCGTCGAGTAACTCATCAACAATAGATTGATAAGTTATACTGCGGAAAATATGCGGCAAACTTTAATAAACAATAAATTTCAATGATTAACAAATATATTATCGAAGACAAGACATTATAAAAATAGCTAAGATAATACCTACTTAGTTTATATTATATTTCGAATATCATAATCGACGATAGATATGTGTAACTCTTGTGTATGATTTTAATCTCATTGCGGCTTGTGATAAGAATATGCCGATAAGCATGATTAGGTAAAGATAAGTTCACTATAAAAAGCCCCGAAAAATATAGTATACACCTACACCAACTCCATAATGTGCCATATTCTTCTAATGACGGTCGGTGATCATCTAGCCTTGTACTCGCTTCACTATAGCTCGAAAAAGTAAACGTGTACTTTTGTTTTATCATTGGCCCTATGCCAATGTGTCCTTCAGCGCCTTGTGTCCTACGCTTGAAATTAAGTTGCCCCTATTTGCTGTAACAACTCGTACCTAATTACATCTCAAACTCTTTCAACTTTACTGCACATTGAAATGCAATTTTCATATCTCCCTATGCAATTTGTTAAACTCCTGTACGGCCTGAGGTCGCGAATTCCCGGTGTAACGTGCAACTTTTACCTGTGCCTGTAATGTTAATGTAAGACACGATACCCTATTTATATTTCTAGGAGGACGTTGTTGGATTGATCTACAAAAGCTGTCTGCATTCCATCAAGCAGCTCTTTGGGCAAGCTGTGTATTGCAGAGTTGATCTCGGAATGAAGTCTGCACCTATCTACTTTTTATCCTTTAGTTGCGTTACACCTATTTTTTTCTTAGAGATACAATCCAATAGCCCACTTTGGATGAAATTTATACGCCTAAATTAAACCAACGTGTTCAGCTGTTCCAGGCATCCAATTCTTATTTTTATAGATTTTTTGTGTCTTCCAATTATGCTCAGAGAAAGGGCGTATTAACGTGTTGGTGTAGCCTCGCATATCTGCATAATTTTGTCTTACACATGTCTCAGATTCCATGTAACAATCCTTATGACGAACCCGAAGGTTCTTTGCAGTGTCAGCCCAACAGAGGCCACTGAGGGCTATATGTAGCTGATTTGTTCTCTGTCACAATGATAGGCTCATCAGCTGTTATTGAAATCCTACCTTTCCTAAGCATAGATACTATGAATCAGTATTATTTACTATCAGTATCATTTACCAAAAGCAAAACCAATTATCTAACAACTTTTGGTAAAAAATACGAGTTTAGTCGTGTTTCGAAGTGAAATCGGAACCGGTTGATATAAAGCCAGCGGTTATCTACGTTAGAAACAAGATACGGAGTAGGTAAGTAGGTACACATGTTTGGGTACAAAGTTTACGATTTAAAAATAATGTTCACTTAGGTATGCCGACGTGAATGTGCGTCAACAGAAGTAATTGTCTAATGCATTGTATTGCTTATTAAAAATCAAATTAAACGACGATAAGACGGGAAACAAAAATAAAATTATATAACTATTAATTCAATAATCACTGAAATTGGAAACCTTTTTTTTATGCCTGATAGTTTAGACTCTGACCACTATCTCATCTGATGGTAAGTGATGATGTGGTCGAAGATGTTGTTCAGGCTAACCTTGAACTACTGACTCTCAAGGACAGCTACCGGAACACTCCGTTAGTTGCTTGGCGACAGATTTTATACTTGAGGGTGGTAGCTAGCCAGGCCGGCATTCGCAAAATGCCCTCCACCATGCTATAACGACTGCCATCCGAAGACAACAACCGGGACCGACGGCTTAACGTGCCCTCCGAAGCACGGAAGCGCTCAGTAGTAATTTCACGCATGACCTAGGCGCACGTAGCTTAACTTTACTGATTGGTTCATAATGTAATGAATTCTGCCCGTCTCTTTTCAGTGGCAATAAATGAATTAATAGATATAGTACTGATATAAATACCAACTTATTTTGTCTTTATATCGGTAGGAGGTTGGTATTTTCCGGTCATACAAAAAGTATACTTATCATCGTAGGTATTTCTGTTATTGGTATCTAACATAGTTCTTATATATTAATATAGTCACTTACGAAGTCGGTAAAGTTCGAATTGAGAAATTTTCTCGTATGTAGAAAGGTAGCTAAGTTAGAAGAGTAAAAAATCAAAAAGACTGCAAAACAAGAAAGTCGGCAAACGCCCAATTTACTATTACCAATAGGTAATAGTAAATTGTAAATAAAATAAATATAGTTACAACCTACAAGCACTATCGCGTGCGAAGCGATAATCACTTACAAATTATTGGAGCATAGAAATGTTGTCCCGAGCAGGACTTGTCATCGCGTCCCCCAGATTCACACCGAATACAATTATTCTTTTTTTTTAATACGACTAAAGTGTCAAACAAGCATACGGCCCACTTGATGGTAAGCAGTTACCGTAGCCTATGGACGCTTATTATATTATTATTATATAGATTATATTACTACTTTGAAAAAAATGGCCGGAATTTCAATACACTAAGAGCGGTTTGTCAGATATTTTTCTACTTTTAAATTAGCTTCTCCGTAAGACGGTATTCAACAATAGCTAACAAATGGGAAGGATGTAAAAGAAGCTAGAATTTGCATTACAGTTTTTCTATGAAATGTGGCAAATTGCTATTTTTAAGCCCGATTGCGTTAAATTGTTATTTAAAGTTCTTTATTTTTCTTTTACATCGTTATTTTTTTGTTTAGATAATTATTTTGAAAACCTGAACTGTATTAGCACATTGCTAGACAAACAGATTTTTTGTTAATCAGTTATATTAACTGTAGACTAGAAACCCGATGTGCACCTAGAACCGACATGGAAGCCTGTTAAGTAATGTTGCAAGATCCTCTCGAGACATTTAAGACATTCATGGTCAAAAGGGCATTCAATAACAAAAGTCATTTATTAAAATTAATAAATAGCTCATTCTCTCAGAAAACAATTTATAATAGCCTATATTCGCAGCATTACTCTATACGGAAGTAAGGCATGGATCAATATCCCGATATTATACAAAATAAGTTCCCAACAATTTATAATAGCCTATATTCGCAGCATTACTCTATACGGAAGTAAGGCATGGATCAATATCCCGATATTATATAAAATAAGTTCCCGATCATTACCCAGCAGGATGGAGAAAGAATTTTGAGATAGGATTTAGATTTTAAGCTTTTAAAATCGTTCGTTCCACTGAGATCCCCTATTTCAGTCCCTCAGGGGACTGTACAGCACTCACTATTTCACTACAGTACCCTAGGGGACAAAACAAACAACACTCACTATTGGAGGCGAATGGAAATAATTAGAAAATTTACATTATACGACATGACGACTTCCTTAAGATAATAATGTTAGGGAAGATAGAAGGGAGAGAAGGTACGTTATAGACCAAATAAAGGAGAAGTCGAGGGTCGTGCTCGTGTCGTATAGTGAGGTTAAGAGTTTGGCACAAGATCGACAGCAACGGCTGACATTCCACTGAGAAGAGCACAGAAGAATACTATTATACATATTTTCAATATAAAGCAATATATATAGGTAGGTTAAATTAGCAGCGTGTAGTCGGCGAGTACATAAAACTAACAAAATTGTTTCCCTGCTATATATTACAATATTATACAATAAACTTACCCAGCATGTATAGCAGCGAGATCTGCAATGTACCACTGTTCGGAGTTGAATCCTAGAATGCACACGGAGTGATACCGCTCCAGTCCAAGTTTCAGAAACGCTTTCGCTATCGTCCGGACTCGTTCCTGATACTGTCTGGGAAAAATAAATAATTTCATATTAAATCACTTGTTTAGAAGATTGTATTACAAGGAAATAATATCAATTAAAGGAAGTAATATTTTTACCGTGAGAGGGCGCTATTTTATTGATAACCTACGAATATAGTGTCAAGTGGTGTAACTCTCACACAGTTACCGCTTTGATTTCGGACTCATCAAGTTCACAATTAACAACACATGCACAATCTTCCAAATTGAATTGGATTGGTTAATTGATTTGGCGCCTAGAAATGATCGTATCCAGGTCGAGACAAGGTGAATTTGTTGTGCCGCACGGTACACTTTTTAATCCACGCCTACCGCGGTAAGATTTGCGTTCTGCTATTTATTAGATCAACTTACATTTCTTAACATATATATTCGTAGTTGATAACATACACAACACGTTTTCAAATAGACTTTTCGACTCACTTGTAAGTAATTTTATGCCATTTTCCATCCGCTTTTTTGGTTGCCAATGCAGCTGAGTCAGGATACCTCGCCGTAATACGAGAGAGGAGACCAGGGACTGAGATCGGAGGCTCAGCAGCCACTCCTCTGGCAGCTATTCGCAGTTTCACGTAGCTCCCAGGCGTGCTTGCCACGTAGCTGTCGGCCGGCATCACCTGGTCCGGTCCTGTAAAGAATATCTGTTTTCAATACTACATAGGTATAGCCCGATTGACTACGAGCTATGAACCTATTCAATAACATGAATGAGGTTTCATAAAGGATGTTGCACCTATGCAAGTTTGAGATTAGTTGAAAGTTGGTTTATTAAAAACCAAAATGTCATTGCGCTTGTATATCCCTGATAGAGTATGCAGAGGTGTCCACACAGTCTACAGTTCTCACTTTCCAAGTTTCGCCCGATATGTTTGATGATTGATCGCGTATTTGATAGGCGAACCCATTGACATCTAACGGGCCTGGTACAAGGTTCCGGAATGGTGATATTATATACTTATATAACATATTTTGGTAACTTTTTTTTTTGTGGAAATACACGTGCCCGGGGATTTAATCCAGGACCTCAGGTTTCATAAAGGACGCTATGCGCCACTCAGCCAAAAAGCATCAGATTGAAAGAAAGACTTAAAATCTGTAACCTGTCATTTGAATCAGGTTGCGGTACTACACCATGTAGTACCGCATCATGATTCTTAAACTTTTACACTATGGTATTCGTGGATCAGCTCTGAATCATATATAGCGTCATTTTAGTTAGACCGGCTACAGAAATTTGGAATAAATGGCGTTACATCTTTTAGTTGTTTGGTGAGAGTTCCGCAAGGATCAATATTAGGACCTTATCTGTTTCTAGCGTAATAAAAGATTTGCTAGAAAATATAACCAACTGTTACAATCTAATAATGTGTTATGGATTATATCTAAATGATTCATCGTTTAATTCGTAATTTTTAAATATATGTGTGATATTAATAATCTTGCAAAAGCTGGCAACTCGTTTTATATATGGAATGGATTCTAGCGAATCCCTGAAAGTTTTTTGGAAAACTCAACATTTAGTCTTGAAATATATATTGTATGCTCAAAAGAATTTAGGTTTAATATCAGTGACAACCACGATTTCAACACTATTCTTAAAAATAAAATAGCGGTGCCAGCTTTAAAATTAGCTAAGACAAATAATTCTTAAGATATAATGTGCGATTTTTTAAATAATACAATTCCCAAAGATTAAAAATCTGTCTCAGTTCTCACAGAGCGAAAATAAAAGCTTTAATTTTATAACAGACGGGCGGCTTGCATAACGATTCTTGAACGCGTTTAGAGTGCCCTTAAATGCATTAACGTAACTAAACACGATTAACATCTTGCACAACAATATTTATGGCACTAATTATGTTTAGTGACAAGAAATATTTGTATGTGTATGTATGTTTAGTTACTAAGTATAAAAGATCAAAGACATATAAAAGTAATGGACCTGTTTTTATTGCCCGTTTTCGCAGTATCTTGACTTTGACTTGTACGAGTATACCTATTCTACGCAATTACTAAAGTTTGTTACTTGACTACGGCTCAACTTGACTTTTATTACGAGTACGCATACAGTTATTGTACTCAAAACAGATAGGTAAGTGTAGGTATAATAACGTACTACCTAGTAGGTATACGAAAAAAAAACTGGCATAGTGAATATATCATAAGTTTGAATAGTAAGTACCAATTGTTTTTTTTATTGTGACGGTACTAGCTCAAGGCCCACCTGATGTTAAGCGGTATCCTCTGCCTATAAAAGATGCAATTCGTTACAAGTGACGAACTGCACTGCGCCCGTCGCGCTGAGACATACAGTTGTTAAGTCTGATCATGTGCCTGTAATTTTACTGGCCCTCAAGGACTGCAGCTGGAACCACTGTTAGGTGCTATGCGACGGATTTTCTACTAGAGGGTGGTAGCAAGCCAGGCGGGCATTCGCAAAATGCCCTTCCACCATGCGTTGATGCTCAAGCCGGCGGCGGCGGGGATAGAGCCATGGACCTGCGGCCCCACAGTCCACAGCAATGACCGCTCGACTATCATTGCTTCACCTGTACTGTTCTCCATATACAACTATGTATTATAATTGTTTGATATGTCATATCGTTAAACATTGCTTGATGTTATTTGAACAATTCCAAAATTATCTTCTAAAACAATCACAGGATGTGGTTCCACTAGTAAGTAAGTAGGTATATAGGCCTGTCCTTTGACGGCCATTCATGCAAAAGGATGTTTGAGGTGTGTCGGTTTTGTATGATCATTTAGTTTCCAATGCCAAGATAAACAAAATATTGTCGTAATGCCCTAATTTATAATCAATAATATTATACCTATGTATTATCTTCATCATATATCATTTTCAGGTTGTGTTGTGAAATTGCCGCACCTAACTAAACAAAAAAAAAACACTAATCAATACGGAGGTCTTCACGTAGGCAAATCAGATTAATTAGGAGTAATGGAAAATAATTGCTCACATTTTCGCGAAAGTTCGCTGTGAAAATTCCTTGAGGGGTTACAAAAATATTTTAGATCGTTTCAGATAAGTATTTGGTTACCTATTAATAAAGCAATTATGAAAAATCCATTTCCAAATGTGCGATAAAAGAAAAAAATTGCATGATTTTATCAACGAAATCGGATTCTTCGCGATTAATCATAGCCAATATTTTTTCTCTAAAATGCTAAATATGCCAACACCTAATCAATTACTACGAACAGCTTACAGTCATCGTTGATGGAGGAACTGATTAAAATGCTTCATATCCGCCTACAGCCAAATTTTCCTCATATCCACTTATAACAACTGCGATAACGAGTGATAAGAACTTTTTTACACATACAAATTAATAATACCAAGTTGGTTCTAAGATTACCTAGTTTTATGTGCAATGTAGTTATTTATACGACTGACTCAAGTGTTTTCTACTTACCATTCATGTGTTTTGAATCGTGATGATTCACTCCATTTAGTACGTGCATTTTGCCGTTTTCTACCGCAACAGTAGCAGTAGACTCCTGGAAAAGAAAATTAAAAGAATATTAGATATTTTCATGGATACATTTTATTACACGAATGTTTCCCATAGTTTTCTTATATTAGTGGTTTGCCTGGAAAATTTGATCTTGGAATCAAACTAGTTAATTACTTAGCATAAATTAGGTAGGTAAATCGTTCTGAATTAAATTATGTTCTATTTTGGACAAAATACTAAAATGTTTAAATACCCATTACATATGTTATTGCTATTTATTTATTTTCAGTGACATTAACGAATGTGTTAACATGTTTTGCTGTAGGTAAATGAAACAGATACTTCCGAGAGAGACAGAGAGAGCAGCAGGTACTTCCCCGAGTCTTTTCTCGGTACATACATACATAAATTTAAAAAAATAACTTTCAAATTGTATTGTTTTTTTTTCCTCTGTTTAAATGTTCCTCAAGAACAACGAATAATGATACATATTTATTCAACCTTTTTAAATAGCTCCACGCATCAAAACACGCGGGCCGCGATCCCCGATCGTTTCCCGTTGGATTGAGCGCGATTGGAGCTATACTTTTTTAAATATAGCAAAATCTTAGTACGAGTAAATTTCACTTAGAAAATTCACCTAAGGTGTACCGCTCCCCATACTTTAGGAATACGACATAGTCAAATTCACGTCCTAATATAGTGTGTAGCCTACCAAAATCTAGACAGTTTAAATAGCATCGTCCCATAGTAAAATCTTACACCAGACAGCAGATACTTGTTTCTGCAAATATTTTTGTAAGAAATTTCATATTTTCGTGTTGTCTTTGTCTGTTTCCTAATTATGTGTTGTTTTTAATTTGGTAATTTGCGAGTGTTTTTAGGTCCATAGTGTCAATAGTAAAAAAGTTATCACCATTTTATAGTCATATTTTTCAAAATTTCGTGTATTTTTTAAACTAAAAATTCAGTTTCGACCTTTTTAAATAGCTCCACGCATCAAAACACGCGGGCCGCGATCCCCGATCGTTTCCCGTTGGATTGAGCGCGATCGGAGCTATACTTTTTTAAATATAGCAAAATTTTACAGTTAATTTTAACCTTTCTTCCGTCTCCTTTTTGCATATTTTTGGAGGATCAGTTACTAGCTAAGCTAAGACTAAGTACCTTCGTCACCACATCATCAATTATTATCAGGTGAAATTGTTGTCAAAGGTATCAGCAGTAAAAAGAAAGCTTTATGCATAATGTCACTAACTCAATGCATTACGTATGTTTGTAGTCAATAGAGCTATTTTTGTTCATGAGGAGTCCAGGGATTGATACAATGTATGCTGTACTATACCGATTGCGATTGTTTATTTTGCATTTCTGACATTTCACGTACCTTTTACTTATTATAATCACTACAATCCCTTGTTCAACATTTAAAATTCACTACATAATAAATGTCTATATAGACAAATTTATTTGATACTTAAAAGGTAGCGATTCCAGACTGCATACTCTACATTTTAAATTTTAGTTTAAAGTAAATAATGTCTATTGACGCGCAAATTGTCTCAAAAATTCTTACACGTATACACATAATATTCGTTTAGAGAAATTCATAGTCAAATGCTAATTATGTACCTCAATACTCTTATAATACCACTAACATTGGCTCTATCGAGGACAATGGGGTTAGTTGATATTTCCTCCATTCGCATATTTCCCCAATTAATAATGTTACCTAACAATCAAATCTTCGCTATTTTTCCCGAAAGGAAAAGTTTATACAAAAACTAGTGGTACGAGAACAGATACTTATAGTCTTAGCTAAAAACAGGTAGGGTGAATGACCCAATAGTTAACCAGTTAAGCGGATTGGCTGGTGTTGTGCGATTTGTGCGCCCTAAAACAGTTATTATTCATTTGACCGATGCCAATTTTGACATATTGGTTCTTTAATATTGAATTAGACTACACATGGAAAAAGTTATAGTAAATATGTCAGTGGTTTTGTTTTTTATTGACTTGTGCCTATTTATTCTCAATATATTTAAAACATGCTTTTTATTGCATCAGAACATAATTTATACAATATGTAGAAAAGTCGTAGTAAAGATAATTATTAAACGTGACTACCCTTATTATCAAATTTTATGCTATCTAACTAAATCTACTCTTTAAGATGAGAAGATATTACTCGATAGCATTTTAGTTAAGGCATGGATACGACAAATGAGGATAGTTTATCGGTAAACTTACAAATATATTTTCTTGGGGTTAAATTGACCTGAGCTCAGTCGGCCCATGTAACGAGTATAATCATTATAAAACAACGCTTTTGATATCCACTGTAAGTAAAAGATAATCAGAGATAGATGTGAAACGATGGTTGACAGATTAAATATTTAATTTATCGGGGAAAATCGCGAATAAAGAAAATACCAGGATAATGGTGGTAATTTATCAAAATATACCTACATAACTGGGTGTAGGTGAGCCGTGAGGTATCAGCAACCCGATAATAAACATTAAGATTGGCTCTATCAGGGATAATCAAGGTTAGGCTTAGCGATATTTAGGTAGCGCAGTGCAGTTACAAAAGTGAAACTTGTAGGATTTTTTGATATAAATAGGTATCTACCTAAGTACATAAGATTATATGGTTTATGGCTATGATAAAGTTACTTTACCACCCACAGCTCTATTTATCCTCATAATCCTCTTTATCAATAGAACCTGCCTTCGTATGCAATTTCGTCATTCATCGATCATTTATAGGTAAGTACAGGCAAATACCTATATTGATAACGTTATATAACGATTACGATGAGTATGATAATAAATTTTGCTGAAAATCGTTTTTCGGAATTATTTATTTCATGTCTAACGGTAATACGTATCATCAGTACTAATATTATAAATGCGAAAGTAACTCTGTCTTCTGTCTGTCTGTAACGCTTTCATGCCAAAACTACTGGACCGATTTGAATGAAATTAGGTATGGAAATAGTTTGAGACCCGGGAAAAAATATAGGATAGTTTTTATTTAACTGCGCAAAAAGAGGTTAATGTTTTTGCGCCCGGAAAGCTAGTTATATATATGCCTCGTGTAGTATCTCCGAAACTAGTTATAAAATTATACTCTTATTTTTAAGTGTAGACATAACATTAAGTAGTAACAGAAAATATTATTTCCTTCAATAATATTACTGTGTTATCTTACAATGTTGGAATTGACATATTACGCGATGATAACTTCACCCCGATGAACTTTACAAAGTACATTCTCGCTGACAGTTGCTTACAATAGGATAGAAAAATCTGCCTATAGAGAAAAAATATTTTCTATATCCGTGGTGAAAGTCAGTCGACTAGATCAATAAATTATACAAGAAGATTATGTAACTTCCAATATACCTGCGTTAATCAGCGCTCAACACTACTATCAGAATCTTTAGAAATAGAAAAGTTCAATGTTGATTTTATTCAGTACATAATCAGTTTATTATATAGAAGATTGATATCATAATCCTTATTTATGAATGTATTATTTCGGGGATACTCCAAGAATCCTCTCATATATCTTCCAATAAGTATACCTATAGATACTAAATTACATCACAAAAGACACGTTACGATTACGTTGGCACTTATACCTACATACAAACTTTATTTAATGTTTACGATAGGTCCATAAAATATTATCGTGTGAATTATTAGCATCATCATGTGAAGCTTACATATATGTAATAAAAATAATAAGATAATAAGCAATTATTGTTTAAATGTGTTAAAGATCGGAATATTAAAATTAGTTGTGAAGATACTAGACTGTTCTGTGTGTACGGAGAATAATATAAATGAATATTGCTATAATGGAACTCAAAACATCTCGCAACATCCTCTTAATATACTCATAATTTATTCTACGAACTCTGCAAGGGGTGATAATTATGATCATCATATTTGGTGATATGATAAGGCCACATAGCCAATTTTAGGAAACATTACATTCTTATATTCATATTTTTCGTTATAATAACATTCAGTCCTTTTGTTTATAAAAATCATATCCTGTTACTATATACGCCCTTTTGTGCCTTTAGCGATGTTGCCTAATATTTTGAAGCGCTCGTAGCCAAGTTTGCTTAGCCATTCTGAATCGATCAGCAAAGTTAAGCAACGTCCGCCGCGGTCATGACTTGGATGGGTGACCGCTGGTTGGGCATTACTACTGAGCGCTTCCGTGCTTCGGAGGGCACGTTAAGCCGTCGGTCTCGGTTGTTGTCTTAGGATAGCAGTCGTTACAGCATGGTGGTAGGGCACTTTGCAAACGCCCGCCTGTCTAGCTACCACCCTCAAGTTGAAAATCTATCGCCAAGCACCTAACGGTGTGTTCCGGCAGCTGTCCTTGAGAGCCAGTAACTCTAGGTTAGTCTGAACAACATCCTCGACCACATCATCACTTACCATCAGGTGAGATAGTGGTCAAAGGCTAACCTATCAGGCATAAAAAAAAAATATGACATACCTGATATATCTAATTTAGTTTCCTTTTCAAGCAGCTTTGACAGATTATGTATATAATAATAGCCAAGTACTTAATTTCAGCTTCTGTCACTATTGATCTTTAGATTATAAAATTGCGATAAATATTTCAAGCTTACCTATTCAGTGGAATCTTTTCAGTTTTTTGTATTCTTTTTTTAATCATCAGTGTGAGCTGGGAGCTGGCTTTGTTTATCAAATCCATTAATTACTACATTAATATCAATATGAATACCTAAAATCTTTTATGTATTGTTATATTGATATAATGATGTTGTTTAATGGTTTGCCTTTTATATGAATACGCATGAGATATAAGTTAGTTTCGTGAACAAACCTCAGAAAAGAACTATACATTGATAGAATAAGTACTTATTTAAAAAATACTTACGAGTAGATAATCTATTCGCGATGGCGAAGGATGGTGTTACTTATTTGTGTATTTTATCGTGACAAATGGTAAGACAATAAATAAGAATTGAAAAAAAAAAAAAAATTAAAAACTCTTCTCCAAATTTAGTGTTTTACGCATATCTAAGCGATTTAACAAAAATGCAAATATATATTACAGTTTTTGATTTTCCGCAGAAGCCGTCAGCATTCTATTTAAGTAAAATATTTATATAGGTTAATTAGGTGAAATGTTTAAATGAATTATATTATATATAATTTTTCTTCTTGATTAATCTTTTAATTGTATTAAAAAAATACAGACGAATTGAGAACCTCCTCCTTTTTTGCAAGTCGTTTAAAAACCTTCTCTAGCACGAAAAGGGCAGTAATTTGGCTGGCTCTCAAGGACAGCTGCCGGAACACACCGTGTGGTGCTGGCTAGCTCAAGCTATCAAGTAGAAAATCTTGAGGGTGGTCGCTAGCCAGGCAAGTATTCGCAAAATGCCCTACTACCATGCCAAATGTCATACCACTGTGCTTATTAGTCTGTATTAAATCTTTCGCAACGCTCGGAATTCAATTCTACATGTACTTCGCTGGCTTTTCAGGATTTAAAGTAGGAGCACGCACCAAAAAGCTTACTTGTTGAACATGTTGTAATTTTTATTATGCTCATTACGCTCAGGATTCTAATACAGTAACAAGAATAACAATTTTATAATTAGATTCTAAAAATAATTTTAGGATATATATTTAATTGCCACCCGTGAAAGTTGTAAACTTTAGACCATTTCTGTTAGGGGGTCTATCTCAAAAAGTAACCCAGTTTGGCACCTGAAATTCTCGTATATTTTGTGCCATATTCTCTATTTATTCTACAAGTACTATATTATGTACTATAATAACGCCGATTTGTTATAGGTACATGTGGTTCAACTTCTTTTTTGTGGGTGGCAATTACATGTGGTTATAAATTTTCAAAACCTCCGAATTGTTTTTTTCTATAACCGGCAGTTGCATTGCGAAACCATAGAGCAAACTGACAACACACATTTTGCCACTTTATTTAGTTAATTATTTTGCATATGAAAATGGAAATAACCTTACACATATTTTAACTATTGATATACATATTTCCAGTTCTCTCTTCATACAGAATATCATTAAATAATAAAAAATATGTTATAACCTCAGACCAAATAAAAAGTCAAGACAGAATGTTGTGAACAGAGAAGTGAGGCCGGTTTCCCAAACATGTGTGTGTGTGTCGGTATTGCCATGATAATCAAATTACCTTATCAAAATAACGTTACCAATTTAATAACGTAATTAGTATTAATACAACAATAGGGTTCCGATGTAACGTGTCGGCAAAAGTAGTATCGTTAAGTAGGGGAAGGGAATGGAAAAAGTGTTTCAGATATAACATTATTGGGTATTTAATTTACAAGCATTTATTTCCTGTAATTAATTAGTGACGGGTTTTTTATGCAATCGGGGAAAAAAGCACAAGGCCCACCTGGTGTTAAGCTGTAACCTCTGCCGATACAGTTCGTCATAAGTGGCAAACTGCACTGCGCCCATCACCTTGAGACATAAAGATATTAAGTCTCATGTGCCTGTAATTTTACCGGAACATAGGAATGTGAACATTACTGCTTCGCGGTAGAAATAGGTATAAATAAATATAAGTCGCCGATTTTAAAATATTCCCATGATAGTTCCTTCTTACTTTTCCGAATGATTTCGATCCAATTTTGTTTAATTTTTGGACTCAATTCGGAAAAAGAAAAAATAATTAAACAGTAACACTGGTAAGTGACCAGTAAAGCGTGAACAGTTAAGAGGGAACTAAAATTGCCTTTGTAATATCAATAATAATATGGTTATAATTCAACTCTATACACAACAAACTTAAAAACAACAAAAAAAACAATGGAAATATGTTTTTTTTATAACGAAAAAAACATCATCTACTTCAAGATCTTCGAAACCGAAAATCCAATACCAATGAAATGAATATGAGGTATCAGCAATTATAATTAAAGGTATCAGCTTTCCAACAAAAAATAAAATGCCGGAGTTATGAAGTACCAAAGATTTAATCGAATAAATTAAATTAAAAAAATACAACTGAATTGAAAACCTGGTCCTTTTTGAAGTCGGTTGAAAATGGACTGAATGAATGAAATCCATCTTTTAAATTTTCAATTAAACCAGTGAATCGATTATGATAATGATATTGAAATATTAAAAATACAGTCCAATTGAGAACCTTCTCTTTTTTAAAGTCGGTTAAAACACATTGATCAACTATTGAAAAAAACTAATAGCAATACGTTGTATATTATCACCCAATAATAGGGTAAACCTTATAAGCTTAATAACGGCAACACCAATGCCACCACGCCGCAATAGTTTGACTGACGAGTCAAGGCGTAGTTTCGTTGTACATATGTGTGTGTAATCGTGTTTGTACACGGCGAGGCGTAGTTTTACCGGCCTCACTGCTCTTTACACAACATTCTGTCTTGACTTTTTATTCGGTCTGAGGTTATAACAGAACTTTTTCAGTAGGCACTTACCTAACGAAAACTGTTTTCGTTAAACACATATGCACTTAGTTTTATTGAAATCAGAAGAATATACATACGCTTAATAGATTAATATTTGGTACAATAATATATTGCACCCTTAGATCATGATTAGCTAAAATATTATTTGCGCAGTGTGTTTGGCTTATGTGTTTGACAATGATTTCATAATTTTATCGGGAAACTTCTATTTATGCCAAGATTTATGCAGACTTTTGTCAACAGCTAAAATTGTCTGTCATTGGTTTCTGCAGAGTTGGCAGGTAGCTTAAGAAGTCAAAGTCAAGTCAAGTCAAAGTCAAGCCGACACAAAATATCTAGGAGCAAGCATGGTCTAAGAAAACAGTATATTATTGTATCATGCGAGCAAGTAGGTATACTTGCTCCTAGCAAAATATAATAATGTATTTAATTCAGGCCATGGATAGAATACCACAGATTATGGCAAATCATAAAAATAGTATTACTTAAATATCATCTTTTAACCGTCATTATCAGTAAAAAAGGGCAAAAGTATTTTGTGATCTAGGCATTTGACGGAGGAGAGCACCGCACCCTGATTCGTAAGCTTACACATTACGGAGCTCTGCATCTTATTAAGTCATATTTGTCAGACCGCCTACAAATGGTTGGAATAAATGCCGTTACAGCCGGAGTTCAATGGACTTCCGCAAGGATCAATTCTGGGACCATTTCTGTTTCTAGCGTATATCAACAATTTGCCTTACGTGGTCAAAGATCTCTCCGATATTGTATTATTTGCAGACGATACCACTCTGATTTTTAAAGTAGATAGGATAGTTAGTGAAATGTATTTAAGTAAATTATGTGTTAGTATTTTTCTTCAGGTTGTTTTACGATATAAAATGTGTAACTAAGTATTGGTCCAATGCAATAGAGGATGAGCCTATTGCCATTTACTGGACAGGGGTCCAGACTCTGAACTAAGCACTATTAAAATAAATCTTTTTACCTTATAATCTCGGAAAGTTTTTGTTTATCATTGGAAATCTTCGTACACAAGTGCTTTTAATTCACCAGCGTGGAAAAGGATGAAATTGAATACATCATTATATAAAAAATAAACACAATGTCCTCCCACTGTGTTTCCCATTGCAGTCTTTGTATATTACCGAATGCAGCTGGTGCTTTTACGTATAATAAACATAATTTATGTACTACAATATTCAGGATATAGGTATAGGGTGATTCTCTTTCCTCGCTGTAGTGAGGAGAAAAATTTTATGTTTCACTTGGTAGCAAAATTATTTTGCATCTTACCTATATTGTACAAAATTACAAATAAAAAATTACCTATACCTTTTAAACCTTCGCTATGCTTAGAATTCACTAAAAGTACTCGCAACAAATAACATCTTCTCATAAAAAATAACGTGGCAGAAAAACTAAGGATTTCAACGAACCTCGGAACCCTTCTAGGGGGTCGTACCTCGAAATCCAAATGAGACACTACGCCTTACCAGTCATCGGTAAATATTTTATGGAATAATCATTTCCTTTGCCAGAAATCGAACCCGTTGACTGGACGTCGTTTTTGAGTGTCAGTATATCGGCTGGTCAACATTGACTTAAACACACCATTTTAGTGACAAAAGGTGACGATGATAATTTTAAAAATAATTTTCTGAAATTCTGAGAAATAGAATAAACATCTGAAACATTTGGATAGTAAAATTTATTATTAAAGTTTTAGATCAGACAATATTAAATAATAATAGAAACCATATTGTATCCATATAGCTTTATATGCTATCCTCAAAACTCGTAATATTTTAGATAAGAATAAACGACAGCTTGATCACCTCACCACCATATACACTCATACATAATATGCTTATCTTTATTATCATTAAAACTTCCACATCACGCCATTTCTGATATGAAATGAACTGACGAATATGCGTACCCTGCTCTATGAAATTATGTAGATAATTCTGACAGTATATACGAGAAGAAAGCATACAGCATTTTTTGGTAAATATAAGTAAAAGATATTATAAAATAAAAATACCGCTCTGCTCTGTCACATAGGCGCTGATAAGTGCTAAAAAGCTTTACTTGAACTGGTTTTTAGCAAAATATATAGTTTGTAGCAATAAGAAAATTGTATGTGCCTAAATCTTGATCATATTCTCGTAAGCCTATCCAAAACACGTTTCTTTGAATTTTTCTCCAGAGAATAAAATTTCAAAGTGGAGTCTAAATTACGCTTGTAACGAAATCATATTTTTTATTTAGGTACATCAAAATATAAAAATAAAATAGAAAAAAAATATGAGGAGGGTCAAGCTAAGTCAAATTTTCGTTTTAGGTTAAAAGTTTTGTGTGAATAAGCATTTTTTTTTCTCATCGTAATTTCACCATCACTCTCTTTTACTGTTACGCAGTCCAATAGTGATTTAGCACCATGCAAAAACTGCTGTGAATATCATGTTTATGCTCCCGACTTCTACAAGCTAACTAGCAGTAAATTTTTTGAGTGATGTATAAAATATTACTTATTCTCAGACTTCAAAATTATTATTAGGACCACTTCCATAGCTTTTATTAGTTATACCTACAATTTTATTTTCACAGCTTCTAAGACGTCTCAACTAAAGTAAAAGTTGGCAACCTGAGCCTATAGCTTTAGCTATACGTGAAATATGTAGTAATGAAAACCACATTGTGAAGAAAAACACTTTTTCATCCCACCATCTCGGAAAGACTATTTTTAATCTTCAATATCTGAGTGGAAAAGCCGTTTTTATTTTCTAGAGGATAAAAAAATGCTCTGCCCTGCCGTCGTACAGTGCAAACTAGTGCGGAGGGTAGATGTGAATCTTTCATTCAAATTCATTTTAAAAAGCACAATATAAAGAAACGAAACGATACATACTCGTAACTACTTAATACCCTTATGGTGGCATCTACAAAGTTGCAACAATGTATTTTGTTACTATGATATCTAAGTTTACATTTATTTTTGGTTAATAAGAAAATAAAAATGTATGGTTATGTAGGTACTTATTCTATACACTTTGTACATAATACCTATTGTAAGATCTTAGTATTTTGCAATAAATACTAAGATATTACAATAGCATACCTAGACAATATTGACGAGTTGGTCTTATATAATGTTATCTCTTTATATATATATTTACGAATTAAGATTCATTGTAAGTGCATATTTTATTAGTGTAAATAAAGTTATTATTATTATTATTATAATTTAGAACATCGTGTGCACTGTTTGTGAATTAAAAAAAACATTGAACCTATTTACTGCTACCTCTATGGTGCCGAATATATCATACTTACAACTTTTTTTTTATTTGTTAAAAACTCAGACTCGGAACCTTCTTGGTGTTCTTTTTTCAATTTTTGCATTTAGTCATTTCCTCGCTGAGGTGGAATGAAAAGTTACGTGTTGCACTCGAGTGCAAAGATTTTTCACCTCGTGCTCTTTTGATTCCCTCGCTAACGCTCAGGATTCTAATTTTAGAATCCTTCGCTTGCTCGGTCATCAAAATTGAACACGCAGTTAAAAAGCAACTTTGCACTCTTGTATAACAAATAACAATTATTCGCTGCCGCTGGTAAGGATTTTTCTTTCGAATGACTTGGTAGCCCTTGGTTTCTTGATAGTTATTCAAATCTATGGTATATTATATGTTCGTGATAGACATCTATGGATCAACCAACACACTTAGGTTAACAGAAGTGTCAAATCTAAATGTGATCACTGGTGACAAGAGATCGAGTAAAAGTTGTTTAATGGTAGGCCATCTTGCAAAATATGTTTGCGTAGTTACCACCCTCAAGTAAAAAATCTTTCGCTAAGCATCACACAGTGGCAAATAAATTTAAGGATTAAATTTTCATGTAATAGAAGTCCAATCATTAGTTTTTCATCTTTTAAAATTTATAAAATATACACATGTTTTATGAATAGATCTCATTTTATGTAAAAAAATGAATAGATGCTATAAAACTATAATAATGGATTTATCTATCTTACTCGTAGCATTAATAAACATATTCCTAAAACAATTGAAGACTATATACGTTTCTATATAGGTACGTAAGGATTCCACACTGCGGCAGTCTCCTCCAGTAGATCTCCAATCGATTGGGGATTCTAATGAAAAAATTTTACCAACCTCACACTTAGCATAGAAAATAAGTAAAATTAGATAATTTACCTAATTTAGATAAGTTTTGAAAATTCACAAATCAACATTGAGTTGATGGTATTAAAAAAAATTGTACGTTGTCGTAGACCTCCTTTTTCAAAAGTTGGTTAAAATATAGATATATAAAGCGATCTGTTTACAAATGTACCAACCTACTTAATAAAAACCCGTTTCAAACAAGTATGATCGAATTAGCACAAAAAATGTAATGATGTGCATAATAAATACCTACTAATACTTACATAAGGCTCAATCAATACCGAAGTGGCAGCGGCTGGTACAGCAGCGGCCAGCTGTTTTACATACATTATAGTGATATACTTTATATATCATTTTAATTTATAGTTCAAGACTTGACGGTGATGAGCCGCGGGCGCCCGCGCCTCCTTTACAAATCTTTCAACCGATACTATGCATTGTAGTTATAGAGACGAAGTCTAAAATGGTTTGACAGTGAAACTTATGGCTACTGCCACTAAATGTAATGTAGTGTGTGTTGTGAATTGACGTCAAATATGAATATATGTTATTATATGATCTTCTTATATGTATTATAGAGTCTGTTCAAAAAGAGAGTGGACTTGGCCAAAGAGAGAACTAACTTTACGAATTTTAAATTGCAATCCGCCTCTACCATTTGAAAATGACTAACTCAGCTATCATGAGCTGGCATATCTGACATAAAGTAACTTTGTTGATATCTAAATCATTATTTGCTCAGTGGTCATATCCAAAAAGTAACTATGTATGTCACGTCATCGTGTTGCTTTAATACTTGGGAAATTTTTACACAGTCGCTTAATAATATTGAATATATAGTTTAGACAATTTTGCGTCAGGCGTGCTTTATTGCGCTTAGAATTCTTGTATTAAATACTTCGCTACGCTCGGGAGTTAACTGTTGAATCCCTTGTTATGTTCTGAATTCAAAATACCGTGACGTATAACACTGATCGTAGGACACTGCTTTATTGCCGTGACTCATAATTTACTAAAATCCCAATATGATACAACAACACGCCTTCGCCTTTGGCTGGTTTTATGCACTCGTTGTACAATCTACTATTTAGCAGGTAGTAGGTAAGTATACATATTTTATGGCAACCCTAACTTCTACGTACATCTATTTGATGCCATGCGTTAATTGTAAATTAAATGTTTATTTTTTTATAACCTCAATAATTGGAACAAGTAAATTTATTCTTAAACCAGGGCAAAAATATGAAAAATTACTATTGATTCTAAAATTGGACTACCTAACTGCAAATTAAAAAAGTAATAATTAGGAAACATTTTTAGGGGACCTATTTCTCCTATAGTCACATGAGCATTATACTTTGGCACACTGCCACATAGATAACTTAGATTAGAAACCTTCGTCACGATTCATATTGTCAAAAATATTTATTATATGATGAAACACTAATCTATCCTATCGATCGAGATCAAACGTACGTACCTATTTAATTTTATGTGATTTAATTTGCTAGACGTTTTATAAAGGTATCTATATTAAAAAGCCATAAAATAATGGACTGATTCAAGGTTATTAAAGCCATTTTAATCCCAATACTATAAGATTACTTTTATGTACAAACCGGTAGGGACCTTTCCCTATCTTGTTTTTTTTTGTTGGCATTCCGTACAAATAACGAAAAACCGGAACCCTTATTGAATTAGGTAACTCGAAGGTATATTTGCCAGCCCGTCAATTTTCTCTGAATCTAGTAGATCAGAAAGTTGTAAAAATATTAAGTAAATAATGTATACGAAAATCAAGCACAATTTAAGCAAATTGTGTACGGAACACCTGATCCTGAAAGTTGGAAATAACTAATAAAAACCTACCTAGGTACAGAATATTCGTAGACTACCTACTAAAATATTAAAACATTAGGATGGCATTTGCGTAGCGTTGTCCGTTTCTTAGTATTTGTTATCCTATCTATTATTGCACCTAATTTTATTAAAATACGTCCATGTCTATGAATAGTTCTTACCTCACTATATTTTTGAGTGCTTTTAAGTACATTTTTTATAATATATGAGACGGTTATAATTTATTTAAAATTATCTTAAATGGTTATATCCGCCTGGTGTTACAAGGTATTGTTTTTGCAATATTTATTGTGTTTATACCTAGTTAGTTTATAATAGGTACAACAGTTCATTTCACGAAATTTTTTGTAGAAAAAATAGGTACTAGCTTACCTACCTTTTATACCAAATTTTATATAATTAACATAAATATTAAAAAACAAATATTTAGGCAAAACGCCTCAAAATAACTGAACGTTTTGTTATTATTAGGCAACACGTTGAGTTCTTATCATTATTTTTTACCGAAGTGTAACCTTATCAATTCAAGAGCGTTTGTTTTGTAAGTTGTACAAATGTGATATACTCGTAAAAACTGGTTTTAGGTAGAGGCTCACTTCATTATTGGAAACATCGTTACTAGTTCAATATTGATAACAGTGTAACTAACACGTCGTATTACTCACCTAACCAATAAATAACCCACGAGCGCTTTTCCTTCTGATTAAAAATTCACTTATATATTTTATGACAACTTTCTCACTTAAACTCACGAGCTACTTTAAAAAAGATACAACACTTTATTCAGTGTACTTGAAAGCGTTCGAGTAAAGTCTATATATTGATGCGAAGTTCGACCCGGGTAAGGTCGTTTTAAAGGAAAACACACGACCGCGACAACGCGAGTGCTGAAGCCAACTGGCGTCTTGCCCTGTGGCGTGATACCTACGCCTCAAGTTTAAAGTTCAGGGCACTAATATCAAAATAGAGTAAACTAACTACAATATAAATATAACGCGCTTGAATTATGTTTGAGACAAGCGCTAGCGTCGTGTCAGCGGCAGCGGTAGCCCGGGTAACTAACGGTCAATGCGGTAAGCAATATGGGTAGAATAAGGTTGTAGAAAGTAGTGTCACGTACCGTGGCGTGTCCAAGTTCCTCCATGGCTGATGGCACTATAGTTCACTGTACAGCACTGGCGCACGTGGAGTGGTCGCTGACGCGCGGATGACTGAACGCGCGGCGTTTACTTGCTCTCACTGTATTTCAGCACGCTCAGATAAACACTGGCGTGGCGTGGCTTCTAATCGGAGGCGATTAGCTCATTACTTTCTGTAACGTTTTGTCCTATAATAAATACGCAAAGCCGTATCTTATCGATGGATAGTTCTCAGGATCTGTTTTATCGGAGTGCTACGCTGTATGGTTAGGTAAAATATCACCAAACACCTGTTGGATGGGCCGAGATCGTATCAAAAGCAAAACATGCGCCAATTTCTGTCGCTACCAATTTTGAACAAAGTAAAACTTTGTTTGAAGGCCAACATTCTTTTAGCATGCCTTTTATATGATATCAGCTACATGATTAATCGTATGTACTTATATGCAAGTATTAATTTTGATAGGAAGGAAATTAACGCATATAAATTATTTATCTACCTAACTCTAACCTCGCACGGCTGTCGTAATGATAGGGATTTATTTCTAGGTAGGAAAATTTTGAAACAATTTTTTGTAAGTATAGGAACTAAAATTGAAAACAAAGCTATGGTTAGGTGCGTATGTGGTACAGGTGCTAAAAGCTGCACAGCAAGTACTGCAACATTGAGTGAAGTACTCGAATATTCAATTTACTTTAAAATAGACGAATTTAGTACGTTAGGTAGGTTAGTACCTACCTAACGTACTTAATTCGTCTATTTTGTAACAGCTCATCTCATCACAAACTGATCTGAAATTAAGAGCTAATTGTGAGGCCAGAAGGGATTTGGTATCAATAGGACTTTTTCTAAAGGTAATCTGGTAACTTTGCAATAGATACCCATCTACAGAAAACTTGTAAATACTTACTATAAATCAATTCTAGAAATTATGACCTATATTTGTTTTCAAAATGTAGTACAAATTGTGCAATAAACTTTTTTTGTATTATAACTTCTATTTAATACATATAAGTGGAAATGTAACTTTTTAGGGTTTTTTTTACATTGTATGGGTTTGCGTTTGACTCCATCTCACCTGATGGTAAGCGACGATGAAGTCGAAGATGAATCACGCTTGCCCAGAAGAAACCTATTTACTATTTTTTTGAAAACACCAGGATCATACGCACCTGGAACGACTGACGATGGGAGAGAGTTCCACATCTTCACAGCTCTGAAATCGCTTTGTACGAACACGCGGCAAATTGACAGTGAAGGGATGAAAGCTCTCTCCGCGTATGGTAGGTTATAGTGAAATGGAGAAGACGGTGTGAGATCATGTAGCTCTTGAGCACATTCACCGAAGTGAATGCGATATAAAACCGACAGACAGGCTACTTGGCGTCTATGCGACAGACTTAGAAGTTTTCTCCCAACTATAGCTTATACTGTCACCAATTAGCTTAGTGGCACGCTTTTCTACTAAGTCCAGTGCCGCAAGCAGGTGCTTTGCTGAACCATCCCAGAGGTGGCTGCAGACTGCAGTACTCCATGCGTGAGCGCACTTGGGCCTGGTAAAGAGTGAGCAGTTGCGATGGAGTAAAGTAGCGCCTCACTTTGTTCAGTATACCAAGTTTTTTGGCTGCGGTCTTGGCTTTGAGTCAGTAGATTGTATCGAAAGGGCAAAGTGAGACTCCACGGTCTGTCTTTTCGACCTTACGTCACGATCTAAAGCTCATTGAGGGTATGAATATACCTATTTTGTAAATATGTAGATACATAACAGAAAAAAACGAAAGGCCATCAAAGTTGTAATTTTTTCATTTTCGTTACGTGATCCTCAGATACTATATCTCATAAACTTAATTAGTTAGGAATCTGGAATTTCGGTATAATATGTAAGTACCATATTATCCAACCAAATATTACAAAATCAAAACCATTGAACCAAATACTGAAAACGCTGATATATAATGTAGTTTTGAAGTTCTGATCAAAAGCAACAAAAAAAATATCGTCTACTTTCTGTTGCAATACATAACCTTTAAAGAGCGAGGCCTGAGTCGCACTTGACGAGCTTTTATTTTCTTAGTATAGTTCCTTGGATTGACTGTGAATATTGACTGCCGAATAGTTCGATTCCTATGCAAATCATGCTGTAGGTAATAGGGCATGTTGCGAATCGTCGCGATACGCCTAACACTACTCTCTTTAGATACATACATCTCATTAGACAATAGGAATTCTGTCACGAAGCACCCAATGGTTTAGTCAGCAGATATATCCTTGGATCACATTATTGCTTTAGCCTGTTGAATATTTACTTCATCACTATCGACCGTGGAAAAGTATCAGATTTGCAGCATCTACTAATATAAAGGAACTAACCTAGAAATACTTGTAGCTCTTCTAAGTATGTAAGTACAGGAATAAACATTGTCTAGTAATTTATTACCAAAATTTTAAGTCTTATAATGCGGGTATGTTAACTGCTTTATCTAATCGAATTGGGGATGTATTAATTTTAATTGTAATTTCATGAATAATAAATTTTCTCTTAAAGAATTAAATGAAATAATTACCCACTCTAAAAAAATAACTATATTATTTATTAAAAAATATATTACTTATAAAAAAAAAATATATAAATTTCCAAGAATAATATATCTTCATATCTAGTTTTTCTCTATCGAACGATGCGGTTGTTGGTGAGACTGACATATTTTTGTTATATTTCAATTTTCAAGTGAGACACATAATGAGGTTGGCTTATATAATATACAGCTATAATGTAAGCACTACGCCTACTCATTTGTAATGCAATGATACACAAGGCAACATTGCAGCGAAATTGCCGCAAGCCTAAGTACTAACTCAAATAACTAAATAGCAATAGCAAAAGCAGTAAGATAGTTTGTCAGAGTGTACTAATTATACAATTAGTAGCGGCCGGCCCCCGCTTCGCACGGGTAATTTCGACTATAAATTGAGATGTAAGCTATCCTATCATTTAATTCGGATCAAATTGCTCACAGTGTGCAAATCAAATTTAAAATTTGTTTCAGCAGTTTAGGAGTCCATCGCGGACAAACAACGTGACACGTAATTGTTATATATAAAGAAGATTATGATAAAATGTAACAGCTAGTCGCCTTTGTAAAAAGTTTGCCTGAAATTTTGTTAATATTATATATGGTGATATCTGTCACTACGCAAAAAAAAACAGGCCGATCCGTTACGTTAATGCTAGCGGATGAAAAACGTACAAACTGATGGTCGTATATATGTAGTAGGTATGTATCTACCTATATATAAGTATGTACACGTATATATAAGTATATGTTAAGAGAATTAGTCACAAAAGTTTCAGGATTGTGTACGAGTAGGTCATCTGGCTGGACAACTTCAAATAACCTCGACAAACGCCCTCCATTACAGTAAGTTGGGGTTGGGTTGGAAGAGGAGCCAGGCTAAACAGTCCGTCAGATCCAGGAAATAGACCTTACGGAGAAGGAATATAAGCCGATGGACCTGGTCGAAATTGCGGATTTTTTAATTTATTTATATTGCACTGATAAACAAAACCCTTTGGAGTTTTTGGGGTGAAAAATGATATTACTATGTTTACCCTACTTTACTCTCAAGGTTTCAGTGAATCACTAATACTTAAATAAAAAAAAACAATACAAACACTATTCTTCAGGTGTTAAAATAGTTACACATAATATTTATTGAAAATATATTACTCTTAAACTTATTTTCTCACAATGTATTGTGAGAAATGAGTGAGATGCAAATTTTATTTCTCTAAAATAAGGTAAGTAGGTACTTTAAATAGGAGCACTTACATCACTTTAAATAGTGAATACATACCTAAAAAACATGTTTTTCTGCATTACCAACCGTTGTAATTTTATTTTATAAGTATTGTCGCTAAGAATAATGTAGGTACATATTTATTCGTAAAAATAAAAGTGAGACTGATCAACCAGATACCAGGGTGCTATTGGGGAACATTCCGGGTTATGTGGGGCTTTCACCCACTAAAACCCCCTCGGTGGCTTTCCTCTGTGATTTGCTAGCGGAGGGCCCCGGGTTCTCCTGAGGACCACACCGAGAACCATCCTATCACATTGCCAATAGGCTCATCTCTTATTACTTTGCCTTCTGGAGCCATATAGAATGGCATAACGTCACTTGCTACACAGTGACGCTGTCCTCTTCGAGCTCGTTAGTGGGATAATAAGAGCCCCATCTCCTACCATCCCCGAACTCTAAGTCCCCTTTTAGTCGGCTCTTACGACAGGCAGGGGTGACCGTAGCCGTATTCTTTGTAATCCGAGCCTACAGGATTGTGTTTAGGGGACCTACACTATCCCTACACAATTCGGATACTTTGGAATTCTAGGTTTATGCAGCTGAGCTGTCAAACTTAATTGTATCTAGCTACTCAACTCACGTCAATCGCCTCTCTGTCACTTCCACTCTTCTTTTGTAGCCCAAAATGTAGACCCATAGATTATGATAGCTTGTTACACTTTTTTTCAATGTGATTCTGACGTGGTTGTTACATTTTACCCTTTTCATCGCGGAGTTCTTAAGGATATATATTGGTAATATGTTATATATTGTAATTGGTCTTGATTGATACAATTGGTCACATTTTAGCGACAGTTGGATGCGAAAATACTCTACCGTTGACGAGAATTTAAAAAAATAATTTGAAAACAGCGCTGCATTTCAAATATTTTCTAATCTATTTTTTTTTATTGCTGATCGGTAAGTCTTTGACCACGATCTCCCTGATGGTAAGTGATGATGTGGTCAAAGGTGTTTACAGGCTTAACCTAGAATTACTGGTTCTCAAGGACAGCTGCCGGAACCCACCGTTAGGTTTTCACACAGATTTTCTTCTTAAGGGTGGTCGCTAGCCAGGCGGGCATTCGCAATACGTCCTACCCATGCGGTGAAGCTCAAGCCCGTGGCGGGATTCAAACCATGGGCCCGCTGCGCGGCAGTCCATAGCCAATGCCACTGAGCCATCACTGCTTCAAATTTAAATATTCGAACAGTTATGAAAAACCTTCAGCATGGATTTGCTGTCAAAATGTCTGTTAATAGAACATATTATATTTTCTGAATCCAAACAATGATCTTCTGAATAGGATTTCATTTCACCTTCGGGGAATCAGCCCCGTAAAATACTTGAACCTTAATCAGGAGAAACTCTCCAAATTGTTACACCCTAACCTATACCTATCTACCTACTTCCTATACATTACTAATATTCTACGGACTTGTTGTAGCTAGGATTGTGTGGCCGTATGAATGTGCGAGGAATCAGCAGTTGATCAAAGAACTCTTGCGATGAATTTCTTCTTCAAGAAGCGACCATCCAGGAAATGCATAAGCCCCGATTTATCAACCAAAAACGAGGTCGAGTTTATTATGAAGACCAAGAGGATGAATATTTGATGATGTCTTTGTGATCCGTTAGGTAAAAATTGGTAGCGAAAACCGCATTGTCAGAGGCACATGCTTGAGACGTCACGTCTGAAACCCCGAAGGTTTTTAACTCGAAACTCATTATCACTTCCAGTTCCACTCCCATTCATATGGCCCCACTCTCAACTCACATCATTACGTGTATATTCAATTCATTTGTTTGCTTGAGTACGGGTTCAAAAGATATAAAATATGTTGGAAGTACAATAGTTTCACCATAAACAACCTCGTACGAGGTGTGCAAATGTCAATAAAATATATTATATAATGAAATTGAGACTCAATAATGATAACGATGTCTAACATTTTTTATGAATTGTCATAATCTATTCATTACCTATACATGGTAAATGTATTACCATGTAAAATAATTGAATTGTAACGATTAGAAGTCGTCTGCAGGAAATCCTTAACTGTATAGTAACTTTGTTTAACCAACCACTTTTTTAACTCCGGATAGAACTTATAATTAGGTAACTCTGTTATAGTTTTTGGAATCGCATTGTAAACGAGAGGCGTCATGTAGGTGCAATTATTCCTAAACAGTTCTAGTTTAGGGATGGGCATTTTGAGCTGTTCTTATGTAACTGTCCTTTTACCTAAGCTATTATATTCGGGAAATAAGGCAGAGTTACTTACATCTTACAAACTTCGCCAATTCATTTACTTAATGCCTACTACTGTCAACAGATTCTTTAATTTAAAAACAGGCTTACATGATTCAGTCCATTTCAGATTATATACAGCACGAACACATGTTCATGTTCATGTTCATGTTCATGTTCATGTTCATGTTCGTGTTCATGTTCATATTTAGATACGTCTATCTTTGCTTTAAGGTAATAACTTTGAAGTATGTCTTGAAGGTATGTATGGTTTTTGGATCTCCTCATACATATTGCCAGGAATAGAAGAGCTGTAGGAGACTGGAGACCGAATTCAGCAAACATTCCAACAAAACACTCGTAAGTAAAGTTACAGGACACCGAGAAAGGTAAAAACATTCGAGTGGATTGCGAAAAAAGTCACAACTCAGACTTTCACACAACCACGCACTCTAATCGACAAGGAGTGACTAAGGTATGAATGGGACGCAATAAAATAGAGTAGGTATTGCTCACGCTGAAAAAACATGGATGACTTTTCGTATAAACGGGGGTTTATCATTTTTGCCCCTACTTACACCCTATATTGATGACTGTTCACATTTTGGTGACAATTTGATTGCAAAAACTGGGTGATCATTCAAAATTTTCAACTTAGTCCCTAGATAGGTCTGTGATTTTGATTCAGACTTTGATCAGTCCGAATCCTACCACTACGTGAAGACTCGATTAGCATTTTGATACATATCACAGAGTAATCTTATGTAGCTAGAAGCCACGTATAAAGAAATTGTGAAAAAGCAGTTTAAGTTATGCGATTTTTGAGATAAGATGTCCTTGGTTAACCAACAATGGCCATCTAGACATTTAAAAGATTTTAGAAGATCTAGTAGATCTAGGTGTATTTTTTTATATACTTATAAAGGCTGACATTCAGAGACAGTGGATCGAGTTTATTCCGATCGGCCTCACCAGAGTTTGTACTCTCGGCTCAGCGAGTTTACCTCGCCTTTTGATATTCAGAGTTAAGAACGTATGATATCATAATTTTTTTTTTTTTTTTTTTTTTTTTTATACCACTAAGTTGGCAAACAAGCATACGGCCCGCCTGATGGTAAGCAGTTACCGTAGCCTATGGACGCTTGCAACACCAGGGGTATCACTCGCGCGTTGCCGACCCTGAAGAAATCTCTTCACGCCCTTTTTGAAGAACCCCATGCTATACTCCATCGGGAAAACCACGGCAGGGAGCTCATTCCACAATCGAAGCGTCCGCGGAATGAAACCCCTTTGAGCCCGCACAGTTCGATACCGTTCTGGTTCCAATGTGTGAGGTTGGACTCCCTGTCGATGGCGAGAGTTGCGATAGTGAAAGGTAGCCGTGGGCATCAAGTCGAACAATTCTTCAGAACACTCTCCGTTGTACAGACGGTAGAACACGCATAAGGAGGCAAAGTCTCTCCTTAGACTTAAGGGCTCTAAACCGCTTGTGAGCTCGGGATCGTCGACAATTCTGATGGCACGTCGCTGAACCGAGTCTAAAGGCCCAAGCTGGTATCCAGGTGCTCCCGCCCACAGGTGACAGCAGTACTCCATATGAGGCCGGACCTGCGACTTATAAAGTTGCAGCCTTTGCCCCGATGTGAAGTACTGCCTCGCTCTGTTGAGCACTCCAAGCTTTTTGGAAGCCAGCTTCACCTTGTCTTCCAAGTGACTTCGGAACAAAACGTCGCTGGAAATGTCGACGCCAAGGATCCCGATGCTTTGAGTGTAGTTCAAGGAGGTGTTCTGGAATTGTGGAGCCACAGACCATGGGGTTTTCTTAGCGGTGAACGCGCAGGCTTGAGTCTTAGTGGGGTTGAAATGGACTAGGTTTAGTCGACCCCAATCGGAGACACATGTTAGTGTACTCTCGATTTCAGACACCAGCCGTTCGCGGTTTTCCTTCACCTCGGAACGAGGGATATTTGCACGGCCCG
Source organism: Plagodis dolabraria (assembly GCA_963854805.1). Lineage (NCBI taxonomy): Eukaryota > Metazoa > Arthropoda > Insecta > Lepidoptera > Geometridae > Plagodis > Plagodis dolabraria. Next base: position 20,105,251 of record OY978442.1, read on the forward strand.
TGTAATGGGCGTTCCCTGTACTGTCGTCCGCATAGCAATGAATGCCGTCAATAGACAGCATATCATTGATATGTAGTAGGAACAATGTAGGTGACAACACAGAGCCTTGCGGGACGCCAGCATTTATGTCCATGCTATCAGAGCAGCTACCGTCAACTACGGCTCTTATGCATCTGCTGGACAGAAAGCTGGCAACCCATTTGCATAATCCCTCGGGAAGCCCGTATGATGGTAACTTCGCTAGAAGACCTCTGTGATCGAACCCGATCGAACGCCTTCGCCACATCTAGGCTCACTGCCAATGCCTCACCTTGACTCTCGATGGCGAGTGACCAACGGTGCGTGAGATACACTAGGAGGTCACCAGCTGAGCGACTGTGGCGGAAGCCATATTGTCGGTCGCTCAACAATTCGTGATCCTCCAGGTATCTCAAAAGCTGCGTGTTGATAACACGCTCCATGATTTTGGAGAGAAGGGAGGTGATGGCGATAGGCCTGTAATTCGTCGGGTCTGATCTGTCGCCCTTTTTGGGCACAGGGTGCACGTGGGCAGTCTTCCACGAAGACGGGACTTCCTTTTTGGTGTAGGAAAGTGCGAAAAGACGCGTCAATACTGGACACAATTCAGGAGCACACCGTTTCAGTACCACTGCCGGTATGCCGTCTGGCCCACTCGACTTATAGATGTCCAGAGAAAGCAGTTCCCGCCGGACCTCCCTTTGGGTAATGCTTATCTCCGGCATGGAGCTAGCACACTGCGGGATGGTAGGCGGTGTAGCGCCCCCGTCATCCAAAGTCGAGTTCGAGGCAAAGAGAGAGCCCAAAAGGTCAGCTTTCTCCTTTGCACTATGGGCCAAGTTTCCGTCCGGCTTACGGAGTGGTGGCAAGGACGACTGGCAAAAGTTTCCTTCAGCAGCTTTGGCAAGAGACCAGAAAGCACGGCTTCCAGAGGGAAGGCTAGTCAGCCTCTCACCAAATCTGCTGACGAAATCGAACTTAGCCTTGGCAATCATTCGCTTACTGTACCTGGAAGCAGCGTTGAATTTGCGTTTCGCATCAGAGATGTTAGGGTCCTTATTAGTTCGGGCCGTGGTCCAAGCCTCATACAAAGTTTGCTTATTTTGTCTAGCATCTTTGCAGGGCCGATTAAACCACGTTCGCTTCTTCTCCCCTACTGCTACTAGCGGGTTTGGAATATAACATTCCATTCCCGCCAGTATCGCCTCAGCGACGGCAGCTGCACAGGTGTCAGGATCGTCTGATGCGAAGCAAAGCTGTCTCCACGGGTACGATGCGTAGAAATCTCGCAACCCATCCCAATCTGCTGACTTGTAGTGCCATACACGTCGCCTTCCGGGAGGCCGGGGCGGAACATGTCGGGCGCACGGCACTTGCGTCCGGACGAGACAGTGGTCCGATGACCCGAGTGGTGCATCCACTGTTACTGCATAGTTGTCAGGTCGCGTAGTCAGCAGAAGGTCAAGTAAGGAACTAGTATGGCTCTCAATATCTGGGATTCTCGTAGGAGAAACAACCAGTTGTGAGAAGCCATAGGCCAGGGCAAAGTCGTGAGCAGTTCTTCCCGCAAAGTCAGTGGACCGAGAACTAAGCCACTCAACGTGGTGAGCGTTGAAGTCTCCTAATATCACTAACTCCGCGGAGGGGTACTGCACCAGTACTTTGTCAGTCGTCAATTGCAGGTGCTCAAATAACCGGATTGTGTCCGCGTCACCACTGTGGGACCTGTAAAGGCACGCGTAAACTTTGGTGTGGCCACCGTGATCTACACGCGCCCACAAAATCGACAGGTCCCTGTCTTCTAGGCCATGGAGACGGCGACAGCAAATATCCTCCCTGACGTACATACATACCCCAGCACGACGCACAAAATTGTGCTCCAGCTTGTACCCGGGGTAATGTAAATACGATGTATCATCAGGGCTGGATATTTGCGTCTCCGTTAGAAATAGAAGGGTCGGCTGTGCAGTCTCAAGATGTTGGTGAACTCCATTGATATTTGCGTGAAGTCCCCTGATGTTACAAAAGTCCACTGATAGTGTGGGCGGGGAGGCCGCTGAAAAACCATTTCTTTTCTTTTTCCAAGGCATTAAAAAAAAGGGATTGATTGAAGAGATTAAGAGGAAACGCTGTGCCAGTAGCGAGAGGGATAAAGTGCAGTGTTATTAGCCAAAAGTGCTGGACAGGTAAAACGGTTTGTTGGTGTGGCAGCCGGAAGGGCCCCCGGTCCCCCCATGATACAGACGGCCGGGTCCACTCCGGTCTCCTCCTCCGGCACGACCAACTATACCATGGATTATGCGCAAGCGGCGGGTCAGCCTCCCAGGGCGGAGATTAAGTGATCCCTGGGCTCGGGACCCCTACAACCTGCGGGCAGCCAGCGGGCAGCTGTTTCACCGGGTCTCCCTGACCGCCACAACAACACACCGCGCCTGCACAACACTATGGTGGTGCCACACCGCTGGTCCCCAAACACTACCAGCACAGCGCTTCCTCATGGAGCTCTGGCGACCTTACTCACCGCAGGAACACAACACCACATTAAAGCAGTGTTATTTGGCTGCGATCTTCTGTAAGGTGGAGGTACTTCCCCAGTCGGGCTACTCCGAATTTTGAACGGGTCAACCCGTTATGCCCTTCCTCTCGTAAAATAAAAAATAATGTCTTCTCTGTCGAGCGAGTTGTACTCGATGGAGATCGATGACATTAGAAATAGAAAACAGCAGAAGATGAATAAAGAGGGACAAAAAGAGGGTGCACCAAGCAGGTTGCAGCAGAAGATTTCCTCTTCCTCTATCCTTCTCCCATATTATGTGGGATCAGTATTATTTATTATATAAGTTTAATTTTTTTTAATAAATTGTATTTTACTGTTCAAAGTTATGTTCTGCTCAAAAAAATTAAATATGTCATCGTACATTTATATGTTTTACAATGTCTCGTACAAATTTTGAGATTTTAAACTAAAGTAATGTTTTATTTTATTAATAGTTTTGCAGGTTAGCATTAGTAATTTGATAGGTTAGCATTTGACAACTATCTCACCTGATGGTAAGTGATCATGTGGTCGAAGATGTTGTTCAGGCTAATCTAGAATTACTGGCTCTCAAATACAGATGCCGGAACTCACCGTTAGGTGCTTGGCGACAGATTTTCTACTTGAGGGTGGTAGCTAGCTAGGCGATCATTCGCAAAATGCCCTACAACCAAGCTGTAACGACTACGATCCTAAGACAACAACCGAGACAGATGGCTTAACGTGCTCTCCGAAGTAAGATTTCGCAGGGACCGCGCGCTCGCCGCCCTCAAACCACGTACGTGTGGACAGAGCCTGACTGAGCTGGTTCAATCCGGTTTTGTACCCGAGCGGGTGCCGCTGCAACCCCCACGCGTATTGTCGTGACAAGGTACACACATACAGCTGGGCGCATAGTATTGAAGCTTTCCTATTGTACGGTTATTTATTCATAAACCATGCTTTAAAATTTGTTTACTCAACATTCAATAATAATAATAATGAGCCTTTTACCTTCTTTAGAATTAAAATATATGTATTTTTATCTAGATTGCCACAGACTTAAGTAACTAACGTCTAAGATTTTTTACCTGTAGATGAGTTGAGTGGGTGTGCTCCCGCTGTCCCCATTGACTTATCCCCATTGATGGGGACACCGAGACGATCGTTTTTTTCCTTCCCGTTGTCCCCATTGGCCTGGCCCTTTGATGGGGACAGCGAGACGTCAATATATTTCTTCCCGTTGTCCCCATTAATGGGGACGGCGAGAAGTCTGTAATTTTATTCCCGTTGTCCCCATTAATCACTTTTAATACCAAATAATTACAATAAATATGAAATAATTATATGTATTCTACAAGTATAACACCACAGTTTGGAAAGGATCTCATCATCGGTTTGAAAAGGATGCCGTCCATATTTACTAGACGAATGCAGGGTAATTACCTGAGTCACTACCAGTCTTGCACTTCCGAGCGTCCGGTGAATACATCGCCGATAATCGTGTTTTTTAGGAATAATCTGTGGACAATATGTCTTCCTTGTGTCTTTAGCCTCTGCACCAATTATACAGGCACTGTGAGAGATAAGAAAACTGTTTCATTTCACGCGTAATTATTTATTTTATTGATGAAATAGAAAATTCATTCAATTAATTTTGTTTTATCTTAATAACTGATCACAATGAAATGGATGAGCGAGATATGTGTATCGTTCGGTGTAATCGATCGCAAAAGAGCCTAATGGTGATCGGAACGTCTCGTGGCGGTTCGGTGTTCACACGAATTGCTTATTTATCTCTTTCTTACAACAGATATGACGCATAATATTTGAACGTTATTTCCTTGTCATCACAAACTGCATGTACATGTGCGTAGGTATGTAGATAGCTAAATTCTAGTAAGCTTTTAGAGCAGTGGTGTTCGGATATAACTAATCTATGTATTTCAACTCACTGACTAACGTGCGTTATTTTTTTTTGTGAATTAGTACCATGGAAGTAATATGTACTACGTACAACAGGAATGAGCTGTTGTCGCAAAATTGAAGCCGAACGAGAGCTCAGTAACTGTACCTCTTATCCCTCTCTGGCAATGGTGACTATATTGATAAATGATTTAAGGACATTACTTTTATTGTAAAAAATGATTTGTGATCTGACGTCAGCAGATCATTGCTTCAGATGGATTTTAATCGAAGATGCTAATGATAAACTTGCCCTTTGCGGCACTGTACATTTCCTGTTTTTGCTTGATTTTCACATTCGCGTCATATAGGTAGTTACTTACTGGTACCTACTGGTGCTTGTGGTACACGACCAAGCTTATTCCTTATATGTTTTATTGTTTCTAATTTTACATTAAGAGTTAAACTAACATGAGGATCTTTCGGAAATCTGAAATTGAAACAAAGTCATTTTTATAGAGAAAGGAATAAAGTATACATAGGTATTTAATTTATTTGTTCTTGACATAGAGTTGGATAGTCATGCCTCACTAAAAAAATATGTTTAAAACTATTACCTGTGAAAAGATAAACCACAATCAGGATAATACTCGCTACAGCAAGCCTCCGCGACACAAATTCTCCCCATTTTTACTAAAATTCTTCAAAAATATCACGAAATTATAAAACACTCCGTTATTAACGTTTAGTCGGCAATTTCATGTGGGGTTGTCAATTCAGGTGTCCGTATTTCATACAAATAAAAGAAAACCTATACGCCAATCGCAAAATTTTTGCGTTAGTATGGCTTTACACGTAGCAACAAATAATATTGCTTTAACATGTTGGTACAAAATTATTATTTATGTTTAGAAACATTTTAGAAGTAAATGTTTTTACTTCATACATTACATCAATCGCATATTTTTCGACAAACAACGAAAGGATTGAAATCGACTTAGCTCTGGTAACTCAAGGTCACTGTTAGAACGAGACACAGGGTTCAGTGGTAGCCTTCTCCCTCGGGTTCATTTTTATTTTGCGCCCAACAAGACTTATTTATTACCTTACTATAAGGTTTTATTTTCTTTACTTTAGCTGCATGTTGCACATATAGATATCATTCCTGTTGTACGTAGTACTTATTACATCCATGATTAGTACCAAATCTTCGTAGTAGTGGCAAGTCAAGAGTAAACTCTTTTACAGAAGTAATTTTCAGATAATATTATAATGTCATAATTATGTTTAAGGTGGTCTACGATTATTCGTCGGACATGGTCCTATATTTGGCACCCCTCTTACTTACTTGTTCCAGCTATGAGCGTGATATAGGTACCAATAGCTCAAAATGAACTACACCCACAGATTACTTAAAAAACGCATGCAAGTTACGTTCCATTACATTACATTATGCTTCTGCGTTTTGAACTGGCATTGCCATATAAATAATAATATATTACTATACATTTATCAATATACTACACATTTAAAAATTTTTTAGGGTATTATAAAAGGAAAACTTAAATAAACCTGTATAAAAATAATAGTACATGTGAGGAATTCAATTAATTGATTGGAACGGAACGTTCGACGGCCATGTTTTCCACAACAACATCACGTCACGTCGAGAAGTAAACGTCAGACAAAATTAATACATTTTCTAAAAATATCCACAAATTATTTACACAGAGCTCAATCGCATAGTGTTGTTTACTAGTTAAATGTTAAAATGAATCGTAGTGAGGGATTGGTGCAACGAAGAAACGTAATTAAAGACAGCACTACAGATGGAGGACTGAAGGAAAATCACGACAGCGATGATAAGAAAAATGATAAAAGCTATGATGACGGAGATTCAAAGGAAACTAGACTGACCCTTATGGAAGAGGTGTTACTTCTTGGGCTGAAGGATAAAGAGGTAAGATAATATGACGTCTGTGTAGTATTGTGAAATTGTACCATAATATTCGTAACTGGTGAATCGGACGTTGTTGTTTTAGGGTTACACATCATTTTGGAATGATTGTATATCTAGTGGCTTGCGAGGATGTCTTCTTATCGAGCTAGGACTGAGGGGTCGCGTAGAGCTGGAGCGAGCTGGCATGCGAAGAAAAGGACTACTATCCAGAAAAGTTGTTGTAAAATCAGGTAAGCACTTTAAAGAACCCTGTTAACATGATAAATTATCTATAGCTGATAACTAAAATTAATTAAAAGATTACCGTGATAAATGTTAAGTAAAGAATGTTGTAAATAAATAACTTAACATTATTTGCTCAGTTACTCAAGTATTTATTATTCGATTGGCTTTGCTTCCATAAAAACTTGTATCTTTCTTTTAGATTTTATGGTAAGCTGTTTAGGTTCATTGCAACTTTTGACTAACAGTAAAATAATTACTACCATACCTACTTGCCCTTGTAGCTATTCTGCCTCGAAAATGTAAAAATATACAGGTCTGTATAGATGTAGTTTTTTTACAGTGGTCTTTAATCCTAGGAATGTCATTATCTGCAATATGATACATGCCTGGCATTGAAAGTATGAATGTGATAACAATATTCATATAATTATATATTTGTTTTTCATTCTTACAGATACACCAACAGGTGATGTTTTACTAGATGAGGCTCTAAAACACATGAAAGACACAGACCCTCCAGAAACAGTACAAAGTTGGATAGAATATTTAAGTGGTTTGTACTTTTGCTTTATTTGAATACTTATTTCTTATTGATTTAAAATAATACTTAATTATTCGAAATTATTATTTGTGCAATAAGTAAGAAAAGTTATTTGTTTGAATGAGTGCTGAGATTACTTGAAAAATATTAGGTTTCTTGTAAGCCTTTTGTGTATTAAAAGGCAAAACAATAAAATTTCTCTCATTTGGACATTTATAATACATGTTAGTAATGTATTATTTACTGAACAAAACTAAAGCAATGAACAGTCTTCTATGTAGAGACTGAACACAGTATTGCACTGTTATGCCACAATACAAATAAGAATAACAAGGAGACTATAAGGGTCATTCTCACCTACAACATTGTCACCACCACTACACACATCACTGAAGTAGTTGTGCCAGTGACACAAAGTCCTTTTCTGCAAAATTAGGGAGTTGGGATGTCTTAAATAGAAGTTGATGGGGGAAATGAATAACCACCCCAAACTGTAAATCAGTGCAGGATATATTGTCCCCAAATAGAATAAGAATGAAGACAAATGTGAATTTTGCTTACAATCAATTAAGGTAGATTTCAAATTATTGCTAATTCACTGATCAGGTTAGACAGTATTCCAACAGTGTGGCAAACACTTATAAAGTTCTAACTTTTTTAAAAGTTATATGGCTTAGAACTCCTATTTTAAACATTCATTCTAAAAAAAGACTTGATTAGATAAACTAGACATCGAACTGCAATCACAATCATGTGAAGGTTAGCCTGATTAACATCTTCGACCACAACATCACTTACCATCAAGTGAGATAGTGGTCAAAGGCTAACCTAACATGCATAAAAAAAAAACAGCTTTGCCGTGTAATCTAGAGATGACTTATGATTAATCTCCACATTAATTATGCCATACAATTTAACAGTAAGACTGCATCATTTGCATCCTAGAATATGATGCAATACCCTTTTTTATACAGATAAATTGTGAATTTGTCACAATCGCTATTGTGGAATTGAAGATATATCCTCTAAAGATCAAGCGTAGATCAAATTTGCACACTCTATCTTTAGAGGTTAAATCAGTTCACAGTTGATTTTTATGAGTTGAAGGTTAAATCATTTGATGTTGTTTATAAGATAGGTTAGTTCTGGTGGTCCTTCGTAGAAATCATACATTTATCAAACATAATTTTCATATTTACAGGAGAAACTTGGAACCCTATGAAACTAAAATATCAGCTGAAGAATGTACGTGAAAGGCTGGCAAAAAATCTCGTAGAAAAAGGAGTGCTCACCACAGAGAAACAAAATTTCCTATTGTTTGATATGACCACACATCCATTAACCGATAATGTTGTCAAATGCAGATTAGTGAAGAAGGTAAGCCTTGTAATATAAGAAGTAGATATTTTTACTTAAAAGTTTTTAATTTTTACTCGAGTTGGTGGTACTACTGCATTGTTTGAAGCGCTCGTAGCGAAGTTTGCTTAGCCATTCTTAACCGATCAGCAAAGCTAAGCAATGTCCGCTGCGGTCTTGAGTTTGATGGTTGACCGCAGGTGATATTACTACTGAGTGCTTCCGTGCTTCGGAGGGCATGTTAAGCCGTCAGTCCCGGTTGTTGTCTTAGGATGGCAGTCGTTATAGCATGGTGGTAGGGTATTTTGCGAATGCCTGCCTGGCTAGCTAACACCCTCAAGTAGAAAATCACCTAACGGTGTGTTCCGGCAGCTGTCCTTGAGAGCCAGTAATTCTAGGTGAGCCTGAACAACACCCTCCACCACATCACCACTTACCATCAGGTGAGATAGTGGTCAAAGGCTAACCTATCAGGACAAAAAAAACATTAAGAAATTCTGATATTCTTGAGCTTTGAGTCATCAAAGCAGAGGTGCAGAGGCCTATAAATTAACAAATTAAGGTTGATGAAGTGTGCAAATTTAGACCTCAGAGTGACGTGCGCAGTACACTGTCAAGCAGAAGAAGACAGGTGAAACTGCAACTGTAATGGATAAGCGTGAGGCTTCCATCAAGGAGCGACTTGTTTGTTTCATCGCTTATCAAATACAGTCAACTCTCGTTAATTCAAACCTGCGATAACCCAAACCTCTCTATAATTCAAAGTTACTGACGAGTTTCCTAGAAAATCTCTTTATATTGCAATATAAATCAATTCACTTACATGCACTTGGTAATTCGAACGAAAAAATCAACGCTACTCAACAAAATGATGCGTTAATTTGAACTTATCGGCGCCAAACACCCGACAATTCGTAAAGAATAAATGACTTGATCCTTTTACAAATATGTCGAAGTAATCCATCCCGTCACGGAGATATCTAATTACATTGCACATTGACATTGCAGAACAAGTTCAATCGTTCAGCCTTTGTTTTGGTAATGATTATTTTGACATACACTTCACTTCACAAATTGGTTTGTTTAGTTAAGTTTCAGTCATATTATTATTATATAATATTCTCATTTGTTTGTTGTATAATAGATTAAATAAAAGTTTATTTTATGGGTCCTTAAAAGTTTTCAAACCATTTGATATTTCAAATGGTAATTCTTACTTGATAATTCGTAACATTTTGAGAGTCCCTCGAGTTTCCAATTAATGAGAGACTGTAGTTGATAAAGCAAATGCCCTCATTTTCGTTTATATGGTAGTAGATCATAGATATAATGATTAGAATATCACATTGTATGGTAATATTCTTATCATTATATTACAAACAGCTCTAGCTGTTATCTTGTCTTGGATCTATAAAGTTAAATTTTAGTCAGGCCTATGAGGAAAAACTTACCGACATATGGACTCAAGATATTTTACGATAGGTTATTTTAAGTAAGCTCTATCGTTTTTTTTTGCATTTATTGTTTTTATTTTTGTTCAAGTGTTATTGTGGTCAAAATGTAGCCTGAGTATTTATTGATACTAGATTTCCTCTGAATTAAAAAAGTGTTTTAGTTTTTGCAAACATTTCCTACCATTATATGATTTGATGAATTTGAATGAATTTCTAAATATGATTACAACGAGAGAAAAATTAAAGTCTCACGCGGGATTCGAACCTGCGTCATTCACCACTATAAGTACTAACCACAAGGCACTATGGGTATGCTCTAACCAAAATCAAATTTTGTGCCATTTCAATCGGCTACCTATCAGGATTCCAATGATACTGCCCTTTATAGGTAGGACGGACAAAGGATATACGAAGCTTTGTAATAGTGGCCAGTTTCCTAGTATGGATCCCTAAAGCCAATCTGCGCATATAGGCAGAAAATGCAGTGAGATCCCTGCTTGAGGCGAAAGTATTGAGTTTTTGAATGTTATATATTATGATTTATGAAATATTTGTTAATTTCAGTAATATACATACAGTGGAAACAACCATATTGTTTTCACACCATGTTATTGTATAATATATATACACTTGTGCAATCAGTAATCATTTTGCAAAACATAAACAAGTTGCATTTACAATTTGTAAGCTATGGCAAAGGAATGTATAATTTACCTGTATTATTGTATCAGTTACAATAACTTTCACTGTTATGTTAATTTGAAACAAATAGACATCATTTGCATAGATAATGAACTAGTATCCCACTCACTGTCTATACTATGGTGTTTTGTTTTTATCAACCTACAACATGATTGCTGCCTATTCGAAAACATAGTTTACTTGTATCTTACTTATTAATGCTACATGTGCTTTCAATTGAAAAATATAACAAATAACTTTCATTATCTTCACCAGTTATTGTTGCCACAAACATTAACTTTTTATTTGAGTTGTCTTTTCACTTCTTCAAAAGACTTGTGTTGTAAAGGAAACCAGGGGTCACATTTATAGAATGTTTTACTATATTTAATTTTAGCCTCTCCCAAGGCCTAGTGTGCACTATACAGCTGAATCAAGGCGCGCTAAATCGAATAGCTAAATCTTTCATTACGCGGCTGATTTGACTCAGCGCGCCTTGGCTCTCTGATAATGGGCGCATTTATAGAAAATATGTAGGAGGCGAATCATGCGATTTGCCAAGCTTTCAAGGGATCGCTATAAGATGAATGTGGCGTGGTTGTATTTCAGGTGCAAGAGGCTGCACTGCGGCGCTCTATTACAGACGTAGCGCACGCAGACAAGCGGTCGTTGGCGTTGTTGATGTTGGCACATTCAGCCGACGTCCTTGAGAACGCGTTCGCTCCTCTCTCAGATGAGGACTATGAGCTAGCCACGCGCCGTGTGCGCTCACTCCTCGACCTAGACTTTGAGGCCGAGGCCATGCGGCCTGATGCCTGCGAAATCATGTGGGCTGTCTTCGCAGCCTTCACTAAATAGCACTTCCAGTATCTACCCTCACTGTGGACAACGATACGGTAATAAATTGAACTCATAGATTTATATCTATCCCTTTCACTCTTTTCTATAGATGGGTTTAACTTATCTATGTGGCAACTTAAGGGCTTGAGCATATGTATATATTTTGATTGAAAAGTTTCTAAAATTGCCGGAACACTTGAATTGATCTTGTTAAATTTGGTAGGTAGCTTGTAATAAATATTTTTTTTTGTTTGAGCTGGGAGATTGTTGAGATATCAGATATCTAAGGGGATATTGTAAGAAATTTCTTTCAATAGGACAAAAGAACCCAGTGCATGGCGAACTAAAAGTTAAAAATGTTATATAACTAATAAAATATAATGCTCTGGTCCTCTTGATGAAATAGTGAATCTGAATGGGTTACTAGTAAGCAGCTCCATCATTAGACCAGTGTATTGACACCATCATTATTGTAGCGCCATCAGAACTACCCAGAATTACCACATTTCATAATGAAACAAAAAATGAGGTTGGTGAAATTAAATTCTGATTCTATTACATACCAATTGCGTTATATATTATGACCTATTGCTCCGAAGCTCAATTTAGGCTGGACATCATATAGAATAATAAATGGCAAAATTATACTACTTTACAGCCCATCTTATGTAAAGAGAGAAAGTGGTAGACAAAGTGTATCTATGATTGAACTTAAACTGAACTGAAACCTACCTATTCGAAGTTCATGAACTCTCATTTGATGAATTTAAAAATAGTTTATTAAATCTAATTGATAGCGAGTGAAACTAAACAATAAATGTGTTAAATAAATTGGATGTTTCGTGAAGCACTTTCTAGCGAAGGAACTTGTACAAAATCATGGTTAACCATTCCCATACTATGTTGATACTTATATTCAGTATTATCATTGGATTTGTTTCAATAAGTATTTCACATTTTTTATATATTTGGAATTAAAAATAAATTTTTAGCACACTTGCGTGTAATGAACTACAATAATTGTTAATTAATGGTAAATCGGATAAGTATCATTTATTTCAATGTTAATTGTGTTTAGGTTATAAATATAAATTAATATAATGGCACAAACAACATACATTTAACGTGCTAAAGTTAACAAGTTTGTATTGTAAGCTTGTACAACAATACCATCTCGAGAAATTATGTATTTTAACGGTTGGTGCCTCCAAGTCTTTATTTAAAAAAATAAATTATATACATAGTATATTGAGCTTTTATTGCATATTCTGCCCAACATTCTTTTATGTATTTATACATATAAGGTATTGTTTTTCAGTCAATATAGTAGTGACTGAAGTAGAGAGACTCAAGCTAATGAGTCATATTTTGAAACCAGTAAACATTCCTCTCTTCGTATTATTCGTATAAGTCTCAAGATAGCCCATGGCTTTGATCGCGTGAGTATCGTTTTAGTTGCCTATTGCCATTTGTGACCCTCACTATGGGACAATAGGGTGCAGAGATACTTATGTGTAGTTAAATAATGCATACGAGAGTTTTGGGTGGTACTGCATTATATTTGATTACATAAATGGACGATATTATACTATTAAGTTGGCTAGTGGATAAAAATCAACGTTGATTATAAATAAGACTAAAGCCTATACAAATAAAACTACACATATGCCATTGAAATAGGTCTATTTATTTAAAACTAACACGCTTGGTGACTATTCGACGCAAAGCAGCGAGAAATTCTAATAATATAATAAAAGTGAAGGATTGTGTGTGCTTGGGTCTGTCTTTTATTGTCTATAGGCTGAACTGATTTTGATGTAGATAAATACACTCGCACACGCAGTTTTGCATTTATAATATTAGAAGTAAATAGTATTCAACTCGCGATTTTTTAATAACCAAGCGTCACGTCTATACAATATACATCTTCTAGAAATTTGAGTCCAAGGATGTATGTTGTGTTAGTAAAATGAATGATATATTGTTAAGTACCATACTGTAATTTTCTAACATACACGTGTTTTACAATTTCCAATAACAGAAAATGATGAAGATAAAAGGTTGGCCACAATTGTCAAGTGTTTTATGACTACTTGTGGTTTATTGTTACCTGACTATACTGCATTGACTTGAATAGGATCACATGTATCGACTCAATACTTTTCACTGGACTCCAAAGACTTAATCGACATATTTTGAACTTATCTACTTCAGGTAATCCATACTAATATTGTAAATGCGAAAGGAGCTATGTCTGTCTGGCTTGTTTTCACGCCAAAACTACTGGACCGTTTTGGATGAAATTTGGCATGGAAATAGTTTGAGACCTGGGGAAGGACATAGGATAGTTTTTATCCAACTGCGCAAAAAGAGGTTAATGTTTTGCGTGATAACCGACATACGCCGCGGCGGGAAAGTTAGTAATAAATAAGTTTGATATTGGAGTCAGTGATTCTTTTCACCGCTTTGGTAGGAACTGAAATGCTAATGGCAATCTGAACGCGTAAACCTTATTTTAATCGGACACTGCTCGTTTATTTTCCCTTTTCTGCGATCGATGTTGACATTTTGTTAATTATTCGAGTTGTAATAATGCTTATCGCATCATGATGCGTGATGGTTTAACGATGCGAGCACTCCATTGCGTAATGTAAAACTGGTTTTTACATAGCAGATAGGTCTAGGCGACCTTAAAACTGTGTACATATTAAACTATGTATAAATTTATGCAATTATTCAAACGTCAATCAATCATCAACATTCAGACCTATACCGAATGTAGAGAACGGAAAAACCATATTTAAACTAATGTTTTGGCATTTCTAAATAACAAATATTTCATATTTTTTGTAAATTTACAAGTTTGGTCATAATGGCACCCGACAAGGTGTGCCTCCGACTGGGCAGAACAGACTTGATAAAGGAGGATTAAAATAATATTGAAATTTACATCCAGGTTCTGGGACGGTTCTCATAGTCTTGATCAGTTAGCAAACTGAATACTGAACGCTCATTGCTCATTGATCATAAAAGCTGGTTTTCCTAAGTCTAGCGAGTCAGTTTTGTTCTTTGATTCTTTGACCGAGCGAATGTTTTAGTTGTCTGGGCAGTGTTTCGTTTATGTTTAAGATTATGAATCGCACCGACGAATTCCGAATATATGTATCCGTATCTATTCGTATGATGAAACATTAGTTACAAAATCCTTCACGATAAGTATATTACAGGAAGTTAACTATTAATCAAATCATACAAATTCATCTCGTTGTACAAGCTTACACAATTATATTTGTATTTGGTAGCTCTAGCATTTTGCCTTGTAAATTGTCGCTTGTTTATTTGTAATATATATATGATATATATAACTTAGTGGAAGTCTTTACTTATTTGATTTTATTCTGATTTTTTAGTGTGATATACGTGTTTAGCATTTAATTTTATATTTATATATTTTATAGTATTTAGTTTACTCTGATTCGTAAACCGATCATCTTCCTAAGTCTCGGTTATATAAAAGAGTTTATAATACATTTCAGATAGAATAATATCTATGTTTATGATTTTAAGATACTTAGTTGCTAAATTTTGAAGTTTAGGAATAGTTAGAGAAATTAAAATACTGTTAACTGTGAGCTTTTGAGTTTATGACTTTTTTAGTATATTAGAAGTAAGATATTATATTCCGGAAATGATAACGTATAACATGATTGTAATTATGTCTGTCTGAATCATCGCATTAGTTGTATATTAAGTGCCCTACAAACAATGATATCAGTGCCTGATTAGATTTTTATCAGTTTCATGCCAGTATATATCGATATTCAAATATTATGTTGTAATATATTGATTTATAGCCTCTAAAAATGTTCTATATTATTAAAATAACGTTGAGCCAAGGAAAAAGAACTTATACCCAATAATTCAACACCAGTATGGCAACACATGTGTGGCCACATCTAATCTATGACTTCTCCATCAGTCTCTTAAGTCATACTTATGTCCTTATGGTTCAGAAACACGGACAAGTATAAAGGAAGGAGCACAAGGTGTAACTAAATTTGAGGTTAAATATTGATGACGCACCATCTTTCATAAAAGGAAGGATATCAGTATTTGTAGTTTGATTATAGTACGAGTTATAAGATATAACATTTTAAAGAACAATACGGTTTCACTCAGGTAGATAAGCCAGATGGATCCGACTATAGTTCCGACCACATCCGGTGTTCTTTTTAAAGGTGTGTTCGGGGCACTCGCAGTAATGTCTCGTTTAGCTCTGCTATGTACATCATATATATGTATATATGATTTAAATTTAAATCTTAGTTCTAAACTATACTAATATATTTGCATATATATGTATAGTTTAGAATTTAAACACG
Source organism: Plagodis dolabraria (assembly GCA_963854805.1). NCBI lineage: Eukaryota > Metazoa > Arthropoda > Insecta > Lepidoptera > Geometridae > Plagodis > Plagodis dolabraria. The sequence goes on from OY978442.1 coordinate 20,121,128, forward strand.
GTAGCAAAAATAGTCTTAAAGTTAACAACTCTGTCCCGTTTCTTTAATTGATAAAAATCTGTTAGAGTACGGTATTTTTATTTAACAGCTACCTTTTAATATTTTTTTCCCATCAAAAAGTAATTTAATTTGGTTTGTGTTAATATTCTACACAAAATATCTAAATTCCAGTCTTGTATAAATACCCCTGTAAAGGATTCTTGTACTACCCTAAAACACTTAGCCATCACTTTGGCAGTGGTAAGAGCAAATTAAAATTTGTTATTTTGTTAATAGACGATGGTCGTTTTTAAGAAATGCTTTGACTCATAGTTTCGGGCATTAAAATTAATAGATCACAAAAAATAAGTTTGGAATATTCGCTTATTATGGCGTGTTACAAGAGAACGGAAAAAAGTAGTTTGAAACTCTCATAAGTTATGCCATATTATGGTGTTACAAGAGAAAAAAAATCTTTGTGACTTATTATGGCGTATTGTATACTTTTACCTTTTATAACATGTAGAAGCATAACCCAAAGCTATGTATGTACTGGCTTAACCAACCAAGTCACGTCTTAAACAATATTAAACATAAAATACTACAAAGCCTTTAGTAACGAATGGTATTAGAAATCTAACCCGTTAACAATGTGAAAAATTTGAGTTATGAGTCATTGTCATGTTAGCTCAGTCGGTCAGAGCATACCCCGGCTAAAGGGGTGGATGACGCGGGTTCCAATCCCGCACATAACTGTATTTTTCCTTTCATTAGAAATCTAACCCGTTTACAATGTGAATAATTTGAGTTATGAGTCATTGTCATGTTAGCTCAGTCGGTCTGAGCATACCCCGGCTATAGGGGTGGAAGACGCGGGTTCGAATCCCGCATATAACTGTAATTTTGTAATGCGAAGTTGTTACTTTCAGAGATTAAAAATTGGCAAGCAGTGACCTTACAGCGTGAGAGATTAAAAATATAATTATGTATATTTACATATTTATTTTTATACAAGTTAAATAGTTAAAATGTATCTACTATTAGATAAATACTACATAGTTAATAAAACTTAGATTATTCATACTTGGGTTATAAATGATTATGAAATTTTTATGTTCGTCAAGTGGTATATGAATATATTATTGATTGAATTTATTCTGTACATAATTGGTTTTTGGTTTGTAAATACCGAAATCCTTGTCGATTGAATAAAATAAAAGAAAGTGAAATTGTTTATAATCAGGATAAATATGTATTATATACGATAATACCTGGTATTGTACTCTAAACTCAAATATATTCATTACAATTAATGTGTTTTTGAATTTCCAATCTTACATATGCAAATTCAAAGAGTTCTCTTTGCTCAAAGCTTATTTTCATATTTGAAAACAAAATATGTAGGATATATTATTTTAAATTATTGCTTTGATTACACTTGTTAGTAGATAAACTTTATGGCATAAGTAATAGTAGTTTATGCAACTGTCATATAATAGAGGGTATTAAAACATGAGTGTAGTTTTTTGAAACGAGCCGCAGGCGAGTTTCAAAATAAGATTACACGAGTGTTTTAATACCTAATTATATGCAGTTGCATACACTACTTTATTTAATCTCATGGCTATATTCATTTTTTTACCTGTATTTCAACTCTCTGTGGCTATACGTTTTTCTTGATTTTTCTGGCAAAAGACTATTCGTCAGTTTCATAGCTGTTTCTAGAATGTCAGGTGGAATTTAATTATCAGTATCGTGGGTGTTGCTTGACATTTTTGCTACTAAAGTTTTATCCAACAAAATATTACTCAAATTCCTATCTACGAAATAGCGCCAAAATGGAAAAAGTCTGTTATTGGTCTATTATTAATAATTTTTTAAGATATTTATTACAAGCAATATTTTCAGTTTGCGACTATTTTAATCATATAAGGGTTACCAAATCTAGCTACAAGCGTGATAAAACTCAAAATATAAAATTTTCGCCATAGACATAAGTTTGTACCTAGAAGCCATAAAAGTTGTTAACCTTTTTAGGACCCAGTCAACTTTTTTTTTAAATTTGAAGTGCTACCCAGGTAACACTTGACCACTATCTCACCTGATGTTAAGTGATGATGCGATCGATGATGGAGCGCGCTTACCCAGAAGGTATCTATTCACGTGCGTTATGAAGACCCCCATATTGTACTTAATCGGAAACACATACTCATGCAGGGTATTCCATTCCCTGGCGATTCGTATGATAAACGAAGACGCAAAATTTTTTGTTTGGGTAAATGGAATATCAACCATATTATAGCGGTTGTGCTTCTGAGTATCCGTGGTTGTTATCAAATCATGCAGTTCCGTGGCACACTCCCCGAAATGTATCCGATAAACAAGCGACTTTGCGGCGATGCTCGAGACCTTGGGAGTCTCTTGCTTACAAGTTCGTCGTCGTTAAAGAGTGTCTTGGCTCTCCTCTCAATAGCTTCCAGTGTCTCCAGCTGGTATTTGGCAGAACCATCCCAAAGGTGAGAACAGTACCTACTCCATACACGTCCGGACTTGATAATACAACTTAAAAACTTAAAACATAAACTTGATAATATAATTATAATATCTTAGCAAGGATATGTTTTGGGCTCCATATACCTAAATAGTCTCTAGCCGTGTGCGTGTCGAGGTTTTTGCATTAAGCTCTATGATATTTAATACAGCATAATTATATTACAAAATTACCAAGAGGTGAAAAATTATAGTCATGGAATAGAACCCGCGCCATCCACCCATATCGCCGGGGTATGGTCTCACCGCTAAGCTAACACGACATATGAATCGTAACTCTAATTTGTCCTCTAGTTCCTTTTTTTATGCTTTATAGGTTAGCTTTGACCACTATCTCACCTGATGGTAAGTGATATTGTGATCGAAGATGTTGTTCAGGCTAACCTAGAATTACCTACTGGCTCTCAAGGACAGCTGCCGGAACAAACCGTTAGGTGCTTGGCGACAGATTTTCTACTTAAGGGTGGTAGCTAGCCAGGCGCGCATTCGCAAAATGCCCTACCACCATGCTATAACGACTGCCATCCTATGACAACAACCGGAACCGACGGCTTAACGTGCCCTCCGAAGCACGGAAGCGCTCAGTAGTAATGTCACCAGCGGTCACCTATCCAACTCATGACTGAGGCGGACGTTGCTTAACTTTGCTGATCGGTTCTGAATGGCTAAACAAACTTCGCTAAGAGCGCTACAAAACTTATCTTAACTACTGCATGGGGATACGCAGCATATATGCTTTGATAGCAGGCAACTCACTCGGTGAACATGCTGCCTAGCTGCCACTGCTGCTGCTACGTACTTGTCAAACTAATTTTTTTACTTAACTTGCGAATGGTATACACTTATATTTCTGTAACGCTTCCGGTTGAAGGACAAGTTACCGCAGTGTAGGATAATCGTTTGATATCCCTCTTTTAAGCTCCCGTTTTAATCGCATGGTCTACGTTGGATTGCAGCTTACAAGAAGGCGTCCTACATTCTGGAATATTCTCTGTCGCCTCTTAACTTCTTCAGGATCAGGGTGGGATATAAACTTTCACCTGGCATTCAACGGGGTCCAGTATTTTATAATTGCCAGCATTTTTTTTCATGTGACTAAGTGATGATGTGGTTGAAGATGGCGTAATAGTACCTATCTGGCTCTCAACGACAACGGCCTGAACACATTGTTAATTTCCTGGCGACAGATTTTTTACTTGAGAGTAGTAGCGAAGAGTGGATATTTTCTAAAGACCCGTCTTAAGGCCACCCGCAAATTGGCCACAGTGCCTGAGGCTACCGTACCAACCAATGAGGAGTTACAGTTTACAAAAAAACCTTTTTTTTAATACAGTTTGGGATCCATAGTGGGAGTCTCTCACTTAGTAATAGTCTCTAAAGTTGGTACTTATGTCGTTGAAAAAAAAATTTAATTATCTATTATATATAGACATGCCTTTAATTTTATGTTGTTATAATGCACACTTGGCTCTGAGATCTTCGTCCACACCTATCTTATAGGAGGGGAAAGCCGCCATTTACAAGTTTTTTTTTTCGATTAGGCAATCATTTGACCGCAATCTCACCTGATGGTAAGCGACGACGCGGTCTACGGTGGAGCATGCTTGCCTAGAAGATACCTGTTCACTCTATACTTAAAGACTTCCAAATTGTAGCTCTCAGGGAACAAAGACGCTGGGAGGGTGTTCCATTTCTTCGCTGTTCTTATAAAGTTAGCGGGTTACAACTGAGTGAGTAAGCGTATCATTTCTCCATAGTAGTGAAAGAGACATGAAATTATTCGTCCCGTGGTCTTCGTTACTGTCTTAGTAACTATGCATCAGCTGTGGTTTGGGAAAACCCCCTAGCATCGAGAGTACCTAACCATAAGGTATGACTATAGTTCATAGTCTCCATAGATTTCAGTGTATAATGTGAACTTGCTTTGCTATAGCAAAAAAGTATATAGGTCTGCATTTTATTTTGAAGGTGTTATTACTTAGCATACAACATTTAACTATTAATAATGTAGAAAGAAATAGGAACAGATACGCGGTTTGTTTTAAGCTAAGCCGACAGAAATCGGTTTGATCGTACGCCTCCCATCGCCCTCACATCATGCTTACCAAACTTTTAAAGAAAACGCGGTCGTAAATTTTTATTCATTTTATTAAAAACTTTCTCACATTTCACACAAGTGGATAGGTAAGTCTTATATCTCTTCATGTAACTATAACAATCAGTTCACATACCATATGCATTTAAGTTACACATTACATCTACTGACGATAAGACAGTGTGGTTCTGAGTAAATGCTTTTATTTATATCTCTGCCTTTTTTAATAAGTTATCTTAAATAAGTAAAACAGTAGTGGTGACAATTGATAAATATAATAAAGCTTATTTTACATCTGTTAAGTTAGCCTTTGGATACCATATACCCTGTTGGTACGTGATGCACACCAACAAGTTCTTGGCGAACACCACGGATGTAGGAATCTCTTCCTAAATCCGTGGAGAACACTCTCGATGTTAGGATAATTTGTTAACCCATTTTTTACTCCGTAGCTACGAATTAATTTGTCAATTTAGTTAATTTAGGCAATATACTAGGCACCAAATACACAAGGGCTGTTGCTAACAGAGCGCACTGATTGAGAATAATATATTTTCGGAAATGATTTTCTTTCGTCATTGAATAATGTAATTATTGAAGACAACTTTTTATTGGTTCATCCAATTTCAATTTACATACTTATTTTTTGCACAATTATCGGAAATGCATATTTTTGTTCTTAAATATAGAAATGTGGTATAATACTTACTACATCTAAAAAGTGGCTATTGTATTTATTATATAAAGTATAGATAGACAATAACTTAATAATTCTAGGACTTGATAAATCATGACACAAATCTACCTTAATATTATAATGGAAAGAGATATTTACAGAAGAAATAGGAAACAACGTTACTTCTGACTATACATATACCTACCTAAGTATGTTGTGTATATATACATAAATACTTCTGTCATGACTGACAGAAGTATTTATGTATGTTCGGTGGAAAGCAAGCTACAGGATAAATCATGTGGGTAGGCATTGTAAATTCTTGCTGTTGTAACAAACAGATAAAAGGTATTACAACATTTTATTTTAAAAATGATCTACTTATCACATGACAACTTGACAAAAGATTGTTGCATGGTTGATAAAGTAGTATTATACTTAAGTACTAACATGGAATATTCATTTAGAGTTCAATACAGGATGAGATGACCATTTTATAATTTTTAGAGTGTCGAAGTTGTCCACTTTTATGCACAAAACTATTACCTATAACAGTGCAAAATATTCATTCCTGTATTGTGGATGCAATCGTGTTGAACTATTAAGAAACAACGCAGATGCAATCGTGTTCATGACCTTAGACCGTTAGCTCATTCCTTTAGACGAATCCATTTAGAATAATGAACAGGAGACTTTAATACTAAGGCACTAAAGGTTACATTACAATGCGCATTTGGAAGTCAGACAACAACGACAATCTAAAATAATGGCCTTTGACTTCGAGAAACGGCTTAACGAGCTTAATAACATTCCATCCACACAATCACACATATACCTACTAACCTTTCTCTATCTCACAGCCCAGAACTTTAACATAGTAATACTTATAATTAAGTGTATTTTATATTAATTCTATACAAAATTAGATAATATAATATGAATCTGTACAATGAAATTTTAAATTAAACCTGTATTAAATTTAATAATAAATAACGTTAATAATATAAAACCTAGCATTTGCTGTTTCAAGCTCTGAAACCGTTTTATGGCAGATCTATAGAAGAAAAAATACAGATCAACATTTAGAACCTGGCAAGACCAAAAATCTCATCAAGAATGTGTATGAACCACATTAAAATTATGTTTACACCTTTTTTTATCTTATCCCAATGTCTTGATACGTTATATAGCCACAGTAAACGCGTTATTAAATTCGTTTTAAGTATACATTATATTTTTCATAAGTATAAATATTTCAAGTCAACTAAGCATCAACAGTATCTCATGCATATCATAATATATCTAGTTACTAAGATCTGAGAGTGAACTTGGTAGAGAACTTTAGTGAAATGAACGTAGAACAGGCTGTAATATAATAATACGAGTATTATGTAATTTAAGTGCTCTGTAACTGTCGACTAGGGGTTAAATACGTATTTTAAAAGTTTGCATTATGTATTTTAATTTTATGACCGTTTCAGAATGTCCTAATAAAGTTTCGGGTTGCTAACCAACACATAAAATAACTGAATGATATAAATGACAGTTAACATGCAGCGCGTTTCAAGCTTTAACCGATGTATGTATAGGTTAAATCGATGACTGAAACGCAAAGGTAGTGTATTTAATAAATAATTTCTGGGTCGTATAACCGGAACTTTCTCGAATATTTTGAAACAGGCCCTAAGTGTAGCAAGTACGAGTAACGCCGGCGTACAACAACGTGACGCCATGACGTCTGTTATGATAGTTAATTCGAGGTCTATTCAAATGGTTAAATTTATAACCAGCTGATGTTGATAGCCTTGAAACAATAGACATGTCTTCAGAATTAGTTGTAAACGTTCAGAATTGTGAATTCGGAATGATGTTTAATTTCGTTTGCATTTTCGCAAGCAACTTTTATTTTTACATTTTAACACTTCTTCAAGTTACAAAATTTGCAGAAGGGAGCATGTAAGAATTGCTTGTCCAAGTAAACTGTGACAAGTTTTCTTCATTTCATGACATATAATGCAATATTTTAGTACGTAGGTAATTAATTTCATATTTCTGATAGAACAGCGCCTGACTGCTCCTGACTTCACACAGACTTATCGTTTCAGAATATGGCTATTTATCGATACAACAAAATTAATACTTATTCTTCAGGGACATCTTTCGCTAAGTTCTCAAGGTTGGTAATTTCATGAATCGCCGCCACAGGTTATCTAATAGTGTCAAGAGATAATTTTTTCAGTAGTATAGTGCGATGCTAAGTTGATGTCGGGGCTGTGAAGTTGTTCATTAACACCCTTCGAATAATACATACAAAAAATCGTACCTGACACCTCGTTTACACTGTTTTGGTACTTGTGCAAACGTGTGTATAGGCAAACAACAAATTTCTGGACCTGCTCAAAATGGCGCCAGTATCATACCTACTTAACGGCCTCCATTAGGGTTGCATCGAATTGTATCTACATATCTATTATTTGGTCTGTAGTATCCGTGAAAGTCAGATCGGACCTACAGTCGGGCCAGCGGGTGGTTGCACTGTAACTATTCACCTAAACAGCAACATATGAAGACATCAACACATTTCCGGTAATACTGCGCGGCTGTGCCTGAGATCTCATGGTTATGGGCAGGGGCGCGCGTCTCCTGCTGTCACCACGCTTCCGTGTACCGAACGTCATACTCCTGCAATTGTGGCAGCCTCTGACGCAGCTGTCTGAAAGTCTCTGCTGATAGGTTTGTGCTGTTCAGGTTTAACCGCCGAAGATTTGATAGACCTGAAATAGGTGTAAAATATTTTTAGACGATACCACGGCAAATGAACGATGTGTTTATTCAATTAGTGCGTTCGGTTTGAGACGATAGCGTTTGTAGCAGTTTCAAAATCGGCATTGGTATCAAATTGTTCGAAAATCAATCTGGATAATTTTGCTATTTATGCCCATCGATGATTTTCCCCAAATAGAACGACATGCAGGCACTTCTTGACTGACGCGTATTTTGTTTTGATTTATATAGACAATGTAATGCAGTTCTCCGTGCAAACAAAACTAATACCTATATAACTTTAACTACCTACCATATTCAGAATCCATACTAGGTTTTCAATATCACTCAAACGGCAACAAACACCAAGTATATTAATGTACCTATATTTACAAAAACTGCGAAAAAATATAGAAAAGCAGAGGAGCACGAAAACCGTGTATACTTTTTTCGGAATAGAGTAACCAACAATCAACATATCGCATTCTTAATAGGACTTTTCATGGAAGATTATTAGGTCAAAAGCATAACTGAGGAAATTAATCAAAATTGGTGGGTAGTAAAAGTGATTACCAAAATACGTACTTGAAAGTGCTTCGATCCCTTTATCAGAGACAGGCGTTTCGCACAAGTTGAGGACTTGCAGCCGCGGCAGGTGTTCGGCGATCAGCTGCACTCCGCTGTCTCCGAACTTGGTCGCCCACAGGTTTAGGTACCGAAGGGCAGGCAGCTGTATCAAAATATGCTTTGTTATTTACGTCTGAGTAATTACCTAACTAACCGTGTAAGTATAGTGGTCAAAATGCTAGCCTATCTAAAAGAGGAAAGATTTGTATTTTTGTATGTAACGAACAAACTTAAAAATACTGGACCGATTTGAAAAATTCTTTCACCATTAGAATCTTACTTTATCCCTGATGAACATAGGCTATAGAATATTGTCAGAAATAAAAAATAAATGCACTTTTTGGTAGTGTGATCCTGCTTTTTTGGAAAAGGTAATATGGTGAGTATCTAATTATAGATGCATATCCATTGTCCCTATAGGCCTTGTACTAACTATTAAAGGGGGACGGAGGTACCCTTAAAATGTACGTATATACTTCCCTTTGTGTACTCTGTCTCCGTTAATATAGTAAAGCCAAAGAAATGTCTTATAGCCGGCCGTTGCCATTCCGGCATGCTCGGTTCACTCACTAGTCGTAGCTAAATGTAGCTGGCAAATGGTATAACGCAACGTTAAGGAAATTTAATGAAGGCCTGTTGTCCCCATCACGGCGACAACAGACCTACACCCCCTTCACTGACTTACGATAATTCAATCATAATAAATAAGCAGCAAGATTGTATATAGGCATTTCTACCTATAAGTAATTATAATATGTCCAAACACCCCCATATTAATATGATGCAAATTGTGATAGGTAATTAGGTACTAAATTCATTATTTTTCATTAATTAAAATAGGAAATATGTAGGTAATAGGATTATGTTAAGCAAGTGGCGGGCGTACTTGTCACTTAATTTTGCTTTGCAATCCTTGCTAAGAGCAGCATTCAGTCGTTCGGTGAGTTAGCAATTTTAAGCATTAAGAACGTATCTATCTACCCACAAATGTTTACAATGGCAATCCGCCGGCGCGCGGCGCGTTCATATCACAATTTACGCACCTTGATGAGATGGTGGGCACATTCACTGGTGACGCTGGTAAAAGCCAAGGAGAGGCACTCCAAGTTGCCGACAGCGCCGGCCTCGAGCAGTGCTGCGACATCGGCGTCTGTGGCGCGAACCGGCAGCGATAGGCGTTTCGGACCGCCTCCAGCTTGCTACAACAACAAGTTTTTTGTTTTGATTTCGATGGAGCCAAACCACCTGGCCGGTCACGTTTCCATAAAAACGTCGAAGAGTGATTACTCCCTTATTTGAGGCTTTAGGTTCAGAAATAGGTATGGTATCTATTGATCTCTTCTATATCTGACCTAATATCGTTACGAATTTTAAATAATATAATTCAGTTGAAAGTTATGAGCCATATAAGAATTATATGAAAATGTTTCTAGGCATACCTATACCTAACTCTTAAGTAAATTATCTTTTTAAAAATGTGTTACGCTTACGATACAAGCCTAGATATAGTAAGTATCAATCGATATCATGCTTAGTTCTGGACCTAAAATCTCAAAGGGAGTAATCATCCCTTCCACGTTTGTATGGAAACGTGAGCGGCCAATTTACCCTTACAGCCCTCAAATTAGCAGCTCATTTACATGCAATTAAGGAAATGACACTAAATACTATTGAATTAAGGCACATACCTATGTACCTATGCACGTAGCAACGTGACAGTTACGGTATTTACTCCGTCTGACATGCAATTATATGAGGAAATAATACTTATTACATGAACGTCGGTCTTTGATCTCAAATCGTACGTACAGATTGAAGATATTAAGCTTATCTATCGAGGTTTTGAAGAAAACAGTTATAGTCATCTTTTAAATTTATTATTGATTGGCTAGCCTTTGATCACTATCTCACCTGTAGGTAAGTGATGCTGGGGTTGAGAATATTGGTCAGGCTAACCTAGAATCAGTGGCCCTAAGTGACAGTTGCTGGAAAACACCGTTAGGTGGAGATATTTTCTACTTCAGGTACTTGTGGTAGCTAGTCAGGTGGGCATACGCAAAATGCTCTATCACCATGTTGTAACGATTGCCTTCCTAAGATAACAACTGGGACCGTACCACCGAAGCACAGAAAGTGGTTTTGGGAGGATGTAAGAATTTTGTTTCATAATTTATCGAAACTTCATACAATTAATTGTATGAAGTTTTTAACTCGAGAAGTTTTAGCGTCTCAGATAATATGTCGAACAGGTAATCAAGGATGTTATGATTCTAGGTTAGTTTTTACTATTTATATTGTTTTTACCTTCTGGCAAAGTAGATAGCTTTTATTAACAGGTCTAATTTGAGGATTGTAAGGGCCTTAAGGAACTCCCAGACGTAAATAATCGGCATCTTATCAATGAAGATAGAGACCGAAGAGAACTTTTGAGAATGGCAGCTCGAGCTTGCCGGGTCGGTCACCATGTAGGCATGCAAAATGTGTGCTAATGGCACCTCGAGCTTGCCGGGTCGGCCACCATGTAGGCATGCAAAATGTGTGCTAATGGCAGCTCGAGCTTGCCGGGTCGGCCACCATATAGGCATGCAAAATGTGTGCTACCACCATATCATGCTACCACCATAATATGAAGTTGGAGTACGTGTAAATTCATGTAATTTTCTCTACAGCCATTTTCCATTTTAAGTCTAGCTTGCTAATATCTTAGATCATATTATATCTTAGTATCGTTATTGCCTGCTATCAAAATATATTCTTTCTGTACCCTGCTCTGGAGATTTGTACAGTGTAGGTATGGATATACGTATATGCAATACATAGTCTTTAGTAGTTAGATATTTAATATAAGCTTACCAATCTTTCTAGAGTCTTTTGTCGTTCACAAAGATCCCTGTAGTATTTCTGTCCGAGCTCAGTGCTCTCTAAAGCAAAGATGATTTCTAGCTGAGTTTGCTCTCCGCTTGTGATCTCCCATTCTAGCATCAGGCATAGAGCTTCTATTGCAGCCGGCTGAAAATAAAATGTTGACCATGTTGATGGATTTGGAATAATTAAAATTTTATTTAATCAAATAATTTAGATGAAATGCTAAAGAATAGTTTCGCCTAAATAATGCTTGCAGACTTCGTGTTAGGGTAGATATTGTTGTATGTTAGTACGATGCATACTTTGCAAGTATTACTCTAAGGTATGCAGACAGAAAAGCATAATTAAAACACCTAAGTCTTCGACAGCCAAGAGCTCTCAGGCGCAGAGATTATATACCTGCTAGGTATACCTATGTCAGCTAACAGTTATAAATTAGTGCCGAATTCCCTTTACTCAGCAACCACCTGCCCTAAAGCTCCTTGCCTCTAAAAGCCATTGACATTAAGCTCATCTTATTAAATAAGTAATTACTATGGGCTGAGAGTTAATAATGCCACGATCGTAGAATACAGAATTTCATGGTCGCCCTTCCCGGAATCATCAATATGTAAAAGATCTTTTGAGCCTAAAATTGCACGCCCTTGGAATAAGCATGATACTGGCGTGGTTGCGTGTATTGCGTCAATACACTGCTTTGCATGTGGGGGTAAAAACATCGATTAAAGGGTCGTGCATATTTGGGCTGGAAGATTTTACCTACCTATGTGATTTTATTAATTGTACGTACATACTTATATATTATACTGTGAGAAATATACCCATTCCATATTAACTTACTTTTAATACGAGATTATGAGTTATTTCTCTATATAGAACGGCCTTTGATAGAGATTACTCTGTTAATAGTAGAAAGTAGAAAAAGCTTACGTTTTCAGTTAAAGCGACTAGAATGAAGTCCGGCAGCTGTTTGCTCACACTTTGTAGAAAGCTTTTCCTTTTGCCGCAACATTTAAGCAAACTCTCGAGCTGAAAAATAAGAGGTAAATACATGTGACATTTATTACATTTCACGTAGACATTGTCAAAAATAAACAATAACATACTACGATAATCTTTAGGTTGTTATTAAACACATTACATAACTATGTACAATTATATTGTACGTAGGTATATTCATTGACGTCTGTTGGAAAGTCCCGAATGAGATGAGATATTATCATTTTCCTGTGACTGGGACTTTGACTCATGATGACCCACGCAGTATTTCGGGTCAAATTACACGCTATGCCTGTTAGACAGACAGTAGCAGCATGCGTGATAGTTTTCTGTTTCCCGTGACATTTGGGAAGTGATGAATGTGCTTTCAAGAACTGAAATGACTACACACTAACACGCCGTCTCTTCGACATAGTTGAACCACCATAATATCCATATTCTTATACTTTGAAGTTCAAGTCGTAGAAGTCAAACCTACAGCCATCGTTCGCAAGCGGGGAGTCGAGTGAAACTGACTACAGAGCTATGATATCACGCTTAAAAAAATACTAGTCGGTATAACTGTGAACAGATATTTAAGGGGTATACCAAAATTTACACATTTTGACTAGTAACAAAAACAATGTGCATAGTTTTGGGTGTTTATCGATACACAGAAGAACTTTGAAATAATACCTATAGTAACATTTTTTATCAACCACATGACCTCTTTTGACGCAAAATGACGCTTCAAAGTTGTTGTACTTCTCTAGCCTTATATCTCAACAATCCCCGATAAATTAAGCTTGCATAATCGTTTACTTTCGAACTTAAATAATAATTCCTTTTCATAAAAAAATTCCTATAACTTTATGATGATCAACGGCTTTAAGAAGTCGTCGGACATCAATATTGGTACAAAGAAATATGGAAATGCTTTGAACTCCTGGTACGAGTTTTCCACATGCAATTTAACGTTTTCCCCCTAATTTTTTAGCAGCGCCCTTAGTCAAAATGCGAATAAACTAAACAAATAATGGAAAAAATTGTTAACCTTTATGTCAACGTAAACTATAAAATGAAACTCGTACTGAATGTCCCCAACTACATACATCGCGCTTTGCTCGGAACGGATTTGCAGATAACTAACCATAGTTCCCCAGAGGTTGCAGAGGTCCTGGTGCGGTAGCGCAAGCAGGGGTTGTGAAGGTGCGGCGGCCCGCAGCCAGGAGGGCGGATGCAGACGTGCGGCCCGCGCGGGCGCCACGCACGCGTGCGCCTCGCAGCGCGGGTCGCGTGCCAATGCCCGCACCACGCGTGCGAGCCGCTCCGCCACGCGTGGGCACGCCAGCGCGCGTTCACACAGCGGCACCGGCTGCACCACTGCACCTACTGTTACTAACCAGTCTTCGTACTCACACCTGATAAAAAGGAGTATTTTATTTATTTTTAGCTCATAGGCTAGCCTTTGACCACTATCTTACCTGATGGCAAGTAATGATGTGGTCGAAGGTGTTGTTCTGGCAAAACTAGAATTATTGTCACTTAAGGACAGCTATCGTAAAACACTGTTAGGCGTTTGGTAACAGATTTTCTGCTTGTGGGTGGTAGCGAGCCAGGTGGGTATTCTTACCACCATTCTCTAACGACTACCATCCTAAGATAATAACGGAACAGACATTTAAACATGCCCTCCGCAGCACGAGGGCGCTCAGTAGTAATGCCACTAGCGGTCCTCATGTAAGTCCTGACCACAGCGGACGTTGCTTAGTTGATACGAAGCAGGGAACGCTACGAAGGCTACCAAAATCATTGCTCTTCTTCGTTTCCACGGTTCAGGGTTGTGTGGTCATAACCCTTTTATTAGCATCCATCCATCCCATCGGCAATTTTCATATCGAGCTGAGACGCGAGATCATATAGATCTTGGAGTGTAAACTGTACAGGCGTTGAAGCACAGGGGTCAAGATAGCAAACGTTCGGCGTCCGTATGATTTTGCATTTGCTATCCTATATGCGAATCCTTACTATAAATATATACTTACTCGCACGATCTACCTACGGCATAAAACCCACAGCAATATTCCAGGACATATTTTTTTTACATTTCGTTTTATATTTTGTTTCCTCGACAAGACTGCTCACGTGAAATTAATCATGCGCCGATATGTAAAGAATAGTATTATATCTTCATCAAAGGATCCAACAAGATTCTTTGATTTGTTACCACAGAACAGTAAAATACTGGGTTCAAGTTCGGCAATAAATACTATATATATGTGGTATTTTGTGCCGAACATACTAAAGAAAATTTTGTTGGTGCTCGTTGAAGTCTTTTGTACTACTTATTTGACAATCGACCTATCGAACAAAAGAGTTCAACGCGCTTCAAAATAGATAAGAGTTAGTACAGTTTTAAATATTATTTTATATAAATTATTTTTTTATGCCTTTCATCCGTTTTTCAAACTAAATTTTTTAGTTTTTATTAAGTGGTCGTTAATATGTACTTAGGTAGGTTCTTGTTAAATCTATATTTTTACAAGAAATTTCTACGGGAAAAATGTGCCAATAAAAGCGAAAATATCGTATCATGTTAATTACGAGTCTATGGTTTAGTAGTGGGTTTTACCTCTAATATATACAGTGCCTATTGGGCATATCAGAATATGGCACCTATGATCTATTTGATATATCTTGTGACATATATCAAAATTTTTGTTTCTTTAACTACATGTTCACCCACTTCCGCAAAAATAGTTCGGGCCCATTAAGTATCCAAAATATGTAACCAGTTATCATACAGGAATACAAAATACCCAGTGTGTAACCAGTCATGAATCGAAAATATTTTACCCATTTCATAATTAAAGTTTCCAAACGGTAACAGAAAATACTCAAAATGTAAGCAGTTATTAAGAGGATTATATAGCGCGAACTTCTCCATACAAAAAGAAAAAGCTCTTTTATACCTCTTGATATTGCCCGATTTCGGTGATTTTTGTGTTCATGTATTGAACATATCAATGACTAGGCGTGTACGTTTTATCTATTCCAGTTTTTAAATAACTTTAAAGTTAGAAGAAAATTTTAAGTTGTAAAGAAAGTAGAATATGCTTCTAACTTTAAAGTTATTTAGTAAACTGGAATAAATAAAACGTACAAGCCTAGTCAATGATATGTTCAATACATGAACACAAAAATAACCGAAATCGGGCAATATTAAGAGGTAGAAAAGAGCTTTTTTCTTTTTGTATGGAGAAGTACGCGCTATATAATCCTCTTAATCCTGAATATATTACCCATGTCGTAACAAAATATAGCAAACAGTTGATAAACGGGAATAGAAAGTACCCTACTTGTAACCAGTTATGAATAAGGAATGCATTGCTCCTCTTATAACAACAGTTTCTAACAGATTCCACACAGAAAAATCTCGGAATGTAACAGCAAAAAGGCAAATATTGTAATCAGTTCCTATAAAGGGAAAAGTGATATCATGTATCATCAAAGCAGGTGGCAATTCCACTACCATTACTGGCATTTCGAAAATGTTTAGTAATATATGGGAATATACTACTAAAAAAAATACAAATTTTTATAATGTACTATCGTATTTTTATACTAGGTTCACGTATGTATTGGCACACGTGTGGCCAGGAATGTGCTTTGCGGATATTGTCGGGTCTTCCTTATCTCTCCAGATGTGTGGCGAAACTGGCGAAGCAGTGTTACTGTAGTCGTCGCCAGGGATACCAGTGCAACGGCACCGGTTGCGGTGCAGTTCGGTGCCATGCAGGAGTGGTGGCATAAGGCCCTGTTCCCGTGCAGCAGTCGAAGAACCACAAAATTTTGCATTTTATTCTTAACCAGCTTTCCGGCAGTGGCTCTGCCCGTATGTCGGTTATCGCGCAAAAACATTAACCTCTTTTTGCGCAGAATTTTAAAAAGAGGTTAATGTTTTTGGGCAGTTGTCCTTCCCCGGGTCTCAAACTATTTCCATTCCAAATTTCATACAAATCGGTCCAGTAGTTTTGGCGTGAAAGCGAGACAGATAGACAGACAGACAGAATTACTTTCGCATTTATAATATTAGTATGGATAGTATGGATTTGTTAAAGGATATAATAATTATTTACGCACATGTGATCGAGGATGTCCGCGAAGCACAGCACCTCCTCTTCCTTATCGCTGCAGACGTGGGGCGAGGTGGTGTCCCTGTAGTGGTCGTCTAAGGCCGCCAGTGCTACGGCTGCCAGGTTTGGTGCGGCACGGGGATGGGGGCACTTGGCCCTGTTCCCGTGCGTCACCTCCACGAACCGCCGTACCAGGGCTGCCCCCGAGTTGTGCGCGCTCAAAGCACTGAAACAAAAAGACAAATCTAGATAAAATCTGACGTCCTATGACCCAATATCAATACCAAAATAAAGGAAATATAAAATTTTCTGCCACAGACGTGAGATTGCACCTTATGGACTGACATGAGACATGGATACCGCTATTCGTTTCCGTGTGCTGATGAGATGGTTCCATTAGATATTTGAATAAACATTGTTCCCGCTCACCCACAAAATTTCGTTTAAATACATTATTTTGTATATGTTACTTTAGTGATTAAAATAAACAAATTTTGATGAATACCTACACCTATTTTATTTGGTTATAGTCGAAAAACAAATTGGAACAAACCACCCATATTCACAATTTAAATAGGTGAGGTGTCCGATGTAGGGATGTTCATACAAAAAAGTATCGATATAGTATATCGTAGTATTCTATCGATACTTCACGATATATCGTAGAAATATATCGATATCTTCCATATATCGTAAAAAAATGTATTTCTTGTATTTAGCTAGTGTATAATATTAAATATTTTATAGGGCTCAGGTTGAAATAAGTAAAAACAGGTAGGGCCAACCATAAATCTGTATCTATTTATTTATTACTTATATTGAGAAAAAAAAACAGAATACAATAAATTAAGGAACACACATGATATAGGTAAACATTTACGAACCAGACTATATGCCTATATATGTGTATACAGCATGATCAGTATAATTAGCAGTATGTACTTATATTATACAGTTAAAAGTTAATTGAAAATGATAAAATTAAAGTAGACGTGTTAGCAACGTTTACGTTCAATTTGCAGTAACAACAACTTTGCCCACATCCCTTATGAAAATGTAAAGGTTTTGGTCAAATATGTCAAGTGAGCTATGGTGTTATATCGGTTGAATACTATCGATTGATGTATCGATATTAGGTTATTCGATAATATCGGGTGGAAGCGATATATATCGACATTTTGTGAAATATCGATTTATATCGTGCACCCCTAGTCCGATGTGCGTACGTGACTTGAGCGGCAAAAGCAGGCGGTGGGGCCGAATGCTTGTTTTTCACTCTGTTAAAATGATCTGTAGCGGTCTCGAGGAAACGTCGGGGTAAATCAGTTACAACTACACTACAACGCAATTAATTTCCTCCTTTCAAATACCTATACTTACTCGTAAATATGAATTGAATTTGCGAAAATACAAAAGTTACTATGTACTTTCATTATAGCCTTTATCTTTAGGAATTGGTTATTCTACCCGATATTAGGTATTATACCCTAACCAATGTTGAGATATGCAATCCCAATTATATGTCGAAATACGCGAAAAGAGGAACATGCTACAACGTACACTAACCTTTATGTGGGATGTTGATGTTGCTGCGCATAAGGTAGAGCTGATTACCATCTTTTGCATACTTATTTAAAGCTAAACATCACGCCGAAACCGAATCGCACTTATTTTATATATCCTAGTTTTAATGTAGGGTTTGATACGAAATTGGGTATATTTTATCAAAACAGTCCCGTAAAATTAAAACTACTGTTGCTTTCGGAAGTCGACTCATACCTATATCGACTCATATATATTTTACTATCATTGTGCCTATTGTGCACTTTGAACACGTATTTACAAAGAAACGTTTTGCGTTGGCATCGTACCGTAAACTATGACGTCAATGCAACTGAACCCGTGCGTGCTGCTTGACAAGGGTTCACTGAACACAGTACAGTACAAAAACAGTAAGTACTATTATGATTTTATTCTGGCATCTACATGATGTGACTCGTCAAAATGTTTAAAACCATGATATTTTATCAATAACAAATAACCTACTGGCTGTAATATATGAGTGGGTACATATATACTTCATAGTCAAGTGTGCTGAGGTTTTTAGAAGTGTTTTTGAAATAATAATGATGCGATAATAATTATATTATTGCATGTCCATTTACTGTTATTAAATATTATAATGAATAACTCTGGATTATTGTCTCATCAATCTCATCATTAATTACTTATCAATTATAATATTAAAACTAACGAGCTAATGTTAAGTTTTAGATTACAATAAAAGTTCAAAATAAAGCGAACTTTGTATGAGGTTACTTACTGTTTATATCTATTCTTATAGATTTTGCAGAGGCCACCTAGAGCGAGTGAAGATGATTCCTTTGATGTGCGTATGGTACATTCACACAACCATGTTATTAACTTTAATTCGCTAGAACTTGAATAGTAATCATTAGCATATTAATAAATTCTAGTCGCATTTATTGGTTGGTTTATTTCCTAAATTTTATTCGGTATTCGAATGGGTATTCAAAATAGCTCTTTGTGGAATCAATTAAGTAGGTACTTAGCATGCAGTTCAGTAATAATAATAATTGGTACGTTGGGATCGAATGGAACCTTTTACTCTACTAAACCTATATCGAAACCTTGAATGTCCATTTGATAAATTGACCATTTCTAAAGGCTATGCGAGATTTTAGAGAAAGGTTCCCCAAGTAAATATTCAGCTCAGTTTTTGCAAAGTTAAGGCGGAATTAGACGCACGTTCTATTAAATTTTTGGTGTTAAGTTTTTTGGCATTAACCTTTCAGTAGCTCTGGATAAATATCTGGTACCTTATAAACATATTAGTAGATATGTAATTTATACTACTGAAGCAAAATATCGAATGTAATTAAAATTCATTTTTTATTCATTGATTTTATTATAATTAAAATTCATTGATTCACAGCACATATGATAATGAACAAATATATTATGTGCTTTATTTAATCCGTTTGGGTAGGATTCCAAATAACGAAAATATTTGGCTGTAGGTTTGGTACAATAATAATAAACTTCCATTTTGGTAAATAATTCGTAAGCATATATATCAACAGCCATACCTTTATTAATTAGTTAGTCAGTTTTTTGCGTGCGCAACAATTTAACCTTATTGAATATTGAATACCTAGGTTCTTACATATAAGCAGTCAGAAAAGGGAATGGATAATTTGCTTTATATTTTTTTTGTTGGTATTTTGGAACTACTTTTTTCCATTTTAGCGCGGGGTTTGAGTTTCATCTGTTCAAAGAAAGAGCAAATTTCATAATGGACCAAAATATCGAACAAAGATTTTGTCTTACATTTTTATCAAGAATGGAATTTCGTGTTTGGAGTTCGGAGTCAATGAAAATAATACAGAAGGCATATGGTGAATCGAATTTAAAAAACAAGTACTCATGAGTGCAAAGCGGTCGAGATGTGATGGAAGATTTGCCTCTTGCAGTATTTATTGACGGGCTTTAAATCGGATCGTGCTCCGATGCTCGGATCTGCCAAAAAATTAGATATCCGCTCGCTTAATTTTTCGAAAAGCCAATAGGAACGAAGCTTGGAAAGTAGCACTTCATGCCATACCCGATCAAAGAACTTCGCTATATACAAATTAGCCGTCAACGCCTCACCATTTTTTATACGTTTTAAAAGGTAGAAATCAGTCGATACACGAAGCTAGTACACTAATTGGAATTGAAGGTGGGTAGGGTACTCAGCCCTAAATGACTATTATATGTCACGATATATATTTCAATTGGATTAATTTAGCTATCGCGCCGGAAACCATCTGGTCGTCCTTCACACAGATTCATCTCGTAACCGTGTTGAAATAATGTAAGAATTTATTATACTTCATTAGCAGGACAATTTATTATTTATACAGGTCAAGACTTTGAAGTTTGTTTACCTTCCGCCCTTGAATTACTAATGTTTGTTGATATATTTATTTAAATTGTCGCACACGTGATTTACTTATAATTTTATCGTGTGCATGTATTAATATAATGATGAATAGTTTATGGGTTATTTACCTGATGTAATCTCTGACTAGACGCCTTCCATTAGGAGCTCTCGCAAAGTCTACGTTTCGGGTGAGGACGCGACGCACAGGCGGAGCGAGCGCGGGCAGCGGGGCGGCGCGCGGTCTGCGTCTGCACATGCGAGCGAGCAGCGCGCAAAGTTCTCCCGTCGCGCATCTCTCCGCGAGCAATGGTGCCGCAACGCTCGTCGCATTTTCAGCCCACTCTTCCCAATCTGGGCAATCCTTATTCTGGAAAGAAGATACACAGAATCATAAGCTTGCTTATAAAACGTGATCTTTACACACAAGATCATAATATCCTATTTTTAGTTCGAGTGTGTACGATAAATCTTGGACTAACGTCCTTCTTGGGGTGTTTGCATTTTACGATATGCTGGCAGCAGTAGTAGATGTCATAGTTATTTAATAACACAACCTAGCAAACACAAAAAAGTTATTACAATAGTGTAATAACTTAATTATGATTCCTAGCCTATATTTAAATAAAATATGATCTACCTATTTATTACCAACTACTACTTATTCTGTGCTTATACTAATACTGAAAAATAAATTGCATTAAAACATTTATTCCATTTATTTACAAAAGACGGAATATATAATCTTACTCTATTGACGTCAGAAAGTCTGATTTCGCAAATTAATTTACTCGGTACTCTACGCTTTATCAAATTGTAATTTAAACATAAACAGCACGTGTGTAGCGAATGCTCGCGATAACATTTGATAATATTTTCTATGACTGGTTTAAATTCAAAACAGTGAAAATATAAACTTTCAAGATAAAAAATACCACATGTAGATAAATTTTGCTATTGTTTCAAAGAGCCTTGATATATAATCATAAAATGGAAATTACAATAGACGCAGGAAAAACGAAGCATTATTAATGTTATTCCCTGTTATCCTTATCATAGAAAATAGAACTATATATGTAGGTTACGTACACTACCTATAAATTTAATAGCAGGTTAATAAATGACGAACTTAGGGAGTGATATCATCAGTAAATAAAACGTCGTTTTAAGTGTAGTTTTATGTTGTACTTTTTGATGATATATTAGCCTCTAAACGCAAACTCACCTGATGGTAAGTGATAATGTGACCGATATGGTGTTAACAAGATTAACTTAGAATTACTGGCTCTCAATGGAACACAATGATAGATGCTTAGGCACTGATTCTATTCTATGTTTGTGGGTGCTAGCCAGGCGAGCATTCGCAAAATACCCTTCCACTATGCGGTCAAACTCAAGGCGGTAGAGGGATACGAACAACGGAATTATATTCCCGTATATCCAGTCAGACTTACTTCATTTCCCTTACCACACAACCTAGCCAGGATTCGAAATGCCCTGCCAAGTTCATTTATCGCTTGCCGCGACACGTACGAGTAGATATATGTTTGATGCTTGTTCTGAGGTATGTGAACACGGTCTTAACACGTACGTCAGTAACTTTAAAACGAGAGCATCACGAACTGATAGTAAGCCCTCTTTTGAAAGTGGAATATTTTTATCTTCTGTCTTTAGTCAGTCGAATTAATTGTTGAACTTGACCTACTTATCAATTTGTTGAAAATAAGTAATTAATTAGAATTTAAATAGAACCTCTTTGTAAAAATAGTTTGAAATAAGTGTATCACTTGCACACGATAAGCTGAAAGATTATTTATTGTACTAGTATTTGAAGTGATAAAGTGGTCGCAGACGTTGGCTGACAGGCCAACCCTCTATGCTTCCATGTTCTATCTTCTAAGTATTACCTCGATCAGCAGCATCTTCAAATACTTAGGCATAATACTGATAATGTTCGTGATCATTAATGTGTGTGTGTTTTTCATGATTCAATCAATTTTAATCCTAAGATTTAACTATGAACTTGCACTTTGGAGAAACCAAGTGAGATGGAAGAGCAATAAATAACTATTATAAGTACGAACCTCTGATAGCAAGTCTGTCAGAATTTGCATAGGCGTTCGCGTCACACTCTCATCCTGCAAGGGCGTGGTCATTACGAAATCCACCATATTCTGTAAAACCAAGAGGAAACAAATCCTATAAAATGACCGTTTCTATCGTTTATTTCAATGAGACGCGCCAACATCGTTAAATGAATATTGATCACAATTTACCTTAAGTTCCTTCAAAACAACTTCCTTCCTTACTGTCTTCGTCATAAAATTGCGGTATCTAATGATGTTTCTCTGTAAATAATGAAAGAGCCAGTTGTTAAGTATTTATTTTTCCATAAAATGGTTAATACTTGCTTCAAAGAAACTGTATATAGCTACTCACTTTCCAAACGATGGAATGATACCACTGGTCACGCGTGTACGCGTCGTTTGCCTGCGTATAAAAAAATCATAAAATTTAGAAAACCATAATCTTTAACATATCTCGGTAACGTTGCAGTCGTTGCAGGTATGATAATATAAAAAGTTAGTTGTAAGAAAAACTGACCAGTTGTCCATGATTTTTTGGACACTTCAATTCTTATCTTACATACAAAAATTTTGTTAATTTTCTTCAACAGTACCAAGTAGAAATCATTAGTAGCAATGTCCTCATAACCAATGTTTTGCTTGTAACCTGTGTTCTATGCACACACCTGAAGAAGAAGTGATCCGTGAGGCATGACGATACGAAGGCAGTACTTCCTGGCGGGGTCCCATCTTGATATGCAGTACACTTCCTGCATGCAGCTGTACGTCAGGGGATCCTCCAGCAATCCGGATGGCTGTAAAAAGGAAAGTATACATTGAATTGGTGTGTTTCTTGCTCAATAATAGGTATATATGGGATGGTAAGCATCAGTGTAGATTAGTTTATACGTCCACAAGCTAGCAGTGGAAAGACCTACACGCACGTTCATAGCGAGAATGGGGTCGAGTCTCGTTTAGAACAATTTTTATTTGTTTGGGTTTTCCAACAATAGTTTGTCATATATTTCTCAGTTGCGGTCTAGAATATGAAACCGTGCCTATGTCACATTGAACTGCATTTCCTTTTCGGGATACAGCTACAGTGGTATTTTCAAGTCAACTAATAAAGCAATTGATATACTCCCAAGATCTAATCTCTAAAGATATAAAACGCGTCATTAAGGCTAGTTATGTAGGGCGCTGTTATCTACGCATAAAACATGTACAATGCATCTATTGATCGGTTCATATCAGAATCAGACGTCGCGCGTAGACACGTCAGCGGAGGGAACAATAACCTACCTAATATCGATTGCCTAACCCAAATAGAGGCACTCACAATAACATTGATGGATATGGGCGTGTCCTCATCACTTTAGCGTCGTTAGCTCAACAAACCAACATGGGTAAACAGTCAAACGTATAAAATTACTTAGTGAACAGAGGGCGTGAGTGTGAGACAAATAGTACAAAAGTTCTTGTTGTACCACCACAAATGGTCACCTAGTCATTTAGACGCACGTTAATATTGTACCTAGATAATACAATAGTTACCACAAAATAAGCCTGTTTAAACAATGAAACAAAACAAGACGTGCCTTAAAATGAACATGTTAAAAATAACGTTTACGTCCAGAATCTATAAATAAAAATTGCAATTGAAAGGTCGGTTCGGTCGAAATTGTATTGCTGCATATATTATCGTAGTATAATGTTATAGTAACGATTATAAATTCGATGGAAATAAGGTCGATGTTATTGATGCATTGTGTGGAAACGTAAGCGTGTAAGGGTGTGCGGGGTCGAGGGGTAGTCTGCAGAGTAAAGGGTGTACGCTAGTGTGGTGACGTAGCAGGTCGAGGTGCATTGCCCGCCTGACCCGGCCGGGATTGCGAGTCAGCAGTGACGTCAGCACTCAGCACTTATCCTGCCCGCCCAACCCGCACCGCAGCGCTTGACCTGGCTTTCTCTTCCGGATTGCTTATAGGTTGTATCTACCTTTTTTGTCTTGGCTCATCGTATTGACTGTGATTTGGAATACCCGTGGTTTCTCCTTGGTTTATTTGTTTTATTGTCACCATACCTGATTAAGGTTCATGTCACTATATCTGGTATCAAATATATTAGCAGTATCTAAATGTATTTAGGTTTAAAAACATTCATAACCAAAAAAATACCAAAGTCACTCATATGAGAACACTAATTATTAGTTACATTATAAATGAGTACGTCGTTCTATTGTAAAAATTCTATTCTATTGTACTTTATGTATGTATCTATATTTCTACCTATGTAAGAATGTGACTACATACAAAATAAAAGTCAATAGATACAATGAAATTAGTCAATAGCTACAATTGTCTACCTACTCAACTAAACTAGAATAGGATTATAAAATTAATGAATTGCTTCATTGATTCAATTTCTTTGTACACCTGAAATCATATCCTCAAAATCACACGTTCATTATTTGAACCTATAGCTACAGGATGCGTACATAACCAACACCTGACTCATTAGCCACAGTTGCTCAGAATAAGGGAAATCATACTTTAGCAATTAAGCATAAGGAGAAGACACAGCGCCGCACACTTTGATAATACGAAGGTATAATTTCACTCATCGTAATAAACTCGCGGAGAAGGTTGAACCTGCCTGAGATCGTTTCGCGTTCTTAGAAAAACAACTACTGAGTGAGTTGCAGTGCATGTCGCGCTATAGATCGAGCAGCACCTACTCTACCGAAAATAAAAAATAGCGATTTGTTTCAGGCAAGCAATGACAGTTACAAATAATCACAGCTTAAAAATGTCAAACAAACATTGTGATGCAGTTGTAACAGACGGTTTAATAATAAATGCAATAGTGGTCAGGTCAAAATGTTCATCTGGTAAAATACTAATATTCTAAAAGACGAAATAATAATGGTGATAACAATATCTGGGAAAATCCTGAGCCCACGAATATGTCATTGTTAGTACTTAGTAGTGACTTTGTGTGACAGGTCGCCCACTTCCCTCCAAGCAAATATGGTTGAGGGGAACACGGCTGCTCTTTATGACAACTCGTGAACGGGTGTTAAACGACATTATTATGTATATAAATGAACAACCGATGTTAGGTTGTTCACTTTTAGGGTTCCGTAGTCCTTACAAGGAACCCTTATAGTTTCGTCATGTCCGTCTGTCTGTCCGTCTGTTCGAGGTTTTGCTAAGAGACCGTTAGTACTAGGAAGCTGTAATTTCGTATATGAAATTTTTTTCGTCGTCTATCTCTTCGTGTGTGGTATGGTTGAATAGGTCTTTTAAAATGACCTAGGAGTTGGTAATACTGATTTTCGATTTAATGCTCCATTTACGAAATATTAAACTTTAAATTGCAAATTTTTGTTCAAGCAGGGCGTCCCCCCCCCCCCCTCTAAAAGCTAAACTACTGGCTTGAAAAATCTGCAAAAATTCAAGCTGATAGTGCGTTTCATGAACTTTAAAGGAAAAGTATAACGATTGAGATAACTTTATTTGTTTAGCAGTAATAGTCGTTAAACTTGGGTGTTGGATAATTTTGTACCAAATATAAAATCTATAGAATAAATCCTTTTATAGTGACTAAGATGAAATAGTTGGTTGTTTATAAGTGGTAATGGACTTGTATTGAAAGCTAAATTAAAAATTAAAAATCTTAAAACAATAACTATGCCCTATGTATAATAGACTAGCTTTTCACATGTATGCGATAGTCCAATTTTAAAATTTTCAATACGGATAATATATGAATATAATTGCTCACATTTTAGCGAAAGTTAGATATGAATATTCGTTATCATCCAAAGGAGTTCCAAAAAAGAATTTAAAAACAACTCATTATCAAATATTGTTTTACATACCTATTAATCAAGTTGTTACTGAAAAATCTTCAGGACGGATTTGCTGCCAAAAGGTCATTATTATTTCCACTCAGAAAAAATATCTATTTTCTGAGATAATGTTCCTCTAAAGAGAAGTTCATCTTGAAAGTGACCGAAAACAGGGAACCTCCTCCTTAAGAGCAGCTTTGGGAACTTTTTTTATGTTATTGTGACGGAACAAGCTCGAGGCACACCTGATGTTAAGTGGACTAACCTATGCCTGTAACAGATGCATTTCTTCACAAGTCACGAATTGCACTGAGCCCGTCACCTTGAGACCTCAGACCAAATAAAAAGTCAAGACAGAATGTTGTGAACAGAAAAGTGAGGCCGGTTTTCCAAACATGTACGCACACATGTGTCGGTGTTGCCATGATAATCAAATTACCTTATGAAAATAACGTTACCAATTTAATAACGTAATTAGTATTAATACAACAATAGGGTTCCGATGTAACGTGTCGGCAAAAGTAGTGTCGTTAAGTAGGGGAAGGGAATGGAAAAAGTGTTTCAGAAATAACATTACTGGGTATTTAATCTACATGCATTTATTTCTTGTAACTAATTAGTGACGGGTTTTATATGCAATCGGGGAAAAAAGCACAAAGCCCACCTGGTGTTAACCTGTAACCTCTGCCGATACAGTTCGTCACAAGTGGCAAACTGCACTGCGCCCATCACCTTCAGACATAAAGATATTAAGTCTCATGTGCCTGTAATTTTACCGGAACATAGGAATGTGAACATTACTGCTTGGCGGTAGAAATAGGTATAAATAAATATAAGTCGCCGATTTTAAAATATTCCCATGATAGTTCCTTCTTACTTTTCCGAATGATTTCGATCCAATTTTGTTTAATTTTTGGGCTCAATTCGGAAAATGAAAAAATAATTAAACAGTAACACTGGTAAGTGACCAGTAAAGCGTGAACAGTTAAGAGGGAACCTAAATTTGCCTTTGTAATATCAATAATAATATGGTTATAATTCAACTCTATACACAACAACGTTATAAACATCAAAAAAACCAATGGAAATATGTTTTTTTTATAACGAAAAAAAACATCATCTACTTCAATCGTCGTAGATGCCTACGACGCAATATCTGTATTTAAAACAAGTACAGTCCAATTGAAAACCTTCTCTTTTTGTAAGTCGGTTAAAACACATTGATCAACTATTAAAAAAAACTAAAAGCAATACGTTGTGTATTATCACCCAATAATAGGGTGCCTAGAAAGCCAATAAGGTTTACACCTTATAGGCTTAATAACGGCAACACCAATGCCACCACGCCGCAATAGTTCGACTGACGAGTCAAGGCGTAGTTTCGTTGAACATATGTGTGTGTAATCGTGTTTGTACACGGCGAGGCGTAGTTTTACCGGCCTCACTGCTCTTTACACAACGTTCTGTCTTGACTTTTTATTCGGTCTGAGCTTGAGACATTAGTTGTTAAGTCTCATGTGCCTGTAATTTCACTGGCTCTCAAGGACTGCTGCCGGAACACACCGAACTGTGCTTGGAGACAGATTTTCTACTTGAGGGTGGTCGCTAGCCAGGCAGGGCATTCGCAAAATGCCATTCCACCATGCAGAACATTCATATACTCTATTCTACTATAGGTGTTGTAGAAATACTAAAGTTTCTATGATAGAAACGCAAGCACATGAAAATGGCGTAATATGCCATCCATACTATGCAGTTCAAGCTAAAAGTCATAGAAGAAAAATATGTGCCAACTGTCAACCCCATTGATCAAACCAACGACCTCCAATGAGTTTTATTGGCAGTGAGGTTTTATTCACTTTTAGGCTATCGAGGCTCCCTCTCCAGATTTAAGCTACCAATAGTTTTAATGTTTTCTCTATTTCAATGGAGTTATTTTAGCTTATCCTTACCTACTACGGATTTCCCATGCATTTATTACTATTACTGAACCATCCTCCTACTTTTAGATATTCATTATAATATGTGGTTAAATGGTGTTGATAGGAAAACCCTTGTAGCCTGTATATATAATAAATCAGGTATGTACTTTACCGTCATATGAATGCCTACTTTTAATCATAATAATAAACTTTTCTAAAATTAGGTCCAACAACAAACTACCAACCGTTACTACTTTAAATAGCATTTAAATGAGTTGCATTGACGTCAATCTTTTATTAGTTTTATATCATTAGCAATTTACGTAGAACATTATAATTAATTATGAAATGATCGGATTTATTTTTCCTGTAGGTATCAACACGAAATAAATATATACACTTTTTTTTTATTTAAACTTATCAGAGCGCTTGGTCCATGCGACGGGTGATCAAAATTCTGGCACCTATTTGGCTCAACGAATAAGCATTGCAATTCAACGGGGCAATGCTGCCAGCATGCTGGGCACGCTGCCAACTGGTAGTAGGCTGGAGCATTTGGACAGGCTGTGAGTTTGCAATGATTTGTAGGTTATCTAAATGCTTTTATTGTAGTAGCTGTAGTATTTTATATAGTTCGTAGTATTTTGTTAATAAAGGTTGTTATCTACATTTATTCTTATATATAGAAACTATCTGATGATTTTAAAACCAGGTTTATATAACCATACACCGGTCTTCAATGTTTTAGACTTAATATCAAAATCTATTAGTTATCTACGTACTTAGCTGTGATACAAACCACTATATGTAAACACCTTGTATACTCGTATATTTTTTCTGTGTGTTTAGTTAGTGATTATTGTGAACCCATGGCATCGTTCTGTGTTCCTAATTTGGTTTATTAAACTAGAATGTTTAATTAGACCTAGCCAGCCTTGCAAGCCAATAGTTTTACTAGTCAATTTCTTAAACACAGCTTATTCCTTCTGGTATACTTAAATACTTATGCTATCAGACGGATTAATTTTATTTTATTTTAATTTTTTTATTTTCTTTATTAACAAAATCTGATAAAATAATTATTAAAATATTTATAAAATATTTATCTGATAAAATATTTCATAGGTTATGAATGAGTTGGATGCTGCCATACTTACTATTACATAGAATTAATTGGTAATAAGCATAGGTATACCTAACTTGAAATAAAGTACGTATAATATAACCTTTCCTGGTCTACCGTCATTGTTATGATGGTCGTTGACGAGAGGTTGGTGATGGTGGCTTCATTCTGCGAAACAAGAGGAGCAGGAGAAGGACATTTCTCTCTTCCGCTCCGGAGAGCATGGATTAAGAGGTGAGCTCGCACTTCATTTAAACGTTACAGTGTGAATAGTATGGGTGCCGGTGAAATTTTAGGCACATACGACAACAAAATTAAGTCTCAGGCTGTAGAGCAGTTCGTCATTTGTGACGAGACGCACCTATTATAGGCATTGGTTACCGCATAACACCAGGTGAAGCCACGTGCATGTTCCCTCATAATCCCATAAAAAAAATTGCTTGTAATTAAGTACTTTCTTTGCCATTACAACGCTACTTGTAAAATAAGGAGATTGTATGTCATGTCATTTACGTCAACGGTAGCCTTTTTATGTTCTTGATAATGGTAATACACGTGGAAGCCGGTTTTCTTCCTTTGTGCTGTTTTTGTTGAAAAATATACATTAAAAATGTTAGTTGTTCTTTGTTAAAGTGCTGATCTGCATAATTTTATGACTGAATAAAATACATTGGTCTTTCACAGGCATGTCACCAGTTTTTGACCAACTTCCAAAAAAGAAAGAGGGTTCGGCACCGCATATACTATTTTTATTTTATGTGTATTGATGATTATTTTTGTGATGGATTGAGTATACCTCCAAGTTGGTGTTGTATCAATATGCAGTTTTAACTTTACATTAAGAAAAAACCGTCTCCAACGCTCCGAAAATAGAAACGACTCCAACGCTCAAATGTGTGAAATAATAGTACATTATGCAACAAGTGCGCGAAGTTGTTTATTACAATCGAGACGAGTTTTAGGCCTAAATGGAGTAGAGATTGTGCCTAATAAGTAGTAATAAGAAACGCGCACGAGTTTCATACGACGTTTTTCAACACACTTGCGAGGAACGAATACGAAAATTTCGATACGAAAATATTTTCTGGTTCTTTTTGATAGCAATAATATTATGATTAAGAAGGTTTATAATAAAATCTTCTAAAGTTCTACTCCATTATGTAAAAAAATCTTTGGTTTGTTTTAATATGAAAAATGATAATCTAATTAAGGTTTTAATTAAATCTTCTAAAGTTCTACTTTAGTAGGTAAAAAACTCTTTGGTTTGTTTTTATTTGAAAAACGAACGAAACAAACTACACAATCTCCTTGGTGAGAAGTGTGAAACGTTGTTTTTTTCTATTTAAAACACTAGTGCGGTTAAGTAAACAAAAAGCACGAGTGCGTAATAGACTATATTATGACAATAAAATCGGTGCAATTAAAAGGCCGTTACGAGCGAGTGTTGAAAAATAACTTGTTGTAGTGGGTACCATGATAGTTCAAAAGTAGGTACGTATTAACACAATATTATGCGCATTGTACCGACTTTGACAAGTTATTTCACATTTTTGAGTGTTGAAGTCGGTTCCATTTTGAGGTAAAAAAAATAATTAAATGTTAGCTGCCTACTAAAGTTAACATAAACTTTCAGTTATTGGAGTGTAATTTAAAAATGGCTTGACCGATTTTTATGAAATAAAATATCCCGCACGGCAAGCTTTAAAATAAAAAAAAAAAACATTAAAATCGGTTCACCCAGTTAAAAGTTCTGAGGCAACAAACATAAAATAAAATACAGCTGAAATGAAAACATTTTAAACTGACTTAAAAAAAAAGAGGAGGTTCTTAATTCGTCTTTTATTTTAATGTTTTCAGATCTTTTGACTGGGTAAACCGATTTTGATAATTCTTATTTTATTTGAAAGCGGATGCTTGTCATTTGGTCCCATTTAAATTTTACCAAACTCGGTCAAGCCGTTTTTGAGTTACACTCCAATAACTGAAAAATATTTTTACTTGATGATAATAGTTGTTGACAATGAATGGCAATCGATCCCGTAAGTACCAAGGGTTACTAAAATGAGTAAATTTTTTTTAACAAAAAATGGAACATATTTCAACATTCAAAAGTGTGAAATAACTTGTCGAAGTCGGTTGTTTCTAGGATCAGAGAGTGAGTCCCCGCTCTTGGACGATGTTTTAAATAATACTTTTGTTAAACGCTTGTGAGTCTGCAATGACTGTAGATTGTCTAAACGCTTTTATTGTAGTAGCTGTAGTGTTGTATATACATAGTTCGTAGTATTTTGTTATACTTTTTTTAAGGCACACCGCCGTTAAAAAAGTATCATAAAAAATAACTTTGCTATTACTTACGCCCCGTGGGGTGCCGGGTTAGAATTACAGCTCCCTATATCATCCCGTGGGTGTCGTAAGAGGCGACTAAGGGAAAAATACTGAAAGTTGGGCAGCAGCGCCTTCTAAAGTACTGACAACTTACACTGCGATCCCCAAGACGCCTGCCAAGCGTGGGAATTATGGCAAATATCGCTTTATAGTAAAATATATAAGTAAGAGTAATAGTCCTACCCACACGGAGAACGAACACTTATTAATAGAGCCCCGTTATCTAATTAATATGTGCTGTTTTCAAAAACATTAGAAGCACACCACCTTAATTAACCAATTTTAAGAAGGTGCCTACCTACTTGATTAGGCATTTGTCTGTCTATTTGATTAATAGGGCTATTAATGGATATTATTTATAAATCGATATAAAATGAATTAAACGAAGACAACAAAGTGAGGCTATTCAAGTTGTATAAATTAAACGTACCAAATTTTAATTCGTTTATTATTATATTATAAATCAAACGTATTTTTTTATATATCAGTAATTGTTCACGAGTGTACATATATTTCAAATAAGACATTAGATTATACCTTTTTTAAGTGGGATCAGTTGACAAAGCAGTAATAATAAAATAATTAGTTAACTCATCCTTCGGGATAAGTTTGGAACGAGATCAGCTGACTAAAGAGCCCTCGTGTAAATAGGTATGTATTCTCATTTTTTATGCATGATAGGATTGCCTTTGACCTCTAACTCACCTGATCGTAAGTGATGATGTGGTCGAATATGTTGTTCAGGCTATCCTAGAATTACTAGCTCTCAAGGACAGCTGCGCGAACACACCGTTAGGTTGCTTGGCGACAGATTTTTTACTTGAGGGTGGTAGCTAGCCAGGCGGGTATTCGCAAAATGCACTTCCACCATGCTATAACGACTGCCATCCTAAGACAACAACCGGTACCGACGGCTTAACGTGCACGTTCCGAAGCACGGAAGCGCTCAGTATAATTCCACTAGCGGTCACCCATCCAACTCATGACCGCGGCGGACGTTGCTTTGCTGATGGGTTCAGAATGGCTAAGTTAACTTCGCTACGAGCGCTTCGATGCTCGCATATCTCGTATATATATATGCGAGTACCTTGAGGATCTAGCCAACATCGGGACAAAGTCGCGCGCATGCGCTACTATGTACTTATATACAATTTTATGTATCTACGTCATGTTTGAGTATTCTTTGTGCGATACGATTAAATGTCTAATAAATATTGAAGGCCTAGAGACTTAAGAGTCCAAATGATATACAAAATAGTGATGGCGTGACGTGTGCAAGGTTGAATAATGTTATTAGTTCATTATGTGCACGAGAACTGACAAGTTTAATAGGTAGGTATAGTTAAAGTTTTAAAGCAAATGGTAACGAATCCAGCATACATTTCGGACATTATCGTGCCGCACACCGCGTTTGTAGATATTTGAATAAAATACTTATTAAAACATTTTATTTTTTCTCGCGGTTTGTTAAAGTAAGGTACACAAAAACTTATGGTTATTTTTTGTCCACATATACATACTCTATAATAGGTAACATACCTAACTAAGGGCCTGTTTCAGAATATTCGAGTAAGTTCCGGTTTTACTACCCAGAACATTTTAATAAATAAAACACTATCATTGCGTTTTAAAGTCATCTGTTTAGCCTATCGAACGCGCTGCATGTTAAGTGTCATTTTTATCATTATTTTATGTATTGGTAAGCAACCCTGAACTTTATTAGGACTTTCTGAAACGTATCCTTAGTCTGTTTACTTTTCAAATAAGAAGAAAACTACATAGTAATATAGCAACTTTATATATTTAACATTATTTTATAACGAACACGCGAGTCGCGACGTTCTTCTGACGACACTTTGCAGAGGCACACGAAGTGACTCTTTATTTGGTTACTATGAACGAAAATAACTTCTTTACTGTATCAGCCGGATAGTCCACTGCAGCCTGCACAGCCTTCCCTAGTATGAGGGGGGTTTGCCATAATCCCCACGCGACGCCTGGGGATCGCAGTGCGAGATATCAGTTCCACAGTAAGCGCTGCTGCCCACCTTCTGGTGATTGGGGGACAATCTAGTCCTGCACCCCACGGGCAATAATACATAATAATAGAATATTATGTCCTATATGGCACACAAATTCCCAATTAATTATGTATGTGTATGGTAACGCAATATTTTGCAAATGCCTCCTAGATACCTACCATCCTCAAGTCGAAAGTCTGTTGCCAATCACCTAACCGTGAGTTCTGGCATCTGTCCCAAAGAGTCATTTCACGTTCTAGATTAAGCCTATTTACCATCTTTGACCATATCAATTTGTTCTATATATGTATATACCAAAAACACATTCTTTTCATTTCTGGGATCCTTAGCGCTAGTCCGACTCGCACTTTTATTGTTAACTGCTAGTATCACAAGGTTTGACACTTATATGAAAGTTTACAAGAGAGCTGAAATTAAAAAATGTTATAAATTCGTTTTTGAATGGCGATCGCTATATAGTTTTAATTTAACTATTATTTTTACTCTAAGTATGTCAGGAAATCGCCGGTATAACGCATATTCTGTGAAAATGTACGTTTAATTCCTACAACAGCCCTGTTTTAGTCGGGTGGATGGACAAAGTCGACTTAGTAATAGGGTCCTGCTTTCTGCTACAGAACCCTAAAAATATAGGATCACTGCACAAAATAATATACATATGTTGTAAAAATATTTAAAAATAAACGGAACTAACTTCCAACACTAAAAAGTATGATTATCTTGTTGAAGTCGTGTACCATGCTGAATCAAAACACTTCAAAATCAACTTTTCATAGATCGAGTTCTACAAGGTATTTCTTAGTTTTTAACCGACTTACAAAAAGGAGGAGGTTCTCAATTCGTTAGCCGACTTCCAAAAAAGGAGGAGGTCCTCATTACGTCTGATTTTTATGTTTATTACCTCAGCACTTTTGACTGGGTAAAGAAATTTTCTAAATTCTTTTTTTATTTGAAAGCTTGTAATTTGGTCCCATTCAAATTTTATCAGTCATTTGAGTTACACTCCAATAACTGAAAAATATTTTCCTATCTGGTGATATAGTCGCTACAGTGAATGACAATCGATCCCGTAAGTAGCAAGGGTCATTAAATAGATAGAAAAAAAAATTATCCAAAAAATGGAACCGACCTCAACACTCTAAATTGTGAAATAACTTGTCGAATTCGGTACCATGCGCACAATATTGTGATAGATAATATAATACCGACTAGTAATCTTCTGGACATCTAATTGAGAACATCCGCTTTGTATTTTTGATAAACATTTTCAACAAGTAATAAAAACTTTAAAGCAATATATAAAGTAATGCGCAACCCTTTGTGTAATAATAATTTCGAGTCGCACATGACCAGCTTTTTACTTAAGATGTAAAGTTAACTGCATATACTACTGTTTCATACTACTATATCTATACAGTAATATAAGTAGGTGCTCTGCCTTGACTGATAACAGGCTTGGCTAGCCTGAGTTACAAGAGACATATAGGAAGAATTTGGTAAATTCTTTGTGTAATTTCTGGCATAAGGTAGGTGGATGAGTGATTATGTTTTTTGTTCGAAAAACTATATGAAAATTTCAATCGGTACTAAAGAGAAAATATTATGGTAACCTCGATAATATTTAGTCACATACTTCAGCGGTATGGTGTAGGACACTCTGTCTGTGAGAACAAGCAGCTATATTTGCCAAAAATTACAAGGTGTCTGGTCGTTGTGACAAAAAAAATATGGTTTAAAGTAAAAGCATAACAAGTAATGCATATTAATCTGGATTGCCTACAGGCCTGCAACAGTTATTACACTAACAGAGACTATATTGGTTTTTGTAGTAGCTGCAGTATTGTCAATACCAAAACTGTGTACCAGCTATAAAAAATCAACACCACAAATGATATAGAAAACCGTTTGTTTTTGTTATTTTGTAATAAAGGCAATTGGGTGGTGTATGGACACCACCTAATAAGTTTAATTTAACTTATTTGTATGTATAATGTACCTTATTTGTATTTATATAAGCGTAGTACCTATGTGTCATAAGCATAACATAACAATAAAAATGAAAAACGTGGGATTTCCGTGTCATTAAAATTAAGTTTTACATGTAATGTGAATGTTGGGTTTTTAAATATTTGATTGTTTACGCAAAACTAAGTATAGGTAAGTACATAAACACATAATATAGGTACCTAATCGATAATTAATATGTGGAAGTAATATACTTAAAATTACTCTTTTTATTTAAATATTCGAAACCATCTTAATTCAAAAATACTCTTACACATCGATTAATAAAAATAACATTAATTCCCTAATTTCATGAGCTACTGCTATTCCCGAGCCTCCAACGCTCGCTTCGCAACGACGCTACTTAATCCCATATAATGGTGGATACCCCCAGAAGAGGTGAGCCTATTGCCATCTACTGAGTACAGCTGGAGGCTCCGGACTACGACTGATATGAATTTCTTTCTCGGTAAAATCCAGTAACAGTCCGACCCAGGGAGGTCACGGGTTCGAACTACGAACCTCAAAAAATCTTCCAAAGCGATGCTTTCGCCACTTCAGGAACGAGTAAAGTAATTATATAAATTATATTTATAGAGTAAAGTAATTATATAAATTATATTTAAATTATATTTATATAATTACTTTACGTATAGTACAAAAAAATACATAAATAATGTATTATGTTCTCAAAGGTCCCATTTATAATGAAAGCATAACAAGGAAATCTGTTAAGTGATAATTCCGCCCAACCTAGCGCTCCAAGGATATCCGCCAAGGTATACCTACCTACCTTATATCTATTTCTTATCTAAGAAAGGAAATTGGAATTTCCTTTCATCAGCTCATTCGAAAATAGAGTCAAGTTGTTCCTACGTCAAATACTGATAGAATTATCAAAACATCAACAACATCAATATGGCGGGTAAATGGAGCGCGTCAAGAAGTCTATTTAGTCTGTCTGCAGATGACCTTTGACATTAGCGCAGCGTACTGCGTCTCCTTTCACTGCAGGTAATGTTTAGAACTGATTTTTTCTTTTACGTTTACATTAATTTTGTAGACAGTAAACGAGAACTACGTGTT
Organism: Plagodis dolabraria; assembly: GCA_963854805.1. Classification (NCBI taxonomy): domain Eukaryota; kingdom Metazoa; phylum Arthropoda; class Insecta; order Lepidoptera; family Geometridae; genus Plagodis; species Plagodis dolabraria. The sequence goes on from OY978442.1 coordinate 20,158,224, forward strand.
TACTCAACCACGTAAATCATATACCTATGAAACAATCAGAAGGTACCTAAGATAATACAACATTTAGCAATCAATCTACAGTCACAGGTCTATAGACAGCTCAAGCTATCAGTACGTAGTACCTACCCGAAACGTTGGCAGCCTTTCTTTACTCCGTTGTGTTATAATACAGAGCCCATTCAATATTCCAATGAGAAGTTTCTTCAGAATCTGCACGTATCGAATGGAATTGCACTAGTATAGGCAGTTTATATAGGCACAGTTCTACCGAAGGGATCATTCCATTATGGAATATATTTCACGTATGTCTTCTCGGCGATTCCGAAAGCTTAGTAGGTATGGTGAAAGATTAGGTATGCCATATTTTGGGGTAGGTATACAATTATTGTTAGCAGATTTGCGCAATTATGGAATGATCCCTGATGGATAACTCCTAGGCAACGATTACGAGTGCATAGATTCGCTGGGTCATTTAACCAAAAGATATGTGTTTCTGCAAGCTACTGTTCAATCTATCCTGTGTATAGCATAAAGACATGCATCTAAGTCTCGCCTTAAGGAAGCCGTGTTATCTTTTTGCTCCGTAAACAAATCTTTTATGATGGGTGGTAGTAGTCCATGAGCAACTTCCATGTATTGGATAGATCAACTACGAACATCTACTTTAATACCTAAAAAGTTAACATAACCGTTGTGTTCAGCTGCCAAAAGTGCCAAAGCCGAATGTTTTCGCAGCTCGCTTGACGTCAAACGCGAACTGTTTTCGTACAGCTTCGGTCAATGTAAACATTTATGTTTCTTTCTTCCAGACAATATTACTTTAGCTATACAGTTAATAGGAAACTCAAAGGTTTGTCGTTACATAACAATCGTTTAATTTTGCACCGAATAAATTGATAAGTTGCTGACGCACATCCTAGCTATCTCAGATTGACCTCATTGCACGGTTCAAGATCAAAATCATAAATATTATGTGTAAGTATATTTATGATTTCTTCTTTTTATCATCACCGGCGTTATACATATTTGGCAAATTACTGTTACAGCCACGACGTCCACCGATGAGCAAGCTTCTATCGTTGAACAAAAGCCTCTCAGGGTTTTTGCCATAATTCCCACGCTAGACAGGCGTCTGAGGACCTTATATAGTAAGATGGCAGTTCTTCAGATGAACCTTCTGCTATTTTTCCTTTCGTCGCCTCTTACGATTCCCATAGGAGAATGTAACTTTACCCCGACACCCTTTTGGGATGGAATTTAGTAAATTAGTTTCAAAAATATCCAAAAATATTGGCTTTAAACGCAACATACAGCATGCTAATATTAACAACAATCTATATTTTATTCACTTGTAATATAATAAATCACCGGAATTTCACAAATGGTTATGTTTTGTTAGACTATACGGCTACAAATTAGCAAATGAAAAAAATATAGATTTCCATGCCACATTTGAAGGCTGCATAAGATTCGCATATATCCTATATCACCACCTATCTAGTCTTATTTTTAGCTGTTCGGTAATAGCAGACAATTTCATCGTTCAGCGCTAGGATACTCGTAGCAGATAATTCCTTTTATTTATTGATATGAAGATATTTTTCCGCGTATAGGTCTAAATTTAGTTTCATATCATCGTTCGATTATGCAACATTCACGTGTGCGTGTCATGCATGAGATAACTCATGCACTCGATATTTTTATATATACTCCTTCCTATTTTTATCCAAAGCTAAGCACATTTATTCTTTTTCTTTTCTTTGTTCTATTACTTATCATCTCATTGCTGATACCTTTCATTCGTATGTCACCCAGATCAACCCTTATTTATTTGGCCTTTATCAGCGTCTAAGTCCGTCTTAAATATACGTAGCACATTTTCAGTTTGTGTATCAATCAACTCACCACTCTAATCTATTAATCTGCAACTTTTATTACTCTGGTGTTGACTTTAAAGTTGCCACATAACACTGCTTACACCCCCTCACATACGGGGTGTATGTGAGGGCACATCCACATTCACACATATACAAAACAACCAGATATCTATTTATGTTAAAAATATTCTATTATGGCATAATTTCAGTTTACTAAAGTCACACATTGGATAAGGATCTGTTCCATTCAAAACACAGTGTTAAACAAGCTTCGTCGAGGACCAGACGCTTCAAAATGAACATTGTACACAATATTATGTCAATAAATGATTTTTATATTATGTTTTTTATGCCTCAAACATACTCAATTCAATTATTGTCCGTTCAAAATTACAACTCATGTCCATATTAACATTAAAACTTCTAGCGATTCTTCTCAAACTTTTAAAACTTCTTCTCTTTCGTAATATACAAATCTACACAAATACAATTGTTTATTGTGCCCTTTTTTAAATCATGTATGGATCATTTGTGGTTTCAGAGACCTTCTTTAATTTATTAATTTTCATTCCCGGTCAATTTCACTGTCATTTTGCACAGTTGAATTCATGATTATTGATGAAACACTAATTTGTTTACTAATTCGTTGTTCAAATATTTTTCTTTATTTATTAATTCCATTCCAATCCAATGCCATTATTTATCATCTCACCATTCGCCACGACCTTCCCTTGGTTATCTGAGCATTTTAGATGCATGATATCTTGCTTCACCCACACCTAGCAAGGCATAAGGATATAAAAGAATATCGCTTGCGCTCTTCTCTTTCTTGTTTGCTTATTGTCACAGTTACTTAACTAAGATACAGATTACAAAATAGTTACTAGTTCCTTTGAGCGGTCTAGAGATTTATACAACGTATCTTGTACTTCATTCAAGTGCTTTAATACAAGAAGGAAAACTAATATCAATAATATAATGAAACAATATGTACCTACAAGGAAAAGAATTCGCTTGGCCTTAGCCACAGCAGACGTAGTTAGTAGATAGTTTTTCTAGTAATTTTACCTATCACATTCCTTTTACCTCCACTCTTCGCTCGCATAACAACTGTTTTCCTATGATCATTACTTACATTCCTTGAAAATATTTTTTGATATCCTTTTTCATATACAGTCAGTCTAGCACATGTTTCCATTTTATTCCAACAGTCATTTACAGCTACGCCAACTTTGCTTTTTTCCTATCTTTCTTTTCTATCGTTCAACCTGCAACCCTCTGTTAAAAAGTTTGTTATGTAGCATTCTTACTCGTTTGTTATGTGATATGTCCTGCAATGAAGTCCCGCTTGGTGCATATTAGGCATTTCCGTTGAAATATCATACTAGCCATCATAACTACATTATGTGTCGGAATATGACTCTAGGTCGCTAGCAGACTAGAACCGTTATTCCATGTATGTGGGTGGCATGATTCGATTCAAACGCAATTTCACCTAATTTCTTATGTGGCTTTGCAATAGCACATGCTTAACACTCTCGTTATTACATACCAGACATTATTTTGTTACTTTACTATTGTAAATCCATCATTCGCGCCGCCGCCGTTGAGGGTAGGCGCCCTATCCTTATATACATGCGAATCCATGATGTAATGCCTTAAAACGTCTATAAAAGAGAGACTGAAATAATCAGTACCAACTTAGTACTTAAACAATGGCGCATCAGCAATCACTTATATATCGTGTATGCTGTCGCCCATCACCATAATGTAGAGTCAATCACGAACGAACAATGACAAAATGAATGTCAAGTAATCTTTAAAGTATCTTCAAACAGCTAGCGGTACGTGTTATACATAAATATTTTACTCAAACACGTGATGCACTTGCTTCCAACAAGATAGGTATATGCTTATCTTATCAAATCCTAATTGTCTTAATTACGTTCTCACGGGAAATATAATTGTGAAAACAATGAAAGTACTATAGGTATAGATAGTAGCCACCGCAAAATTTTAATGCTTCTTATATGTGAGCATAAGTTGAGGTATATTACTGGCTTGCCTACGCGAGTAGATTTCAAGATTTGCATCCGTTTCTTTCATTTTAATTAAATTGAATTATTATCCTTACCCTAACCTTACCCCTAATCTTATCCTTACACCACCCTTACCACCACCTATCCTTACATTACCACTACATGACTTGTCACCTAGGGGTAAACCTTTACCTAGGGGTAGGGCCTTACCATAATTCCCAGCTGTGCCCAATGGGATTTACCACCATCAACATGTCAGGCACAATCCAATTTTCCTCAAAAGTTCTGCTCTTCTAATCCTCTTCTTTAATAAAACCATTAGATGTATAGGATGAATATCTAGAAGCTCGAGTACAACTCATTTTAATTTATAGACACAAACTTAAACATCAATTTCTTCTAACTTCACATGGATATTCAAAAAACCTTATTAGTGCTTATCCTCTGATATAAGGAACTCTTGAGCACGCTCAGACCCGTTGATTTAGTCTTAAATCTTGCCATATATCACCAAGGAGGTAGGGGGGTTAAAATATGCTAAAAACTTCACGTGATTACGAGAAAAAAAGATTAGAAAATTAAAAGTTCCCTGTTAGCTTCAAAGCTGGCATATTATAAACCACATAAAACATAGCTACCAACCTAATGCATTCACGGCGAAAGCTGTTGGAGCTGTTTACTCTCGCATGAACAGTTTCTAAAAGTAGTTCAAGATGTTGGACGATATACCTACAAACTACAATGAAACAATATTAGTCGTAATTCATATATATTTTTAACCGACTTCCAAAAATTATAAGGCTCGACACATGTATATGCTCGTACCTACTATAATATGTGACGACGTTGATTGCATTTATGTATTTCATAATTTTTCGGTCTAGCCGTTATTCAGATACACTCAATTAACTAAGAAAATTATTTGCCAACATTTGCCCCTAATACATAGGTTTACATTGCGAAATTGAACAAGGTGAACCTTGTGACTCAATATGGAGAATGTCTGCATAGAGATGGTAGGAGAAAGAATGAAATAAAGAAATAAAAATAATATAAAGACGGCTAAGAGACGAGGAGAGAGAACGCTGCCTTGTGGGACTCCGGCATTTGTATCATACTAAGGATAGAAAATTCTACCAAGGTTTTACGAGAAACTGAGCTGATTGTCATGCAATATATTATGCTCAATTAAGTGGGATATATAACTTGTTTAAGCATAATTTTTCAAATACTCAGAACGGTATATGAATATCGGTCTATAATTGACACGGTAAGATTGAACCCCTGACCTAACAAAGACATAGATATTGTGCGTATGTAGCCCCTACTTTTGCATCTATAATATTCGTAGGATTAAATTTATTAGCGCGCAAATTAGTTATTACTAGGTAAGTACTTATTTGCGGTTAGAGACGAGTAAATTGATTCATTTACAATATATTATTTACTAGATATACAGGAAGTGTTCCTGCGTCTAAAAGAAGTTAAGTCCGTAATATTCTTATCATTTTTGCAAATTGTTGACATCATTGTTGTTATTTTCCACTACGCCGTGCCGCGGCGTTGTTGCTTTCAAACAAAGCATTGCTTCGTTGTAATGGTAGGTACATTTCAGACGTTACAAATGATGGAGGTTTTAAAACTTTCTTCAAAATTGTTTGTATACACTTTATTAACAAATGTATTTTTTTTCAATTCTTTATTTTCTTTCTCTTTTCTCAAATAAAGAACCATTTACAAAAGAGAGTACCTACTTGTAATAATAATGAGCAAATATATTAAAATTGTTGACGTAATCCATAACATCTTGAAAACTTGAATAAAATATCTTGTTTATTACTCATACTTGAATGAGTAATACATAGTTTTGACGTATGTTTTTTTTATTTATTCAGTTGTCACTAAGATTACAGGCTTATTTTCTGTAAAAGCAGTATTGGTGCGGTATTCGATTATGGCAGGGAAAATATGTTTCAATCCATTCTTACATCTGGCTGGACACAAGCCAAGGGATAAAATCATAGATGTAAAAGCCATTTCATGTTCAATTTACTATTAAGGAACTGTATCAAATACCTACGTACCCTAAGCGAGGCGCTATAGTGTTTACGTATTATTTTGAAAGACACAACCCCAATAATAAGACATTGACCAATCTCACGCTATCAAGCAATACCAAGATTTACATGAACATCGAGACTTTTTACAAAAATTTTGCTCTGTTTTTGAAGTAGGTAGTCATGGTGCTGTGCCAGCCAGGCAATTCCTATACACTGCCGCGCAGGGGGTGCATAGTTCGAATTCCACCGCGGGCTTGAGCTTCACCGCATAATTAATTCATGGCGCATTTCACACTAGCCAGAAAGTAGAAAATCTGTTGCCCAGCATTCAAAGACATTTTGCGGCAGATATTCATTTAAGCCAATTCCTATTCTAGATGCAGGCCGTTTATCATTCTCGACCACATCATCACTTACCAACAAATGAGATTTCAAAGGCTAACATATTCCTTACTGATATATCACATATAATAAGTAAAGGCGTGCCTTTACTCACCGAAGGAATAGGCAGAGGTGAGTAAACAAACACCCACGTTTCGCCAATTGGGTTTTTGTCCCTTGTAATAGGGGCAAGCCTATTGCCAGACAGATTCAGGGTCTTACAAAATGTTTTCTGTAACATACTGGACGAAACACAAGAACATATTGTATGAAACCCTGGCAGGGCACTAGATGGTATACAGCCCTGTTGTGCGTCTAATGCACACAACACCCTACTTACATCCACGTTAGAACTGTATTAAATGAACTATACAAAAATGTTTCGTTTGAACTTATACCTACCTACTTATTCGCCAAACCCATGTAACTCAAAATGAAAGGCGAAAAATGTTATCGTTTCGTTTAATTTATCGATTCGACACGACATAGTGGTACATACTGCGTTCTCGTCAGGAAGTCTTTGCTGCGTATATATTTCGTCAAGTCCATATTATTTAAACGACAGTTTAAATTCATTTGCCAATACTGATACTTAGGTTGTTAGTCTAGGAACTAAAAATATATCTTTCAAACTGTCTTCAATATGATTGAAATCTCTTCGTATCAATCGCTTGATTGCCTAAGATCACTAACGAATTGCAAATATGTAGGCTATTTTGTGAATTAGCAGAAATTGATTTTGCCACGACGCGAGAGAATTTACTTCCTATTGATTGATACGGGTACAGAGTACGGGCAACCCGATCTAGTGTATATTTTAGCCCATAAACTATACTCAGAAAAATCTCTCTTAGATCTCAGATAAATAATCCTCTCCGGAGAAACGGAATAACTGAAGTCTTATTTCTATAAGTTATATATAGGTACGATATTAGGGCAGTTCCAGCAATGGAATTGACTATAAAGAATTAGACCGCCGATCTCGATGTCAAAGCCCTCTCAAAATCTTGTCGAACCGAACGAAGTCCACGCCAAAATGTTTTACGCCAAGTCCACGCGAAGTCCACGCCTTATGAGTTAATACTACGATGGATATTGTGAGCTTTGTTCAAAGGAATTAGTCATAATACGAAATACGATAACAGATTGTAAAAGAAAAAAGTAGGTCGGTAAAATCTACAATTGTAAACAGACCGTGAACAAATGGAAAAAAAGAAAGTTACAATAAACCTACATAACCTGACCTGAATCTTTGATTTATAAATCATGATTTGTAAATCTGAGTTGTATTCATTGAGGTCGTTAGTCGCGAGGAATTCGAAAAACAGACATAAAAAAAGGTGAGCATCGTAAGAGGAGGAAGGAAGTCATAAATTTTCACGATTGTGATAACCATGACACGTTATCAATGAATGACTGAGATTAGCTCATCCAAGCGTTAAGCCGAGTAAAATGTTACGGTACGACTATTTGCTTTGACGCAAGACAATGATTTGGTGGCAATTTATTTTCGGGTTTACTGAGGGTTCAGGTAACTAAAAGGAAGATTATAAGATATGACATGATCTATGAGGGTGGCATGACTCCATAATTTGTTAGTGGACTTTTTGGTTGGAATAAAGATTTTAAAAAATAGAAGCGTACACAAACTTTAATTGCATATGCATTAAATATTTAACAAAATGCTGGTAAACAACGCACCGGTTGGCATAATTTTCAAAATACCTAACCTAGATATATTTTCACAGATGATACGAGGTATAATTTCGTTCGCAAAGTTTGTGTTATTATTCTATTATCGCATCAGCTGAGATATCGATATAGATTGCATCACTATCACGGAACACGCCCCTACTACGATTTGTAAACAAGTGACGAGTCATTAGCTTAATCACGCAACACCTTTTCAAGTGACACACCGGTAACGTCAAACCAATTCCGGTAATTACTTAGGGAAATGAAGGGTCCACCCGTAACTATGTAAGTACCTCTTACGCTAATTCAACTTCACGTAATTTGACATTACTAAACACTGGGTAAATAAACTATAACAATGCGGTCAGGTCAAGCTTTATTATGCTAAAAACCACAGTAAACATACGCAAATAAAAGTACGTAATGCTCTTTTGTGAATCCTATCATTTTAATAACTAGATTTTAGCATCCGTTGTCGAATCACACTGTTCAAAACACATGTGTTCTTTTTTACTAGGCAACTGTCTATAGCATTATAGATACTAACTATAGCATTTCTACAGCCATAGTTGCTATGGCTTACAATAACAACGTCAAATGTAACAATTAAAACATCAAAGCTGCAAATCAAATATCAAGGCAACTTTGTTCGTGTTTAAGAAAGCGCGGATCATTTATTTGACACTTTCTTTTAAAAGTATGTGAGACACAGAGCAGTAATATTTGATTAGTGTGTTCTGATCTGAGTGCTCTTATAATGGACTTATGTTGATACCTCTCTTAGTTGATATTTCTGTAACAAGGTTATGGAGCATAACATGAGTCAGACTATAGGAATTGGCAATTAACCTTATTTAGTCTAAAGGTCGATGGTCGTTAGCTTTTCTATCAAATTACAGACATATGGTGCTCCAGTCTACAAGTAGCACTATAATTGTTATCAATCTATAAATATGTTCACCAAACTTAATAAAACACTGTATTAAGTATACATGTATAAGAATCATTTTTAACGGTCATGAAAAATGTTAGAAACAAACACTTACCGTTTTGGACACGATGTGATATTCTTGAAGGCACAGTACATGCGTCTCCCACCTTCTCAGGAACTTGGCAGCTAGGATTTTGTCGACGACTGTTCTTGTGTGCTGGAAGCAGCAAACCCTCAGAGAGCCTTCAGTAGCCAGCTTGTATCGAGGGCCTGGCGGTGGCATTGGGGTTCCAGCAGAACTGGATTCTATCCCGACACTATCCGCGCAGCATTCCGGACTTGAACCCTGTGAAAACATTATTTACATATAAGTAATGTGATTGGAATTCCCAATGGACTACCGGACCGAGCTAGATTAGTCCCATAATTTCCCATGGAAATCGTTCGCGCTGGCTTGAGGGTCATCGAGGGAGGGCATTTTGCGAATGCTCGCCTGGCTAGCTACCACCTTTAAGTGGAATATCTGTCGCCTATCACCTAACAGTGTTTTTCGGCAGCAGTCTTGATAGACAGCCAGTAAGTAATTATGAAATTACATGCACATGAGACAACTTTATGTCCCAGGGTGATGGGCTCAGTGTAGTTCGAGATTTGTGACGAAATACATCTATTATATGCAAAGGTTACCACTTCACATCAGGTGGGAAGCGAGCGTGATCCGTCACAATCTTATAAAAAAACAACTGTCACTTTGACAGCTTATTTTTATTTGACAGCTTATTTTACAGCACAAATATTAAATTAGAACTGATAAATACCACATCAACGGTCACTTTGTCAGCTGCCACATCTAAGACAAATTTCCAGGTCATTTTTATGACGTTTGATGCACAAATAACATTACTTCGAAATTGCGATACTGCACGTATTGTTTAATCTAATCTGTTGTATTGTATTAGTAAACATAACACTTGACGAACGTAGCCTAGGTACATACTGAATGAAGTATGAAGCCAAGCATGCATTCGTTCAGGTTATATTTGTGCCGTCTGGCGCGCCTACGTATTTAAACGGATAAACAGATATGTATACGCAGATACTACTATTTTATATTAACAGTTTATCGTCCGATAGGAGCATTTAACAATGAGAAGGTCGTTGAAAGCTGGAACTAGTTAAAAGTATTTAGTTCAGTGAACGTTTTCTTTTGCAATTCTAACAATGTACCTACTTAGATATTGTAGGGCGTAGGGATATAATGTCACCTCTTCCCGTGGGTGTCGTAAAAGGCGACTAAGGTAAAATACCGGAAGGTGGGTAGCAGCGCCTTATGCTTATATGAAAAACTGCTATATTACTTTTTTATCTATTTTATTTTAGATTATGGCAAATCCTCTCTTAAGACGAGGCAGTGCACAATTAATCTCAAATCGGGTACCGCCCCACATACTATTCACTCCGCTTGGGGAGGAAAGATCACGTAGTAATTCGCACGTGACATAGCTTGTGCTAAAAGGCCGTATGCGCCATAACAGTAATTATAGTTTAAAATAAAAACTATAGCAAATTTTCAAAAACCAAATTACTACATTGAAGTGTGTTAAGACTCATCTATACAGATATTTAAGAGGCTTAAATCGATCTAGGCTTCCTGTAAAATGCAAATCTCTGTTTTTTAACAGCAGTTTTTGATAGCTTTTCTTTATGTATTTCTGTTATGAAAGTTAACCAATCTTTAAAGCTATTATCAAAATGATGTCAATAATATGGTAAACGAGATACGTAAAATCTTTTCCGATTGTTTAGTAAAACTGAGATCTCTGACGCCATTATTTTCAATTCGTCGTCTGGGGGAGGCTGAGGACTGATGAGTCCGGCTGATTATGTAGTAGTACATACATCTACAGGGTTATTGGTAAAATGGTAACAACCTCTTCGGGTTGACTTCTGCTAGTCATAGCAATAGTCATATAGTCATAGCATTTTGAGATGTTTTTTTTTTGTTCTGTAATAAAAATATTTTTTGTTTTTTAATGCCTACTCCGAGCTAAGAGCGCTTGCCGCGGCTTTGAATAGAGTTGTGAATATTTACATCGACCAAGAAAATAAAAAAATATGAAATAATAGATTACAGGCACAAGAGACTTAACAATAGGTGGTCCTCGTACTTATTCTGCAAAAAAATTTAATACTCTGTCCTCAACAAAGTCTTTTGAGGACAAAGTATTAAATTATTTTTTTTCCAAAACAAAAAAAAACATCACAAATTTTTTTCTGTTAGGGCTAGCAGAAGTCAACCCTAAGAGATTATTAGCCATTTACCAATAACCCTGTATACATAAATATGAATGTAAAAATAAATTTCAGTAGCCTGTTTGTACGTGAGTATACTCACGTATAAGCTCTGAGTGAGTCTCGATGGATATTAAATGTTACTATTAAAATATGACGCAAAGAAATACGTTTACATGAAGTGCGCTATATTATTCACTCTAACTTTAGCTATATGTATATAACCATATACGTGTACATACATACAAATCCCTTTAGGTAGAAGTTTCCCAGGGAGAGCGATTAAAGTAACCAAATCTTACACAAATGAAGGCGCAGGAGTCATATAAGTATCAGTACTAATATTATAAATGCGAAAGTAACTCTGTCTGTTACGCTTTCACGCCAAAACTACTGGACCGATTTGAATGAAATTTGGTATGGAAATAGTTTGAGACCCGGGAAAAAACATAGGATAGTTTTTATCTAACTGCGCAAAAAGAGGTTAATGTTTTTGAGCGATAACCGACATACGCACGGGCGGAGCCGCGCCCGGAACGCTAGTAAAATATTATTCGACGTAAAAGAGCTGTGGGGCTGTTTTATATCATTCGATAATCGAATGCTACTAAGAATCAGTAAACTCGTGCGTCACGAGACCAGAGAAACACCACAACACTTTCACGTTTAAAGTAATAAAATCCTACGAGTTTAATATTCTGTTGTTACATTACGACTAATCATTTAATTAAGACGCTATCAAGTGCTATAATTCTATTATTATCGGACTACATAGGACAGAAAGAAAGGCACCGATGTTAAAATCACAGTCAGTTTTGGTGAAAAACTAAAGAGCTCATTAACACAAACTAGTAACTTAAATCGAAAATATAAGTTAACTTGTCCCTCTTCATAAAGATTTTCTATTTTAATGGTATATTTTTATAAGTAGGTACATATAAATACATGGATAAATAAGATATTTATCTTATAAATGTTATTAAGAGTAAACTTTGCAATTTTATTCTATGGAAGTTTATGCAAAGGTGTTTCGGAATTAACTTGGCCTTAGAAAATATGATCAAGATTAATATATAATTTTCCTACTGCTAAAAACTAAATATATTTTATAATAACAAATATTTTAAAAATATTAAAAGAAAGCATTGAATAACTATTTTAATAAAACACTTAAAAAATATTAAAATATATCAAGTGACAATTCCGCCTGATTTTCCTGTTAAGCCAACGTGACGTCACAAACACCACGCAACCAAGCCGGAAGAATTTTCGACGCGTTCGCGACACGAAGCATCCTCAGGTGATTTTGACTCTACGAGCACACGACCGAGAAATTAAAGTAACTTATATTTATTTTTATATTTTTAAGTGTTTTATTAAAATATTTGTTATTATTACTTAGGTACAGGTAGATTTCCGCAAAATAACGCCTGAATCTATTCATTAAATATATTTTGTTAAAAATCTGTTCAAGTAAAACTATATAGCACTTGTCAGCGCCGTAAGGTATACGTATAGGTATATAAGCCTGACACCACCCAGAAACTGTCTAAGTATTACCTACATAACTTACCTCATAATATATATTGCAATTACAATATACATGATTTTTTCGGATAGAATCGAGAGTAGTTCTTGACATTTTCTCTAATAGAACCTTGCAGAGCGACCTTCTATTTTTTTGTAAGCCAACTAAATTACAAGTCCCAGCGAAATCAAATGCGGTTATTTGAGGATTGTGGCTCGTACAGGTATAATTTACGAAATGTCTTATTGACGTCATTGCCGTCCTTGTGGTACTATGTACCTACTGCGAGCACAACTTTAGCATACAGATAATATGTAAATAAATTCATTAGATAACAGTTACATGCTTAATTAAATAACTAACTTCATATTCTTATCACATTTTTTTCTGAAAGGAAATAGGTATGTAGTTAGGTAACCTATATTATGTTTTGCTCAAATTTGTGAGAATAACGCTCCGTGGGTGTACTAAAAATACTACATTAGTGCTATAGTGAATTTATTACAATGCATAAATTAATTGATTTAAAGTTGAAGGGCTACTTAGTAATTAGGTTGGTGAAAGGTATTTGTGCTTAGGGCAACGACAAGGTGTCAAGACACATTACTTGAATTCAAAGAACAAAGACATCTAGAAGAAGTTAATAATTCTTGAGGGATTTGGACTATGTCCCTAATTTTTGTATAGAAACCATACATTATTTTAATTGGGCCTTCAGTTTCATACATAAAAGAAAATTTAAATAACGATTTAACATACTTTTATTTTATGTATTTAATATTTAATGACAGCAAAACTTTAACACATAAGTCCTTATATAAGAGTTCAATAGACATATTACGAGTAAATTTTTGAAACCTTATTTTACTGTATATGAATTGAAATATGATATATTTTTGTAATAGGTGCGCAGAAAGATTTTTCGTGTTTTATATCACAAATTAAGTAAAGTTTAATAAGAAAATCAGTTGATTAGTAGAAATAGTTACGTACGTCATTGCTGAGGAACTGGATATCGATCACAAAACAGGGTCATTCTTAACCACTTTACAACTTTATGGTAGATGTATCAAATGTCATTAGTTCTGCGCAAAGAAAATTCCTTTGCCAAGAACTAATGACGTTTGGTAAACCTATGACAAAGTTATGAAGCGTTTATGAATAAGGGTGACTTGAAAGTGGAGTAAACTTCCCCATTTAAGAATAATATATATGAGATGAGTAAGTGCACACGGAGATGAGAAAAAGTACAACGCTCATCAGTTGTGATGGTTATCTTTTTAAAATTACGACAAGAATGAGCTGTAAAGATCACGGTCGAAGTAAGTAAGTACAGACAAGCCCCACAGACTGTACTGAAGTCCGGATAAACATGAATTATAGTTATGTTTTGTGTATGCTGGGATGGGATTGGCATTGTCAATTATGAGCTTTTATTAGCGGGCAAAATCGTCGTTTGTCGTCTCTATTGCCACTAACAGCTAATGAGATTATAGCAAGCAATGAAGACAAAACTACGGGAGTTAATAGACAAAACTTACGTGGTCTTTATGATGATAATACCACAAGTATCTTTAGTCATTAGCTAAATATATAGGAATTGGTTGCAGCCGTATAACTTGACAATTATGTTATACTAATAATTTCTATCTTTAATTAGTGTGCGGTTGATCTCAAGAGTAGATTGTAAGAACTGTTTTAGGTCCCTATGCAAATTTCTACAGCGGCGGAACCATGTCCGCCAGCAAAGTGGCAACAAATGAATGAACAAAAAACATAACATATGAAAACAAAAGGAATTGAATTGGTATAAAACATACGAAGAAACTCTTGCCTCAACTTCATGCTTACTATATAGATATTTAAGAAATGTATTGACGTCATAAGAAAACAATATTGCCAGTTGGCTCGCCAGATAATAGGTTTCTAGGAAACCTGAATTATCAAACGCTCAGAATTGTACAATGCTGCGTGGAAGGTATATTAAAATTAAATAATAATTAATAACTAAGGTACCGCTTACTGAATGGAGTAAAGAGGTAATCATTATTTCTGTCTTTTAACTGAGATTTTAGATAATTTAAACTGGATCTTAGGATTACACTACTTATTTTAACCATACTAAAAGTTTTATTACGTTTAATTTGAATTTATCTTTTTATTTACGCCCACTCGAAATTACACATCATCAGCTAAGCGATTGATTGGTAAGTTATACTCAACTAAGTTCTAAAAAATATGTTTATTAATTATTGGTAACTATAGCTTTCCGGGCGCGGCTCCGCCCGCGCGTATGTCGGTTATCGCGCAAAAACATTAACCTCTTTTTGCGCAGTTGGATAAAAACTATCCTATGTTTTTTCCCGGGACTCAAACTATTTCCATACCAAATTTCATTCAAATCGGTCCAGTAGTTTTGGCGTGAAAGCGTAACAGACAGACAGAGTTACTTTCGCATTTATAATATTAGTACTGATGATGTAGTATAACAAAAGGACGTATGTCCCGCGCTGAAGATTACTTATAGCAAAGACACAGATGCCTGAGCACAGAAGACACAAAAACCTAAGACAGTACTGATTGAACTCATACGAGTAACAACCCTTGGTTACGGCAAGCAATTAAGAACGAATACAAAAGTAAATTTAAAACGGAGCAAACTTATCAACTGTAAGAAGGTCTATCAAACAGTAAATCTTTTCCACCCCTTCTGAAGGAAACAAACATGACCCCAGCCCGACCCTGACATATTCGCACAGGTACTGCTGTTACCCGCTGACTCGGTTATTTAACGTGAAGAAGAAGACGTGAAGTAGGAATTAAAGACCAAACTGACATAATTATTAACACAGAGATACTCTTTAGATTATATCGGATTATGATTGCAACTTCTCGTGATCAACTGTTTGGAATCCAAGCTGCAACATCAGTCAATGTTTTTCGATTGAAATAGCATGGAGTATTAATAACGTGTCTAACTAAACGGAAGTATTAACACATTTAACTGTTTTCTAGGGATAAAACCCACGAATAAATATGTAAAGATATGTAAGTCAAGGTCAAAAATAGCACAACGCAAACCCTACCGCGCCGTGCGTGGTTTTAAAAGTGTACCGTGCGATGCAACAACATTACCTTGACGCGACCAAATGGATGCGATCATTTTCATGCGCCAAATCAATTAACCAATCCAATTGAGTTCAGAAGATTGTGAGCGTTTTGTTAATTGTGAACTTGATGAGTCCAAAATCACTTCTTTACATATTTATTCGTAGGGTAAAATAGATTCCTACTTCATAACCAGTAATGTCACAAGAATATTTATTCCCTCTAGATTTCCTGTTACTAAATTTGGAATTCTTTATATTTATCCAGTACTAGCTTTCCGGGCGCGGCTCCGCCCGCGCGTATGTCTGTTATCGCGCAAAAACATTAACCTCTTTTTGCGCAGTCGGATAAAAACTATCCTATGTTTTTTCCCGGGTCTCAAACTATCTCCAAATTTCATTCAAATCGGTCCAGTAGTTTTGGCGTGAAAGCGTAACAGACAGACAGAGTTACTTTCGCATTTATAATATTAGTACTGATACTGATAATATAAGAACATTTTTTTTTCTGTTATACCCAGTAGAATATCAACTTGGTATTCTACTAGGGATAACCAGTATAAATTTATATTTACATAACTTTTGTTATTTTAAACGTTTTCTAAACGACTACGACTCGTTTACAAATTGTATATTTCGTGTGTAACGCTGAATAGAATGATTTCGAATGGAATATTATAACTTAGTACAGATAGACATTCGTAAAATGCCTGCATCAAGCTTCCTGAGTAACTGCTTCTTCATCATCATCACCTTTTTCCTACGTATGAAGGGTTGGTACAATATGTTCATCCGAATTCCAAAAAAGGAGGAGGTTCTCAAATCGACGCGTATTTTTTTGTTACCTTAGAACTTTTATCTGGATGAACCGATTGATGATTATTTTTTTATTTAAAAATCGTTGCTTTCTGTGTAATCCTATTAACATTTCATCAAAATCGGTCAAGCCGTTTTTGAGTTACACTCCAACTGAAAAGTGTTTGCCTATCTTGATAATAATGTTATTAACAATAGACGACAATCGATCCTGTAAGTAGTAACTAAGAGTCACTAAAAAGGGTGGAACTTTTTTTTCACAGGATAGAGTTTTTTTTATATTATCCTAATCCGTTCAGATTGTTCTGGAGGTGAGCTGTAAAACCGCGCAAATTCAAACTCCCGCCAAGTGCTTAAGTTGCGTTCTTCAATGTCAGTTATCATCCCATACTAATTTACATAACCTTTGTGTTACCATAGCCACAGTGATAAAGTCCAACTATTTCTGTCTTCCACATTAGTCCTCCTTTTTCTTCACTTTTATTAAAATAGGAAGACTATAAAATCACCGAACCTCATCCAAATAATAACATTCATAAAAGCCTCGGCACGTTAATTATAATTTAATAGCATAGTCATAATTACCTGACTTAAAGATAATGTTTGGTTCCTTAATCGGTATACTGAAGACCAAAAAAATTTTCTTATAAGCCATATAGGTAATATCTGCCGTGTCATCTGATTTATTGTGCGCCCTAAGGAAGTTTTAGTAAATGAAGATAAATATAAACTAAACATGTACGTAGGTATATAAACATATACCTAAGTATATGTTTAGTACCAAGATCTAAGAAATATATGTACAAAATGATGTCAAATCCAACATAATCACATACACAAAGTTTCATATTTATAATAATCGTTTTTCTTACAATTTCTAAATGTACTTATACATTTCGGCTTGGCCATAACCTCACCCGATTATAAGTCAAGATGTTGTTCAGGCTAACCAAGATTTACTGGCATGCTAGGGCGATCAACTTCCGCAATCAAAACTCATGCAATCAAAATCCATGGGAACACATTTTATTTGGTGCTTGGAAAATCCAGTATTGGGGAAAAACTAATCAAAAATCCCGCAGACGTCGACCGACCGGGTAAAAATAATATTATGATTATAATAATCGAGACGTGTTGATGTATGAACGGTCTAACTCAAAGTACGTACCAATATTACGTGCGTTGTTGGAAAAAATCCTAGTTCCATATATTATATCTAAAATGTTTATATATAGTAAATTGTAACTGAATTCCTGCGGTTATCCTGGTAATTCATTGCCTTCCTATTTACGTCAATAATATTGTGTAGAGATGACACAATTAATTACTACACCATAGTCCAATACTACAAATAATAATGTCTAAAAATTTCAGTTTCTTATATTGTCCCAACTATTTTTATATCGCGGTTTTGTGCATTTTTCATTAAAATTATTTTCGCTTAGGCGTAAGCAGAATTGCCTTCATTCACAGGGCACCATCTACTATGTCCTGTCAAAGACATTTATCTTGTTTTACGTAATGTTCCTTCTATCTAAATCTGATGTTGATGTGGACACAATAATAAGCAAGTAACTGATGTTTTGCTTTAGAGAAAAATAAAATTCTGCTTCTGTAATTCTATAGAGCTACGACCAAATCATTATATATACCCTAAAAATATACTGAATTTTTTACATCGATTAGTTCTCTGATCGCCGCCTTTTGAAAGCCACCGCGGACACAGCAGACCGCATTGGTTGGTGCGTACTTTTACTACTAAAGTAAAAAAAAAATATCATAAACAAGGAGTATGCAAATAAACACCTACATACGTTTTGCCAATAACAGCAATTAATTCGGGTAATAGGTAGGCGGCTATATTTGATGTTCTCCTACATAACGACCTAGTAAAAATCGGACATCCGTTATTCATGCTTTGTTGTTATCTTATCTGGTGCAATACGAAGATGTAGAACGGGTCAGTTTGGCTGCACGACCTGACCTACATAGGGGGCGGTATTCCGTGACGTCATTGCAAAATTTGGGTCACAGATCCACGTCATCCGCCCAAGGAGTTGGATTCAAGAGACTATGTAACAGCCTCCATCTGATCGTATTTTATGTAAGTATACCAATACGCTTTTCAGATTATTTGCTTTATGAAGCTAAAGTCAAAAGGCGGCCAATCGGTAAGCTATTTAATTTGATAATTATCACGAAAGCCATACATTCCAAGACAATAAAGGATATAATAATTTGAGGCGTGCTTCTGTATATACAAAGCGATCTTAAATCAAAGCCAAATTATACGTAAAGGCCGGCAAACATCGCTGCAATCTGTGTACTGTTTAGAAAAACTTTTGATAAGCTGAAATATTTTTCTTATAGGTAAGTAGACGCCGCCAATGAATGAGTAAACATTGTAGTATCGAAACAGAACCCAACAATAATACCCATCTATCCTCTTGATATGTAAAAGATTTTAGTACCTAGCAGTAGAGCTCTTTGTGAACAAGTTTGTCTTGGGAAGTACTGCCGGTATACCTGTTTATACAGTAATGTTCGCGTTACTATGTTCCGATTTGCAGGGTCTGGGTGCCAGTGGAATTATTATACAAGGCATCAGATTACAGGCATATGATACAAGGCATCAGATGTGTATGAACACTTACATTTCAATAGATGATTAGAAGCGCTCGTAGCGAAGTTTGCTTTGCCATTCTGAGCCGATCAGCAAAGTTAAGCAACGTCCGCCGCGGTCATGAGTTGGATGGGTGACATTACTACTGAGCGCTTTCGTGCTTCGGAGGGCACGTTTTAAGCCGACGGTCCCGGTTGTTGTCTTAGGATGGCTGTCGTTATAGCATAGTGTTAGGGCATTTTGCGAATGCCCGCCTGGCAAGCTACCACCCTCAAGTATCTAATCGCCGTCGTAATTAATAATAACATCTTCGAGCACATCATCACTTACCATCAGGTGAGATAGTGTTCAGAGGCTAACCTATGAGACAAAAAAAAAGAATTTTTTTAACCAATTTTATTGGTACTAGGCGAGCCGAATGACATTGTTCAGACTATTATTGAGTCTAAAAGTTTGTAAGGCTTCTAGCAAAAGTATAGCATTTGTAGTAACTGCCGCAGTTTGGTTCAGCCTTCCATGTTACTGACCACGGCCAACAAGCGCAAAAAGTGATTGCTGTGTTCAAACTCTGAGTACCTATAATTATCTAACATACTTAGGTATTAACTATGTATCAAAGCTAAAACGTTATCTTAGCCGTTATAGTAATTAAGGTCATTAAAGTCTAGTTGCAGTATGTTAATTTGTTATTAAAATTAATATAGAATTGAACTTGCCGATTTAAAATTAGGCTAAGTCTTGTATAAGTCCTTAACTATCCTATAAAGAAAAAGGCTGTGTTAACTATGTGAACTAGTATGAGATTAACCACTCAGACTATAAAACTTTGCTTATATTTGATATTATATTATTTTTTTCAGAGACCTACAGATATGTAATATTTAATAATAACATCACGGGATTATTTGAACCAATTTGCAATGCTGTTCCTGAGGGTCGATATTACTGAATCCCACACGGAGGAACCTGAATTTTACTTAAACCGAACCACATGCGGCAGAACTTGAATTCCATAAGCATTGACCTGAGTTTCGCCAAAAAATCTGTATCCTACGCGTAAGAATCAAAATTCTATAGAAAAGAATTGGAATTCCACGCAGACAAGCCTGAATTTCATACAGACAAATCTGGATTCCACGTGGAAGAACCTCAATTCCACGCGACGAACCTGAATCTCACCGCAAGAACCTAAATCATACGTGGAAGAATCAGAATTCTATGGATTCCATTTATTCCATGCAAGCAGACGTAACTGAACTATACAAGGACGAACCTGAATTCCATTCAGACAAACCTCAATTCCAAACAGACAAACCTGGATACAACGCAGGCAAACTTGAATTTTACACAGATGAAACTGAATTCCACGCAGATAAACCGGAATACCACGTGGAAGAATCTGAAACCCAAGTAGAAGAAACTGAAATCATACATATCTGAATCACGTGGGCGAACCAGAAATCATTTATAATTCCATATCTTACAGAGAAACCTGGATTTCATAGGGCGAAATCTAATTTCCACGCAGACAAACTTTAATTCTACACAAATCAAAGTCAATTCCACGCGGAAAAACATAAGTTCTACACAGAAGAAACCGAATTCCACGCAAACGAACCTGTATTTTTGAAATTTCAAGGTGAAATCACAGACTGTAGATTTGCAGTACCTAGTTTAATTTTTAACTTATTACAGAAATGCATACAAGTTTTGGCGTATGAAATTATTACTTGTTTACTATCGGAAACTTTTGTTAAAATGTGGGGTACGTAGCTATCATATATTATACACAAAAAGAACTTACTGAGTTTATTAGATGTGGCTGAGGCAGATTACTATGAGATATTTGTTTTGACAACGAATATGTTTCAAAATATCCCACAGATATGCGTTTAAACACACTTAATGTTCACGACTCAATTAAATAGTCTAAAATGTTTGTATCGACTTGATATGTACCTAAACCTAGATCTAACCAAATGTATGAAACAAAGGTTACTCTTTACCATCTTAACACTCACAAAAGATAGCTGGTATGGCCTATTAAGAGCATTCCCAAGGAGGGTTGGCGTCAGAAAGATAGCTAGTTACAACCAAAGCCATTTTTTCTTATACAATATGTATTGTATCGTTTTATTGTTAAAGACATCATACAGCACTGAAAATCACACGGGAGTTATGTAAAAGATTGGAATAATACAAAAAAATTTCATACAGATACGACGACACGAAAGAATGAATTACACTTAAAATCGAATTACTCAAACTACAAAAGAAGCCGTTCCTGCTTATATGAGGTCATACAAGCAACCGATGTGACTTCATATAAAATGGCTGTTACAAAATAAAAGTTAGAAAGTTTACCAAGCAGAGTGAAACATCCACCGTTCATTCACATTGTGAGTAATCGTGAAATCTGGTGTTTCGCAAAACTTGCACAATTAATGCGTAAGAAGTGTTCTGTTAAAAAGCAAAACTCTACAATCATCACTTAGCGGCTTATAGAGAACAGGCTTTCATCTGATATTGGGGTCATTATTACGAAATTGATGAATGAATGGTGTTACGTGTGCTTCCTTCACGGCGCAAATGTTGCGATTCGGATTGTGACCACCATGTGCTTAGGTAACATACTATTCATAACAGTCGTGACTATTTGGCCACTAAGACAGCAAACCAAAGATTAAGTTCTTTCACACCTACAAAAGCTGATTTGTTGGTCGAGTTGGGTAATGCGTTATATAGGAATTTCTAGCAAATGGGTTCTGTAGCGGTAGACCTCAGTCAAATATTTATTATAAACACGAACTTTTGGCCACAGAATGAAATTGTTTACGAACAAGATATTTCCAGGCGTACCTGGAATGGTCCAGATGGAGCATATCAGAGGAAGATTGAAAGTTGAAAGTAGCACCAGTGACAGAATAGTTGGAGAACAAAGGTTGGCTGTGTTCGTACCATATAATTTTTCCCTAACATGAGTAATGAGTTTCCTAAGAACAAGTAGAGAAAGATCAAATAACGTAAGTATAAATTGCACGCACGATGTGACTACTTACTGTGTAATGTGTGAGGTAGACGCCGCGCCGTGTATGAGTAATAATTAAATGCATGCTATGGTCTCTCTTCCATACTAATTATTGGAAGAACGCAATTAGAAAACTCGTATTTTTCCAATTGTAATAATTATTGTTTAGTATATTACGGAGGGGTGTAAGGAAATAAATTATAACGAATAATATAGGTACTCCTAATCTCTAGGAGCTTTCCGCCCATACATTTTATTAGTAGTTATGTAAGATATCTTTAATTCCTTAACCTCACCAAAACATCAACATGTAACTTGAAAATGAGACATAAGAGATAGTTACGATGACGATGTCGCTTGTAAAAACTCGATGACCCAAATGTTTGGTCTATTGAAACAAAAAAACAAATCATGACAAAAAATACAAATTTAATGTATAAATGTTTACTAGAAAATTAAAGACACTATTACTCTAATAAATAATAACATATGTTATATCTTTATCCTCTAAAAATCTTTACTTTTGTAACACGAGGTTCCTTAGCAACTTGAAGTTTAAAACTTTCCACTAAGTTTTCCACGAGTTTTGAACAAATTTACATATACCATTAGCGTGGTTTATAGTCATAACACAGTAGTCCAATATTGGTACAACGAAGCAGAGCAAATTGTTAAGATTATAGTGATTCGCTATACAGTAAATCCAATCGATGTAGCACGCAAGCACGATGCGACCGCATGCTCCAGACGCCATGTCTACTGCAGATGTTATCTGTACTTTATGTACGTCAGAGCTGGTGCTATGGTCTCGGCCCAGGACATCTGAAGGTTTTATATTTGTGAGTGAGATTTGGCCGGTTTAGTCGGCTTACAATTTTATGTAGGCCTCGGTACTTCTGTAATAGCAGTTCTTATTCAACGACTTTTCCATTATGGTACACGTGATGCCATTTGATTTTAATATGATGTTATTTGTCGCTATGCATTGGCAAAATATTGTGTATCATCACATAATTCAGTACCTTATAGCTTAGTAGGCTAACTTCGCGGTAACAAGAGAGTATTTTTGAATGGCGGTAGGGCATCTTGCGAATGCTCGCCTGGCTAGCTACCACCCTCAAGTAGAAAATCTGTGTTCCGGCAGCTGTCCTTGAGAGCTAGTAATTCTAGGCTAGCCTGAACAACATCTTAGACCACATTGTTAATTACTATCACTTAAGATAGCAGACAAATGCTAGCCTATCAGCAATAAGTAAAAAATAATAATAAGAGAGCAGAGTATGTTATTTTGATACTAAAGTTCTCCTATATGTCTGCTTTGGATTTTGTTATGTGAGCACAATACTTACAACATATTGCATTCATATGCATACTTATACATGTAATATGCATCACATATAATATAATTGTGAGAGATGTGATATGGGTAAGAATATGATTCTCAAAACTAATAACATTCTATCTATATATGAGATTATATGCACAATTTTTTTGGAAACTCATGAATGTTACATTGATGAAACAATGTTACATTGTTCAAACTGGAATAGTTATATAGCATTTTAAATCGCTAAAGCGAATACATAATAAATCTGTAGCTGTTGATATCCAGATCTAGCTAGCGGCCATCGACGTTTCAATGACGTCAATGAACTTGATTTTATCAAATACAATAAACAGATGCCTACAATAGCAAAAACGACGGCACAGCGCTAAATGTCACTTCCCTCGTGAAAGCCATTAATGGCGCAAAAGCTGTAAATGGGCACCTAACCTAATAAAACCTATATAGGGAGCTGCGGGATATAATTTCATTTCGTACAGAGGCCCAACATTTTACGGAGTAGAATTGAATTTTCTATTTTCTACCACATCGATCATATTGTGAGTTCAAATGAGAGTGATAATTATTGTCAAAGAAGTTTCATTTCATCAGGAGCTCTTAGCACAATTGTGGTAACTGACTGTAAAATGTGGTCTAGTATAAAACCGCGTAAACTGAACCGTATCCTACGATGTTTCAGATCTTCTATCGGACTCGGCAACGGTAGGTATTTTTTCTTATAAACACGAACGTTTGGTTAACGTAAATATATCTATTTACTGTCTGATGCAGCCAAGATGCGGCAAACACTCAGCTAATGTGTAGCTAATTCGCTCTCCAATTCGTACTCATATATCAAAATGAAATCACTTAGGCAGGTAGAGTACCTATATTCCTAATTATTAGTGGTCATAAAATGTATAATAATTATAATTAGTTCTACTATAGCTAGTTTCGTTATTATTGTCATATATTAACTATAGATTTACAAATAACTTACCTATGTATGTATTATTTAAATAAATAAATTATAATCAATGAAATACAGTCCCAAAGTCAAAGCCACTCTCATTCAGGACAAAGGGTGAAAAAATGTATGCTTGAAAAAAATTAACATTTAAAAAAAAACTAACCTCCTCTGTCTCTGTCATGGACATGGATGTATAAACTAAAACATTATTACAATAAGAATAACGAGGTTTATAATAAATAAGTAACAGTATAACAAATCTATGGTATCACGATTTAGGTATGATATGTATGATACTTATATGTAGTCGTTCCGGGAGCAAAGAGGTTCACCAAGTACGCACTCAGTGTGAAAGTCATCTTGGCGAATGTCCACGCACTGGCTGCCCGAAGGTTTTAGTGATCGGCTTTGAGCGTACGCCATGGTAAGTTTCAAGTTCAACTTGACAAGTGACTTAAATGAATTGATTCCATACACTTTCGTAATGATAATATCAACCATTAAAATTACGTAAAACTAAAAATTGTATTCAAAATTGAATTTAAAACAAATTAATCGCCAGAACCTTATGCTCTTCTTTTATTGGCCATGTGATATATCATCTATCAAAATGGCAGAAGAGCGCTTTCAACCTACTCTTTCTCAGGGTAACTAGTGCGTTTGCTCGCCGATGCCCGATCATGTTAGTGAACGGTATGGTGTAATTGCACAGACGATCAACCTGACTTTGTTAACGCCTAAGTGCGATTGGTGCGTCCGCGTCCTCGAGCATTATTATTATTATGTTCTATGGTCGAGCGATGTTATTGAACGCACTCCAGACGACGGGATAGTACTTTACTTACTACTTCCGGGAGTTACGACCGTTCAGTTCGACATTATCAACAAAAAGGTTGGTTTGGCGTCATGCAAAAGTTTACACGAAGTTTTCATTATCTTTTTTCAAACGAGTTTGAAGGTTTTTTTTTTAATAGTTAGGGGCAGAGCATTGTTTGTTTGTACTTTTTATATATTAGCATAACCAGCGAGGAACCCAAATGATGTAAAGTGGTTGGCCTTCCCCGTAACAAGACCAGACCATAAAGCACACGATGTTTCTGCACGGTTAATTGCGCTTGCCCACCAGAACTTGTAAGTACTTAATTCTTATGTTTCTCGTCTGCCACGATTTGCTTGGTTAACTTCTCCTTCATTTTGCACCGTCGTCGTCGAGATGATTTCCTCATCAAGAATTGTATTCCCCACAACAATAACATTATTACGCTAAGATAACACAAACACTTCTAACGAGCGACGTGTTTGGTACGATGTTTATACGTATGATTCTATATTTGTTACTTACTATCACGTCTAGTATCCTACACTACTGGTGTATATGTTTCTTCTAACAACATATGAACATGATATGCTAATAAGTTTTGGCTTTGGTTTTATGTCTAGCCGCATATCTGACGCTAATCTTCGTTGGGTATATCATTGGAAATTTATACGCAGCCTTTGGATGATCACAAATATAGGTATGAAGTAGATAAGCCTAACAGTGCACCAAATTTACAGCAAAACCTACAGCATGACATGATAATATACTCGTGAGTAGTTTCGTGTGTTTTTTACTCAGTCAGCCAGCTAATGAAGATATGTCGAAATAGTAAATTTTTTTTTTTTTTATTGCTGATAGGTAAGCCTTTGACCACAATCTCACCTGATGGTAAGTGATGATGTGGTCGAAGGTGTTAACAGGCTTAACCTAGAATTACTGGCTCTCAAGGACAGCTGCCGGAACACACTGTTAGGTGCTTGGCGACAGATTTTCCACTTGAGGGTGGTCGCTAGCCAGGCGGGCATTCGCAAAAATGCCCTTCCACCATGCGGTGAAGCTCAAGCCCGCGGCGGGATTCGAACCATGGACCTGCTGCGCGGCAGTCCATAGCCAAAGCCACTGAGCTATAACTGCTTCGATAATGGAAGAATTTATATAAGCCCTATACAGTCAATAGATAAATATACACCTTATTAGAAGTTTGATAAAAATCTAAGTTATTTGACCGCAACGTATCGGTGCACACTAAAAACCTGAAAAATTTAAATGAAAAGAACGGATGGCCACCTTGAACGCCATCACAGGCGCAGCTCAACACGTTGGTTTAAAATGAAGATGAGTTCCGCAAAACAAAAACAAAATACAAGTTGAATGACAGATTAAGCTTAACAAATATTCGTTAAACGTGAGGGAAATATTATCAAGATCCGGCTCTCATATGAGA
The DNA here is from genome assembly GCA_963854805.1 of Plagodis dolabraria. Taxonomy (NCBI): domain Eukaryota; kingdom Metazoa; phylum Arthropoda; class Insecta; order Lepidoptera; family Geometridae; genus Plagodis; species Plagodis dolabraria. The sequence goes on from OY978442.1 coordinate 20,185,159, forward strand.
CGTGTTTGAGATGCTTATCTTGAGGGCGACATTATATGAGGTGCTGTTGATGTGTGTTTATTAGTTAGAAAACTATATTACACTGACAAAATTTAAGAAAATTGTATAGATACTAAATATTTCTATCTGTGAAAAAAAATAGTGGGTACTTAAATATTTTTTTCAAATAATTATTCAATTGAATCCAGGCTGAGTATAGCTTGGATTCAAAATAATAATTATTGATTGAATATTTAGAAATTTAATGCTTATTTTGGTATCTTTCTTGTGGGATGGAGATAAACCGGTTTTTTTACGTCATTATTCTGCAGATTTCTCTTGTCATAAGTTAGTATGGAAATAATATACTGCAGAAGCGCATTCGTTAGTTTTTTATCCATGAGTAGGTATTTGGAAATGCTTAGAGCTTACCTGAGACGTTCTTGAGCAGAGTGCTTGTACACTAGGAATATTATAAAACTGATTTAGAGATGTAACATATCCAACTGTCGAAGGTATAGTTTAACAAATACCCACCTAAGTAGTTAAAATAGGTCATTGATATTATTTTGCATCGAGTTTTTTGTTCGACTAGGTGGGTAGGCCAACAGGTACTTTTTTTTTGTGTATCTACTGTTTTGCGTCCAAGCCAAGTGTAAAAACTTCGTGTTTACTTGATCACGCACATTGCGTGCGTCTATCGTAGGTAAATATTGTTTTGTGTAAATAATCAAATCGGTCTCAGTTACGTCGGAGTAAATTCTTGCATGATAAGGTTTTCATGCCTAGGTATATGTACCTACTTGAAGACGGCAGGAATGTATTAGACTTAGGATAAAACAATTGAAACCTACCTATTGGATGGTCTTCATTTTTTTTTACTTTTTAATATAAATCAAATATTATTTATAATAATTTTGTTAATTTTCAGTGCGGTGTAAATATCTACTAACATCATGTACACTACTGAATACTTACGAAATAGTCGGCAGAGCTTTGGTCTGCAAGTGAGGGTGAAAGCAGACAGCCGGGCGATGGCGGCGCGGTGGCTGCGGGCGGTGGCGGCGCTAGCGAGAGCAGCTCACCCGCCGAGGCCGACATGCTGCCGGCCGCGGCCAGGCTGCGCAGCCGGTCCGCCAGGTCTGTGTGTCCACTGTTTCGGGACTTGCTGACATTTCCTTCTTTATCATCACTGTTGGACAGGTTGTTGATAATACGAGGACGACGCAGTTTCCGCGAGGCAGCGCGCCATCTCCGCAGCCGGCAAGCAGCGTTGTTCAGCAGCGGGTGAAGGTCCGTGTCGCGCCGCACCGGCTCGTCGTCAGACTGCGTGACGTCTTCTGCCTCAATGTGTTCGTCGATGAAAGGCAGCGGCACCTCAAGAGGTGACTTAAACTCAGCCTCTGTCACAGATGTACTCCGAAAATCTCTCAAAGTATAAGCAAATCTTTCGTCATTATTCAAACTCTCTGGAGGAGTATCCTTCAATCGACTATTATCGACGTACGCATTTTCGTTGTTTTTGTGTTCTAATTGCGAACTATTGTTTGGGTTGAGTTCTACTAGGTTACCATCTTGGCTACACGACGGCATCCTGAAAACTCTGTTGCTGAAAGAATTCATCAACATGCAAAATAGGGCAGCATTAGGGATTTCGCGTTATGCTTTTAATTAATTGAAGGGATTGGATACCCTCCGATCCTGGCGTTCTCCAAATCGAAATAAGTCGTACAAACTGCACATTTTTATCAGTAACGTTGTGATACACCATCAAGGGCCGAAGGCATCTGTTTGAACTTTTTTTATCTAATCGATTATTCCGTCCGGCACGTTTAACTCGGAACATTTACTCACTGTACAACGCGCAAAACACCTTAAATAACGGAAGTTACACAAAATATTTCACGCTCCGATTCGCGGCAAAGGCTCTTTAGATTTATAATAAACGAACTGCATTCGCAGTCGGCCTCGAATTACACAAGCAGTGCGTGCTAACCGTGCGGAGCACTACTGGCCGCCGCTATCATCCACTATACATATACGATGAGAACGATCGTACACTTCTTGTTTGTATTGACGTATGTTCGGCTTGCGCAAAACTGGCCCTGTGCGACGGTGCTGCCTCGTGGCCAAACGTAAAACTTATTTATACTGAACAGCGCCATCTATTTATTTTACGAAACAGTTGTTCCATTTAGAGAGTACGTTAAGACAAGGCTGTTTTTTCTCTATGCTGACTGATCACACTGCAATCATTTCACCCAGCAACATGTTATGCGTATCAATCGTAAGATGGCACTCTACTTCACATCTAGCAGCAGTATTTAGATAGGGCACACTCCGGGTTTGACCCGGAGTCTCCGAGTACGAATGATGCATCAAAATTATATTTTACATATTATTGGAGCACAAAATTATATTATTTTACATATACAAAGATAAAAATTAGAGAAATTAATATTAAATTTTTACATGTATGTGATTGTCCGATTTTAAAATTTTCAGCACTGATTTGCTTAGTATTTAATTGGTCACATTTTAGGGTGAGTAAAATATATTTTTTTTTGTTTTTTATGCCTGATAGGTTAGCCTTTGACCACTATCGCACCTGATGGTAAGTGATGATGTGGTCGAAGATGTTGTTCAGGCTAACCTAGAATTACTGGCTCTCAAGGACAGCTGCCGGAACACACCGTTAGGTGCTTGGCGACAGATTTTCTACTTGAGGGTGGTAGCTAGCCAGGCGGGCATTCGCAAAACTGCCCTTCCACCATGCGGTGAAGCTCAAGCCCGCGGCGGGATTCGAACCATGGACCTGCTGCGCGGCAGTCCATAGCCAAAGCCACTGAGCTATCATTGCTTCAGAAAAAATCCTTTATTGTTACGGAGGAGTTACAAAATAATAAACAAACAGCTGCATATTTTTTTTATTTAAGTATTACTTAACGGATGTTATACTGCTGCTCAGTCCGTGGATTGGGGTCTTGAAAAAGCTATTGGCTATAGGTGAGTCCTATACGGCGCCTTATGACAGGTGTTGCGCTATATTAAACGTCAAAACCGATTTAAATTTTGAGAGGTATTTATTATATACGAGCCTAGGTAACCTAATGGCCATTGCAGGCCCACAGGCAGTCCGAATGCTCTAGCCTACATACGTATTTTTGAATTCATACATTCTTATGAACATTCGAAAATATAGATGTGAAAAGAATGCACAGTGCAGTTCGTTCGGTTCATCCGTTATGTTAGACGCGCAAGGTCATGTTCAAGAATTAGTAGTTGTTGTATCCTATTTCTCTCTAATTCACTCGACCCATAAACAAAACAAATTATAATCTGTATCCTGCTGAGTTTCCTTAATTTCTTCTGTTGTTTGATTTAATTGGTTTTTTGTTTGAGGACCCTGAAAATATCCCCAAAATAATCCTGCCCCCCTTTTGACACTTCTACCCCATAAATTTGGGGGGAAACACTTAAGTTGTCACCACTGCTATACGGCCTCAAATAAACGACAAAAATCAAGGTTTACAAAGCTCGCTCTAAGACTTGTAAAGTGTCAGAAATTAGGCTTTGGATGACCGAGGATCCTAAAGAATAACCTAGACATCGAGAGGGAGCGCAGATCTTTAGCTGTGCGTAGTAGTATGTTGGCTTAAGGTTTGCACGCCTGCACAAAACAAGTCAACACAACGTGTTTAGGTTATTTTGCCAATCTTTTTACATATGTACCCTCTGTAACTATATACGCACCGGCATATAGCGATCTGCGCGTACAGTAGGTATAACATTGAATTTACGGCGCTGATGGGGATATGTCGTTTCTGTACTGCTTACGGCATGTCCGCTGAAAAGAAGGGCATTTTTGCTTAGACGGTTCTGTGGCAGTACCAACACCATTCTAGTTGTGTTGGTGGAGTATCTCGCTCACTGGATGCGGGGGCATGCAATGCTACAGCCATTTTTTATAGCTGATAGGCTAGCTTTGTACCTACCACTATCTCACCTAATGTGGTCGAAGCTTCGATAAAATATACCCTAGATTCTGCGCGAACGCTCCAAAGTTAACCAAACAAAACTGTGCTTATAATGATCTGAAGCACAGTTTTGCCGTCAGTGACGCGCTGATCGTCGAGTGAAACAATGCCGAAGTGCTCTGTGAATAGTTGCAAAAATAATACACTTACAAAGCGAAAAATACATGGGATTTCCTATTTTCGGTAAGTTTTATACATATTTATCGTATTTTAAGTGATAAACATTCATAATTATTTAATTATCACCTCCAAATTAATACATCAACAAATTAAATTCCGTTACTCCTGTCACGCAGTTGTCTCTTTCGCACGCCTAATAACATCCCATCCAAGACAAGAACAAGTGAGCCCTAATTCAGAACAAGTCTATCGGAGTCGTCATAATAATCTTTTATTTTCTCAGACTGTACACAGGCATTTATTTTACATTTTCCAACATCAAAAAAGGAGGTTATCAATTTGACATGTGTGTATGAAATATTATTAGAACTGCAATATATTCACTTATAATATGGATTAGTGCTTACAAACATATATACAATATTTTTATGTGTGTGTGTGCATATCTTTGTATGTTTTATGTACTAATACGTGTAACAGTGACTTGGCTTACTGATTGGAAAAATACCACAAAACCTTTTTCAAGTTCTAGTGTTCCTGTTATTAATTGATGTTGTATGTTAATTATTTAATATCGAAATGTCCGAGCCACCTGCACAATCCTGAATGCACGAGGTTTAGCGTGCACTCTTATTATTACAGATGATTTTCAGAATGTATGATATGAACATAGTATGTAAAGGTAGTTTATAAATATTAAATATTGTATTACATATACAATGTATAACATTAACATTGTATTAACATTCATAATTACTCAAACACGTTTACTTTATACATTTTGCTGTAACACGCAGGTATCTGAACTGCAATTCAGGTCTGATACATTATATTGTTATATTATTTGTTTTTAATTGCTTTTTGTTCTGTGTGGAATAAATAAATAAATGTTAATGAAAATTAAAGCCGAATAATTAATATTCTGATTTCATTATAACAGATCCCTTTTCTATCTCCCAACATCCGCATATAATCTACTACACACCTTTTCAACCCGGGCAAAACCAGGGTATATAAGCTAGTTGACTAATACGGATAGTTAAAATTCCAATTATAAATGTCACCAAAAAAACTAATTACTAAATAATATTTTTAGTACGAGATTAGGAGTAAGCGACTCCATTGTATTTTATGTTCTATCACAGCAAAGGGTAATAAAATTTTACGAGCTCTCTTCAATGGTGCAGAGTAATAGTGCTATAAGTTTATTACGAAGTAATTGAAAATTAAACCTTATGCAACTGAAACAAGGTTGAATATTGTTAAGTAACTTAAATAGATTTACTACGTTTTTGTGTAATTTTAAGGTTTTTATGTGTATCTCAATAGACAGAAAGGTATAGGATAACTTGAGCCGTTTATATGCGTTCTGTCAATACGAATAGTTGCATCTAGGGTATATTTTATCGAAGGGTCGAAGATATCATTCCGGATAACTTAAAACTACTGATGCTTTCTTCCAGATGCCTGATTTAATTCATTATTTATCTACATTTATTTGACATTTTATTGTATTCAAAGCTTGTTTTGATATTTTAAATAAATTTTAATATTTTTCTTCACCTACATTATTTATTTATTTATACTTGTAATAATTCTTATATATTAAATTTTTTTTATGTAATTCTGTGGGTTGTAATCATGAATGGACAATTATACTTTCTTTGATTTTTAACTAAAAAATAAGTTTCATGTAATATGGGTCATGCATGATACCTGAAATAGTGACTTTATTTTTATTTTGTTGCCAAAATATACATTTTTTTTTCTAAATCTGAGCAATGATCCTCTCAACAGGAATTCACCTTAAAGTGACCAAATCGCCCCCTAAGAGTCGAGCAGGACCTAATGGCACTATCCTAGCTCTTTTGTCTACTGTCTACCACCTAGTTCAGTTAATTTAAATAAACATCATATTGATGTTTTGGGGCCTTGTCCTTGACTACAGCCATTTGCCTGATGTCCAATTTCGTAAAAGTGAACACCATGGTTAATTTAAAATACTGCAACATTACGGACGTCTATGGCGAAAAAGGTATAAGTTTAAATATTTGTTTTTTTTTCAATAAGGCATCCTTTGCGTTGCGTATTAGGTAAAAATTATAGTCATGTCATCCCGCACATGTCTAAAATTTTTCCTCGCGTAGAGTTGTAATTTTGAAAGACATAAGTATCATATTTTGTTGTTTCCTGATGCTTGAATACCTTAGTAGACAGCAATATAAAAAAAAAACTAATTATTATTAGTTGTAATCGCACCTAGTCTTATATTTTCTTATCCTCTTTTTACTCTTATATATATTATGCTAACATTGAAACATATGCACTTGTACTAAAATGTTTTTACTTCATTGGTATGGCCTACTAGATACATCCATGAGAATTCTCGTTGTATAGCTATATCAAGATCAACCGCTACCAGTCAGTTAACATGGCCGTTAACATGTTTTATTACTGTTTTACAAGTAACACTACAAGTTTATAACACACACATTTTATATATATCTACTACGTCGAAAGTAGTTGAGTAATCTATCAGCCGTTACAGGCCTATATAGAACCCGTATGCTCTATACCACTTACTGCCAATTCTCGCCGGCCTTCATTGTGATAGCGTCATTCACCTACAATATTGATCATGCACCATCGGCAATTACTGCAATAGTCAAATCATCGAGGTAGATATATTTCTTAATAATACATTTAAAACATAATAGAAATACTTTTTTCAGTTAATAGACGAAACGGCAAAAATCGAAAAGTCATTGAGCGAAAATTTTCACGACATAAATTCATTGTGATAGCTACACACGCTTTCTTAAAGACGCCATAATGAGAAAACAAATGACAATCTCCCTAATTGAATAACATGTTTCTATTGAGTTCCATTTTCTAATTCCGTAACTGCTTTTTTATCCTTTTTATTGTAAGTGGCCAGTTCCAGAAACATTCAGTACTTACATATGTGTTACGTAAAAGTACTTCTTAAATATTGACAATCCAGTTTGGGAGTAGGGAAAAACTATGGATGAGGCTATGAGCTGGTTATAGAAAATGCTTACGCTTATGCTAACGAATAGGTACCTATGTGTTCAAAGTATATCAAAAGTATTCAAGTTAGCATATGCACCGATTGAGTGCTTCCGGACCGGCTCGCAGATAATTGTCGGGTCAGGGCGAGATAAAATTATGTTACTCATTCAAATGACAGCAGAAATTACAACATTTACCATCCAACAACGGATTAGTAAGCGGCGTTTCGATGATTGCAACAATTTGTCGCCATAGAAGATCATGAGCATTATACCATGAAGGCTGGAGTGGTTAGGGGAATACCATAATGCAAAAGTAGGTACATATGTATTAAATTTGTCATCATCACCTCGATTTGGATCCGTAACGCGCGTATTTTGGCGTAGTGTGTTGTTAGCATTCATAAGCGCGACAGCTTAATTTCGTCGTTATGTGTCTGTGGCTTTTAACAGCGTGCTTCGGGCTTATGCCTTCGAATCAATCTCCGTCTGTGATCTATGTGCCCGCAGCGCCTGCGCCGATATTGCAACCAACAGCTGCTCCTACGACAACAACCACCCTCGCCCCGGTGATCTTGCCACCTGGGAATATGACCATGCCGCCTGGGAATATGACCATGCCCCCCGGGAATATGACCATGCCCCCCGGGAATATGACCATGCCGCCCGGCAATATGACGATGCCACCCGGGAATATGACCATGATGCCTACCCTTCCACCAACCATCGCCACTACGGCATCAACTGTTCCACCAACTGCCGCTCCAACGACCGCAGCGCCAGCAACTACAGGTGGAGAGCTATTATCACTGGTACTTTGTAACGACCCTGATGTTGTATGTATAATTAACCCTGATGAAACCCTCCGAACAGGCTCCCTCCCGATCGATCCACGGCTCGGCACCACCCCAGCATCATCGGCTGCATATCAACTACCTATAACGGGCTACAGCGCACAGATACCTTCTTACGACACCGCTGTGAGGTTTCCAAGGCAAAAGAGAAACATCCTAAATAAGAACGCGTTAAATCTTAAAGATTTTATCACGACGAAGGCTAACGGTAAACACCGGATTCAAAAAAGAGCTACTACGTGCAGCTGCGTGGCTTCTGGAACTTGCCCTACAGCAACTAATTCTGGCGCAGGAATGATAGATATCAGAATTGTGTCACCGGTAAGAGATGTTCTAAATGTTTAAGTAGCAATGTTATATTCTGAACATATTCTTCCTTCTTATTCAAACTCCAGGTGAGTCAGTGCCCCACTGGACAAGTATATTGTTGCGTGGATGACGGTGCGGTTGCTTGCGGCAAACTCCAGACGGTTCCATCCACAGGTGTAACTCCAGCAGCTGGGCAAGCTAATTTTGGAGAATTTCCGTGGCAGGTGAACTAAAATTTGATGTTTCTAAATATGATTACAAGCACTATCGCGTACTAAGTGAAAATCACAAATACTAATTATTGGAGGACAAAATTTTTATGTCCTTCGTTTTTATGTGTTTTGACAGGAAAAAGTTTCATGGTTTGAGATCTATTTTTATTATTAAAACTTCCATGGTGCAATGTTTTAAGAACTTTAATGTACATAATATGTTAAATCGGTTTTTAACAGTTTGCTGTTAGGAGGAATGTATAAGTTTATTTTGCTCATTTATTTAAGCGTATTTGTACGTGGTATTACTGACCTGACCCAATTTAAAACATCTAATCAAGAAGACCTATCAGATAAGCTCATTTGCACCGTGTCGTCATCGGTTAAAATGAGGGACACTGAACACTGTAAGTCAGCGATTTTAACTGCGTATTATTTCGCGACTTAATCGCTATCAAATACAAAGTGTATTATTTACCTCAACGTTTCTTCAGAGCGCTTGTGACAACGACCAATGCAACTTTGTGATTATCATACATATGATTATGATTAAACACGCGCTAGGCCTACCTGATGTTAAGCGTGCCTTCGGAGGGCACGTTAAGCCGTCGGTCCCGGTTGTTGTCTTAGGATGGCAGTCGTTACAGCATGGTGGTAGGGCACTTTGCGAATGCCCGCCTGGCTAGCTACCACCCTCAAGTTGAAAATCTGTCGCCAAGCACCTAACGGTGTGTTCCGGCAGCTGTCCTTGAGAGCCAGTAATTCTAGGTTAGCCTGTACAACATCTTCCACCACATCATCACTTACCATCAGGTGAGATAGTGGTCAAAGGCTAACCTATCAGGCATAAAAAAAAAAAAAAAAAAAAAAAAAAAAAGCGATAACCTCTGGCTATAGCAGAAACATTTCATCACGACTGATGAACTGTGCCCATCTACGGGATGTAGGTGGGCTGAGATATACTGATTTTAACTCATATGTGCTTGTAATTTCATCTAAACTAAAACTTACTGGCTTTCAAGGACTGCTGCCGGAACATGCTTGTTCAGGTGTTTGGCGACGGATTTCCTGCTTTAAGGTGGTATCTAGTCAGGCGAGCATCTGCAAAATGCCCTTTCCACTATGCGGTGAAGCTCCGAAGTGAATCCCCGTTAGAAAGTCTCAATATGTTCAAGTCAAGAACGTCTAAAAGTACTAATTTAATTGCATGATATTGTACAGCGTTCAGCCCAAATATCTTCAAGATATTTATTTTATTGCTGATAGATTAGCTAGTAGTGGATATAGAACTAGGCTATGATGGGAATTGTCTTTCAAGGCTGTGGAAGACACTTTCTTAGCGATTATGGCGATAGATTTTGTACCTAATGGTGGGGGCTAGTTAGGTGAGCTTTGCAAAATTCCTACCTCGAATATACATTATGTAAGTTGAACTGAAACAGTCGAATTATGAAAGTCGGATAGTACTTTATAATACACTGACATGAGAGTAAGGTTATTTTTATTTCATTCCAGGCCATCATCCTTTCAAAGCAGAACGATTATATAGCAGGGGGAGTTCTGATCGATAAAATGAATGTGTTGACCGTTACTCACAGGCTTGTTAACTACGTGTAAGTATCAATTAAAACTATTTACGAAGTACTTTTCAAAAACCTCTTGTTTTTCTCATTTAACTAGAAGACCATTGGGTACGTTAATTTAAACTCCAACACCATTCAAGATAGAAGCCTTTATGTCTTCTTTAAAGCACCGTAGCTCCGAAGTGGCTAAATCAAAATGTATGTGTTTTATTTTATTCAACATCCAATCTAATGTTATGTTTCTGAGCTATGTTCAGTGTAATCAGGACAAAAATAAGAAGTCAGAAGAGATCAGAGCAATGCCATAGAAAGAGGGTTGGCTTGTTGGTGAATATTTGTTTGCCGTGCTTTGCAAGCAAGTTAGAGTCGCTTATTTCTTGCAATGGCTCTGCGGAGTGATCTTTCTGAATCTTTGTATGCTGTGATGTATTTCTGAAGCTGTGATAAAACAAAAACATATTTTCTTTTACGGGCTGATGCAATGCGGTACTTTATACGAGTGAGGCCTAACCCGCACAGATTTCAAGATTCTTGTAATCTTCCAGTTTAAAATAATCTTGAAATCTGTCCATCACCACCACCACCTTCGTACATATCATAATCACTCAGCTGATATAATGATCATGGCTTGCTCAGAGGAGTATAACGACTATCGTGATATTTTACTAACATTTATGCAATTTTTTTAGAGTATCAGGAACAGCTCCAAACGTGAAAGTCCGTCTGGGTGAGTGGGACGCCGCAGGAACGTACGAACCCGTGGCCTTTCAAGAGTACAATGTGCAGAAAGTGTTCACACATCCGATGTACAATCCTAACACACTGCAGTTTGACATCACAGTGCTACGACTGGCCACTGCAGTACCTTTCACGCCTACGTCAGGGGCGGCAACTACCATCAACAGGGCTTGTCTACCACCAGCTTCTACTACTGTGTATAATGGGCAAAGGTAAAATACACGAAGATTTTGGTTTCTATTGACTGTACCTATCAGTTAGGACGTCCTCTTCTAAAGAAGGCAAGTAACAAGGAGGATAATGTATTGCCATAATGCCTTATGGCACACGTGTAAATCGCAGTGTTGGTTGATTTGCATAAGTACCCCACTTAATATGCTGCTAGATGTCTTCTGAGTCGGTTTATTTGGATTTGATGGAAAATACAAATCTGGTCCAGCACAATACGGACTGATCGATCGACTAATGCTTTAATAAAGCAATACAAGTGATTATTTGTTGTAAAAATCCTCATTCATGGGACTTTAAAAATTGCTAGTTGGTCAATTACAACTCCAATTATTGAACAGATTACTATTTACAAGTATAGTACTGGAAACCACGTAGGGAGTTAATAACGAAATAAAATTCACAATTATCTGAAAATACTATTCAACGAAAACTTCTATGAATATATTTTATCAAAATTGATGGTTGAACTACTGATGCTCCGTAACCAATTCTTACAACAAAATAAAAATTGGTAATTTAAAGATTAGGTATAACTTTCAGTTAAAAAAGCCTTAAGTTAAACGTCTCGTAAGTATTTCGGACCGAGTTATTGACGGTGTTGTCAAGTTAAATTCAAAATCATTTATTAAATTTTGGCGTCTACGACGCTCTTGAAAGCAATAGTCACTGCCGCGTTCAGCAAAAAAAGGCCACTTCGAGAAGAACACTTAAGAAACTCGGTTCATTCTTTTTATATATCTTTACTCTTTTACAATTTGTAACATTTACTTTTACATTTACATCTTATAAAATTTAATGGATTTTTATATGGAAAAATGTGGGAATTTTCATACTGAAGTATTACTGTAATATTTTAGTGTACAAAGATAATGTCGTTTTATTGTCTAACTTCTTGAGGTTGTTTTTACGTAACTTAATAAATTTACACCTATGTGAATAGCTAAGACGAAACTAACAAATTTGACCTAATCTCATTGATACAATGATGTACAAAATCCAACTTAAAGTCATTGATAAATTCAGTAAAAATAGGTTATATTTTGGAAAAAGTGGATCATTTCGACTAGATCAATTTTCCCTTCCAGAAGTTAAGCACTTTTTTACTACTCATTTAGTCAGTAAAATGACATGTAGATTACATGAATAAAAAACTTAAAAACTCTTGTTCAAAGTCAGAGCTTTGTAAAATAGCAAAGACACTGCGCCATCTACAAATAGCTTTCAGTAATCAACCCTATTAGACGTATCTTAGACTAAACTAAATTCAACACGATTGCAGATGCATGGTAGCAGGCTGGGGTAAGAATAATTTTGGAGTAACAGGCCAGTATCAGCAGATCCTGAAGAAGGTAGAGGTGCCGATAGTGGCACCAGCAACATGTCAGTCTCAACTTCAAGCAGCACGTCTGGGCTCAAGTTACGTGCTGGATACTACTTCCTTTGTGTGTGCTGGTGGCGAAGCCAATAAAGATTCTTGTACGGTAAGCTCAAAGAAATTATCCTTGTTTTTAAGGAGGTAAGAACTTATCCTAATTTTTAAGAAGGTAAGAAACTATTCTAATTTTTAAGAAGGTAAGAAATTATACTAATTTTGTCATATTGATGTATAAACCGTAAGGTGATTAGCGTAATCATCAGCAGTCAAGTAGACATAACCTAGTCGGAAACATAAAAATGTTTCCGACTAGGTAGGCTTTGGATTTGAGTTATGAACGAACATCTTTCAAAATCGTCGTAAGTTATTATCAATTAAAGTCTTATTACCATACTAAGCTACCAATTCAATGAAATTACATAAAAGTAAAATAAATAAATACTTACCTACTTATATTATCTAATAACTTTAACGAAGCTTCTTCTTCTATTATCATATCATAAAGAATGTCAGCGACAATATATTAAAAAAGTTATCTGTCTTGTGTTGCTCTGCTGAGATCAGCTGCGTCAGCAGTGCAGTTTCAAGTTTTTATGTTCTCCTATGTCTTCTTCGTTAGCCTTCATCGTCGATCTCATCTTTGCTTAAAAAAATGTGTTAGTATGTATATGACCAAAATATGACTTCTTTTTCATATTACTAATGGCCTAGAGAGATAACATTATTAAGTCAGAGATGCACATAAAAAAAGAACTTATAATTACAGTAAAAAATAAGAAAAGTATCATATTTTGGTCATTGAAATAGTAAAACAAAATGTTTTGAATTTTTTATCATACACTTAAAGTGGAGCAATACAAAAGTTTTTTGGAAAGACTTGGTGACAGGTTCATCTTAGGGGGCGATTTCAATGCAAAAAATACCCATTGGGGATCTAGGCTTACGTCTACTAAAGGAAGAGAACTTTTGATTGCGATCAGAGAGACAAAATGTGATGTCATATCAACAGGAAGTCCAACTTACTGGCCGACCGACTCGCAAAAGATACCCGATTTAATAGACTTTTTTATATATAAAAATCTGTCTCCCAACTTCATCAGTATTGACGAAGGCTATATGATGAGTTCGGACCACTCACCCAACAGTATTAACATTAAGTGAGAATGTTATAATACAGAGAGAAAACAACCCGACACTAGTAAACAAGAAAACAGATTGGAATAAATTTAAACAAGATTTAGAAGATATTATAGATCTAAAAGTCCCATTAAAAACTCCGCAACAGATAGACACTGATCTAAGAAAATTTATCACAGACATCCAAAGTAGCGCCTGGATAAATACACCTAAATTTAGGAAAAGGATAACGGGCTACTACTATCCGGTGGAAATAAGAGACCTCATCGCCGAAAAAAGAATACATAGACGAAAATGGCAACAAACCCGATACCCAAAATATAAAAATAGGTTGAACAATCTTACAAAAGCTATTAAAAGAAAAATTCAAGCCTTCAAAGACGAAACGTTAAAAACGTATTTATCTGAACTAACGAGTGATCGAACAACGAATTACTCGTTATGGAAAACCACTAGAAATATTAAGAAGCCCATAACTCAGAATTCACCCATCAGAAAATCTGATGGTTCTTGGGCCAAAAATAATGAACAAAAGGCTGCTACGTTTGCACAACACTTAGAACAAATTTTTCAGCCATGCAAAGCGAGTTCTAATCAGATTTTGTCAAACAAAATATCACCTGGTGGATTAGAAATAAAATTAGTAACTCCAAAAGAAGTATTCAACGAAATTAAACATATAAATAAAAAGAAATCACCAGGTTACGATCTTATTACAGGAGAAGTCCTTCACAATCTTCCCCGAAAGGCCATAGTGAAACTGACTACGTTAATAAACGCTATATTCAGAGTTAAACATGTACCTGATGTGTGAAAATTTACTGAAGTTATAATGATACCAAAACCAGGTAAACCAGCTCATGAAACAACATCATATAGACCAATATCTTTACTTCCAATCATGTCAAAATTATTTGAAAAGTTACTATTGAGACGCCTAAAACCTGTAAAAGAAGAACGGAAACTAATCCCTGAATACCAATTCGGGTTCAGAGAAAAGCATTCTACAATAGATCAAGTGCACAGAATTACCAACATAATCGAAAAATCATTGGAAGAACAGAAAATTTGCTCTGCAGTGTTCCTGGACGTAGCACAAGCATTTGATAAAGTATGGCACTATGGGCTAATGAATAAGCTTAGGAATATGCTACCGAAGCAATTTGCTGACATAATTGAATCTTATCTTACACAAAGAATGTTCAGAGTAAGACAAGGTGATTCATACTCAGAAATTAAACAAATTAAAGTGGGAGTACCACAGGGAAGCGTCCTTGGTCCGACCTTGTACTTATTGTACACCTGTGATATTCCACACTTAGAAAATAACACCATTGCAACCTTAGCTGATGATACAGCTATAATGGCTATAGGAGCCACTCATGAGGAAGCAGTGGTAAAAGTACAATCAGCCATCGATAAGATTTCCGAATGGACGAAAAAATGGAGAATAAAGCTCAATGAATCTAAGTCGGTTCATATAGATTTCACTAATAAAATGCCAACTACAACCCGGTTTACATAAATGGCCAAGCGATACCATACGAAAATACTGCCAAATACCTTGGAATAACACTCGATGCAAAGCTTCGCTGGAAAGCTCATGTTAAAAAGAAACGCGAAGAGTTAGAACTTCGTTACAAGAAGATGTACTGGCTACTTGGAAAGCATTCCTCGTTGTCTGTACAAAATAAAATTGTATTGTACAAGCAAGTCCTTATGCCAGTATGGACTTATGGAGCTCAGCTATGGGGCTGTACCAAACAAAGCAACATCCAGATAATCCAACGATTCCAAAATAAAGTACTCAAAGGTATAGTCAATGCACCATGGTACATTAGAACTGTCGACCTCCATCGAGACCTGAAAATGGATGTCGTGGTGGATATCATTAAAAAGCATGCAGAAGCTCATGAACATAGACTTCACCACCACGTGAATGTTGAGGCAATCCAGCTCCTTGACAACACAGACATAGTGAGAAGGCTAAAAAGGACAAAACCTTTTGAGTTAGTGTAGTTGAGTGACAGTGATAAGTAGTGAAGTGAGTGCTACATATAAAGAACACAAGAACATATAGTGTCTTCCCCTTAATAGAGACAATAAGATAGGTGTTAATGGACACATTCTTAACTTTACTCTATTTAGCAGTTTAAGTCAAGCTAAAATTACTCATTAGTCCGTATTGTTGGCTAGATTGTAATATAATGAGGTACTAGGTACATCATTAGGAAAAAATAAAAAATATAAATAAAATAGAGAATGCTGCACCTATGATTGCAGTGCAGTGGATTCACAGCTGTTAGAAAACCGGTCACCAAGCACCTAGCAGTGTGTTATGGTAGCTATCCTTGTGACCCAGTACCTTCTAGGTTAAGCCTTATAGCCGACCATATTATTTCTCACAAATCTACGCTACGGGGTATCGGGAAAGAAATTTAATCACGTCCCGCTGTCCCCGTGACGAGGTACATGGCGTACGGGGACAACGGGAATAGACCAATATATCAGCAATAATATTTCAGGGTGACGGAGGCTCTGGGCTGGTGTGTCCAGTGAACGGCTCATGGGTGGTCGTGGGGCTTGTGGCTTGGGGCCTGGGCTGTGCCAGCGCTAATGTTCCTGCTGCTTACGTCAACGTCGCTGGCTTACTACCTTGGATACAAACACAGGTTGCTGCTGCTTAGGGTCAAGTCATTAGGTTTTAAACAGGAATCAAGATTGTTCAGTGAAAGTTGCTTTTCTTACAACAAAATTAACAATATCTACTGGGCTTCTATAGCAGCTATAGTGTTAACTTTTATAACATAAGTGTAAGAATCAAATTATGCCTCATTAAATATTTTTAGGGCAGGATCTGACTGGTTTTATGTAGAAATCTTTTAGAAATGTGAATAGTTTTTCCTTACTACTATTAGAATAGTTTTTAAGGCTTCCATACATCCGATGAAGAAATGGAAACCAGTGATGGCTCAGTAGCACTGGCTATGGACTGCCGCGCAGCAGCTCCATGGTTCGAAACCCTCCGTGGGCATGAGCTTCACCGTATGGTGGAAGGGCGTTTTGCGAATGCCCGCCTGGCTATCGACCACCCTAAAGTAGAAAATCTGTTGCCAAGCTATGGGTGTGTTCCGGTAGCTGTCCTTGACAGCCAGAAACTCGAGGTGAATCCTGTTATAACACCTTCGCCCACTTCATCACTTACCAACAGGTGAGATAGTGGTCAAAGGCTAACCTATCAGCAAAAAAAACCTTATAGGATCACTGACGTGTCTGTATATCTGTCTGTCACCTATTCCCAGAATATACTGGACCTAAAAAGTAAAAATTTCTTTGGGGGGCAAATAAGATAATTTATCGAAACTCCCTTCAAGAGCGTGTAATATTTAATAATAGTGCCTTTGATATAAAAACAAATATGTTATTACTATAATTTTAAAGTGTATACTTATAAAGAAAAAAAGCCCAGATCAGGAGTACTCTAAACCGACGCTCGAATTCGATTGGTGAATGTAGACGAAGTGAAAGGGATATGCAAGGATCGTAGCAAGTAGAAATCTGCGGTCTCTGCCTATCCCTACGAGAAAGAGGTGTGATATTATGTATGTAGTTTTAAAGATAACATATACATACATTGAAAATCTCGCATTGGCAGCCTTCCATTCCAAATAATATGATATTTCAAAGAAACATAATGCTGTATTTCTTTATTACCCCGTTGGATGCCAGGATAGACTTGCACGCCTCATGTCTTCCTGTGGAAATCTTAGGATTATGGCAACCACCACCTCTTTTAAGGCTTAGTCCTGAAACCACTTTTGAATTTCCCTTTTAGTGAGCCAGATCTTTGATCTTCTTCGGTGGACCTCATGGCTGTAGGCTATATACAACCTAGGCTATATGGTACCTAGTTGTAGGAACAGTGATGTATAATTTTATATTTTTTGCTTAATTTAATAAATTTTAATTGTATATATATAGAGAAGTCATGCTATATTTTATACTTATGAAGGAACCGTCCTCCATGCAATCCAACTCGCAAATGTCCGGTTTTTTTATATTGTTTTTAACTATATCTTCGTCTCCAGCTTGCGTTCAGACAACTGCATCATAATTGAAATGATGTGTTAGTTCCTAGATATTTATTACGAAATAATCTAAGTAAGGTATTATTAATCTCAATGGTAAAGAAATCTTTGAAGACGTACAGTAATATTAATCAGATAAGGTAATAAAAAACGACTTTTAATCGAAGCTTAACACAATAATTTATTTAATTTAACAGTTTATACAAATAGCAATTGTAAACATTATAAAAGACGTTACTAACAACATAAACGACAGTTATGGACTACTTAATTAATTACAGGAAATCCGGCGTTCTAAACGCAAACATCAACGATTAACTTTAACGTAACAAAAACTCGTAACCAGGTGTTTTGGAGATTATGCATTTTGTTACCTAATTTTATAAGTAATTTAAAATCATATTCCAAATCTCACATGAATAAGTAACTATGTACTTAAAATTATCTCGTTTGCGAACAGGGAGGGAATGGAGAAGAACTAATTTTGACATAATTTTGAAATATTTTGGAATTCATATTTCAAAATGAAGATCATTTTCATTACCATTCAAATTAGACAATAAGGCTCCATCTTTGAACGCTCATTTTTTACGGGTATATACGCCTGCATAATAATAAACTCAAAATAATCATTAATCAGATATCTAATTCCATTTTTGTAGCTAAAATCACGTAACCCACTAAAAGTAGAAACAAAAGATAAACAATAATATAAGTGACCACGATAGTTAAAAGTTTTAATTTTAACATACCTAAACTTAAAAAAGTATGAGAGGTACTTAAGTATATAATTTACAACTTTTCACTGACAATTTTTACCCATTTAATAGGTAATGAAAACCTGGTTACGGGCTTAGGCTTACTTAAATTTAATTATATATAACAATACTTAAACTAGGTATAACTACATAGTGTGTTCGGACGTAATCTAATATTGCAGCGGTTTACGCGACAGCGACCGCAAAGGGACGACATCGTTCACAAGGCAACGGTGTTTGTTGTGTTGCGCGGACGCAGATACGGATGCGGATTCTGTCCGCATTCGGCTGCTTAGCATTTCAAAGCTTCGCATACTTAGTACCTCATCCGCGCTTATATCCGCGTAAAACAAAAACACTCATACTTAGACAACAGGGGACAAATTAGAAATATACATGCCTATATTTAGCTACACGTTGATTTCTGGATTACATTTTTTCTGGAAATTTATTGAGATACAACTTTACGTAACCATAAAACAATGCTGGAGAATTATATAAGTTTAATCTCTCGGGTTAAATTAGTGACTGAACTTACGAAATTAGCCAGAGTAAATTTGTAAGTATTACTTTCCCAATAACACATCCTTTCACTGTGCCCCCATGTCTGCCGTGCCTATTCAATCCTCATCAGGTTTCTCCTGCTTCACCACCGGCGCGTTCGGCGACTCCTTCGGAGACGGCTGCGCTGGCTCAGATGCAGGCGGAGCTGAGGGAGGGGGTGATGACACTTCGATGTACTCATCGTTGCGCTCCTCCTTGATCTCAGGTTCTTGCTTCACTTCTGGGTTGGAAGGTGGGCGTGGGTCTGGGGGAGCGAGCGCGGCCCATGCAGACGCGGCTCCCCGTGCGTAGGCTTCGTAAAACGCTCGCTGCGCTAGTTCAGCTTCTTCTAGATGCACGAAGGCGTGGTTGTCGAGTTCCGCACGGAAGAAGAACTTGAGGCCGCAGCGCGCGCAGTCGTAAGGACGCGGTGCGGAGGCGTGCTCGGGCAGGTGCCGCTGCAGGCCCGCCGCGCTCGTGAACACGGCCGAGCATAGGTAGCAAGTAAAAGCACCGATGCCGGCAAACGTGTGCTCGATCAGATGCGCCTGAAAGGTAAAGAGCGAATTAGAAAATAAATGTATGAATGACCATATCAGCACTTAATTAACGTAGTCTCATTTTCAATACTACTGACGACCTTGTCGTTCGAGTGGAGGCGTTTACGGTATTTCTGACACGGTGTTGATTAGTCTGCGTTGTCGTATAGAAGCAATGATGGCCAAGCGGTTATAGCTGTGGACTGCGTTGCTGCAGGTCCCTGGTTCGATCCCCACAGTCCGTCGGCTTGAGTTTCACCACATGTTGGAAAGACATTTTGCGAATGCCCGCCTGGACCGTCAAATACAAAATCTGTGGCAGAGCACTTAACAGTGTGTTCCGGCAGCAGTCCTTGAGAGCCAGAAAAATTACAGGGACATGTGACTTAACAACTGTGTGTCTCAATGTGACGGGCGCAGTGAAATAAGTCACATGACGAAATGCTCCGCTTAACATCAGGTGGGCTTCGTGCTTGTTCCGTCATAATCACATAAAAAACCGTACGAAGAATACTGAATACCCTAATATATTAGCTGAAAATTTAGCTTAATTAACGGGCACGGCGGTTGGATCAGTGTATGCCAACTATAAGGGACGCTTTAGAATCCCCAGAGGTAGTGGTTAAAGCCTAGCTTATCAGCTATAAAAAACGGGAAGTTTGAAGAAATACCTACCTGTAGTCTAGTAGGCGAACCGAGGGCGCGTCGACAAAGGCGGCAGTCGTGGTCAGCTGGCGGCGGCAGGCGCGGGGCGGCATGGCGAGCGTAGCACGACGCGCAAGCACGCGCGCCGCCCGCACCCCCACTACCCCCCTCCCCTTCCTCTAGCGTGCGGAGGCATATCGCACATCTGGAATAATATATTAAGGCTATCAACATATTGACTTGGCAGCGGTGTATAGCGCCCACGTCTCACCAGAAATATTTTTATGTTTTGGTTCCATATAAAAGCGAGCGTCTGAGGGCTGAAGACGCAGAAGACATGCAGTTGGGGAAATCCCGATATACGTGTATCGGGAACGATGAAGTGTCAGGCTTACAAAAATAGGCTCATTTCCGTTCGTCTTACATTTGGTGGCTGCAGCCTTGCTCTGAGCTCTGAGGCAAGCAGTTAACAGCGGATGAAATCGCAAGCAGTTCGAGGTGGTGCCATGCTATTCAGGTACAACTCTTTAGTAAGCAACAACTGGCCTCACCTTTGTTCATCGTCACTGGGGCGAAGGTGGAAGCGCGCGTGTAGACGCGCCTCGGGCTCAGAAGCTAGTGTCTGGCGGCAGACCACACAAGGAGCGGGCAGCGCAGGGTGATGCCGAGCCATGTGCGTCAGGAATGACTCCTCGGAGACCAGCCGCGCGCGGCAACGAGAGCACGTGTCCCCGGCTACTACCTGAAACGCACCTTATGTTTTAACCGTTTGAAATAAAATATATATGATATATATAAGTATAAAACACATGATTATAGAATATTAAAGTCTTGTAACATAAGATTTTTACCATCCCAAAAGAAAATGTACTAACGTCCACGTTCATGATCATTTGAAATTGTGTTGGTTGTGATGATGCTGGTGGTAGTTTTGGTGGACAGTTGTTAGGACAAATCAGACGAGCTAAATCTTCATGGATTTTAGAACAATCGAGAGTTCCGTTACTCATCTCCCAGCTCCATCATCAGACCAGTATGATGGTTATTCATGTATTGTCATCAGAACTAACACTATCATCAATCTTTCCATAAGTTCACAATAGGTACTTCATTAGAAAATGGAGAAATAAAATTTCTTAGATAAAATTATTCACACACATGAGACAAAAAATTTGACATCAAGGCACAGGAATCGTACAAAAAAAAATTACCTTGCAGTGCGTGAGTTTATGTTCCGCCAGCACTGCTGCAGAAGGCAGCACCTCATCACAGATAAGACACTTGTGCCTGGCGGTAGCCGCGCCTGAGTGCGCGCGGGTGTGCGCCTCGAGCTCTGCGCGACTCCGCGCACGTTCCCCACAGTACGCGCACTGCAACGCCACGGCACCGTTCTTCCGCCGCCGCTCCTCCCCACCCGCAGCCCCACCAGCGACGGCACTGCCCTCTGCACCTGTCGTACATGGAGAACACGCGCCCTCGCCCTCCGTGCCGTTGTTATTCTCTACGCGTTTCGGTCGAGCCAGCTCACCATTTAAAACCTGGAACCCAAGAACATAGCATGAAGCTTGAAACTGAGCTGAAAACACCGTACTCAGTCAGACTTTCATCTTTGGCAAAGAAAAGTTTACCTGTTGAGGTAGTGCGTGGTGCAGTTGCATGTGCCGCTCGAGCAAGTACTGGACTGCGAAAGCATCGGTGCATGCGGGTACGGGGCAGCGGTAAGCACGCGGGCGCAGTCTCGGGCCGGCCAGCAGCGCACCGCAGGAACAGCGGGCACCACCGTGCTGCGCCCGCACGTGAGCCACGCCCTCCGCTTCTGAGCGCAAAGCGCCTGCACTGCCGCCGCATCCGCGACACATCCAAACTTTGTTCTCACCGCTGTGGGCCACTGCGAAATGGACCTGCAGAAAACGTTTCATTGCAATCTTTTGCTATATGGTATGGTGGTGTGTTCTTATGGATACGGAGTTTTAGAAACAAACCTGTATAGCGACTTTAGAGTCGAAAATCTCCTTGCATAGAGAACACCGATACAAATGATGAGCGTGCAGGTCCAGAAGGTGCTTTTGGAGGTCATCAGGGGCGGAGAAGCTGCGAGCGCAACTGTGGCATGAATACTCGCAGGAAACTGCTAAGTAGTGCGCTGTGAGATGTCGTTCCGAGGCAGCTGCATCTGCGAACGTGGCTCCGCAATGCACGCAGGGTGCCGGGCTTGCGCGTGATAAATCACCGCCTTCTTCCAGGTGCCCTTTCAAGTGCGCACGAAACGCTTCGAAGTCGGGTAAAGCGGCATCGCACTGATTGCACAGTAACGTATTCGGAGACAGCGTCATCTGTGGTGTTCCGGAACCAGAACGCGGACGTTTCACAGGGGGCGGTATGTCCTCGGAGGCTCGCCGGCTGAGATCCGTCGGCGCCGGTTGGTCTACGCCAAGATGAAGCGAGCCCTCTCCGTTAAGCAGGGCGGAGTGCGCAGCTCGCACGTGTAACTGCAACTGCTCCATGCTTGTGAAGGTGTCACGCGTGCAATACATGCAGGCTAGTAACGTAGGTGGTGGTTGCGAAGCTACGCGGCGTGGCGGTGTCATCGCTGCTGAATCCACCCCATGGGCTGTCGCCATGTGTGCCTGCAAAATGACAATTAGTGTACTTAGTAATTTATAACTTAACTGAAATGTATGAGAAGATATGATAACTATAAGACATAGATTTTTAACCTGCAAAAGATCAGGTCTTCTAAAGGCTTCTCCACATCTCAAGCACCGCAAAGTTCTCCTTCGGTCAGGCTCACGACCTTCCCTCTCCCGCTTGTGCCCCTGCATGTGTGACGTCAGTGCAGCCGCTGTGTTGTACCCTCGGTTGCACACCGTGCATTGGAATGGTTTTTGGTTGTCGTGCGTTTTCATGTGTATCTTCAAGTGATCACTACAATAACATGTACAAAGACAGTGTTACATACAATATGAGAGACATACACCACAACTATAAATTATAATGAATAAAGGAACAGTGTAATCAAATTAGTTTTTTTTTAATCACCCTTGAACACAATCTTACTCGACGGTAAGTGTTGATGTTGTCGATGATAGTTAGTTAAGTTATAAAATGGCTCTTAAAGACAGCTACTGAAGGACACCATTTGGTACTTATTCTCAATTTTTTTACTTTCAGGTAGTAGCTAGCCAGGCATGCATTTACAAAACACCCTATCACGATGCGTTGAAGCTTAAGTCTGCAGTGAGATTAGAACCATGTCTTTACTGCGTGGCAGTTCAGTCATGGCCAGTGAGCTATCACTGCTTCAAAAGAAGCATATTATGTGTGGCAGATATGGTTAAGCTCTGTAAAAAGGTCACGGCATTACCTGATCAGGATTTACATACAACCCAGGTACATACACTAAGAATGCGTCACTCGAAAATGCTCAGTATTTAAAATTGAGATAAATAGTCTCCGTGCTCATGTCAACAATTTGTCATATGGGACATAAGTGTCCACATAAAGGCCCGACCAAACAGAACTAACAAAGAGGCCTTTGACGCAAACTACAGAATAGAGGTGTTCGCCCAAACACCTCCGCTAATGGCCACGCTCGTTGCGCCGGTTTAGGTACGGGTCATTATTTTATTTTTGTGAGACCCTCGACGCCATTTGTCAGCGCATCATCTCTTTTCACTCGTCGGGCGTTTCGTTCGACCGACAAATTGCGTGGAATCAGTCAAGTGGACGCGCTGAGGTGACGAAAAAGGTGACGCGTCGCCTCAGCCGAGGTAAGTCTTTGTCCCGTGGCTTATGGTGATCAATCTTGCTGCAAGGCTATTGTCCTAGTAGCACCTCTTCAGCATCTATAGAGTACACGCTCAAATCCTTAATGACTTCGGATTAAGCGCATTAGCATACCCATTATGCTACAACGATGGTACCGTGGTACCGTAATTAGACAGACTTATCGACTCAGTAGAACACATAAAACATTTTTTTACGTTTTACGCCTGAGTATTACTTTTCCTTTGAAAAAGAAGTGGTGATATGGGTTCTTGCTTCCACCACTTCTGAGTCATACAAAGAAGCTTACATTTCTTTTAAAATAAGATTAACGTTAGGTACACACAGTACATGAACACTCACCTCCTGGAGAAGGCAGACTCGCAATGCGCACAGCGGTACTTGCGGTCCCCAGTGTGCAGCTTCACGTGGCGATCCCGAGACCGCTTGTGCTTGAACAGCCGCGAGCAGAATTCGCAACGAAACGGCATCTGGTCTGAGTGCGTCTGCAACACAAGATTGATCATATATTTTCTGTTTATCTTCACTGTACTTAAAGTATCCATCAGGTCATAGAATATCTCGTAAATCAGATGAATGGTTGCTTACACCGCCACCCTTTTTCATTAATTCAGGAACCAAGCAGCTATTAATCTACATTGCACTGTAATATTGTAGCTGATGTCATGGAAGCTTGTGAAACAACATATACATGAAATCACACTGAGTTTTACACAATAATCTCGTAGCAAAAATATGGCACACCTAACACTTACGTGTCCTGCAATCGGTTAATCAATCTAACAATATTACAATCAAAAGAAAAGACACCTTAAGGGTATATTTTAGACGAACGCCCTCATACAAAACGCAGCTCCAATCTCATTTTAATAATAGCGAATATAAATCAATGATTACGTAATCACTACCCTAATATCTAGGTTTGTGGTGCATCAGATTTTCATTAAATTATACAGTTTTGAAATTACACTTGCTCAAAAACTCGTTATTTTAAATAAAAGAAAGACCCCACTTTAAGCATCTCTTTCAAGAAAAATAAGCATGTTTTTAATATTTCTATTGCACCACAAACATGGGGAATATAATGAACTTTCTATAATGGGAAGTTATTTATACACGTGTACTATACTTTTTAAATAAATCTGGAGCTACGAATAACTGGCTCAAACTCCTAAAAACGAGTGCTATATACTAAACGCTATATAATAAATAAAAATATATCAGTCCAAAAGAAAAAGGATTTAAGCCAGAAACGATAGGTCTAATAATACAATATATTTACATGCGAGTTTTTTTTATATAACAAGTTGAGTTTATATAATATGTCCTTAAGCGGGATTTAAACCTGCAACAATCTGACGGATGGTCACATATGCTCATTCAATGTAAGCACCCATGGTGTGTAAGTCATAGTCTTAAATTTTTCCTTTCATTCAAATTCGAGAGAAATTGATACCTCTATTTAACCGTCATTGTACGGAGGCTATGCGAAATCTAGAGGCCAATAAGAGCTGACCTGGCGCATAATTAAATCATTATAACGCTTTTTACATTATTTCCTTAGTATGAAACCATTTGAACATGATATACCTATGCGGGAAATAATTGTAAGAAATTATAAATATAACTTTCACGTGGTTGAATGTTTCATCGTCATAGACTATAGTTTAATCGTGTGCATGACGATTAAAATGTCTTCGTTATACAATGATTGAAACGAAATAACTCCGGGTGCATTGCTCATAAAAACTTCGTGAGAACTGTCTACGAACAATGGCCAGACTACCGCTGTGGCGTGAGCTGCCTATGCACCTCAGAACCGCCGGCGTTTGTCAATAGCCTGTAAAAACTCGAGGGCGTCGGTCGTGACGTGACTCTACTCTACTAAGATATCAAGTAACTAATATCAGCCAGGCTCCCAAAGCCCCGATCGATTGGTACCGATAAATTAATTGTTCAGAAAAATCTATAAATCATCTACAAAATACCATGGCAGTAATTTTATAGTTAACAATCTTTATAATGCAATTACGGAACGAGTAATGATTCAATTCCTGTCGGATATCGAGAGGCGATGGACAATCGATAGCTTGTTATTGTTAAGCATTGGCGTAACGAATCGATCTGCGATAACATTCCTCCGCAGTAGCTCCCATGGCAGCTTATCGCATCAAGATGCTCCCCATCGTCGGTAATGTTCACTGGACTTACGAGTATAACTAGTTCTGACAACGTCTTTTGATAACGGTTGTTTTTTTATTGTTTTAGAGTACGTACCAACATATTACGGTACTTCAAATAATAAATCAGGGCAATTGTCCAGAATGAGGACAAGTTACGGAAGAGATTTCTCAAAAACTGAAAAAAAATACTTACTAAAACAAAGAAGGCTGTTGAAACCTCGATAGAAGGGTTGTTGATACAGGTATTTATAATAGAAGACATTTATTGAGAGAATTACACGTTTCCTGTGGGATTCTGTACGTGGTAACAAAGGGTTTAATACCAGAAGGTGGGCCGCTGCACCTTCTGCAGAACTGCCATCTTATACTGCAATCCCCAATACGCATGCCAAACTTGCAGGCAGTGGCAAACCAACCCTTATGAGTCCCTTGATCAACGGTGGGAATTATGGTTGTTGATATGATGGATTGCGTTTAATGAACCTTGGAGCCTAAGGATGTCATAAAATATATGTCACCATGATGGTTTGTTTAGTATCCATGAAGCCAAAATCGTTGAAGACGCCTGATAATCTAAATTTTTACAGCTTATACGTGATATAATTTGAACCAAACAATTTTTATCTCCGCACAATAGGTATCTCTCTCGAAAAGTATTGTTACCGCATGTATTATGCTCATTTGAAAAAACCTATTCAGTAAGTTAAGAGAATTATTCATGAGCATGAACATAATGAAGATGTTAATGTTAGTAAGTACTTATGAATAAGTGTGGTGGATAATGAGAGCCGTCCGAACGTCGGCCTTCGCACCAGCAACTGACTGACGCTGCTCAGCTCCCCTGAATAATAGACTCCCAAAATGACAGCGTCTTCACGCTCTTCCTAATTGACCACCTCGACGACATTCATTCATTACGCCGCTAAACAAACGTTACGAATGATTGACTTCGCTTCCAAACTCTTTAGGCAATATGTTAATCGTTTTTCAGAACAAAAGGTTTTTTAAACGTAGTCCGTATGTGTTTCTGAATAGCCTATTGATTTATTTATTAGGAGGATATATGTTCCATGAGGGTTTTGCAGTCTCGTGGGTTTCCAATTACCACTGGCGGACTGGGATCGTGGGCCATTAGCCTCTTCGTCTCCATTTGTTAGCGCCAAGGGTGTATTCAAGACACAAATCACTGTGATTATTAGGATGAGCAATGATATAAGCGGTGTGTATATGTGCTCATGTGTTAGATTGTGTTTACTTATAGAAAATCAAAAGTGATTGGACAGTATGGTCAGGTGAAACATTATATATACATTGCTGGAAAAGCTGTGAAAGATGATGGCCATTCTACAATAAATCCACATGGAAGTTCCGAATTCCGTTTACAACTTTGCATAGAAAAGTCGACATCACTATTACTATCAGTCGAAAAACTGGCCAAGTGCAATTCGGGTTCTCTATTTTAAGGTACCGTATTGCAACAGCCCGTAAAAGAAAAAAAAGATTTTGTGTCTGCAATAATTTTACGAAATCACAAGGCAAAAAATATATCGGAAAATAGGATGAAATAACCTCGAGTGCGATCCCGTAGGATGATAATGTGAAGATTGATCTAAATTCAATCATTATATCCGTTTTGCGAATGACCCCTACGGGAAAAATGGTTATTTAGTACTTACTGTTAATGCTCATATTTAGTAGATAAGATATTGTTTTTTATTTTGAATAGTATTTTCAAAAATGATGAACATATACATAGTAAACTAAAAGTATAAAAAGAATTCTATACTCTAATTTACACATCTTGCCCAGACATTTTCTGTGTGTGTGTAAGTCCATAATCCAGTTAGATTCTACAAAGGCCTTCTAAATATACCTACCTATTTATCGATAGAGTCATATAAAGAAACAATTAGGCATGTTGTGATTAGCAGTGACGCGGGAGTGTTACCACGAACACGACTCGCCCGCGGCTTTTCAAGACATAAACATAGCGGCGCGGCATGTTTACTCCACTCGCTTAATTGGAGCAATCGCCCCTCGACAGAATTCATAAATTTCATCCTCAGCAGGCAATAAATTCCGTCTCCATTCCGGCCTGAATAGCGCCCAAGTACAAGTTTGAGAGTACAAGATAAAGCAAAGTTAACAGTCAAATCTTAAACAAAACATCCTGAGTTTTTTGCAATTATTTAAACGTCTTTTTGTGAGTCTTGTCGTTTAAACCTCATCACATCATACCAACAACCGTAACGACCACCGTTGAACAAATAACTCTCCCAAATTACCTAGGTTTAACCTAATCCCCACGCTTGGTAGGTCTTGGAGATCGCAGTGTAAGCAGTTCTTCAGAGAGAGCGTCCATGTTCTGATATTTTTCCTATCGTCGCCGTACGACTCCCATAGGAAATTATTGGGGGAAAGGAATGCAATTCTAGTCCAGCATTCCACGGAGAATAAACCTCATACTTAATGTGAAAATCTTGAAATACACTAGAATCAAAATCAATCAAACTCAAAATGGAATTTTCGGTTTTAGACTAACCTCGTAGTTTCAATCAACTTGCATTGACTGTGGAACTTGTATTATAGTAGCTCCGTGTTGACTGGATTCTTAGTTTTAAGATAGATAAGGAACCACTAACGGATTCGTACTGGGTATGCAAATAGATAATGCTTATTAACGAGCATTTGATAACGGCTTGTTATTTTGCAAAATATTGATTCTTGTCATCGCAGGACTTCGTGCGAGAATTCAATAAGGCTGGCGCGGCCGGCGCTGCAGGGGCTCGGCCCCTGGGTGCACGCCGGAGCCCTGCCGGCGCCCCGTGATGCTCTCGCCACGACATTGCATACAGCTTATGGAGAAAGGACACGCAAATAGCATCTAACTTTATCATATCAGAAATAACGAATACCGTGAGAGCGGTGGACATAATGGTCCTAATGGTTGTCAGTTTCCACGTAGAGCTCACCAAGAAACATTCCAAAACTAGTTTAAGGTGAACGTGATAGCTAATAAAAGCTCTAAAATGGGCAGCGGGCGAACCGAGTGACTTTCCCAGTTGCAACCGCCGTTCACACAACCAGGTGGCAGCGGAAGGCCCCGGGGTCAACCGCTGTCCACTACCCGCTCGCTTTCCTACTCACTTTTGTGTAATTGCACCGATTATTACGAATTCATACCGTGTGTATGTACATGTCAAGATACGCGTTTAGGTAGCGGTAATAAAAGCACGACGTGTTATTACTTGTGGACATTTCAACTTGGTGCGGAGGGTCGTTATGCAAAAAGGTTGTCTGTTTGATAACTTGATGAATAATCTTAATATTCCCGTGGAGACGAGTTCCTCGAAACGGTAGCTCGAGTTGTTGGTGCCTGTACTGATATGTAATAAAGATGGAAATCTTACTGCTTGGAAGGACCCAAAATGACTTATATACGAGTCACCAAGCAGCTTCCCCGTAAGTATCCTTACACAATGCCAGACCTAAATGGAAAAAATAATGGTGCAGCAAAAAGAATATGGTGCAAAACTTGTAACCTCTACTAACATCCGGTTTACAGTTCCTGTTTTAAATAAAAATTAAAAATAAACCTGCATGGTCCAAGATTCGTGTCTAAGACTTATCTACCCAAAAATATAACCATTATATATAATATTCGGCGATTTTTCTTTATTAACAATATACTACGAACTACATACAACACTACAACTACTACAATGAAAGCATTTAGATAACCTACAAGTCATTGCAGACTCACAGGAAGTCCAAATGCTTCAGTCCTCTACCAGTAATATTATAAATTCTAAATTTTTATGGCACTCTATAGTTTGACTTTAAATTGTTTAATATATAGTATACTAGCTTTCCGGGCGCGGCTCCACCCGCGCGTGTGTCGGTTATCTCAAAAAAACATTAACCTCTTTTTGCGCAGTTGGCTAAAAACTATCCTATGTTTTTTCCCGGGTCTCAAGCTATTTCCACACCAAATTTCATTCAAATCGGTCCAGTAGTTTTGGCGTGTAAGCGTAACAGACAGACAGACGGACAGAGTTACTTTCGCATTTATAATATTATAATAGTACTGAGTACTGATGACTAAAGTCCATCACACACAAGTACAAACCACAAAAATTAGAGTAATTTTTGAATACGATTCCGAAGTGGTTCTAACGTAGAAGAGATATTATGTAGCTCGAAATATTAGTCTTGTATTTAGAGAGAATATGACCAAATGCACTTTTATATAATTTAACTAGCTTTCCGGGCGCGGCTCCGCCCGCGCGTATGTCGGTTATCGCGCAAAAACATTAACCTCTTTTTGCGCAGTCGGATAAAAACTATCCTATGTTTTTTCCCGGGTCTCAAACTATCTCCATACCAAATTTCATTCAAATCGGTCCAGTAGTTTTGGCGTGAAAGCGTAACAGACAGACAGACAGCCAGACAGACAGAGTTACTTTCGCATTTATAATATTAGTACTGATAGTACTGATTCCAGGCCCCTAGAATCGCAAATGGAGAAATTATCTTTCGTCTTTGTAATGCAATAAAAATAAAATAAGTTTCGTTTTTAATGAGAGTTAATACACGAATCTGATCATTTATGCGTTTAGGAGTACGTTAGAGATTTTTTACGATATTAATTTCACTTTTCTTATTATACAACTTAAGAATTACAATAGATCAAAACGATGATTTTACTGTATTATTCACTTCAAAAAGGCAAGTTTACAATTAAAAAAGTAGGTATGAAAAGAGCAGCGATTCATGTTACTGTCTATAAGATAAAGGCGCGCTGAGCCCGGTTGCCCGTCGATCCTTATCAATCTAAAAGTCAAGAGCTCCTGAAAACGCGTAGTTTGTGTAGAATTGAAATGCGTCCGAAACTATCCAGCTTGGCTACGTGGCTTTGCAGTCACGCTGGCTCAACAAGAAGCTTCAGCAGAATTATCACAAGATTATATTTTATAAGTATCTAGGTTTTTTTTAAATTAAAATATAGTTTTAATGTATTCATAAAAAATGTTTTATTATTTATTGCGTCTAGATGTGAATAATATATCTATATAATAAGGATAAATCTAATTACATCGATAAAATGATTATAGTTTTTTTAAACGTAAACTTCGTTATGCCACTAGAATTAACATAATATTAGGAACTATAACAACACTACTACTACAATAAAAGCATTTAGACAACCTACAACTTATTTCAGACTTATACAATAGTATTTTCTGAAACATATCAGTACACCTGAACAGTGGACAATGATGCCTTTTTGCTTAATCGGTTTATAGATTGTTCATCTGTTTTAATTGCAGTCTCTATGGACTTTAGTGACATTCGGTAAAAGAAAAAAACATATATTATAAAAATGTTGTACGATTGTCTTACCTTTAAAAATGAAAATAAAAAGCGTAGAGTGGGTGGGAGCGATTGTAAGGGCTTAATGTTAGCATGCCCGGACAGTTTTACGATCCTGATTGCGTCTCTCGCCAATTGATCGAGCGAGCTCTATCGACCACAACACTTATCAAGAACGGCTTAATTAACTCTGACAACCCCATATACCTACTACCTACTTACTTAATTGGTTTTCAACACCAAAGCAATAAGTATCTCTGGTTACAAAAGTATTTATAGCTTAACGATTCTTCTATCTGTTCCAACTCAAGCTCTTACTTCATAGCAAATAACAGATATATGCGAGGTTGCAAGGAGTATGTATGTAATTGATTATTCCTATAATGATGGGATTTCTCAAGCAGACAGCGCTCGGCGGCGGCGGCTGAATGATAAAGGTGTGTCGGTCTAGGCTAGGGAGTTGTTATCGCGAGCCTATTTCCGGCCGTCACCGCTTCGTCGCAGTCGCAAGTGAGACACGCTCGACGCGATCATCGCCAGATACATTTGTCGGCGCACACCCGCAACCCGCAAGAGCCTCCGAGATGCGCGTGCATTGATCCATATCTGCACAAGCTCAACGGGGCCTGCAATTGCGAACGTTACTATCGATGATCTTCTGAATTGCTTAAACGATTTCTCGGGATTTGTGAGCACTTAAAATATTATTTTTTTATAGCCTTTGACCACAACCTCAGCTATTGATAAGCGATGATGTGGTCAAAGATGTTAACAGGCATAGCCGAAAATTACTGGCTGTCAAGTACAGGTACCGGAACACACCATTAGGTGATTTGTGATAGATTTTATACTAGATTTCCGTTCCAAATTGAATCGTAAGCAAGGTGATGACTTTCACACTGTAGGAGTACGTGTTGATCTATATCCAAATGTAGGTGTGTCGCCAGCGGCAGCATGCAAAGTGACGTTTCTATTTGTCCTATCGTAGCTGGATCTGTCGCGGCACGGTATGTGTCGTAATCGTAACGCGGCGAGATCGGCAGAACACAAAGGAGGCGAGAGATGTACGGCCGGCGTAATGGTCCAGCACGTCACAGACGCAGCCCTCACGGCTTGCGGAGCAGTGCAAGGCGAGTGCGATGCATATCTACGCAGCGGCTCTGTAAATGGGCCGTTTTGGGTATCTACTTGCTAATGAAGCGTCCGGGCTGCATGGCGAACTGGACTGTGAATTCACAGATATGACGACCATAACAGTCGTATTGTTTATGCAGTTTACCAAGTTGGTTTATGGTAATGAGAAAACAGTGGACCTATTATTCTGGACAATTCTGGTTCAACTTAAGCTTATGTAAGATGTTTGATGTCTGTGATGGTACGATGCCTATCTTATTGTTTGTTGTGGGCAGTACAGACATGCAACTTTATGGAGACAAGAAAAATAACAATATAAGCTACGAAACCTGGTTTTGGAAATCAGTAAAAATATTTATCTTCTAGGTATCAGAATTGTCTTATAAGACGAAATACCATCACAATGAGGATTTAAACAGGTCTTATCACAGAAGCTACATTGTAAGTGTGTAGCGTTTAATTGGACGAGTATCATAATCTATGAGAATTGAGAATGTTTTGCCATTTCGGAGGTGAATGGCAAATCGTAGGTGACATACAACACACGCGCGCGCAGACACACACTTCAGAATTTATTTTATCAGTAGGTACGATGTTATTCATTTTTGTCCTTATTTTATGTGGTTGTTGGATGTTTCGGATAATTAATTACACTTACCTCCCTGCTTGATAAAATTTAGTTTCCTTTCATTCACAGTTGTATGAAAGAGATAAGAATATCTTTATCGACGCTTACAGTTATTTACTGTTTTTGGCGTCAACAGTAGCAGATAAACGACAAATGAGAGCATTCACAAGCAGGGCTGGAGTCAGGAAGGACGTCGCATGGCCATTTCTTTTTAATTATTTTCTTGTGCTGTCTTATTCTTGTTAACTTATTTTTTTATTGTGCTATGGTGTTAGAAAAGTCTTATTGTATCGACTCTACATGGATGGGACAAGGGTCAGAAGATCACGGAGTCAATACAGAGTTATAATATCGTATCATATTCAACCCCATTGTAGTACAAATAAACAAAAAACTACTTTCTCCAAGAAGCCCATGGCATGGGTAGATGTTGCTGGATTGATAATATGCAAATAAGTTTTGTGGTAATACCTCACTTAGGGGTGTGGTGTGTGAGCAACAAAACTTTTGTGCGGAACCCATCAAAACTGGTTAGCCCTTATCTTGACTTCATTGGCATAAAAAATGAGCAAAGTTGAAAAATGAGCAAAGTTGAGTTATCCATAATCAATTAATATAAAAATACTAATATTAAATATTAGGTACCCGAGGAATACCCGAAAATCGTAAATGTTTCACGGGAGTTTTCTTTTGTCCGTGGAACACCAAGGTGTTCCCCTTGCACCTACAATTACAAATTTGGGCCCTTGTTTCCTAACTATTCTGGTGTTTGGTGATATAGAGTATCCCTATTGCTCTTGGCATATCGCCGGTGGTATATCGCTCAATTATGGTGACGTCATGTCAAGCGGCTTACTATATTCTAATATAATATAACATAATTAACATAATATTACATTACTTATGTGCGAACATAATTTATGTGCAAACAGATTGGCGTACATGGGGTGCTTAACTTTTTACTACTTTTCACTTCTTTTGTGATTAAGAGCAATTTTTAATTCTAATCTCAAAGTGGTACCATTCCCTATTAGTTGTTAAATTGTAGACATAAACCCCTTTTCACGTATCTTTAGCAAGGAGTAAGACAGCCGCGAGAATACCTAGGCATTAAACAGAAACTGCTAGGGAGTGTGTTTATTTATATACGTAGAGCCTTGTCGCAGAACAGGACGCTCGATGGATTCGAGGGTGAATGAAGGTTATGGTGATGGTAACATAAGCCACAAAGAGGTTTCTTCTAGAAATACAGACCTATTCATGTTTCTCAGGTAGGACAGCCTCGAGACAGTCTTGTTGCAGAATTGGTACTGATTAGCAAGAGTGGCTACGAGAGTAAAACAGAATCTGAGTCACGAATCTACAAATACAGATATATGTGTGTTTAAATGGCCTCAGGAAGGCTTTGTCACATAACTGACACTTATAAGGAGTGTACTCAGTGGCCCCGCAGATCATCTGCATCTACTGAAAGCATGAAGCCGGGCGACGACGAGGGCGGCTCCATAGTCGACAAGGAAACGTACCTACAAATACTGACCTGTTCATGTTTTTTCAGGTAGGACAGCCTCGGGAAAGCCTTGTCGCAGAACTGGCACTGATAAGGAGTGTGCTCGGTGGCGCCGAGGGTGAAGGGTGGGTCGACATCTGCTTCGGCTGCATCCACCGAGGGCGTGGAGCCGGGCGACGGGGACGGCTCCGGCGTCGAAGACGGCCAGGAGCTGCCCGCCGCGCTTCCAACGCTGCCCAGTGCCTCTGCAACAAACAAATATACACATTGTAATTAAGTTATGATTCGTTAGTTCGCATTATAAATATAAGAACTGTTCCATATCCGATATCCTCAAGTTGGATATCGAAAAGATGACATGATGATGAAATTTCGCCCAACTAATTAGGTGCTGCTAACAGCATGTCACGATTCACGTCGATGTGAGTGGGAAGATGCTGTACAATGCGCACAACAGGGCTCCCTTCGATCTTAACGTCTTAATTATCCGTAAGGTATAGTAAGTTTGCCTCCAAAATGAACATTTTTAAGGAGTGATGGCGTCAGGAAGGTGGCTTGTCAAAAAGCCGAAGCCAAAACTTGTACAGTATGTTCTTCTGTTCGTGCTTTGTGTTTTTAGAGAAAACGTATTGTACTGACCCCAAATACGCGGAATAAGGGGATATAATATAGTACTATACACCATATTCTGATCGGCATATTGTCTCACATAACTCTTACAAATTCCGTTAAACCTAGAACTCTAGTGTTTTTCAACTCATCAGTTTCATTGTATCAGATCGATCTGAAAAATGCATAATCTGACAAAGAAAAAACAAAATGTGTGTGGAACATAATTAAATTGTGCAATTCGAGGCTTTCGGAATTAATAAAAACGTCGGCATCAGGGGGGACTTACTGAGGTGGTTTGCTTCATATATCAACAACCGCTCACAAGCGGTAGTCCTGGAAAGCTATATGTCTAAGTGGATGTGTGTCTCTAGTGGCGTCCCACAGGGTTTCCTTCTGGGACCTCTCCTGTTCCTGTTATTTATATCCAATATAGATTCCTGTTTTCACAATTCATGTTTGATTAGTTTTGCGGACGACATGAAAATTCTAAAAACTATAACCAACCGTCATGATTGCTTGCTTTTGCAGCAAGATTTAATTAATCTAGACAATTACTGTCGCATAAATAAATTAGAGCTTAAAGTTGATAAATGTACAATTATGACCTTTTCTCGAAAACCGACTCCGATTACCTTCAACTATTCCTTAAAAAGTCATCACTTAAGTCGCGTAATTGAAATGAGGGACTTGGGTGTTATTCATGACCCTAAACTTATTTTTCAAAACCATATTTCGTCCATTGTTCGCAAGGGTCTTAAGTCTCTAGGATTTATTTTACGAGCATCTAAAGACTTTAAAAGACTCAAAAGCTTTAAAATTTTATATAGTACATTTGTACGCTGTCACCTTGAGTACGCGTCCTAGGTCTGGAATCCGAGATACGCTATTTATATTGACAGTCTGGAACGCGTTCAGCGTAAATTTCTAAGGTTTTTAAATTATCGGAGCTTTACTAAAGAAAAAGATTACCTAAAACAGTGCGCCAGGCACCATTTTCTTCCTCTGATACAGCGCCGCGAATATGCTGACATAATATTTCTCAAAAAAATTGTGACCTCCACCATTGACTCCCCTGAGCTACTTAACAAAATCCATTTATACACACCTGCCAGATCTTTTCGTAATAGTCCTCTGTTTTATGTTCCTTTCGTATCTACTAACTACCGCAAGAACAGTTATTTGTACCGAGCGTGCAAAACCTTCAATGAATATAATAAAGTCCTTGATATTGACATTTTTACAGTTAGTCTACCTTCATTGAAACGGCAACTTAGCAAGGCTTTCTTTGATTCACACAAGTGATTGAATTGAATTATTTAGTTACATCCTTAGAATTAAGATTTTCTACTCTGAAGTTATATTGTATAAGTTATATTGTGAGTGCAATATTACATAGATAATATTTACTGTCTACGTGTTGAGCTTACATTCCGTATCTGTCATAACATTATATTATTAGGACTGTTATTTAATCATTTTACCTCTAAATGTGGAGACTTGTAAATGACTTTTTCGTTGTATAGTATATTTCTTTACCTTATTTAAGCTATGTAGTTGATAGTCTTCCTAAGATATAATAAATAAATAAATAATATGAATTCTGCTTATCAATTTGGAAGGGTATTCTAGCTTTTTGAGGCCAGCCATAGATCAACTTCAACAAAAAAAATCGAACTCAAGGTACTAGAGTTCGATTTTTAACTAAAATGTTTGTATAGGTGTTCACAATATTATTATATATAAATGTACACTTCAAGAGATCTTGATGAAAAATATCATGCCTTAACATTCCTAGAGGCATGGGTATGTATGTTTTTATTCCATTACGGTTCCAGATTACTTGATTAACGGTGTGATCACATAATTCCTATAGTAGTATATACTTGCCACAGTACCTATACCTAACCAAAAATTACATTAATATTAATTTGTTCTACCGTTATACAGCTATCTGTTAACCATAATTTTAATGAAACATTATATATACATTACTATATTTTCTCGTGGAGTCCCCCCATAGGACTCCTAAGAGGTGACGAAAAAATTCCAGCGCCTTCTGAAGAACTGCGATGCCTAAGACTACGTGGGATTTTGGAAAACTCCCAATTGGAGGAAGTATTTGTTTCACGGTGGATGTAATGACTATTGAGGGGGGCTGTAAATTTAATATTACTAAAGTAAATAAAATACTTTCGTTGTGTAAATAGAAAGAATAAAGATAAAAAGCGCTCACAACATAAAAAGTCCCTTGACATTAAACTATTAAATATATTCGTTTGTTCTACCATTATACAGCAA
This sequence comes from Plagodis dolabraria, assembly GCA_963854805.1. Lineage (NCBI taxonomy): Eukaryota > Metazoa > Arthropoda > Insecta > Lepidoptera > Geometridae > Plagodis > Plagodis dolabraria. Next base: position 20,222,863 of record OY978442.1, read on the forward strand.
TCTGTTACCCATAATTTTAATGAACATTACGTGAAGTCCCCCCGTAGGACTCCAAAGAGGTTAGGAAAAAAATCCAGAAAGGCAGCAGCGCCATCTGAAGAAATGCGATGCCCAAGACCTGCCAAGCGTGGGATTTTGTAAAACTCCCAATTGGAGGAAGTATTTGTTTCACAGTGGATGTAATGGCTATTGATGTGAGGGGGGATGTAAATTTAATATTACTAAAGTAAAGAAAATACTTTCGTTGTGTAAATAGTAAATAAAGATAAAAAGCGCTCACAAGATAAAAAGTCCCTCGACAAAAATCCTGAAATAAATAAGTACCAATAAATAACAAAGATACTGGAATAACATATGGTTTTCTTTTAATTTGATTACACCTTTAGTACCAAAGAGAACTCACAGATGCCGGTAATATCAAGAATCAGATCTATTAAATATATTTCTAAGATCTCTCACAATCCCATTGATAGATTACAGAACATTTACAGAAATAGTCAAAGAAACTTTTTACGCTGCTTGTGTTGTTACAAAATACATGTTTTACCCAGTGATTGCGATAAGATCTTTTTAAAAGCTTATTAGCTACTCTTTGATCACTTCCTCACCAGATGATAAGTGATGATATGGTCGAAGATGTCATTCAGGCTAACCTAGAATTACCGGCTCTCCGTTAGGTGCTTGGTAACAGTTTTTCTACTTGAGGGCATAGTGGTCGGGCATTTGGTAAATGCTATGCAATATCCACCTATATGACTGCCATCCTAAGACAATAACCAGACCGTTTACTTGCCCTCTGAAGCACGGAGGCGCTTAGTATATTAGGTATAAAAGTATAAACAAAATAAAGAAGCTTTATCAGCTCTTTGTAAATGAATTTACAAGTAAATCAAGGATACAGCTCATTCATATTTAGGGCCCGATTCAGAATGTCCTAATAAAGTTTTGGGTTGCTATACAACACATAAAATAACTGAATGATAAAAATGACAGTTGACATGCGCGTTTCAAGCTTTAACCGATGGATAGGCTAAGGCCTAGTTTCACCATACTCTGTTATTTATTTGACGCCTTGTTAATCCTTTTAATGGACTGTTAACTGAACCGAGTGTCCCACCAACTGTTATAGAACGTAGACTGATTTAACAGCTCTGTTATTTTTAAAGACCCATTAGCTAATGCCTGATTTAGCGTAAACAAACATGGTATGGTGAAATTAGGCCTTAATCGATGACTGCATGTGAAACGCAAAGATAGTGTTTTGTTTATTAAATATATTCTGGGTAGTAAAACCGGAACTTACTCGAACATTCTGAAACAGGCCCTTAAAATAATAAAAATTTCTTAAATTGTACATATATCTGTATAATGATTTCAGGTATTACATATATATATAATTTACAGTTACTAATCTCGTTTGCACTTATCCTAGGATAAAAAATTCCACAAAAATGTACATTATATTCTTTTAATGTGCAGAATGGATTGTTTACAAAGTAGTTCTGAATTTTTAGTTTGGAGTTAGTTACTATATTTTTTGTGGTGGAGCTTTTAGTTAATTTACTTTAGCACAGTATTTTCAAATAATGACTTTGTTTTTGTACTTTGGATAATCTAAATGTCACTAAAGACTGTCCAGTCTGGAAGGTCCCACTTCGACAAAGAAGTCGCCCGAAGAATCTAACTCGGATGGGCAAAGTTCGGGAAGTTCCGTAGAAGTACGGGAAAGCGACATTTTCTCGGTGAATATCCCGCAGAGCCTGAAGACCTAAGTCTTTAATTAGTGTGTGTTGCCAGCGATGACTTATGGCGCTGAGACGTGGCTTTTGTGTCTCTGAACTGAGGTCCTTATGGAGAAGCTCAGAGTCGTTCAACGAGCTATGGATCTCCATAGTTATCCTCTGAGTTTCTTTACGCGATAAAATCTGTAACGAGGATATTCGCCCAAGAAACAAAGTCACCGACATAGCTTTCAGAATTTGCAAGTTGAAGTGGCAGCGAACCGATAACCGACGGGGTAGAAAGGTTCTCGAGTGGTTACCACATTACACCGGAAGACGTTCATAGAGTTGGTACGCCCCTCAGTATAGGTGAACTATCGACATCGTAAAAATCGCGGGTAGCTAATGGTAACAAGTGCATTTGTTCAACAGCGGATGACTTCTGGCTAATGATGATGATGATGAAATTCCACTAAGGGTCACCCATCCAAGTCATGACCGCATTGAAAGTTGTATAGCTTACTTCATCGATTAAGAATGACTAGGAAAGCTCTGCTACGAGCGTTTCAAGATAAAAAGTGCAATATATCATTTGAAAGATACAAAGTATTGAAAATAATATGTAATGTAATATGATTTCTGAGATACTCTTTTGTTGTCTATAATGTTGTTCAAGTTCCCTATAAAAATTTCGTGATACCCTTAGCCCACTCGTGAAGGGTTCGTACAATATGTCATCTCTATTAATACAGAATACATCATAAGACAATATTGTCACTTCACTAATTATCTGACACTTATTACAATACCGTTTTTGTAACGTCTTTCATCTCCGGGGACTCTGTAAGTGCGCTATACGTAGGGACTTTCGCTAAAGTGCGCTGCGTGTGTACTACTGCTAAGTGTGCTATCTGAGGACACGCACTGTAAACTCTCAATAATAGTTCCACCCGCGAGAGGTAGTTGCCATTCCAATCCCCCCTACCCACAGCTCGTGAAAATATTAAGAAAAATTCTCTAACAACACACAGGGCAACTGAATCGATACAATTGTAAAAGTTATGGCTTTAATTCTAAAGCCGGCCTCTTCAAATCTTCTTAGGGATGTTCTTGTCCGTGGGTAACCCATCATTAGGTAGGTTAAGATATTAAGGAGTGTATGTTTTACTACTTTGTTTTAGAGTAAACGACCTCTACTTGTCTTGCTTAGTATATTTATTTTAATGGCTTGCTTTGGTACTAAGTTTACAACCTCAGATGCTATAATATAAATTTATTTTCGCCCCTCCTGAGTCCTGAGAAGAGCCACCAATTTACCAATAGTAGATACTTATAAGACTGAGGTAGCTTCTTATTTCAATAAAATCAAACAAACAGCTGTGCAATAAATGACAATTGAGAGGCTTTACGCATATTGTAAAGTATATTAGAGACGGTAGACGTGTCCCGGGTCGAGATAAAGCCATCATAAATATCGGTAAGGCCCCATATTTCGGCGTTAGAGGCTATATTTCTTCCGTAGCACCTCCGAGTGGCGTGAAATATAAACAAATTGAATGGGCCGCATGACGAGCGCATCAACACAAATGATGACTAATGTCAGAAACCTCAGCCCCGCCGCACCGCACTGCTGTCTTACCTCCCTACTCTCGTGATAGCCTTATACGGCCAAGTAAAATATTCTTATTGCGACTTGAAAATATTCTTATAATAATATCAAATTATGCAGCGGTTGTATTTAGTTGGAGTGTGATTATTACGAGTATTCATATTAGGATACTCAGAGCCTGCCTATCGAATCAGCAAGGTACTTAATTAATTTATTCAGAAATACATATTATGGTTAATTAACTATTAGCCTCAAGTCACCTATATTCAGCTACTAGAGTTTAATAAAATGCATTTGTCGAGCTATCAGTAGTTATATCTTTGCTATAAAGGCTGTTAATTAGGCTATTTGACCATATAAATATTTAAGCCGCGTATTACACTATCATTTAAATGTTATATGAAATGATGACTCAGTTTTGCGTGGTGGAAGGGCATTTTGCGATGCCCGCCTGGCTAGCGACCACCCTCAAGTAGAAAATCTGTCGCCTAGCACCTAACGGTGTGTTCCGGCAGCAGTCCTTGAGAGCCAGTGAAATTACAGGCACATAAGACTTAACAACTATGTCTCAAGGTGACGGGCGCAGTGCAATTCGTGACTTGTGACGAAATGCATCTGTTATAGGCAGAGGTTAGTCCACTTAACATCAGCGGGCTCGAGCTTGTTCGGTCAAATAGCATAAAAAAAAGTCTGTCTCTGGTCATTAATATACATTTTGAAGCAATGATGGCCGAGCGGTAATGGCTATGGCCTTCCATGCCGCAGGTCCCTGGTTCGCTCCCCACCGCTGGCTTGAGTTTCACCGCATGGTGGAAGGGCATTTCTCGAATGCCCGCCTGGCTAGCTACGACCCTGAAGTACAAAATATGTCACCAAGCACTTAACAGTGTGTTCCGGCAGCAGTCCTTGAGAGCCAGAAAAAATACAGGCACATGTGACTGAACTACTGTATGTCTCAAAGTGACGGGCGCAGGGAAATTCGTCACATGACGAAATGTATCTTTTATAGGCAGAGCAAACCGCTTAACATCAGGTGGGCCTCGAGCTTGTTCCGTCATAATAAAATAAAAAAAGAGCGCACTGCATGTCCACCACTGAATCGGTATCTTCTGGGTAAGCACGCTCCATCATCGATCGCATCATCACTTAACATCAGGTGAGATAGTGGACAAGTACTACCCAGTCCGGAGTAAAAAAAAAAAAAAATTTTACTTGTTAGTAAGAGATTATGTTTTCGGTGATGGTTAATTGGTGCTGCCTTTTATCAAAGACAGCTGCTGGCAGTTACTGGCACTTACTGTTAGATGCTTGGAGACAAATTCTCTACTTATGGGTAGCTAAAATAGCGAGCAAGAAAAACTACCTAATATCAATCTGTAAAACAGTACCTAATCGTACTAAAACTTACGCCACCCGGTCTACACTCGATTAGCTACTAACAGTGGATATAGAGCGTTGTTTCATAAAATATTGAAAGTCAAAAGAAATGTCTATGATAATTAGGTGTATTTGCACAGGCTGCATCAATTTCTTTTAGTGTGATTTCCATTTTCTTGCGGGGTTTCAAACGAGGATCTATTAATATCAATCTGGTGGAGGGAACTCCACGCCCCGGACGCGTGTAACGACCCTAACTAATGGCCAAAATAATGACACTTGAGAGTGTATCTCCCTACTAGTCAATTGAATACTGAATCTTGATAAATCTCTAGCAATGATTGAATAAAATTATATTAAGTAATCTATGTTTTATTTTAAATTAAACGGCTTAGATTCTTTCAAGAAATATAGTTATTTGTACTTATAATTTACTTCATGGTTATACTATAGGCGTTATTTTAAATTCAGAGCTTATATAGCTAGGATGTCAATATACTCCGCCCGAGAAACAAAACATTTTGGCACCGATTGACACATACTATTTTTCATCACAACCTATGAGAAAAAAGCACGAAGCACAACGCGGACCAATCGGATGAAATAAATTAAAACACCAATAAGAAACAAATTTGAATTTTGCCGTCCGCTGACGACAAAGAACCTTTTTCGAACAGGTGTTATGAAATGAAAATTGGGCTACCACACAAAACCAAATATATCCAAACATAATTAATGATTATGATTAAATATTATACTCTTGGTTAGCAAATAAAATTATAATTGCGTTCGTCACAAAAAAAAATAGACTTAGGTAAGTACACACAAAGTAAGTTCCTTTAAGTTTTAAGAAATTCACTGAAAAGTACCTAGACTTAATACTCTATCCCTACTATTAAATACAATTATTATACATCAAGTTAACCACACGCATACCTAAGATCCATACCCTTGACAAATTGAACACATTGCATTTAAAATAAGAATCTTCAGTTAAGTAATTAATTATTCACTTCACTTGTTAATGAAGCAATCACTTAAGCCCCTGACGGATTATAACTTTTAAGGTTAGAAAGTATGTAAATGTGCCAATCGTGTATTAAGATCGTTATAAAGTAGATTGTCAGATGATGTAGATAGCGATTGGCGTTGATTGCCGAGGCGCCGGTCGAGGTGTCTCGGAGACGGCGCAATTAGGAAGTGAGCTTCCGCCGCCCACTGCCGCCGGCGCCACCGACCGCGTCCTCACCCGAGGAATTGCTGCAATCGCTGCTAATTACGGCTATCCTACCACGGCAGACCAGACGCGACGATGCATCCACTAGATGGAACCAAAGCGTGGACTTAACGGGATAAACACTTGATTAGCCACTTATAGCACTTGTAAGGAAAGATGTGATAATCCTGTTTCTTGTCTATAAATGATTGTACTTAGATGTAAATTCTGATGAGCACAGGAGATCGTATATTTATATGAATAGTGATCGAGGATATCAGTTTGTTTTGACTGGTCAAAGATGACCGAATATCAAAGAAAGGGCCAACAATTGTTGTGATTTTTAATTTTCATAGTTTAGGCAAACCCCTTGATCGATGCGACGCGTGAAGCCAAACCCCCAACTTTACATACAGACATACCGTTACGCCAGTTTCCCGTAGGGATTTGCAGAGGTGACCTATGTAAATTATACTCTCGATACTCACGACGCCTTGCAGCACGTCCCCAATTTAGTGAGATTAACCTCGCAGAGGTCTGCCCCTTCTAACCATTCCATTCACAATAGCTTTTCTTCTTTCGCCCATCTTTTCTGCATATCCCAATCATCTCTCTCGAATTAAGTCATTATATCCACTATATTCTCAATGTAGCTTTCTTATAACGCTGTTGCTCACTATCTTTCAAAATCACGCCAAACACACCTCCTGCATACATATTCCAAGAGGTTTAACAATATAGATTAAGCTGGTGAACCCAATAAAGAAATGTCTAATGAGCTTCCTGCTTACATGCCGCTAACTCCATACACCGGGGTGCGAAACATACTTAATTCCTTAGCAATTGGTCAAAAATATTATCCATATCCGCGAAAGCGTAAAAGATCTTATTAAATTTGGTCAATATTTTTAGACTATGCATCTCAATGGCCGAACCTTATCCGAACATCATATACTATAATGAAATCAAGAAATCTGCATGTATGTAGAACTATTTCAATACTTTTCCTTTTTTTAATATGATGGTGATTACCTCTGTAGTTTTTGCAGTTTTCATTGAGTGTTTTCCATTACAAAACGATTATAACCTTCATCGATCTTTTAGAACTTAGACGGTGTTCCAGCTGACTTACTATGACGCCTTGTCCAACCGCCGCCTGTACTCCTTCTATATCCTCAGCCTTTCCTGATTTCAGACCTTTCACAAATTCATACAAAATATAATATGGCTTAAAACATCAACGCATTAATTTAAAATTGTGGCAGGAATTGCTCCTTTCTCCCATTCTTGTTATAAGCTTCTTCTACTTTTTTGTTGTTTGCTTGCTCTAGCAGCTAGCCAATCCAAATACTCTTTGTTTTCTTCCTATCCACCTTTTCTACCTCTTTATCTCACTACATCTGGCATACATCCTTATTGATAATGATAATTTGGTGAAAGATGTTAGCAGGCTATGCCAAGAATAATAATTCCTATGATGATAACTTGGACTCGAAACTCGCTTAAAATAAGAGGAAATAGTTAGCGTTCGACATTAACATCTATAAAGAGATGTCTATGAACAATAAGTCTTCCAATTGTCCATATCCCCTTCAATTTCGCCATGCATTTTTAAAGTATTTGTATTGATTTCAATATTAACTATTATTTGACATTCTTAAATTAAAACATTTGAATTTCGTAACGTTTATTTCCTTGCCTTTTATGATACCTGGGTTATGTTATATTCGTGTGCTCTGCGGTTTGAATATTTGTAGATTGAATGTTAGAAGACCGCAAATAATTAGAGGATGCCCTTAACATGGTGGTGATTAAACTTCTATTGAGTGAACAAGAATCAGCATCACGACGTCAAACGAAGCGGATTCGGGTTGCGATACAAACTGTTCTAGCTAACGATAATTAACGTTATGATATTTTAATGTATATAGCTATCAATGTTTCCTTCGTGTTTAAAGATTCATCTAATGATTTCTATGTATCGCTCAGTCAAGGCAAACATTACTATTATATGATATTATAATCTATATATGCCACAGTTAATGAATAAAGAGTTCTGATTTCTGATTACGACATTTATATTACTTACTTACGAGTACATGGTGCTATCCGTGCACCTGTCGTCAGGCTCGATATTATATTACCGTTATTTTATTATGATGTGAATTTCGGTGCAAAGATTACAAAAAATAATAGACAGAGTCGTAATTAGTAAATAATTAATTCATAGATTTAAAGTTATTTTTTTTATTCATGATAGGTTAGCCTTTGACCACTATCTCACCTGATGGTAAGTGATCATGTAGTCGAAGATGTTGTTCAGGCTAACCTAGAGAATTACTGGCTCTCAAGGTTAGCTGCCGGAACTCACCGTTAGGTGCTTGACGTCAGATTTTCTACTTGAGGGTGGTAGCTAGCCAGGAGGGCATTCGCAAAATACCCTATGTCACCAGCGGTCACCCATCCAACTCATGACCGAGGTGGACGTTGCTTAGCTTTGCTGATCGGTTCAGAATGGCTATGCAAACTTCACTACGAGCGCTTCAAGTACTCACTTCTGTGCAGATGGCGAGACAGCTCCAACATTATTCTAAAAACATTAGCTGAACGATGGGATAGCCATATGTTGGGCCATTGGCTGTATTTACATTGTGGGTCTTATTAATTTTATTGCATTTTAATGCATTTATTATTGTATAATTATTATTTTTTTTTGGTTTCTATGTATTTATGTAAATATATTTTTTTGATATGATTATAGTTATGGGTTGTGCAACCTGAAATAAATAATTAAAGTAGACAGTTTTTTTTCACCACAGTTCGCATTCCCTTATAAAAACGCATAGAAAAAATATTTCAGAAAAAAAGATAGATATAACTTGTGAATACCATGATAATGTGACACGTCAGTGTTTTGAATCAGAATAGTACCGACTTCCACAAGTCATTTATTTATTTTCAGTGTTGAAAGTCGTTTCCTTTTTATTCTAAAATAGTTTTTTTTGTGTTGAACGTCGCTCGTTTAATTACGTTTTTCTTAATATTCACTCTTTTTCGTGATGCTCACTGCTCAAAAGATCATTTACTCGCCTAAAATACTTAACTTACTAAGTATCGTACGTAACTTAAGATTTTGATTAAATTTATATGGGAATAACTGGGATACTATTATATAAAACTAAACTATAAAGATACTACACTACCCTTATCTCGAATCGTTACAGGCATCTTCGAGTAATCTAGGAACATAAAAAAAACTATGAATTGACAACCTACTCATTTTCTAAGTCGGTTATTGAAGAAGTTTTAAAGGTTTTGCATATTTTTAACTAAAAGAGCAACTAGAAATCATTCCATTTCAAATTAGAAATCTAAGAACACACGACGAGTTTATCAGCTGAGAGTGAGTGATTTTATCAAAGACTGAAAAGAAGGTGAAATATGTGGATAATGTTATGGAATCTTTTTTTCCGCACATTTATAATGAAAAGTTTAGTGTTTAACTCGGGTGACATTTATCTATAGCACCCTCAAAATATACGCGTTTAAATATCTTGGACGCAATTGATTATTTACAACATTAGTTAATAGTAGTAAATAACCTTAATGTTTTATAATATGAAGCATGTATTTTAATTGCTAATACAATATTTTTTCGCCACCTGCTCGAAAATTTCATGCAAAAAACATAAAGTCATTAAAACCAGTCATAATATGGACATAGCCGTCCAATAATATTTTACCATGCTATACTGGATTTTATTACCTCTACATCCGTATCCGCTGGAAAAATCTTGATTTGGATTTGGAGCCTCAAAACTTATAGAAGTGACATTTATGTAGATAAGAAAGTGTCTACAGATTTCAGCAAAAATAGCTTATTTGAAAATCAAAACCAGATGTTTCATCACAGATATAGGAAGGCGGGAAAAATATTAATAAGGCTTTCACTATTAATGCGTGACAATTAACGACGGTAAAAACCTGACTTTGGCTCCATGGAAGTTAAGGCAGCCCTTAGCGTGGGCCGCAAAGGCGCTTTAGCGCCGTCACATCTTTCTGAAACAAACGTGAGGGCTGGCGCCGCGTATATTTCAGCGAAACGATTCAAGCGGCGCAAATATGCTAACCTCAGTAGTTGTTACATATTGGAGCTGTTTGTTTTAGAGACATAGGGTCCGTAGGTGCTGGGAGCTCACATTATCCCAAAACTTATCAGAGCGCTTGATCGATGCGACGCGTGAATGAATAAGTATATTGCAATCCAATGGGTCAATATAGTGAATGCATCAAACTTCAGGATAACTCTACCGTTTACGGTGGAAATTCTTTTTTCTGACTGTGTAACTTTTGTTCTTAATCATGTTATACGCGAGATTCCGAAAATATTTAACGATATTTAATATGTAGGTATATAATATGCTTTATCACTTATTAAATTGATTACACTTGAAATGAGTACAAGTAATTTATAATAAATTTTATAGTATAGCCAAATATAGCCAAATTTATACAGGAATACCATTTTCAACTCGGGAATAAATACCACGTAGAATGGTTACTAGAGCATGGTTATAAATTATAAGGATTTATTTCAATGATCTAATGGTTAATTTCAGTACATGATTTTTATTGTGAATTTTGAAAAAAATTACGAATTTTTTTAGAAAATATCGAGTGACAAGTTAATTATGATACGAGTTCAAAAAGTTAATTGTTTCAATCCAAGCTATAATACTGTATACTCGAGCAGTAAGCGAGAGCTATAATAGATCAAGCCGAGATTGGAATAATTGATAAGTAATTCGTATCTTTAACTCGAAAAGTTATAGAGCCTCCTTGGGGCAATTCTCTAAGGAAAAATAAGAAAATACAATTACATATCTCCTAAGCGTCAATCTGTTGAGAGCTCAATAAAACTAGCTTAATAAGCTAAATGTAAAAGTCTGTGCCAGAATTAGTGATTTCAGATGTTAGGATGCGTCGTCTATATAAAAAGCCTATGGTGCGTCTATTTAAATGTCACATCAACAATATAAATTAAACACAATATGTTAACAATAATTAAGTATTATAATAAGGGGATTATTACAAAGAAAATAAGAAAGTCATTGAGTAAAATTTTCTTCTATAATTCTTATACCATTTGGTGGCGATATGTGCTGCACTGACGCTTGGGGAGTTATGTGCATATCTCCCGTCAGCTTCTACCCATGCCTTCCTAACTCTGTAATGTAAACACATATATTACAGCCGCATTATCCGTAGTGAAAAGAAGAAGCTTGCCGTCACCTACACATTCTCAATATCAACTCCTATAATGTATATATATTAATTACTAATAAAATTACAAGACCAAGATAATAGTAGGAATGTTTTTTAATTCACTGCAGAATATAGAAAATATTCTTCCCGGGGACAAATCTTTCTTCATCTTAAGCAGACATGAATCCTTTTTGATTTAAGATCCGAGTATAACTTAACTCTAGAATGCTGAATTGAGTAGGGTTTAGAAAATTAGACGTGAAGTAAAACACTGCTTTATAGAACTTGTTACACAAGGAGTTGTTGCATATCTACCTATAACGTAAGTTAACAATGAAGGTTTTTATATTTTAAATTCTGTTAGATGAAAAAAAACATGGATACTACACTCTAAAACATGAAGGCCAACTAAACGCCATTTCCTATTAGCTGACAATAAAATATACAATACATTTATAATTTGCCGTAGAAACGAAAGCTGATTAACTTGAGCAAAATAGTCTGCCAGTCATTGATTTAAATATTCGCAAGTTCAATAATTTGAACATTTAATGTATTATTTCTACGAAGTTTGTACCCCTCATATCTCATTTAACTAAAAATCTATGTTAAGTAAAACAAATTTTAATCTTTGTACGAAATAAGTATGTGTTTCGAGTAAAATAGGTCAAATCAATGAAACAACAAAATATTTGGTTGTTCACTTTAAAATTACTAAATATTGCATATGAAACAATTATGTTAATAGATAATTAGATCTTAAACTATGAAACAAACATATCTTCTTTCGATTGACAAATGTCACATGTTAATCAAAGGATCATAGTTGTTTCAATTAATTATATTGTCTGATGCAATCGGTTATATATTGATAAGCAGATATTAAACTCCGAAACATTAATAAATTTGTTCTAGTTGACAAATGTCACATCAATAATTTGTTAACTTTTCCATGATTGCTTAATGACAATACAGAGTTAAAACAATATCTTAGTTATTTATCCAAGTGACAATGATGAAAAAATGCAAGTATATACATAGTTGATGTATCTAAGAAAGATTAACATACTATTAGTTGAAGGAGCAAATCTCTAGTCAGGCTGGTGTGGAGTCAAGATGTTTGTTTGCCTACTACTATCATAATTACGAGTATACTCGTATGTTTGAAACGACCGATATTTTTTAGTGTGTATGCGGAATCAGAATCTGCGGTAAATACTAATATTCTGGAGCATTTCACCATTAATACTCGGCCATGTGATGTTTAACTTAAAAATCTTAAAATTCGTTTTACGGGTAGATCATATGACCCTAGAAAGGTGGGTAAATTTGAAATTCGAACTTGGTTCCTTGACATAATATTCGCACAATAGATATTCTTACTTTCGCAATATGATAGTTTGTACATAGCACAAAGACGCTAATATACAGGCAATACTTAAAATAGTGCGTGAATACATGATATATTGATATCCACAGCTTTTTTTCACCTGCGGTATGCTTTTATTAACATCACACTACAAACTATACACAACACTACAGCTAATATACCGAAAACATTTAGGCAACATGAAGCAATCGGAGGCCCATGCCATGGCAATGCTTATTCATTAAGCCAACCTGCCGCAGCACTTTGATCGTGCGTCCCATTGAAAAAGAACACTATACATATTACTCGTAGAAAATAAAACCCAAAGACCCATTTTCCCTACAGCAAACAGCTCAAATATATAGCCTAATGCCGAGATTTGCATACTTGTGCTGCTCGAGTCGCCCGCTGAAGTAACCATGCCATGCGCTGGCCCTCACGTTTGTTTCAGAAAGATGTGACGGCGCTAAAGTGTCCGCGCACGTAGCGTCCCACACTAATGACCACCCATACTTCCATGGTATCTATGTTATCCTATCAGTTCTTTTAGGTCTTTTACTATCGTCACGCATAAGATAATTCAGTTTGAGAATAGCTGCAATATTGGCGCTGGTAAAAGCCCGGCGGATGATATCGCTAAGACTAACGTATGAGACAACTATAGCACAAACACTAGCAATCCATGGCATTTTATTCAGATGGTTTACTTCCTGTATAAAAAATGAATCCCAACCAGTTGCATTAAATGGTTACGTACCTAAGTGACGCATTATCCCCTCCCGAGTCCCTCAAAGATCGTAATATCTGCTTGCTTCTTACATTCCAAATTTCTGCTATAAGTAGATGATTTTTAAAAATTCCAAACATATTAAAAGAATAATTAATTATTCATTCCTATGGCAAGAATCACTTCAAAGATTTGAAGGAATTTGCGTAGGTATTTGAAGAGTATTATCAACAAAACATAATTAATATCGATTTCAACATATAAAATTATAGAGCGATAATTTTTACTGGTAAAATTTATATGTATTATTAAATATAAAAAGAAGCAGCATGATAACTTAAAATAAAAAAATACGATTCGCAACGAAAAATTATTTAATTTGAAGAATTGTTCAAACTGTTCAATAAACAATTTAGAAAATACTACTTACTACGGGCGGCAACTCACCCACAAAAGCTCACCTAGAGTAGGCTACTATTTAATTTGAAGTGGTTATTTCAGCCAGTAGGTGAGATTTTTTTGCTGAGTTTACTACTTCACAAATTTGGTAGAAGTCAATTCGCATACTATTTTTATCTTTCCTTATATTCGAAGTGAAAAGTAGAGAGAAATTCATTAGTTCCTTCTGGCAAAAGCCATCTTAATACCTCGTAAGCGAAATGATTCCTTTCGACCCTTGATATAGCAATCTACAATTTCATCTCCACCTATTCCAAAGGCTCTATATCTAGTAGTATAGATAATATAATAATAATAAAAAAATTAACACAAGAAAAACAGCAGATTTTAGCACCACTATTTCCCCCTCATAATATAAGCTACGAAGCAAAAGTGCCATATGCAATCCCGGAAGTAACAGACGTTTCTAGTGTTTGTTTTAGTTATATTGGGCGAGCTAGATTATTTTTTTAAAGTAAGGAAGGAGGTAATGTTAATTGGGGGCTGTTATGAAGGGCTTCAGAGCTGATCTTCTTGAAGGTCAGCTTTTCTATTTTCCAGTGATTTTCTACATTGCAAATTAATTTATTCATTCAATTTAGGCGTCTACGACGCTCTTATGAAGGTCAATTACAAATTTTAATATTGAAATATTCTATATTGTACTGCCACGTTCAGCAAAAAATGTATAGAGCCACTGCGAGAAGGACAAGAAACTCGGGGCCATTCTTTTAAACGTATTTTAATAATGTGTTATAGAATATACTCGTAATACAATTATTACAATATTTGTTTAAATTACGTAGGTTAGGTGATAGCTTTCAGTTCTACGTCTGTTAACTGTCTTATCTTACAAACTGCATATGCAGCAGAAATAAGTCTTCCAGCTAGATCATGTATATGTGGATCCCACTGTAAAGTTGAATCCATTTTGATTCCCAGGAAGATTGTCGCATTGTCAATAGAGAGTTTATCTGGGCCAAGCTTAATGTTTGGTTCAACATAAGGAACATTTGGTAAAGAAAACTTTAAACATTTGGTATTTTTTGAATTTAAGTGAAGATTATTAGCGGCGAACCATTCAGAGATCAAAGATAATACATTATTTACATGAATGAGTTCAATATCTTTCCTATCTACTTTAAAAATCAGAGAGGTATCATCTGTGAATAAAAAAATATCGCAGAAATCTTTGACCATGCAAGGCAGATCATTAATACACGCTTACGAATCAGAGTGTGGGTAAGATGGAAATAGGTCTATAATTGCATGGGTCAGATCAGCCCCCGACTTCAAAATTGGAGTGATTTTACTTTGTTTCATTAAGTCAGGGAAATTTCCTCTATCGACACAAAGATTGAATATTGTTACTAAGTATGGTGCTGTAATGCAAATTATAGTCTCTGCCACTTTAACTGACATACCCCACAAGTTTTCAGTACTCTTTATGTTTAGACTTTTGAATGTCTTTATAATTTCAAAGTTTGTCGTGTATCTGTAAGAAAAGGCCGGTGTTTTGCAGGGAAAATTATGTTTTAACAGGGCTTCTGCTACATTGGGCCAAGAATCCAATGATTTAGTGAATTCTAGTGGTAAGTTAGAAAAAAAAAATTAAATATACTTGTATTGGATCAGAGATTTGATGTTTATTAATAGTTAAGACATATGTTGAATCTCTAGGTTTATTTGTATCTGTCTCAGTATTTATAGTCTTACAAAATGGTTTTTATTTTATTTTTAGACTTGCGAATTTTGTCTCTTATTTATTTTCAAATTCCAATTCAATTTCATTTATTACGAGCAGCAAGAGCTCATCCTCAAAACATTAACATACAAAGACTAAAAATAACAATTAAAATAGAAACAAAAATAGCATGCTTAAATTTACAATATTAATTAATAAAAGAGAATACAAATATTTCTAATGAAATATTTGTATGCTCACTTTTATTAATAATAATTAATAAGGATAAAATAAATTTAGTTCTCTACATTCAATCAGTCAACAATTTCGTTAGTCTATAAAACGCATTAAATAAAAATATGTAAGTATTAAATAACATTAAAAATATATTATAGAATTTGAGTAATCAAATGTAATTTTCTTAAAATCTACAATGCATATATGTACGCCATGTTTTAACCGAGTTGCAAAAAAAATTGATGAATGTTCTCAAGTCGCGCGTATATTTGTTTATTTTATTTTTAATGTATTTTGTTTTTCTTTTCTTTTTTTTTGTGTTGTCTACTATATGTCCAAGTTGGTTCAATTGAAATTTCATCAAGATCGGTTTGGTATAGTTAGTTTTAAAACATTCAAATAAATGAAAAGTGTAAGAAGCCATACCGGGATGTAAAATTACCGTATAGTGTAGGCGAGCAGTGTACAACAATGAAAAGGGTGAAGTTTAAAAAAACGGGACCGACTTCCATAATTTAAAAGTATATAACATAACTTGTTGATTTCGGTGAAAATATAATCTCAGTGTTTTGACTCAGCATGGTACCGACCGAAAGTCTGAAGAAAATAGAAGTTAACTAACTGTTTTGTTTTTCATTCTTATTGACTTCCATTTGCACCTTCGCCCGCGTGAATATCTGTTACTTCACGATTCTTCGGGAATTTTATAATGTACCGAGACAAACCTACCTATCATATGTCCTAATCCAGGACCATAAGAATATACTTATACGTTAAAACTTGGGTTTCAGAGGTGCACAGGAACAAACACACACTTAGGTACTTTCACATTTATAAAATTATAGTGTGAGGGTAGAATAGGATAAAGTACATTATATTTTATTATCCAGTCTATTGATCATCCTTTATTTAATAAAACATATCTATGCAATTTCTAAAATTTATCTTTTACCAGTTTACGGCAGTGGATTTTTTGTTTTATTCCTTTCGTCTGAAATGTTAGTCATTGACCACTATGACACCTGTTGGTAGGTGATGATGTGGCATAGGACAGTAAACGGACTAGGCTTATAATTACTCGCTCTCAAGGATTGCTGCTGGAACACACTGTTGGGTAATACTTGAAGTAGTTCGCTAGCCAGGCGAGCATTCGCAAAATGCCCTACCATCACGGGGCGAAGCCGGCGGCAGGGCTATGGACTGCCATGGTGATCGACCATGGCTTTAATCGCGCCTTGGGATTGACCATCACCTCATAGTCCTCATGTGGTGGGATATTTTGTGAATATTTTGTGGCCTGACTATGGTAGCTTATTCTCTAGTAGAAAGTCTGCCATCAAGAACCCAACGGTGTGTTCCAGTTGCTACTGTCATTAAGAGCCTTTTAACACATTCTTGGTTAAGCCTATTAACACCTTCTACCTCATCCTAACTAACCATCAGGTGAGAATGTGTTCAATCAAAAATATGTGTAAAAGAGAAATGTCAATGAGTTGTACAACGTAAAATTTATGCGATAAAGTATATTAAGTTTCGCTTAAAAAATGGGAGAATGGGTTTTGTCTAAAAGTACTGTGACTCTCCAACGCTTAATCAAAATTTAGTTTTATGTGAGTACGCTTTCTTCGTCTTTACTTCGATAAGGATCGCGACCACGTTAAATAGATCTCCACATTAACGGTTCTCCGGCAAAGTAGTAGTCTTTCGTAAGATTTCTCCAATTGCCACTTTAACGCTATCTGACTATTATATCGGTATTGTGGTTCTCAGGCGCCTATCTTTTTAGGCGTGCTATATGGCCGAAGAAGACTGGCGTTCTCTATATGTATCTCTATACCTATGGAGAAGACTTGGTTGATGGAGTGATGTCGATCTCTTGGTAGGATTGAGACATTGTTCTTATGGCAGTTCGTGGTATATAAGTACGAGTATAAGTATATGAACCATCCGCCTCCAGAAACACCACTTGTTATATGGATCATAATCATCATCCAAAAGACGTCTTAACACATAAGCAATATTGGCCTTCCACTTTAAATAATAATAAGAACCTACAAAGAAAGTTGGCTATAAATGAAAAAAATGTTCTTTAGGTAATTCAAATTAATTATGTTATTTTAAATAACGTTTTAAAATAACTTTAACTAACGTAAGCTACAACAGTAGGTACGCGAAAAGAATTCTACACTTAAATATCATAAAATAGAGTAAGCTTATCCGATAACATATGAGTCAGTACACTAGGTATTCATATTTAAATCGTAATCTTTAATCCAACCAAATTTACAATCGAAGGCACATATATAATATTTAACTTTTATAAAACTAAAAGGATCTATATACCACTGTGTTAAAAACATGGTGCTATATAATAAATAATAATGAAGAGCCAACGAAAAACTATAATATATATTTAAGTAATGTAAGTATCTTACCTATCATTGCTATTTTCTTGATTAAAAAATATTTTGTGAAATGTAAACAAATAAATTGTTGCTTACCTTTTATATCTTCAGTGGTAACGTCGTGATTCTCCTTATTCGCTTGTATCTTCTCTATAAGATGCTCCAGCCTGCTACTGTTTCCCTTGAATAGCATGATCATGTCCACAGGATCTCCCAGACCTCTAGGTGGGAGCTTCCGGCACGATGCTCTCGCTCTTGAGGCCTTCCGCACTTTGACACCACGTCGGCGGGCGACGACGGCCGCAGGTGCATCGGTACCAGTTTATTTCGGAATTTTTTGCGGGTCCATTTATTGCGAGTGCGAATTAATGCGCGACGCGTGTCCGACAGGTGCCACTAATTGAAGGGGCGCTCGTCGCGGGCTGCGCTTCGTGAGCTTGCTTCACGCCAATTATTTGGGTGCCTGCTGCCGATCTGGTTAATTAACGTGTATCGCTTTACGGCGTGCACCTTTATTTCCCGGTTACAGGTGGATGTATAATTTGGGGAGTAAGTTCGGGCCAGTGCGTAATGATCGCGCGACGGCCGGTGCGGTGGTGATGCAACGGTGCGGTGCGCTAAGAGCGGCGAGTTGGACGCGACTGCGAGCCTCCGGTGGGCGAGGGCGCGCTCCGCAGCACCTCGCCGCGGCCGGCACCCTGCGCAGCCCCGCCCACTCGCCTCCTCCCACCTGCACCCACTCCCACTCACTATCCAACCTTACTGTTTCCACTACTTCTCCCTTATTGCATTACGATAGTTCTAAACACAGCCAAACTGAGAATAGAGCTGGTTTGCTGTCTTGTACAGCCATATTTCAAACCACATTTACCTATACATAGAACCAACCGACTCTTGTACCATTTTAGCGTTTGGTGGATGATCTTGTTTTACTCAGACTTGAATAGATGTCTACTTGTGGTAAGGCTGTATTTTCAGTGAATGTATAATAATGATAGATATAGTGTATATATATATATATATATATAGATCCTCCCTTGATACCTACCACTATGGGTAATAAGAAATTCAAAGTTAGTATGTAGTGCCTTCCTTCATAAAATTTAAGGCTTTAGCAGAATCCATTATGAATATATTTTCCACATATTTTTATACTCCACCGACTAATGGAGCCGTGACGAAGAGGCGTCGTTTGCGGGGGAGTTGGAAATCCCTCGCGTAATCAGTCGTCAATTACAGCGCGCCTCATTCGTATGTCAACGTCGGAGTCGGTGATATTCGTGGATATATTGGAGCAAATGAATCGAATGACAGGCAGATGATGCTAAAAGCTTGTCAAAACCGTCGCGTCGTGCCGTGGAAAGCTCTGTGAAACTGTTTTCCTCGTCCCACCCAAAGGCGTGGGCGCGGCCAATGGGCGCCGGCTCACCCGCGCGCCGCTCCCCGCTGTCCTCCACTAAGCTCCTCTAAATACAATGCAACACTCGACAGTCTCGACACCTTTGATCTAAGTGTTATTTTTCTATTTTATAAGCGGCTGGTTAACGTTGTCATAATTCTTCACGGTCCAATGCCTCGGCACAGTATCGTTAGGATTTTTTGTTTTCGGCAATTGTCCCATCTAGTTGCGGTGGTAAGTATCTTCTTTTGTCCTCAAAAATCGTTATTGTATCTATCAATATCTTATATTTGGGATAAGTATTGTCAGATGGATATTTGTAACGAAATTGCGTTGATCGTTGGCACGAATAGAGTCGTGTCGTGAGTGGACTCATGTGTATTCTCATTATGACGATCATGGCAATTAATTTGATATGTTCAGGGTAGTCAAAATTATATTTTGATGTTAATTTATGAGTTAATAAACCCGATTGTACTTTATAAAAAATAAAATTATATACCTAAGCATAAGTTTAGTTCGTCAAAGTTTAAAAAACAATATTGGTGTAATCATATGCCTAAGTGCGGTCACCCGGTGTCCGGCGATTGCTCCTCGGGGCCCGATATAGTCGCGCGCTCGGCGGGACGGCGGTGTTCCTTTTAGTTGTGAATATATTAGCGGATTACACCAACGACATTGGCTGTAATTCAGAGGATAAACTCCCAAAATTTAAACATCTAAGTGTTCTCGTGAGATTTAAATTTGTCCGACCAAAAAGAGCTTTAGAAAACTTATAGAGATTATATGTACACCAGCTACTTTTATTTACAACTGATACCTACCTAATCACGACTAGTTATATGCTCAAATCGAATCGAGTAGTTGAATAACTTTTCCGATATACAAGCTCCAAATTGTTCTAACAATCCAACCAGTATTGTAGGTACTAACTTAACAAATTAATGAACATAAATGATTCAGTACAGTTCACGGGGGATTGGCACCGAGATGTCGGGTGCCTCGCCATTTCAATACGAAAGGGTTTATATAAATACTTAATAGGGAGGCACCTCAGTGACGGGCCCGATTAGTCTGTCACTAGGCCCAGCGATACCCTGAATAAAGTATTACGAAAAAGTGCTTCTTATCTCAGCCGCGACACAGCTATGTCCACCGTGATGAGGGTCGGAATGGTTTCACATTTAAAACAAAGCAAAAAGTGGCCTTCGAAGTGTCATCATCGTGTCATGATTTGGGTTGGTTCAGTTATGAAACCGGGCAAATATTATGAAAAAGTGTCAAGCTATGTTTGTAACTGGGACCTATATATACTTTGGGCCAATCAAAGATTATTAAATAATTCTTAAATGAATATTTAAGAAAAGTATAGTAGGAATTTAGTAAAAATACGTGAAGTAAATTGAAGCACGCACTTCATGGTCCTGATAATAGTTCTACAAAAACTATATCTTTATATAAAGCAGATAAACAAGAATCTGACCACAGTCTCAATTTAGCCGAGAAGAAACTTATTCACTCTGTAATTGAATAATATTATATGTATCGAAGAACAAATATATTCTGGCACGACGTTCTACATATACCTAATCCGTACCGCATGATCAATGTGGAACGGAAACTCTTCATATATACTTAGTATTTATACTATAGTATTATTATATTATTATTCTATTTATAGTATATCATGAATGCCGCGTATGTATGCATCTTACTTAACGCTGAAAGAATATATGTATGTAAATAGCGAAATAATATTTGTTAGGAGATAGCACATTTTTCTTTACTAAGACATACGCCACCGACGTAGCGTGATTATTCGGTCAGTGGGTGATAATTCAACTCTACCTAACTCTTACTTATTCACATAGTATTGCTACCAAATCCAACTCTCGATTCGATCGCTTCTACAAGCATCTTTGAATGTTTGATGAGGTGATCCGACTTCCTACACAAAGACGCTAATGCTAACCCTTCTAGTGTCGTATTGTACGACACGGACTCCTTGATAGCGGCTCGATACACACTCTCGTTAAACATGCATGATTGTGTCTCAGTGATACAATAATACAAATGGTATTGGTACTTTAAGTGAGTAATACCACGGTAATATTATATAGTAACGGTAATACTGACCGTCATAGGGGACGGTGAGGCTAGATGAAGTATATCGCATGAAGTATCATCATGCGATATACTTCATCCCTAACTAAAGCGTATACATAAGTCTACACTCGCTAAACACGTGTAGTTTACTGAGAAAAATATCTCGTGAAACTGACTGTTACCTACTTCTACAGATAACTTGGCTGTTCTCATATAGACAAGATTAACCAAATCCCTTATTTTATTCAAGTTTTCTTTGGAACTTTCACCGATTTCTTTTTTATTACCACCACCAGTATTCACACATTGGACAACCAAGCATAAAATACTACTTGGTTGAATATTTTTCCACCTTATCTACGTAGTAACTACTACTAAGTACGTATATAGTAAAGACTACGTAGTAACTACAACAACGTACCTAAAAATGATGTATAGATATTTTCTCATGTCACATAATATAACATTACAAGACCAAAAAACGAGCAGATCGTGATGATAAATATATTTATTTGACATTGTTGCGAGATGTCAAGAATGAGTACCAGCACATCATGCGCTAGGGTTACCCCAAGCACTGATTTTTAGTCGGAATGACATCGCAAACGCACTCGTGACACGTGCAAAATAAGTAGTCGACTTTATATAAATAAATTATATTTTGTTTTGTTAGTGGAGAAATTACTCCGTTGTCCAAATTTGATTTACATTCATGTATTTAATCTATGGACATGACACACCTACCTAGTTATGAACATTATACATATTTTTGTGAAATTTCCAGTAAGTTCCAGTGTCATAGTGGGACTTTTTAGTAGATAGTTATTTGACCGAGGCATATCAGGACTGTGGTAAACGAGGAATAAGGTAATAATGGAGTGATGCAAAAAACTAAAACAAGACAAGAGATCTAACGCCATGCCTTGTCCTGCCACCTGTAGGTACTAATTTACATTTTTTTACTAATTAGTCATCAATCATCATGTTGGCTGATATAACACTTTTTACAGTGTTTTAATTGAAAGTTATGAGTTTCAGTAAAACTAGGAGGATTCTAACATTGTCATTTTTGCATTAACACCTGCTAAGCGAATAAGCTTACAAAATACAACGAAACGAAAACTTTTAACTACGAGCGGAATTCGAACACTCTGTCCCAATAGCCGGGACATGGTCTTCTAATTGAACTATCGTAGCGAGTGAGTCATAGCTCAAATTTATCCTTTCATTTCTATTTTTTACCGTCTTAAGGAGACAGACACATCTGCAGCCAAACTGAATTAGTTAGTGGGTAGATTGTTGAAATATTAATCTAGTTGTAATCTACGGGTGTTTGATCAGTAAACTTGATGAATTGATGGTAGCACTGAATTCGGCTTAATAATCGTTGAACTAAGTATATAAATCCTATCACTAAATAACATTAAAAGAAAAAATCACAATGACTACTTATATCTATACTTACAACAGTTACAACCAAGTAATAGGACAATTTACTAGATAAGTTTTTCGTTAGATTTTCGATAGGAAAATTATTTTTAATATATGTACTTAGGTACCTACATGAGACATCTTGGGTGTTGAGTAGGTTAAGATGATTTAATGTATTTTATTACCTAGTTCAAAGTGTACAAAAGTACTCTTTCTCCTCTCGTAACCAATTTAAGCGATAAGACCAGTAACGTTATCAAACTCCAAAAACCATAATCATAGACTAAATTGTCAAAAAAACAAATTCTTGCAGCACCTTATCCGCACCCTCAAAAACCACAACCTAATCTCGTCAAAGATGTATAAAAAATGTTTTACACGTATAAAGCTAACATTTATTTCGGAGCATGACGAAGTTGCGTTGTCAACAAACACCCAAACATTTTTTGCGTCCCTACCTGCGGTTCCCGAGGGGTCGGCACGGCACACGTCTGTTCACGTTCTCATAAATCAACCAGACAGACGTTATTGCTTATTCAGATGGATTAGTACGTACGAGTACGTCTTTATAAACCTTTTAACGTTTGTTTTACTCTGCATTGTTTAACGAATTCAGTTTTATATCCTACTTTTTAGGTATAATTATGTGCTCGGTATTAATATTAATTGATTTATAATTTGTCCGTGAGCTCATCGTATTTTCCAAACTTATCAGAGCCGATGTTCGATGCGACTCGTGAAAATGCTGGCACCTATTTGGCTAAACGAATAAGCATTGCATAAACTGGTAGTGGGCTGGAGCATTTATTTGGACTGCCTGTGAGTTTGCAATGACTTGTAGGTAGTCTAAACGCTTTCATTGTTGTTGCTGTAGTGTTGTATATAGTTCGTAGTATTTTGTTAATAAAGACAAACTGCCGGTAAAAAAAGGGCCTTATTTATATATTAATATTCTAACTAATGACGACATACAAGATAATACCGCCATGTTTAATCCTTACCTAATTACATAACAATAAACGAAGTATTACAAAATAAAAGCAGAAAAACATTTAGGTCCTTTTTCTGGTTTGACAGATCGGTAATCATGGCAAGCTCAAATTAATACCGTTATATCCAAAATATCAAAACGTTTTTCAAAGCGAGTGCACCTCAACATTAACAAATATTTAGTCAGGCAATACAATAAGTAGTTATTGTATTACAAAGAGATTTGGAACTTGTGATAAAATCTACACTGAAGGTAGGTATTGCAAACTTACGAAAACTAAATCATCACATAATAATTTTACTTGCCATCAAATATGACAATTAAACACCAACATCTTTATGCCACATTCATATTACTCATTATGAAAACTATGAATATGGCATAAAGAAACAAGAAGAAGAAGAATGTGGCACCACCAATACCTGAAAATGTGTGCATGCCCTCATTTTCATCGTTTTAAAAAAAACATAGACATTAGAATTTTTATGTAAATAAATAAAATGTATAGTGGAATTAATATCTTTTCATTATTTGACTATGTTATAAAGATTATCATAAAATTTATAATATTCGTTTCAAGATGAATATTGAGTGAATGTATGATGTGCACGATATTTAATTACTGTTAAGGGCTCACGAAAAAAAAAAATTGTTTCAAATCAAGAATATATCTATTGGTCAAGACATTCCGTGTTTCATATATGGGGAAAACAATATATTCTTGAGATTAGTAAATATTTGTCTTGATAATCATTCTTCATGTAAGTATTTATTTACTCTTACTAAGATTATTATGTTCTTATTAAGAGAAAGTAGCCATGTCTCTCTCTAAGTACATCATTGTTCTAATTTAGAGAATCAGAAATTCTCAAATTTAAAACAATCCTTACTTGAATAAATGAACTCATTCCTTCACTCATTCATTAGATTCTAATAAGAAAAAAAAATATTCTACTGTCAAGTACATAAATAGTTCAGTTAAGATATTATTCTTACTTCAAGTAAAATATATACTTCTGAATAAATATTATTATTAGACCAACAACAGAGTTTTCTACGTACAAGAAAAATTATTTTAGGTAGAACTAAAAATCTTCTTATATGAATACTGTGACTTATTTATGTTAAGAAACCAAAGTTCAATGAACAATTTTCAGTTCTCAATTCAATATTAAGTATATTTAATGTAAGTAATTTTAGATCTTAGTATTCTAATGGATGTTTTACCCGAAGAAGTTGTATTGATTCGTTCAAAAGAATATGTATGTTGCACGAAAACAGAATTTTCTACAGGATAGAATATCAGATTTCTTGACTCGACAATGGAATTTCACTGTAAGAAACCTCACTTTTTGTTCAAAATAATTACATATTTTACATTGAGATCTTAATTATCTTAGTAAAATAATGGCGCGTTTTATTGTAAGAAGTTTAATTACTTGGTTCAAGTCATTCCATGTTTCACACGGAAATCACATAATATGTTGTAAAGAATATCCATTATCTTGGTTCAATAATAGGTTATTTTTGTAGAAGGAGTCTTAGTTCTTGGTTCAAATGTCTAAATGTTTCATACGGAGATCAGATAATATATTAGGAAAAATATCTATTGTCTTGGTTCAATAATAGTGCGTTTTACTGGAAGGAGTCTTAGTTCTTGGTTCAACTCATAAAAGTGTTTAATATGAAGATCAGATAGTATTTTGTTAAAAATATCAATTATCTTGGTTCGAAATCAAAGAACTGAGACTTCCTATAGTAAAAAAGCACCATGCATTTTACTATAAGAAGTTTCAGTTCTTGGTTTAACATAATATAATGATATTTTGATAATTGATAGTTTCCATTAATACAATAAGATATTCATATAAAACGTCCAGTTAGTAAACAAGAACAAAAACTCACTTACAGAATACAGAGCCTGGTACACTGTACAGATCTACCAATCTGATCTCCGCCTTTCAAATCTGCAAGTAAAGTAGGATAATAGTTAAAAGTAGTTCTAAAAGTGATAGACTAAAAACATCTATTATCGTAAAAATAAATAAAATACAATAAATATTTTCTGTTGATAATTATTTATTTATAAAATAAATTAAGAAGCATACAATTGTATTATATAATAATTATCATAATGACTATACATAATTTTATTTAATATATAAGTATTTTAACGACTCGGAGTGGTTATTAATAATTTCAAGATATGTACTAAAAAATTATACTTCAAAATTATTCACATTTTGTAATTGCTTACATTATTTTAACTACATGGTTTGGCGTTATTCGTTTTTTTTTAGGAATGACACTTACAGATAAACACTCAAACATAAAATCAATGAAACTAATTATAAACTCTAAGCTAGATTTCAAGAATATCTTACATCACAGAACCATTTACCATAATCCACATGTCATAAATGTAACAGATTATATATATAGATATAATTTCGGAATTCACTCACCAGCGTCCTCATTACATTGAAAACCTTTAATACAAATGATACAAAATGCCTATTATGTAGTTGAGAATTAAACCACTCTGGTACTCTGGTAGAAATGCGTGAAATGTAGGTGACTTAAAATTCAATCTGACCTAATCTACCACCAGATAATATTTTTTCTCATTATTATCAGCACCACATTATATGTTATGAGGTATGATTGAACACTGCTTGTTGAGTCGAGCATTTTTCTTCACCTCCTCCCTTTTATTTTGGACATCTCCAGGATTCTAAAAAAAAGAGAATAAATGAAAATATTGCAAAATACATAAAGCTTTTATAGACGATAGGTATCTTTTGACCATAATCTCACATAATGTTGAGTGGTCAAAGATGGCACCTAAAATTAGAACTGTCTTCAAAATAAGCTTCCAGAAGACCCCGTCCCGTTAGATTATTATCACTTATATCATCTAAACTGCAAGTTAGCGGTTAATCAGACAGTGCATTTTATTATATACTGTACATAATCATGAAATATGATTCGACACACTTTTAAAAGTTTTGTGTAATAAATACTGACATATATATTATATTTTAGTATGGAATAGAATGAATATTTGATTGAGACTTCCTAACATAATAATAAAAATATATTATATGTGTAATAGATATGTGTTTTCATACATAATTAAATTACATAATTACAATTGATTTAATTACCTGAAAATCAATAACAAAGTTCTGAATTTGCTCCAAAACGTGGTAGCCTTCCTCTTGGGGGTATTGAGTTGAGCAGCATAACACTTATGTTTCATTGGTAAATTTTTGATCTGAAATGTAAAAAAACACATTGTATATTCTTGAATGCCGGTTTATCTAACAAGAAAATCTATGTATACCTATGTAAAACATTATAGAGAGAATATATATATATATATACATCGAAATCCATTCTGAATAATTAACGAGGAATAGACACACATACAAATTAAGGATTATTTACCAACAAGGCTGATGTTGAACTTTATAATAAAGAGTTGTCTGTTACTGATGTCATTATATCAGTAGGTATGTAATACAATTATGTATTACCTGCTTACCGTCCGTTAACTTGGCTGTACTTAATGTATCCAAACAGCACGTTCCAGGCAAAGAAAATCTAGCAGCCCCTATGATGGATATTTTTTTTCTATCTACAGTTATTTATAAAGTAAGGAACAAACTTACCTAACTGAGCACAAATTAGGTTGCTATCTCAAGCATAACTTGAAAAATATTCACTTTATAACACTATATTAAACAAAATTTACGAAAATGCTATTAAACGACGCGTGCGCCTTTCGCTCGCAGCGCAGTGTGTTGTGTGTAGCCAACATCATCCATATAAAGTCCCGAAACTTAATCATATTATCATTATTATTTAACATAAGTACATATAAATATTATTTTACATTCGAATAACTTTTCATGTAGGTTGACGATCAGTGTCAAATACTGCCAGTATAGATGATTACCTATTGTTGTATTATTACCGAGTCTGTATATATTTGAAAATATTGTGTAAATTGTAAAAAATTGAGAAAACTTAAATTAAACAATATCAATCACGATTAACACACTAGGAATAAAGATAAATTGCGGTGCCAGGTTTTAGATTAGCAAAGACAAAAAAAAGGTCATTCTTAGGTAATTGTGTGCAGTTTAATAATAAAATTTCCGAACATATTACAACGCTCACAAAAGAACAATCAAGTTGCACGTGAAACAACATTTTGATTAAGAAATCCTACTACACAGTTTATGATTACTTAAACAACCAAAATACTTGGACAATTTTGTCACCTACGTATTTTAAAGAAATATTATAATAATTTTATTATATAGTAGGTACCTACGTAAAAAGATATTTAAATCAATGGTCCCGAGTTTCTTGTCCATTCTTCTCGCAGTGGCTCTGTACATTTGTTTGCTGAACGTGGCAGTACAGAGTACAATATTTCAATATTAAAATTTCTTATTGACTTTCACAAGAGCGTCGTAGATGTCTAAAGTGAATGAATGATTTTGACTTTGACTAGACTTTGATTTAATGTCATAACTAACGAAATCTATGGGTTCCTGCAGCGGGTTTGAGATTCAGTACATGGTGATAGGGTACTTTACTAATGCTCACCTAGCTAGCTTTAAACCACTTTGAATTAGGAAATGTGAAGCCGAGCACCTAAAAGCACATGAATAAATAACCGTATTCATGTGCTTATAGGTGATAATCGGACAGTTTTAAAACACTAGCACCAATATATTTGGGCACTAGCGGGGTTCAAACCCTACCATTTTGCCGTTATACTACGAGTATATTAGTCTACCAGTCCGAATTAGCCGAGTAAGCTTATACTTTTGAAATGATAATTTAAATATCCTATTCATAATATGAATTTCATGATGTTTATTCAGCATGCATAATTGATTATAATTAATAGTATTTTTTCGTTCCGTAGTTTACCCACAACAAGGGAGAACTAGACAAAACTAAAAAATTGCAACACTGAATAAAATCGGAAATAGAGAAACCCCTTCTCAAACTAAAAACTGACTACTTGATCTGAAAACACACATTTTGAATGAAGAAACCGTTATTCTTGACTGGAAATTTGTCTTTTTACTTTAAAATTCATGGTTTTGATTCAAAAGCTAGTGATGAAAACTTTATTTTTTTTATGCCTGATAGGCTAGCTTTGACTACTATGAACTATATATCACCTGATGGCGAGTGATGATGTAATCGAAGCTATTGTTCAGGCTAACCTAAAATTCGATTTTCTTGTTATAACCATAATTATGTTTAAATATGTACATACGTATCTAACGTAGGTATGATTTCGATCCCCAAGCCGCCTGCCAAGCGTGGCGATTATTGCAAACATCCCTTTAATGACTCTTCAGCAGTGCACAATTCGGCTGATACAACATGATGGATATCATCTACAAGTTTGTAGATATAATATATTTGTGTGACTCCTAAGACTAAAAAATATTAAATACGTACCCTATATCTACTTGTGGAAGTCAATTAAAGTGTGAGCGTCAGAGTGTTTCAATTAGCATGTTCCCGACTTTAACGAGTTGGGTATTTCATATTTTTCAATATTAAATGTCAAGTCAGTTTTGTTCTGAAACTACGATAGTGAATTCCTCACTGAGTTCACAGTATATATAGGTTCATCGAATCAAAATGGAATGTGGACTTTTACAATTGGTAGCAGAAAGGATGAATAAATTTAAAAAATCTAACTACTTTATAGAAGTCATCATTATCATCAACAGCCATAACATCCACTCGTTATTTATTTATTTATATATGACAAAAAGTAAACTTACAGCTAAGGAGCCAAACCGTTTACAATTTTAGACAAAACATAATATTCTTATAAATAGTTCTAAAGGGATCGACATGGATGTCGACATTTTGGACAGTTAGGAGGAAACAGTTTATAAGATTTACTGCCCTTGCCGTGTATGCATTTTTGGCATATCGGGTGCGTAACTTGCTAGAAAATGCCAACAGACGGTGCCGACGACGCTCACCTACGCTAGTGTAGTTTTGTGGAACATAATAGCTTACTCGAGATAGTGCTGAGGGATTATCTACTGAATTGCGCAACAGCATACAGTAATGCATAATCAGTAGAAGCTTGTGCCTGCGCTCTAGAGTAACAAGCCCTACCATACCAGATACAAACAAGGATGGGAAAAGGAAGGGGTAGTAACCGTATATCTTCTTATAGAGGGACCTGGCAAACTTACGCTGAACTCTTTCCAATAAAGGAATGCTTGGAATGTAAAAGGAATGCCTCCCCTTATAAGAGCTGTAACACATGCTTGACAGACCTCTTGGAGACCGCTGTGTACGATGGCAATTCTTCAGAAAGCTGCTGCCCGCTAGTTGGATCTATGTATATTAGCTAGTGACTTGTAAACTACCCAGGTTAAAGTGTCGGGCTCAGCTGGTTGTCTTCAAGGACTGCAGCAGATTTACTGTTTCTTAACCAAAGAATATTGCATCAAGTAAATATTCTTAGATCAAAAACAAAAAATTTCGGCCAAGATTGGTTTTCTTTATTAAAGATACGTTATAACTAATTTTACAATCTAACACTTTGCTTTGAAAACTTTAATATTCTTCACATAAGATAAGTCACTCTCTGCAGTAGAGATGTACTTTATCGGTTCAAAGTGGTATATAGTTTGGCTGTTAATCCAATATCTCTTAACGTAATAATATCGTATCAAAAATCAATCAAGAACATAGCTACATTTAAGTTAAGTATTCCTTTTCTGAAGTGAAGATGAATAACTTCAACAATTAACAATATATCATTATTGCCTCGAAAACTTAAAAATTCTTCATTTAATAGAAGCCACCATCTGCAATCAAAATTTAGTTTTTTAGTTATAAAATAAGATTGTTTTGTTTGAAAAATAATGTCTCTTTACCTAATAATACCGTATCAAATATCAATCAAGAATTCAAATTTAAGATCAAGATTTGTTTTTCTTTACTGAAGATGAATTACTATAATAATTAACAATCTATCACTATTGGCTTGAAAACTTTAAAATTCTTCAGATTAAATAAGTTTATGTCTATAATGGACATGTGTTTTCTTGGTTCAATAAATGATATTGTTTTCATGTTAATCAAAGATTCTTAACCGAAGAATACAATATCAAATAAGTATCAAGAATAATGAAACAAAGATCAAGAATTTGATTTCTTCACTTAAGATAAACACATTCCACAATCAACAATCAATTACTTTTGCTTTGACAACTTTAACATTCTCTATCTAATATAGGTCACTTCTGCAGTTGAGATATTTGTCTTGGTTATACCAAGTATATTGTTTTGTTGTAAATCCAATGTATCTCAGCATGACAATACCAATTCACAGTTCAATAAAGAATATATGGCTCAGATATAGAAAACAAAGATTTTTAAGAGGATAATTATTTTCTTGCTCGGAAATATGTTTATCCTTGTTATTTACTTCTCATAATTATTTTAAATGAATAAAAGAAATTTCTTGTATTAAGAGCATCGTTGTTGAAGGAATGGAAATATTTTCTTAATCCAAAAAAACTTTTATTATTCTTGGATAAAATTTCAGAATTCTTATGCTAACTCCGTACATATTTAGAATGAGAATTCATAAAATATTTCATTCAAAATATAATATTTTCTACAGTCAAGAGCAAAAACATCTCTGACGAATAGTTATAATCTTGATGTAAAAATATAAAGTAAGAATAATATTATTTATCTTGGAGAAAACGACGTAACTTCACTCAAGATATTATTTTTATTTTAAGTAAATATTTACTTGAGATTAAACAATACTCCCGAGAATAATATTATTCTTGGATTGACACTTTGTCAGGACCCATTTTTTTCCGTGCTGTTCCATATGAATCCAAGTGTGGAATGTGCCTTGTGTAAAAGAATGTGTGTGCAGCAGTATGCTACCCTACTCACAGTGATGGCAGTGAGGTGATACTGCATGCACATACCTGATATTGATCAATTTCAATACATGATTACCGGAGATCTTTTGAAGCGCTCGTAAAGAAGTTTGCTTAACCTTTCTGAATCGATCAGCAAAGTTAAGCAACGTCCGCCTCGGTCATGAGTTGGATGGGTGACCGTAGGCGACATACTACTGAGCGCTTCCGTGCTTCGGAGGGCACGTTAAGCCGTCGGTCACGGTTGTTATCTTAGGATGGCAGTCGTTATAGCATGGTGGTAGGGCATTTTGCGAATGCCCGCCTGGCTAGCTACCACCCTCAAGTTGTAAATCTGTTGCCAAGCACCTAACAGTGTGTTCCGGCAGCTATCTTTGAGAGCCAGTCATTCTAGGCTAACCTAAACAACATCTTTGACCACATCATCACTTACCATTAGGTGAGATAGTGGTCAAAGACTAGCCTATAAGCTATAAAAAAAAAAAAGATCTAACGTGTAAAGGTACTTACTGTACCAAGACCAACGAGAATATTCCCAAGAATGTCTTTTTGTTGTTCAGTGTCTTGTTAGCAAAAACATAATTGTAATACGTTCATGTGTTGTCGTTTGTTATAGAGAAGGCATGAAGGCATATTGTACCGACGTCTCCACCAAAGGAGAACAATAATGAGAAGAAGATGCCGACGTAGGTATACGCTGAAAGAAAGTTTTATGTTTCAGTTCTTTTGATCAACTGGTACCAATTAGATACCATGTTTATTTTAAACTATCTTTCCGGGCGCGGCTCCGCCCGCGCGGATGTCGGCTATCGCGCAAAAACATTAACCTCTTTTTGCGCAGTTGGATAAAAACTATCCTATGTTTTTTCCCGGGTCTCAAACTATTTCCATACCAAATTTCATTCAAATCGGTCCAGTAGTTTTGGCGTGAAAGCGTAACAGACAGACAGACAGACAGACAGAGTTACTTTCGCATTTATAATATTAGTACTGATCTCACATACTTCCAAGTCTTTCAATGTTATTTTACGAGTAACACGCGTAATTGCATTCGTAAGTTTATTTAGTAAGTACACTAGTAAAGTACATAAGTAATTCTATGAAAAAACTAGTACAGACCTGATTACGATACGATACGAATACTGTTTCTTGCATACCTACAAAGGTAAAAAGTACAGTACATTGTGTAGTGATGGCTATTTGTGGTGCCATCACAACACAATGACAATCAATGATTACTGATAGCTTACTATCCTATATGCAGCGTTAATTAATACTTAATAAAAGTATTAATTAAAAACTTCTCATAGCTCCTCGTAAAGAAAAATTACAAGTATCTATTTAAAGTTGACCTTCCCCTACATTTCACAGCCCCAAAGACCGTAAAATGAAGGCCACACAAGACAAACAAATCGATGGGGGTGACGTTTTTATAACATCGCACCGTGAGATAGCGGAGCAGGGTGGTCCGTGACTTCACCAATACTATTTAGTCATACCGTACAAAGATAGTAGTTTAACAGTAATTAAATTTTACCAATGCTAACTGAGGTAGGATAATAGAGTTTCAAGTAAAGTAGACTGTCATGATGAAATAATAATAGTAACCTAGGTGGCTGAATTTTTATAAAAAACTTATTAGATAGGAATATAGAAGGAAAGCGACGCAGGGCTAGGCCAAGCATAAGCTACATGAACCAATTAAAGCAACAATCGTTGAAAGAGGCCACCTTAAATAATAATAATAATAAAGTTCATTGACCATTTTTTGGAGTTTACATACATTTGGATAAGGTTTGTAGTTCTATGCACCGAAGTTGTAAGAACTATGTAGTTGGATCGTTGATGCCTGTTGTAGTTATAAAGTGTGTCATCAGCGCCCTCCGACTACAAATAACTTATGTACATAATCTAAAATGTGTATGATAAATTTAATTGTATATAAACCATAATATGATCTAATAGAGGAGATTTCATCAGCTGTACCGACAAGAGTCTAACTCTGAAGTTATAATAATAGGTGGTTGAAGAACAACACCCATGAAAATATTTAAAATATAACTTTGAAACACATTTTGTTGGCACATTCACATTACCTGACCACAAACAGCCGAGATTCCTACACGGCTCCGTAAATCTACGTAATAAACACTCCACTACACGAAATGTGACCGCTTTTAAGATATCATCAACCAACCCGTGTAAACTCATATTAAGTTAAACGATTATGGACCACTTTGCGTTGTTTCACCCTCGGCAAATATAATCGGTTTAGCTGGAGAGAAAATGTTATTACAGCTAAAATAGTTTCGTGGGAAATTGAGTCGGAAGCAATACAGTTAAGGGTATTAGAGTAATATTTGGTAGAACGACGTGCGATGTGGTGAGCTCAGTAGACAGGCTGTGTGTATCATATCAACCGTGTCGGGGGTACAGAACGCGACATCACGTATCGCGGCGATGGTATCCCTAACGCGGCTTGTTCTGAGCGCGACATCTCACACGAAATGGGTCAATTAAGACGTGGGAGTGGTGCCATACGTGACCGCGACGCCCGATTCCGTGACAGATACGACGCGGTGCTACGTTTCACGCCTTTCGGTGCGTTACCATCTCTAATGCCTCCTAGTGTCACGACCAAAACGCTATCTCTTAAATCGTTGCTGCTGTCTTGTAACAATGAGTAAATGATGAAAAACTTCGCAGTTTCCCTCAATCTGCACAACAAACGAGCCATGCCTTAAATCAATACATTAAATGGTCCAAACAGTAGTTATGTCAATCGTTGAATGAATAAGGCAGGGCGTGGGTCTCAAATTATTTCTGAATTCCGGAAACAATAGATTTGAAAGGTCTCTGAGAGGAGAGTGCGCTGTCTGGCTAAATATTTATTGTTCTTTTCTCTTTCGTGGTCACCTAAGTTTCGCCAATTTTGGTCGATAAATATGCGACTCCTGAGATTTTTTGTGGGATTTGATCCGTGGGAAATAATACGTTTATTATAGTGGAGTGGGTAAAGCGTGCTCTAAGCGGAACGAAGCGAGAACCATGCCCGGCTTGGTGACACTTCCGCGACACAGCGCCTACAGCACTGAGGACGGAAGAACAGCACTGGCTAGAGTGACCATACATCACAATAAAAATCTAAAGTAAGCAATAATCTCAAATAGTGAAATGGGAGATCGAATGTCAGATATAAAAATAAGTTACGCCAATCAACAGGGGGCAAAATCAGAGGCAAAAAAATAGTATATATAAATATTCATATAATAAAAATAAATAATAAAAACGTGTTACAAGTATAAAATTTTCTGAAATTAGAAAATAAATTAGTAAAAACACAAAGCATCATCGATTTAAAATGTTTATTGATCTAGTGCTGAAATGCGCTTTGCAACGAGTATATTGACGAAATATGAGTACAGTAGATAATCGTGCGCAGTTCGATCATTCAAAAGGAACAAAAAAAGAATAAAAGAAATACCGACTCGTACTCTAATAGCATACTTATTTATTGTAGTCTTATTTAATGCTTAGTGTTATCGAAGTAATTCTTTTTACAGTGGGAAAATGTTTTGTGTTTATTCAATATTATTTGATATTTTACCCATAACTAAGTACCTACCTAGATGATAGGTATATACTCGTAAAATAAATTTACGTATTACCCTTTTAAATTACGTAAGTTAACACGTTTTTCATGTTTACGTACATAATTTAACAACGTGTTAAACTTACGTAATTTAAAAGGGTAATACGTAAATTTATTTTACGAGTATATACCTATCATCTAGGTAGGTACTTAGTTATGGGTAAAATATCAAATAATATTGAATAAACACAAAACATTTTCCCACTGTAAAAAGCATTACTTAGAGTTGCCGCGAATACTCGCTATTATTCGGTATTCGGCATTACTCGACATTTTTTTTGATATTCGCCGAATAACGAATAATAGCTATATTATTCGGCATTCGGCGAATAGTCGCCTAAAATAAACTTTTAATGAACAAAAAAACAAATGAGTTAAAAATAATCAATTTTTATTATTTTCCTTAATAAAACAATACACAGTATTAATTATTATCTGTAATATGTGCCTGTGCCTATCATATTCATGAAATTAAATTATTTAGGTTTTTAATTAATATTTAATATCCAACAGAGGCAGATTGTGGTCCAAAAAAAACTATTTTTTCTGCACGTTCGGTAGCAAGTCGGTTGCGCTTTTTCTCATAAATTAAACCTGCCTCGGAAAATAGTCTCTGTGAATAAACAGAGCTAGTGTGATTAAGTACAATTTAGCAAGCTTACTTAAAATAGGAAATCTATTCTTATTGGTACTCAAAGCCCACCATTCATATGGGTTTATTTTTCTGTCAGCCTTTGCTAACGCAATGTATTGGGCGATTTCTTCAGCAGTGGCATTCTTGGGTTGCTCTTCAATAGGCTGCTCTATAGATGATACTTCAAAACATACCCAAAATGGTTTATGAGTTTCTGAATCGATATGCTCACTTTCATTGTCTAAACGAGACCTTTTGGATGCCGTTTCTGGATACGAATCATCATTTTCGTCATCTAGAGAGAGCCTAAGATCTTCTCTGAGCACAGCTCTACGGATCCGTTCAGCTTGGGTAGCGTCAAAGTAAAAGTCCTTGTAGCTGAGGTCTAAAAATTTCGACAAGTAATATGTCTTCCTAAAGCATAGATCATCCAAGTTAAAACGGGCTTGCATATTTTCTATTAACGCCTTTCTAAAATCATCAACGTGTGCAGTTTGTTGAATCAGCGCATCTTTCATTAGGTATCTGGTTAATGAAAAAGTGGTATCACATCTGATGTAGGTGCACATGTGGAAATCGTAATTTTTGTTATCTCTTCGAAAGGTCTTAAGAGCTTTAACAGGTGTTCTATAACCTCCCACTGATCATTGGTAAAATTTTCAAAATTTACGCTCCTTGATTCTGAAATATACACCGAAATTGCTCGTTTTTGCTCAGATAGACGCTCCAGTAAGTAATATGTTGAGTTCCAGCGAGTTTGAATATCTTGTATCAGTTTATGCTTAGGAAGTACGAGCTCAGATTGAATACTTTAAAATTTTGTATATCCTGAATGATTAAAATGTGTCACTATGCGGCGGGCTCTAGTAAGAATTTCTTTTATTGGAGAACTGTTACCTAATGAATTATTTATCACCAGCTGGAGAGTATGTATGAAGCAACGCTCTGAAGGAAGTAGAGTATCCTTAACTCCTTTAACCATATTCACCCCATTATCGTGAACAATCGCTTGAATTTTAGTAATGGGTATGTCCCATTTCGTTACACACTGTAACAGTTCCCTTTTGATATTTTCTGATGTGTGTGATTCAGAAAAATGCACCATGTTTAGAACGGCATGATTCAGTTTAGTTTTCTGATATCCAGAGTCCTGTGAAACTCAGAAATGCAGCATTATTTACAGAAGAAGTCCAAAGATCGGTGTATTGAAGTAAGTATTTTTTTGGAAAATCAACCCTTATGGGGGTAAAAATGGGTAAAAAAGTGTGTATGAAATAGTGTCTATTATTTTTTAACTTACATTTCTGAAAATTTGTATTCGGATAGTTAATTCAAAATAAAAAAATGACGTGTTCAACATTTTATTGACAGGAAGTCATCCCTGTCAAAAGAGTAATGATATTGGGGATAAGATTTGGCACTAACATGGGGCACTACGTTTGAACTGGTAGCCGCGGAGAAAGTATACAACTAGTGTTTACAAGAAGTGTACCAGAATGGAAAAAAATATGGAAACTTGGTACTAAAACGATTACGCTATAGCTTCAGGCCTTTCTAACTCATTTTTTAGTTTGCTAACGACTCTCTCATACATGTCTGGAATTATTTTCTCAGTGAAATATGTCCTGCCAGGAATAGTGTATTGCGGCAGAGCATTACTAATAAGACGTTTAAAGTCCACATGATAATCGACGATGGAAAGTGGCTCGTTGTCAATAGGGATCATTTCACCAATCAAGTAGCGATATTTTTTTGCTCGGCTATCGTTGATGTCCCAGAGCTTTTGTTTTTCAAGTAGTTGTTGCAGTGGCGGTTGCACCAAAGGCTGACTGGGCAACTGGGTGGATGAGGAGGTACTTGGAGATGATTCTGCGAGAGCATTATGTTGAGCATGACTACTTGAGCTTCCATAAATTTTACCATACACATCTGCGAACAAAGAAAAGAACCCTTAATCAGGAACGTAGGTACCGGCAATTATTTAAATAATGTGTTACAAAACTCACAGGTACAAATTATACTTCATAAATGAAAAGAACATTTGGAACAAATAATATATTATACTTATTACGTTCTTATTATTACTTTTTAATGGTAAAATAATATAAGTAAAAAAAACTAACCTGGGTGTTTGAATTTCAAATGATTCTGCAAAGTCGTCGTCCCTGCTCTTTTTGATGCTCTACTTATTTTAACATTACACAAAGTACATTTTGCACTGTTTTCTTCCTCTTCAAAATGTAGCTATACTTGAGATTTTTTTCCTGGGTTTGGCATGTTGTTCTTCTTTTTAAGAAACACTTTAATTAACTAATGAAGTATTCAAAAGTCTTTAATTTGATAGCAATTTTCAAATAAGTATAGAAAGAAAAAAATAAAATTCGTCAACCGATGTCGAAAATCCAATTACAAATGCGTACCGCCTACCCTAAACACAAGCGTATTGATTGAGCGGGAAATCCCCTACAATACCTAATAAACGCTGGGTTATACAAAACGGGGTATTCCCCGTAAAATAAGTACAAGAAAAGGGCTGCCAGCATTTTAAAATGAAAAATTAAATTACTACGTTACATATATGTAGGTATGTATAGCATGAAACACATTTCTTTAACCTTATTGTTTTCTTTTATCACAACCTTAGAAGAAGTAAGATATATTTTTAATGTGCCTTATTTATGTCGAATAGTAATGTCGAGTTATTCGACTATTCGCCAAAGTGAATGGCGATTAATCGGTATTCGACTATTCGCTATAACAACTATTCGCGGCAACTCTAGTGTTAACAAACCATTTTTCACTCGCCTAAAAAGTTTTCAACGGCATAAAGACATTACCCCTCTGTCAATAAAAGCTTACGAAAGAAAATCTTTCTGATCACCGTGTGTATAGTCACAAGAAGAATATCTGCAACTAACACAATTGATCTGATCGGCCGTGGCGTGGTCGTGATCTGCAATTCAAATCCACGTCACGCAGCTTTTTACCACCTCTTGGTGAGCTATGGTACATTAGTGCCGGCGACCCTGAAGACATCACGCTTGGTGTCGCTGTCGCGGCCATTGGTACCAGTTAATGAGAGCACCATTTACTGTATAACTGTCAAGATTAGACTCAGTGTAAGGTTTCTAATATCCGTTAAATTTTAAATAAATTGTATTTCGTAACAGCCTTGGACTTTTATAGATTGGGGGAGGGAAGAATACCACAACGAGATTAGCGTCAATTTATTCAAGCATGCTTTTCAGGGCGTCTGCTGTCGGCAGCAAATCGAGGGACAACGGGCACGTAGTTCCGGCGACGCAGGTGAGGCTGCGGTTGCGCTCGGCGGATTCAGAACACCTGCGCTGCACGGTTCTTGCGCACTGATCATCAACTAACACCTAGACATTAGACATTTATTACAGTCTGATTACCGAATCAAAATGGTGTTATATTATTGAACAGGTGCCCAATAGTGGTTATTGCTTATAAACGAATCCATAGAGATATAAAGCTTTCTCTTTTCTGTGAACGAATCGATCGATTGTTGACTGAGAGACTAAAATGATGATTTAATATTTTAAAACATATTTGACCATAGAGTTATTGTTTATAATAACTTACAAGACTGTCAGTACGTCTTATCAATCACTACAAACATCGCGCTGATTGCTGCAGACGTAGTACATAACGCCTAAGATGTTGGTTCTACTACAAACTCGTTGAAAATTCTGATCAGCCCGTATTGTTAGCTTATATAGTGACAGTAATCACAATTAATCTAAAGCTGCCTTTATCTTTCACATAATAATAAGCTGCAGAATAAAGGGTCGACTAAGATAATAGAAGACAAGTTTCTGAGACATCCGTGATATTTGCATGTGAAGAACTTTAAATTATGAACAATACCCGATGTGGGCCGGAAGAATCGCCCTCTAAAACTGTCCGGCAGTGGCCCGTACGTCCGGTCCGGTCCGGGCGGCCGCCACGCTGGCACTCTCACGAGATGGACTTCCGCCTCTTAACTGTTCTCGAGCGACCCAAGACAGTCGCTACACCATTATTTATTTATCACTACATACCATCCATTACCAACCCATGATTAATGAGTAGGTTCTTAGGTTCTAATAAGTATTACCGTTTGCACGCCCTTCCTTACTTAACTAGGAATAGCTTAATTCTAATATTTTTATATCATTATCGCACGGAAAAAAATAGGTCCTGACAAAGTGTCAATCCAAGAATAATATTATTCTCGGGAGTATTGTTTAATCTCAAGTAAATATTTACTTAAAATAAAAATAATATCTTGAGTTAAGTTACGTCGTTTTCTCCAAGATAAATAATATTATTCTCACTTTATATTTTTACATCAAGATTATAACTATTCGTCAGAGATGTTTTCTTGACTATAGAAAATATTATATTTTGAATGAAATATTTTATGAATTCTCATTCTGAATATGTACGGAGTTAGCATAAGAATTCTGAAATTTTATCCAAGAATAATAAAAGTTTTATTGGATTAAGAAAATATTTCCATTCCTTCAACAACGATGGTCTTAATACAAGAAATTTCTTTTATTCATTTAAAATAATTATGAGAAGTAAATAACAAGGATAAACATATTTCCGAGCAAGAAAATAATTATCCTCTTAAAAATCTTTGTTTTCTATATCTGAGCCATATATTCTTTATTGAACTGTGAATTGGTATTGTCATGCTGAGATACATTGGATTTACAACAAAACAATATACTTGGTATAACCAAGACAAATATCTCAACTTCAGAAGTGACCTATATTAGATAGAGAATGTTAAAGTTGTCAAAGCAAAAGTAATTGATTGTTGATTGTGGAATGTATTTATCTTAAGTGAAGAAATCAAATTCTTGATCTTTGTTTCATTGTTCTTGATACTTATTTGATATTGTATTCTTCGGTTAAGAATCTTAGATTAACATGAAAACAATATCATTTATTGAACCAAGAAAACACATGTCCATTATAGACATAAACTTATTTAATCTGAAGAATTTTAAAGTTTTCAAGCCAATAGTGATAGATTGTTAATTATTATAGTAATTCATCTTCAGTAAAGAAAAACAAATCTTGATCTTAAATTTGAATTCTTGATTGATATTTGATACGGTATTATTAGGTAAAGAGACATTATTTTTCAAACAAAACAATCTTATT
Organism: Plagodis dolabraria; assembly: GCA_963854805.1. NCBI lineage: Eukaryota > Metazoa > Arthropoda > Insecta > Lepidoptera > Geometridae > Plagodis > Plagodis dolabraria. The sequence continues at coordinate 20,264,272 of OY978442.1, forward strand.
TTATAACTAAAGAACTAAATTTTGATTGCAGATGGTGGCTTCTATTAAATGAAGAATTTTTAAGTTTTCGAGGCAATAATGATATATTGTTAATTGTTGAAGTTATTCATCTTCACTTCAGAAAAGGAATACTTAACTTAGATGTACCTATGTTCTTGATTGATTTTTGATACGATATTATTAGGTTAAGAGATTTTGTATTAACAGCCAAACTATATACCACTTTGCACCGATAAAGTACATCTCTACTGCAGAGAGTGACATATCTTATGTGAAGAATATTAAAGTTTTCAAAGCAAAGTGTTAGATTGTAAAATTAGTTATAACGTATCTTTAATAAAGAAAACCAATCTTGGCCGAAATTTTTTGTTTTTGATCTAAGAATATTTACTTGATGCAATATTCTTTGGTTAAGAAACAGTAAATCTGCTGCAGTTCTTGAAGACAACCAGCTGAGCCCGACAATTTAACCTGGGTAATTTACAAGTCACTAGCTAATATACATAGATCCAACTAGTGGGCAGCAGCTTTCTGAAGAATTGCCATCTTACACTGCGGTCTCCAAGAGGTCTGTCAAGCATGTGTTACAGCTCTTATAAGGGGAGGCATTCCTTTAACATTCCAAGCATTCCTTTTTTGGAAAGAGTTCAGCGTAAGTTTGCCAGGTCCCTCTATAAGAAGATATACGGTTACTACCCCTTCCTTTTCCCATCCTTGTTTGTATCTGGTATGGTAGGGCTTGTTACTCAAGAGCGCAGGCGCAAGCTTCTACTGATTATGCATTACTGTATGCTGTTGCGCAATTCAGTAGATAATCCCTCAGCACTATCTCGAGTAAGCTATTATGTTCCACAAAACTACACTAGCGTAGGTGAGCGTCGTCGGCACCGTCTGTTGGCATTTTCTAGCAAGTTACGCACCCGATATGCCAATAATGCACCCACGGCAAGGGCAGTAAATCTTATAAACTGTTTCCTCCTAACTGTCCAAAATGTCGACATCCATGTCGATCCCTTTAGAACTATTTATAAGAATATTATGTTTTGTCTAAAATTGTAAACGTTTTGGCTCCTTAGCTGTAAGTTTACTTTTTGTAATATATAAATAAATAAATAACGAGTGGATGTTATGGCTGTTGATGATAATGATGACTTCTATAAAGTAGTTAGATTTTTTAAATTTATTCATCATTTCTGCTACCAATTGTATTGTAAAGTCCACATTCCATTTTGATACGATGAACCTATATATACTGTGAACTCACTATCGTAGTTTCAGAACAAAACTGACTCGACATTTAATATTGAAAAATATGAAATACCCAACTCGTTAAAGTCGGGAACATGCTAATTGATACACTCTGACGCTCACACTTTAATTGACTTCCACAAGTAGATAAAGGTTCATATTTAATATTTTTCAGTCTTAGAAGTCAAACAAATAATTATATTATATCTACAAACTTGTAGATGATATCCATCATGTCATCAAGGGATGTTTGCAATAATCGCCACGCTTGGCAGGCGGCTTGGGGATCGAAATCATACCTACGTTAGATACGTATGTACATTACGGTTATAACAAGAAAATCGAATTCTAGGTTAGCCTGAACAATAGCTTCGATTACATCATCACTCGCCATCTAGTATATAGTTCATAGTAGTCAAAGCTAGCCTATCAGGCATAAAAAAAATAAAGTTTTCATCACTAGCTTTTGAATCAAAACCATGAATTTTAAAGTAAAAAGACAAATTTCCAGTCAAGAATAACGGTTTCTTCATTCAAAATGTGTGTTTTCAGATCAAGTAGTCATTTTTTAGTTTGAGAAGGAGTTTCTCTATTTCCGATTTTATTCAGTGTTGCAATTTTTTAGTTTTGTCTAGTTCTCCCTTGTTGTGGGTAAACTACGGAACGTAAAAATACTATTAATTATAATCAATTATGCATGCCGAATAAACATCATGAAATTCATATTATGAATAGGATATTTAAATTATCATTTCAAAAGTATAAGCTTACTCGGCTAATTCGGACTGGTAGACTAATATCCTCGTAGTATAACGGCAAAATGGTAGGGTTTGAACCCCGCTAGTGCCCAAATATATTGGTGCTAGTGTTTTAAAACTGTCCGATTATCACCTTTAAGCACATGAATACGGTTATTTATTCATGTGCTTTTAGGTGCTCGGCATCACATTTCCTAATTCAAAGTGGTTGAAAGCTAGCTAGGTGAGCATTAGTAAAGTACCCTATCACCATGTACTGAATCTCAAACCCGCTGCAGGAACCCATGGATTTCGTTAGTTATGACATTAAATCAAAGTCAGGTCAAAGTCAAAATCATTCATTCAATTTAGACATCTACGACGCTCTTGTGAAAGTCAATTAGAAATTTTAATATTGATATATTGTACTCTGTAGGTACTGCCACGTTCAGCAAACAAATGTACAGAGCCACTGCGAGAAGAATGGACAAGAAACTCGGGATCATTGATTTAAATATCTTTTTACGTAGGTACCTACTATATAATAAAATTATTATAATATTTCTTTAAAATACGTAGGTGACAAAATTGGCCAAGTATTTTGGTTGTTTAAGTAATCATAAACTGTGTAGTAGGATTTCTTAATCAAAATGTTGTTTCACGTGCAACTTGAATGTTCCTTCTGTGAGCGTTGTAATATGTTCGGAAATTTTATTATTTAACTGCACACAATTACCTAAGAATGACCTTTTTTTTGTCTTTGCTAATCTAAAACCTGGCACCGCAATTTATCTTTATTCCTAGTGTGTTAATCGTGATTGATATTGTTTAATTTAAGTTTTCTCAATTTTTTGCAATTTACACAATATTTTCAAATATATACAGACTCGGTAATAATACAACAATAGGTAATCATCTATACTGGCAGTATTTAACACTGATCGTCAACCTACATGAAAAGTTATTCGAATGTAAAATAATATTTATATGTACTTATTTTAAATAATAATGATAATATGATTAAGTTTCGGGACTTTATATGGATGATGTTGGCTACACACAACACACTGCGCAGTGCGCTGCGAGCGAAAGGGCGCACGCGTCGTTTAATAGCATTTTCGTAAATTTTGTTTAATATAGTGTTATAAAGTGAATATTTTTCAAGTTATGCTTGAGATAGCAACCTAATTTGTGCTCAGTTAGGTAAGTTTGTTCCTTACTTTATAAATAACTGTACCTAGATAGAAAAAAAATATCCATCATAGGGGCTGCTAGATTTTCTTTGCCTGGAACGTGCTGTTTGGATACATTAAGTACAGCCAAGTTAACGGACGGTAAGCAGGTAATACATAATTGTATTTCATACCTACTGTTATAATGACAACTCTTTATGATAAAGTTCAACATCAGCCTTGTTGGTAAATAATCCTTAAATATTATATTATAAATGCGAATGTATGTTTGTATTTGTATGTGTGTCTATTCCTCGTTAATTATTCAGAATGGATTTCGATGTATATATATCTACCTATTCTCTCTATAATGTTTTACATAGGTATACATAGATTGTCTTGTTAGATAAACCGGCATTCAAGAATATACAATGTGTTTTTTTACATTTCAGATCAAAAATTTACCAATGAAACATAAGTGTTATGCTGCTCAACTCAATACCCCCAAGAGGAAGGCTACCACGTTTTGGAGCAAATTCAGAACTTTGTTACTGATTTTCAGGTAATTAATTCAATTGTAACTATGTATGAAAACACATATCTATTACACATATAATATATTTTTATTATTATGTTAGGAAGTCTCAATCAAATATTCATTCTATTCCATACTAAAATATAATATATATGTCAGTATTTTCTACACAAAACTTTTAAAAGTGTGTCGAATCATATTTCATGATTATGTACAGTATATAATAAAATGCACTGTCTGATTAACCGCTAACTTGCAGTTTAGATGATATAAGTGATAATAATCTAACGGGACGGGGTCTTCTGGAAGCTGATTTTGAAGACAGTTCTAATTTTAGGTTTAACCTGTTTGCCATCTTTGACCACTCAACATTATGTGAGATTATGGTCAAAAGATACCTATCGTCTATAAAAGCTTTATGTATTTTGCAATATTTTCATTTATTCTCTTTTTTTTAGAATCCTGGAGATGTCCAAAATAAAAGGGAGGAGGTGAAGAAAAATGCTCGACTCAACAAGCAGTGTTCAATCATACCTCATAAGTCATAACATATAATGTGGTGCTGATAATAATGAGAAAAAATATTATCTGGTGGTAGATTAGGTCAGATTGAATTTTAAGTCACCTACATTTCACGCATTTCTACCAGAGTACCAGAGTGGTTTAATTCTCAACTACATAATAGGCATTTTGTATCATTTGTATTAAAGGTTTTCTATGTAATGAGGACGCTGGTGAGTGAATTCCGAAATTATATCTATATATAATCTGTTACATTTATGACATGTGGATTATGGTAAATGGTTCTGTGATAGTAAGATATTCTTGAAATCTAGCTTAGAGTTTATAATTAGTTTCATTGATTTTATGTTTGAGTGTTTATCTGTAAGTGTAATTCCTAAAAAAAACGAATAACGCCAAACCATGTAGTTAAAATAGTGTAAGCAATTACAAAATGTGAATAATTTTGAAGTATAATTTTTAGTACATATCTTGAAATTATTAATAACCACTCCGAGTCGTTAAAATACTTATATATTAAATAAAATTATGTATAGTCATTATGATAATTATTATATAATACAATTGTATGCTTCTTAATTTATTTTATAAATAAATAATTATGAACAGAAAATATTTATTGTATTTTATTTATTTTTACGATAATAGATGTTTTTAGTCTATCACTTTCAGAACTACTTTTAACTATTATCCTACTTTACTTGCAGATTTGAAAGGCGGAGATCAGATTGGTAGATCTGTACAGTGTACCAGGCTCTGTATTCTGTAAGTGAGTTTTTGTTCTTGTTTACTAACGGGACGTTTTATATGAATATCTTATTGTATTAATGGAAAATATCAATTATCAAAATATCATTATATTATGTTAAACCAAGAACTGAAACTTCTTATAGTTAAATGCATGGTGCTTTTTTACTATAGGAAGTCTCAGTTCTTTGATTTCGAACCAATATAATTGATATTTTTAAAAAAATACTATCTGATCTTCATATGAAACACTTTTATGAGTTGAACCAAGAACTAAGACTCCTTCCAGTAAAAAGCACTATTATTGAACCAAGACAATAGATATTTTTCCTAATATATTATCTGATCTCCGTATGAAACATTTAGAGATTTGAACCAAGAACTAAGACTCCTTCTACAAAAATAACCTATTATTGAACCAAGATAATGGATATTCTTTACAACATATTATGTGATTTCCGTGTGAAACATGGAATGACTTGAACCAAGTAATTAAACTTCTTACAATAAAACGCGCCATTATTTTACTAAGATAATTAAGATCTATATGTAAAATATGTAATTATTTTGAACAAGAACTGAGGTTTCTTACAGTGAAATTCCATTGTCGAGTCAAGAAATCTGATATTCTATCCTGTAGAAAATTCTGTCTTCGTGCAACATACATATTCTTTTGAACGAATCAATACAACTTCTTCGGGTAAAACATCCATTAGAATACTAAGATCTAAAATTACTTACATTAAATATACTTAATATTGAAATGAGAACTGAAAATTGTTCATTGAACTTTGGTTTCTTAACATAAATAAGTCACAGTATTCATATAAGAAGATTTTTAGTTCTACCTAAAATAAATTTTCTTGCACGTAGAAAACTCTGTTGTTGGTCTAATAATAATATTTATTCAGAAGTATATATTTTACTTGAAGTAAGAATAATATCTTAACTGAACTATTTATGTACTTGACAGTAGAATATTTTTTTTTTCTTGTTAGAATCTAATGAATGAGTGAACGAATGAGTTCATTTATTCAAGTAAGGATTGTTTTAAATTTGAGAATTTCTGATTCTCTAAATTAGAACAATGATGTACTTAGAGAGAGACATGGCTACTTTCTCTTAATAAGAACATAATAATCTTAGTAAGAGTAAATAAATACTTACATGAAAAATGATTATCAAGACAAATATTTACTAATCTCAAGAATATATTGTTTTCCCCATATATGAAACACGGAATGTCTTGACCAATAGATATATTCTTGATTTGAAACAATTTTTTTTTTCCGTGCGTCATCACAGTAAGACTCAAGGCTTAAGCGATGATAATTCAAGGCAATTTGCTGTATGGCATTTTACTTTGGGGTAATAGTGTTAAAGATGAACCCTTCTATATTAGAAAATAATGCATCCGAATACTTGTAAATATAATAGTGCCTCAAAGCTGCAAACCGTACATGCAACCGAGTGGATTAGCACTCGGATATCACTGCCTACGTGTACAGTTTGCAGCTATAGACTGCCGTGCCATAGTTGGGTCCCCATCGCTGGCTTAAGCTTTACCGCACGCAAGGGCATTTTACGAATCTCGCATGGCTAGCTACCACCCTCAAGTACAAAATCTGTCGCCAAGCACCTAACAGTGTGTTCTAGCAGCAATCCCATCCCTGCGTGCCAGTATAATTACAGGCACGTCAGACTCAGGCAGTATGTCTCAGGGTGACGGATGCAGTGCAGTTCGTCACTTATGTCGAAATGCATCTGTTATAGTCAGGGGGCTAAAGAGCTTGTTCCGTCACAATCCCATTCAAATTAAAACCTCATTGTATTAATTTATAATCTTAACTTTAACTTCAATTTATATATTGGAAGTAACTAAATTTGTAAGAAAATACTCACATTTCTTAAAAAAGTAACCTTATACATCGAAACTGAAAATTTATAAAACGGGCCCTTTTTCTATGTCATTTAAAAATTATAATAACATCACGGAATACATCAAAGATGAAGAAAATGGTAACATATTAATAAGAAAAATTAAAACGTTGTTATTAAAAAAAAATACGATTAAAGAGTTTTTCTTAAATATTATTTTAAGGACTCTGAAATATAAAAAAAAATTTTAACAAAAAATGGAACCGACTTCAACACCCAAAAGTGTGAAATAACTTGTTGAAGTCGGTACCATGATGGTTCAAAGTACCTATTATCACAATATAGTGGGCATGGTACCGACTTCGACAAGTTATTTCACACTTTTGGGTGTTGAAGTCGGTTCCATTTTATGTTAAACATTTTTTTTCAATTTTTTTAGTGTAACTCAAAAACGGCTTGACCGATTTTGATGAAATTTAAAATGGGACCAAACGACAAGCATCAGCTTTCAAACAAAAAAATAATTTTCAAAATCGGTTCACCCAGTCAAGAGATCTGAGGTAACAAACATAAAAAAAAAAAAAAAAAAAAAATATACAGACGAACTGAGAACCTCCTCCTTTTTTGGAAGTCGGTTAAAAATAAAATAGATCGGCCAGCTCTTTGGCTATACAGGGTGGAAACTTTCAGCGGGGCAGTAAGGGGAGACACCTTATCCGTTGTAGTTACTCGAAAATGGTCTTAGGAGACTGTCCATATTTTTTATTGAATTCTGATCCCCATTCACAGATTAAAAAAAAAATACAGTTATTAAAAAATAGCCATTTTACACAAAAAAATGTTTTGATGCCAAACTTCTATCGGACTAACCATCGTTGGAGTACTCAAAAAGTCACAAATTGCAAAATACTTTTCCTGTACATTTTGTATGAAAATTTTAAGCAAAAGCTTTTTTAGTGACATTTGAGATCTTTTTGTTGACTGAATAAAAAGATAAATTTAAAAACAATTCAAATTTCGAACTCGTTATTACTAAATAAAAATCAATCTTAACAGCCCCAGTACCTACGCGTTCGACTTTGAACAGACAGTTTGCTGATCAATGGATCACCCAACCACATGGTCCTATTTCTTGGCCAGCGCGTAGTCCAGATCTGACGCCTCTAGATTTCTTTTTGTGGGGCTACTTGATAACTGAGCTTTACAAAAAGCAATACGATAGTGTTCAAGCTACAATTTTGTATGGAAATCATACAAATAAATTGTCAGCAGCCACGAGGTCGGTACAGAAACGAATCAATTTATGTATTCGCCAAAATGGCGGTCACTTCGAGCACTTGATATCGTAGGGCAAGAAACTGCAAGATTTTAAATAAGAATAAAATCATCAGGTTATGTTACTTAATAAAAAAAAAAAACTAATACGCCTTCTTTTTGATATGTGTAAAATTCTACATGATCATTTGTTTTTAATTATTTTTTTTTTATTTCAGTTACACAAATTCTTTACAAAATGTAAGGGAAACGTTTTTTGCAAATTGTGACTTTTGAGTACTCCAACGATGGTTGGTCCCATAGAAGTTTTTGATCAGTATTAGAAACAGGATCGAATGGCATCAAAAAATGTTTTCGTGTAAAATGGCTATTTTCTTGCTAACTGTAATTTTTTTAGAAAATCTGTGAATGGTGATCAAAATTCCACAAAAAATAATGGATAGTATCCTAAGACCATTTTTGAGTAGCTGCAACGGATAAGGTACTTCCCCTTACTGCCCCGCTGAAAGTTTCCACTCTGTATTATACTACACCATTTCAGGGTTATATGACACTTTAGATATATGGTAAAAATCATACAGTAAAGTATTGAATAAAAAAATATAATTTTAACCCAGAATACATCAAAGATTAAGCAACTATATTTAGCTGTATAATTTAATTATTATAACAGTTATTTTACTTAAAAATCAAATAGATTGATCAGCTCTTTGCTTATATTGCTCAGGGTCATTATGATACTGTAGATATATGCCTAACCATAGAACATATAATAATACTACATGCCTAACAAATAATGTGAAAATCATAAGATGCAATAAAGTATTGAGGCTTTGCCTTGCCAATAGGGTGGTACGCCATCCATACCACTTATATGTAAGTATATTCTTGTTAAAAGGTGGTAAGGACAAAAAAATAAGTCCGTACCTACATAAAATAATTATCTAGGTATATTTAATATGTTTATTCAAATTCAAAATCATTTATTCAATTTAGGCGTCTACGACGCTCTTATGAAGGTCAATTACAAATTTTAATATTGAAATATTCTACATTGTACTGCCACGTTCAGCAAAAAAAGTTTATAGAGCCACTGCGAGAAGAACGGGCAAGAAACTCGGGGCCATTCTTTTAAACGTCTTTTTACAATGTGTTATAAACAATATAATACAATTATTACAATATTTGTTTAAATTACGTAGGAGACATGTGATGGCTTGGCAGAGGTGGAATTTTCCAAGCATTTTTGTCGTTTAAGTAATCACAAACTGTGTAGTAGGTTTACTTACTACCTACTAGGTATTTTGTACTTGGTATATTAAGTCATTTTACTTACTTCATAATTAACAACCTACGTTAAATACGCTTCCGCGTCAACGATCCCGCTTGCAAGTAATCCTTGAAAAAATTTAAATCAATTACTGGGTTAATGAAACTTGTTTGCTTATGTACCCAGTTTACTTTAAGGTAATAGTAGATTTAAACCACTAAGTCAAAATGGTAATAAAAATGTTAATAAATAGTAGCAAAGTTCGTAATTAGTATGTAAAAAAGTGTCGTGTAAACGTGTTTGATTAGGTATATCTAGAAAAGACTCCTTAAATATTTAATTTATTTTTGTTGTAGATATACCTTGACTATAGTTCAAAGGGGTAAGTAAGTGATTGGTTAATTAAAACGACAACAAAGGCTATGGTTTATAAACTCATTAATCGTGAAATGATACTAAGTACTATGTATGTGTACGAAAGGCGTGAGCATTGAGGTGACAGCAGATACTTAGAGCAAAATGGAAGAATAATAAGTACACGACATGTCGATCGAACTGACAGTGGTATAAGAGCAGGAAAAAGAAAACATCGTTATTTTTCAGGTGTTCTTTAAGGGCCATACGCACAATTAATTGTGTCCTACTAATTTGGTAAGTATCTAAAAATACAAAAGGTTGGTTGTCAGTTGTCACTAGACAGAAGGCAGGTTATAAAGCCAAAGCCAAAACTTTTTCAATATGATCTTGTGTTGTACATCACATACTGTTCCGACACGTAATTGAATGGGTTTTCAGTTGGGCGACTATTATTATTCAACTATATTCAAATTAAATAAGTAAGTAGGTTTACTAAAAAGAAACGAAACATTTAAGTACCTATACCCCAAATTTATTTTAGCAAATGTAGGTACCGATTTATAGATGTAGGTAAATTAGGTTTCTATCTCTCAAGATACGTTCGCAAATTAAACAAAACTGACATTCTCACTTTGTTTAGAAAGTAAACATCAAACTAATCCTGAGCATACGAGAGCAAGCAGTCTATAGACAAATAAATAACAATGGATAGGGCTGAATCGGCAGGAAATGCCGAGGAAACCAAAGACGAAACGACATCCAAACTATCACGCACAATGGGAATATTCAACAAAGGACTTACGTACGAACTAGTTTTGTAAACAGACATCTCGACAGCTCAGAAGATACCTTCTCGGCTAATTATTGCGCATGTTCTTACACAAACAACCTTCTAACTAATGAGGTATTTGTAATAGCCCTGCTTCGTGAAATTGGAACGATTACAAATACTTGAAAAAACACCGACTCAAAATAGTCAATTTAACACCATCCATTTAGTTGATCGTCCAAAAAAGTACGGAAGTTACTTTGATTGCCACACAGAGTGTATAATAGCTTAAAATCCGTAACGTATTATCGGTGCGTCGCGGCAATGAGATTGAATTGTTTTTGAGAGATGTAATGTGGGGGTGAAACGTAATTAGTTGCGCACGAGTCGATGAAGACGTCACCACTCCTCGATTTTCTATCACCTGCTTGAATGTTTTGTTGCACCTGCCGCAAAATTTGTGGTCACAGAAAAAGTTGAATTGCTTATTGATTTTTATCAAACTGTATCTATTCAAAAGTTTAGTGTCCGTGATATACCTACTTAATATGAAGTAACTTTTACCGAATCCGTGGAAGACTTTACGAATTAGGTAAGTACTTAAGAGGATTATACAGCGTGCACTTCTCCATATAAAATAAAAAGCTCTTTTCTACCTCTTAAGTTAGAAGCATATTCTGCTTTCTTTAAAATTTCTTCTAACTTTAAAGTTATTTAGAAAACTGGAATAAATAAAACGTACAAGCCTAGTCAATGATATGTTAAATATATAAACACGAAAATCACCGAAATCGGGCAATATTAAGAGGTAGAAAAAAGTTTTTTTTTTTTGTATGGAGAAGTATGTGCTATATAATCCTCTTAAGTACTTTTAAACTCGTACCTATATGATACTTATGATAGTCAGTAAATTGACATATTACTGCGAGTAAATCGTATGATAGGTAAAGAAGGTAAAATCATCCTTGGGCTGTAGAAATTAAAATCGATTTTAGTTTAAAGATATGTGCATGATGTAAGTATAAATATATATGCATACATGTTACATATTATATATGTTGCAGCCCTATTGTCAGTTTTACTAGTTTATATGAAAACAAATGCTTAGTAGTTAGCTGCTTAATGCCATATTAAGAAAATTCTCACAACTAAGTCAGTGAGTCACGCTAATTTTTTATCGTAAGATCAAAGATAATATCATTTTAGACCAGTTTCTTATTCCAAGAATTTACTTCATTACGGTTGCTATGAAGCGTGAAATATTAATATTTGGGTGGCTTTAAGTCTGACTAACCCGCGCTACAGAACCGATGTAATGACTCAATCCGGGTGAGAACATTCTAACGTAATGGTAAAGGTAATCTTCACCACAATGAGGATAGTTGATGAGCAATCATAAACGTGAATGCGCTGATTTTCCAGCGGCCAGCGAGGTAAACGTGACTCGAGTGTTTGGTGTCGCCACAATACGACCAAATACCATAATGTGTTCCCATAAAATTGACTGATTACTGCCAGTCTATGCCAGTCGAATGAGGCAGTTGCGTCATTGCATATAAACCACATAGGCACGATTTAACTAGAACCGGGTGCTGCAAGAATTACAAAAGCTTCTGCATTAGTTGAAACATTCACTGTTATGTATTGGTGATTTGTTGCCATTATGGCAAACCTCATGCTTGGCTTGTGTCTTTGGGATCACAATGAGAGGTTATGTAGTAGTCAACATAGTAGCTATGTTGACAGGTCTACAGTTTACCATACCCACGGAAGGGATGTGTTTTGTAGTAATACTAAGTGGCTATTGTAGTATATCAAATACTTATAGGGAATGCATTTGTATAGGAACTGATAGATCTTTTAAAAAATAGGAACTACTTCTAATGGGCGCAATAAAGACACAGCAATTATCAGATATTCGGCACTAAAGGAATCGTACAACTTGGTGCGACATAACGTACCTAATTTAACTTTAGTTCGTGGTCGACTTTACCTGCAATAAAGATGTTTTGTTAATTAGCCTAGGTCACGTTCGCGTTCTGATATGTTCGGCCATTAAAACGGTTGAACATTGAAACTCATCCGCTAGGGTGGTCGTGTTCATTTCACGCGATTAGCTACCTTTTTATCTATTACCTACCGACGGACTCTGCCATAATCGACACTATTTCTGTTACATAAAAATCTTTTAGTTAGGAATTTGTCGTATGTAAAAATTGTTTATTATGTAGGTACTACGAGAAGTAATAATATTTCAGCAAGAACTGTAAGACAAGGTCTTACAGTTCTTGGTAAAAATGTATAACTACGGGTAAGCCCGTAGTTATACATTTTGGCTAAAAGATGACAAATACACCATGTGGTCCATGTGGACCATGTGCTATCACGATGTCTTCTGATCCCGTAAATTTCATACCTGTCATCAAATGATTGGTTTTAGGGGAAATAACGAAATCTTATAGTGCTATAGGTCTGGACTATGTGCGGGATGGGTCACCAGCTCTACCGTTTCAGAAGCCATAAATGACTTTGTCTTACGTGGTCATTCAGGAATCATTGTCATGGTGCAACAGAATGCGACGTTATTTTTAGCTCGTTTTCCATAACTTTTTCAGACACTGGCCACACTCACAGTGATGTACCACTCAGTATTAACTGTATTTTGTTCCTCAAGTGGGGTCCTGCAGAGAACACTTACATTAGACAGCAGATTACTGGATATATCTACTAATGATTACCAGATTACTAAATGGTATATCTTGATCATATTTTATACATGTTTATTTCGCGGGTTTCAAAGCTACTGTTCATATAATATTACTTTATTACGTATATGTCTACAGTGAGATTTTGATTGAGGAAAAATTACACTCATGCCTAAATGTTATTCTGTTCTATGTACATATCTATATTGTATTATTAATTGTGTGTTGAATAAATGTTTTTTCCTTCATTCATTCATGCCGGCAACCAAAGCCGGTATATACCTGACTAAGCACAATCATAATCTAATCACGACCAATACCGTATCTGTTATAATTAATTATAAAGATGGTAACCAATTAATGACTTTCAATTATGTTTTTTATAGCAATGGTCGAAGGGTAATCAAATACCTAAAACGTTTTGAGCGAGAACGCCCTATGCGGACTGCTGTACAAAAAATAATATGCCAGTAAATTCTAGTCCCACTCTCTTCCTATTTCAAATTCCGTTTTTCAAGAGTTTTTTGGAAACACAGCCATTGTTTTACTTTAAATACAGGCAACATATACGTTTGAGTTATTATGTGTCACTGAACCTAACCTATTGAGTTATTCACACACACACACACTTACTCGGACTCAATACGCAGCAGGAAAGCACAAGATGTAATAACTTTGGTTTTGTGTTGCTCATATGATTTTCACCTTAGCAGCAATGAGAACTATTTTTTTATGCTATCGTTATGGAACATGCTGGAGGCCCACCTTGAGACTTAAATTTGCCAATAATTTCACCGGCACACATACCCTCCAAACCAGAATATCTAATTCATCCAAATCTCATTACTGGAACTATTATTCTGCTTGATGGTTGAAATAGGTATGGAAGGTAGTCGTAGGCTTTTTAGATGAAGTAGGTATATATTATATTATATTATTTATATTTCTCACGTGATATTTCAGCAAGGAAGGTTGTTGATATATTATTTAACGGGCTTACACATATTTTGTATTTATTTTTATATATGGGGTTAAGAGTTGCCAAATCAGTATTTTCAACTCAATAAATGTAATGAAAAAAGTACGTTATTATATAAACATAATAAAAATAATATGTAAAGGAATAATTATTTGCAATTGAACTGAATTTATCTATACATTTCCTAGGTACATTACAATTAATTATTATATTTTTATAATGTTATATTTTTTAACGTCTATTTTATCTATAAAGCCAGCAATATCGTGGCAACAACAAATGCTTTATCGATTCATACACTAAAAGGTAGGAAATTTAAAATATAAAAACTGTCATGAAAACTTTTTTTTTGATCCTCTAGTAATTGTGTTTAGTAATGTTTTGTATGATTCTCGCTCATTTCAGCGTAATTGCCTTTCAATCCTTTTTTTAAAGGTTCGTTGTGAAACTGCAACTTTGATATTCAATTGGATTTAAAGATTGGTAAAACTACAAATAATGATGTACATGATTAGCCCAGTACCTAAACGTTTCTTTCTAAAACTGTTCCTTATCTCATTCTATATTTTTCAATTACAAAAAATCTTTAAAATATAGTGATTTTCAAATTACATAGGTATAGTGTATTATAGTCCATGTATAGTGTATTTGATTGCTTACAATGTATCTTTGATGTCCTCTCCATTTTTTTAAAGGTTCGTTGTGAAACTGCAACTTTGATATTCTATTAGATTTAAAGATTGGTAGAACTACAAATAAGATGTACATGATTAGCTCAGTACCTAAACGTTTCTTTCTAAAACTGTTCCTTATCTCATTCTATATTTTTCAATTACAAAAAATCATTAAATATAATGATTTTTAAATTACATAGGTAAAGTGTATTATGGGTTTTAGAACGTTTGTAACTTGGTTTTCATGGACCTATTCGTCATTGATTATTTTTAGATTAGTCTAATATACTATAATGTTAGATTGAGAGTTTAATTATGTAAGTAATAATAAAGTCGTGTAATTCTAAATTCAATTCACTTTGTCTTCCACTGCAACAAAATCGCATTTTGCTTACAGTTGTGTAGCAGCAAAAGCTGCATGTTTCAACTGCTGAGATGAAAAAACTTTATTAGCTCAGCTTTAAGCGTTTCATTTAGTTTAATCATAGATAAATGGTTTAATGGATTGTGATCTGACGGATAAATTATGAACACTATCCATTGTATATTTCTCAAGACTCTTGGCAGTTAAACTAACCACTTCGACAGATCCAACATATGGGTGGGCAGTCTTGGGTGCTGGGTGCCCGCGTGGGTGCCTTGGGCGGGGCAACCCGCCCATCGCGCCGCCCCTCAGACACGCCCTGCCACCAAAGTTATTTTTAAATATAGCTTTATACTATTTTGGTCATGAATTGGAAGTGAGAATGCAGCTTAAAAGAGAGCTTTCGCTAAAATTAGAGGTGAGTACATAGGTATACGTACATACTAATGTAATCGTAGTGATTAAAAATACGATTTCAAATTTTTAAAACAGTGGATATTTCAATAATTATGGAAGCGCAATGTTGTAAAATTTAGTTTTAAACTTAAAAAACTTTGACTTGAGTGTACAACCGGGACAATATTAACCATGAATTTTAAACTAAGTACAACACTCTTGATTCTTTGGTACAAGAAGCTAACAAATTAAATAAAATTATGCAACGCGTCAATGTCTCATGTATGAAAATATTACAATAAAGTAAAAATAACATTATTATTGCTCACAACAGTCAGAACTCAAATTGTATAAAAATGTTGATATTGCAAAAAATATAATAATTTCTAATTCTTTCTTTCAAAAGTGGATATTTACATGGAAATATGACAAAATTTCCAAGATTTTCCATAGAAAACTTTTCCCTTACAGCATCCGCGACTGTTATTAACCATCTGTGGTAGTACCTCACTCATCAACATCACCTACGCTACAAGCTTGTGCAGTAGGTGTGTACCTAGATAATTCTTTAATTTTCCGTTAGATGTCAGTGTACACACGCGCACACATTTCAGAAACTCCTGTTCCAAACAAGAACCCACCCTCATTTTCTGTTGCCAACTCACCTCGGTAGAGTGCGCTCTAAGTATCTAAGCTCATGTCTTTTCTCATGGATTAGAACTGTGTACTTACAAAAAGAGGATATGAATTATAAATTCCGTTCAGCAATGTGTTGCTATAAAGCGACAATAAAGATAAAGCAATACAATTTAAATAAAGCGATTATGATCTAGTGGCTTCAGCTAGTGTAAGGGCGAGATTTGCCGGTGGTGTGTGGCTGTAGGCCGGGCGGCGAGATGAAGGAGAAGATACCATCGCACACTCTTTGCGAGACGTCGCCGCCGCCGCGCCGCCACGCGCCTTGCATCAAATTGCTGATAAAATGCTATGCTCATCTTTCATTTCATCTGCGAATGCCTAGTTTAGCCTCTATCTTATAGTTGTCCATAACTAACAATGTGTTAAAAATATGTAAGTACTTACATAAGATTAGGTATGTTTAGCTCACAAATTAAACTGTTGCTATATATAATTATATTATTGTCAAATGACCAATTTCCCACGGCACACCTGACCTTTTCCCAGAGGCGTTGGTTGGCTAAGCCACCCCATTGCGATACCATTGTGGCGCTATTATCATGCATTTTGTGATCAGTGAAGCAAAATTTCATCAAAAGCTTGGGTTGTGATTTTCTGGTGGCGATCAAACAATACACCGCACGCAAACGAATCGTCAGTCAAGGTGAAAATCGATGCCTGTCATGGTTTCATGGTAAAATTTCCAAAGAACAACGAAACTATTGTGTTTTGTGATCAATTTGGTGCAATTTAATAAGTTTTATTTTTTTTATAAAATTATAAATATGTTCTCTTGTTCACACACCAATGTCGTAACGTGCTAAAATACTAAAAACTTTAAAAACAGCCCTTGAAATATAAATCGTTTCGAAAAGATTATAATTACTTGTGGTAAAAAACAAAAGTATATTTATTACGCAATGGTCAATAAAGTAACCATTGCGTTTATGAGCCGAAACGTAATTCAGCAATATGTTATCATTTGCCAGAAGTCGATTTTACCTATTTTATAAACATTTTTTAAATACCCAAGTGCGAGTTGGGCTTCGCTCGTTTCGGACTCCGCATTGGAAAAATTGTTTGTTTTCTCACAGCTTCAAAACCGCATTATAAATCGGCGTTCTCAGTGTTTGTCAGTTATATAGAGAATAGAATTGGTACATAATATATAGAGAATAGGTACATACCTAATAAACAGGTAATTCAGGCTTAGACCTCCATTTCTTTAATTTTATGGTTAGAAATCTATAAATAATATACTTATTTGTATTGGAATCAATTTGCTCTATAGACGATGACACTACATGCTAGGGTGCAATAGAGTTTTTTTGGCTTGCGGCTTGCTGCTATTGGAGCCCTATTCTCTACCTCAAAAGGAAAAAATAACCCTTATTATAGGTACTCTGTTGTCCATCTGTCTGTCAAGACTCTTCACTTTCTCAGTTTTTTCTCTCGAAAATTATATCAAATACCTAAGATCTCTTTGAGCTGTGAAAAAATCAAACTTCGTAAAAAAAGGATATGACCGTTTATTCCGTATATCCGCATTGCATAGAATCATGACATTTGGCAATAAACAATGTCTTGCAGCTCATGTAAAAGAAAAAGTATGAAAATCTTAAATATGTCGTTTATCAACAAAATAAAGCGAATCCAATTTTTCAAATTCTTTTATCGATCGTAAAAACGGTAACACCTAAAGCACCTAAAATCTTAACGGTTCGTAGACGTGATAAAGATCTCGAACTGAAAAAAAAAAAAAAAATTTTCGGTACTTCTTTGGTACGGAACCCTCAGAATGCGAGTCTATCTCGCATTTGAGCGGTTTTTTTTCACCCTTTTTATTTTTGTACTGCCACAATAATAGTTTCTATAGACTATATGTTCAATTACCATGTCATCCAGGTATATATATATATATATCATCATAGGCTTACTGGCAAATATGTACTACTAATAATTTTTGGTTAATTGAGTATAACTTTGAAGCTACTCAACAGATGTTGATAAAATTAAATGGAACCAACATGGAAAACTCCTACTCGACCTACAAAAACAAAAAATTAACAAAAAATACGCAATCAATTTCCAAGTATGAAATGACATGTAGAAGTAGGTACTATGCAGATTTAAAACACTCAACGCTAAATTGAGAAAAATTTTCACCCTTTTCTTTTAGTGATACATACTTCTTAGGAAATAGATTTTCACTCATCTACACAATACTGTCTGATCTCAACCGATAAGACTTGCAATGACCAAATGTCATTTAGGTATAGGCAAATTAAAATTATTTTTTTTCGGTTATTGGAGTGTGACTTAAGTATACCTACTAGGTACCATGTTGATGAAATTTAAATGTACTCATAATTGTGTCCTACCAAACACAAATAGAATCATATTTTACAAATTATTGAATCGAACCTGCGCCTCCGGATCGCGTCGGATGCCTAAACCTCTTCGGCCACCTGGACTCGGCATTTCTAGCCGAAATTTCGAAACAATACACATATCTCGCTCATCCATTTCATTGAGATTAGTTCCTAAGATAAAACAAAATGACGACATTTTATATTTCAACAATAAAAGCAATAATTACGCGTGAAATGATACATTTCTTATCTCTCACAGTGCTTGTACGAGTATAATTGGTGCAGAGTCTAAAGACACAAGGAAGGCATTTGATATATCCACAGATTATTCCTAAAAAACACGATTAGCGGCGATGTATTCACCGGACGCTCGGAAGTGCAAGACTGGTAGTGACTCAGGTAATTACCCTTAATTCGTCTAGTAAATATAGAGGGCATACAACTCATCTACAGGTAAAAAAATCTTAGCTTAAGGGACGGTGCGACTTGGGCATAAAATTTTGTACTACAATTTGTAAAATATGATTTTCGCTTAGCACGCGATAGTGCTTGTAATCATATTTATACAAATAGAATCATCAAAATCAATCATCTAAAAATCTAACGGAATCTTGTAACAAACATACAAAAAACTGAGAACCTCAACTGTTTTAGAAGTTGGAAAAAAAATATATTTCATTGCATATTATTTAGGTATACCTATCACATTATTTATTTCTTCGTTTTAAACTAATCTTGGATTGGCGTTAACTTAAAATTGTCTATTTGAAACTTTGGCACGTTCCCGTATTTGGAGCAGGATCTCTGTCCATGCATAGTTAAGTGCATCTGTGTCAAGTGTCGACGCAATATCGCCACCTCCCTGGGGGCGATGTGGGATTGCCTCTTTGACTGGACGATGTGGATTAATACTAAGGAGTCCCTGAGTTTTGATCTGATTGCATAAACTTATTATTTGTAGAACATACACGAGGTCATTTTATCATCGAATCGTTTTTTTTTGCACCTAACATTGTCACATGAAAATGTGTTTAAACAATGGATTTTTTTATAATATCGCTAAATCTGTATAGATTCCGTCTTTTCTATACTGTTCTAATTATTAAACACAATGATGAATGAAGCGTAGTGGCGCTAACTTCATTGCCTTAGTCTTTATTCCTATGTACTAGTTTCTCGCCCGGCATTGCACGGGAAATTACGACTATAAATTAAGATGTAAGCTATTCTATCCTTCAATTAGGATCAAATTGCACACGGTGTGCAAATCAAATTTAAAATTGGTTCAGTAGTTTAGGAGCGCGAGTTCATCGTGGACAAACAACGTGACACGTAATTTTTATGTACGAGTATAAAGATTTAGTATAGGTAACTACTTATATTTCAGTGACACGCAACGTTATGATGACCCATATAGTTAAACTGATAAGCAGTTACACCTCCATATAAGCTTGAAACTACAATTGAATGAAACTGATTGGATGTGTGCCGCATTTCCGTATTCCGTGCTCGATCTGCTCTTTCCATGTATACATATAGTTAAGTGCACCCGTGTCAAGTAACGGCGCAATATCACGACATCCCTGGGGGACGATCTGAGATCGCCTCCATGACTGGACAACGTGGAATAAACCTACGCATAGGCTTAGTTCTTATAGCTTGATTGAAATATATAACGACACCTACACATCCATTATTGTCCACATAAAAAAGCACACAGTTTCTAACACAGTATAAAGTAAGATATAAAATTTCAATAGAACCATAGCAGTTATAAAAAAACATAATACATTTAATGAATAGATTAAGGCGTTACCTATATATATTGCGGAAATCCATATTTAATAATAACCAATATTTTAAAAATATAAACACTTGAAAAATTATCTAGAGACAATTCCGTCTAATTTTCCAGCCAAGCCGAAGTGAGGTTACAAAACGCCACGCAGCCAAACCGGAAGAATTTTCAACGCGTTTCGCTTCTACATAAAGCATCTTCTTCATTCTTCACAAGGTCTTGACTCTTCGAGCGCACGATCGAGAATGAGCGGCCGGCTGTTTGTTTGTTTAGGGAGGACTTAGATGTTGGCTACCGTCGTAGGCGTTAATCGTTGGCTGTCGGCCGTCCAACACCACCGGACTCTTGGACGCGCAGCAGCGGCTCAACATGCCTTTATACATAATAGGCACGAACACGTTTGTTAGCAGGAAAATTACGCGGAATTATCACCTGGATATATTTTTTTATAGTTTTTACCTGATGGTTATCTAAAATATTAATGTCAAAATATTTTTAAAACATTTGTTTTTTAGTAACATTTTATTAAATACAAAATAAAATCAAAGGTAGTAAGTGATTCCAAGTTTTACCTAAAAACTGTACTTATATCAGAAACTTTGGCACGTGTTTCCAACTAAAACATTGGCCATGCATACCTAAGTGCACCTGATTCTGTGTCAGGTGTCGACGCAATATCGCTAGGTACCTCCCTGGAGTTGACGTGGGATGGCCTCCACGACCGGGCAGCGTGGAATAAGTGTATTCTGAGCTACTCGTGTTGCTTGAACTTAATTTTTCAGGAACAATTACGTTAAAATATTTTGTTACTCATAGAAAAAATTTGCTTTTACTTGCATTCAGTAATGTATACCTATATGAATAATACAAATATTTTAAGTATGGTTTCTGATTTCCCTGTTGAATTAAAAAATTCTTAATACAAATCAGTCTTTCTCTGTGTTTTAACTATATTTCATCAGCTTGAAACACAAACAATTATGCAAAGAATACTCGTTATACTTAACGGTTTTACGCTATAACTTTCCCGTATTTGGCGCCGGATCTCTGTCCATGCATAGTTAAGTGCATCTGTTTCAAGTGTCGACACAATATCGCTACCACCCTGGGGTGGTATCAATGTGGTATCAGTATCAGGAACACCTTGGATTTGGTATCATCTCGTCAACTTTGTGGTACTAACAAACAAATATATATTTTTCAAGCCGAAATCTAGTTTGTTATCGAATAACCTTTTTAGGAATAGAATAGTTCTTCCATTGGGAAATTAAACCTCAGACAGGACTTAACCATGGTTTAGTATCGCCGGGCTAGAGGCTTCACTAGACTACTACCCTACAGCACAAGTATTTGGTAGCTCAATTGGATATCTTATTTTTATTTAACAACCAAGAACCGACACAAATTCTTAAAAAGTTTTTGAACTAAGTTTCAGTGTGTCGCTGTTGTAAATTTTCATGACACATATTTATTTACCGTGGACTGGAGTTGAACCTGGGTCCATGAGCTATTGGTCATGTCCGTGAGCTAAGGTCTACGCGATCAAATTCGATACAGTAGCTAGTTGTAAAATATTCTAATCAGATAGACTTGACTCCATTCATGCATAAACAAAAGAATTTTAAAAAACATTGATTATTCATGCATAAGAAAAATTTAATTTCAAATACCTATTAATGAGAGTGTAATCTTATAATAGACAAATAATTCTTATACACACATCTCTGCGAAACCACTAAAGGTTATTCATGCATAGATAAAAAGGCTGCTGCGTCGCGTAAGGATTGACTCCCAGGAGTCTGTCGAGCGTCTTGAGATATTACCGCCTTCCCGACCCTGACGGCCTTCATCTGGAATTTGGCTTCACGAATTTGTATAATAAATGTATGAAACGTATACCCTAATATATAGCTAAGGTATTCATATCTGATGCCAGCACTAGTTAATTAAAACAACAACAATTAGAGTTATTCAATAAATTAGTATACAAATTTGCATCATACAGTTCTCGGCATTAAACTCATTCCTTTTATATTGATATTCCATCCGGACGACAAACTCACCTGATATCACTATTTTCGACCATCTAACTCACGTTAGATGATCGAAAATAGTAAATAAGTATCACATAAATTGAGAACTGCCTAGCTTCGGCCGTGACTTTGCCTGCATGACAATTCACTTCCACTAAAATTACTCAGTAAATCGAGAGAATAGGAATGCCTGAATAGGTGTCCTAATCTAGACTTCAAAAAAATTATATAATCAATATCAACAATCCGTTTACAGCTGTAAATAACATTTTTAACCAACTTCGGAAATAGGAGTTTTTCTCAAATCGACGCGCATATTTTTTTTATGTATGACGATGCATATATTTTTAACAGAATAGTTCAATTGACAATCAACAAAGATCCGAGGTGGTCCAATTGAAATTTCATCAAAATGTGTTGGGTAGTTTATAAGTTATAGTCAATTAACTGAAAACTAATACAATCCATACTTTAATATTTTCAATAATAAAATATGTATGATTTATAGGTATGAACTTTTTTATTTAACATAAAATATACAAGCAATAAATAGAGATATGATTCATTGATTTTTAATAAGTGAAATATATTTTTGTTCATGCTAAAGCCATAATCTTCACTAAATGGCCGTAAAAGGGACATGACCCTATCTGGGCTGGTGCATGTACAGCAAAATTAACCCTCTGATTATTGAAACTTCAGCTAGTAAAACAAACTCCCACTGACACATGACAACAGGTCGTAATAGTACTGAGTATTGATTACGGTTTTATTGTCGGTTGCCTATCTGACACCAACCTTCCTTGGGTAGGCATCAATACACACTTACATCAACGTGAGCAGTGGAATGCTCCTCAACCGACGCGTTTTTTCCAGTCCCGAGAAGAGATGCCGGGGCATCTCTTCACACACAAGCTCCACAAGAAACAATATACTCGTAGTTATATATATCGCGTCAAAAAGCAAGGTTAGAAGAACAGTTCATAACAAAGATGATTTACTTATTATTCTTGAACAGTTCGCGATAGCGAGTTCTGGCCGAAGTTTAATTGAACGGAGAAGCTACCTACGTTGGCGTCAGCGGGGAACCACATACCTAGCTAGATTCATCCTCTGCACCAGGGAATAACATGCAGTTGCGTTCCTACTACCTACGAAGTAAATATTGGATACTTCAACTTCTTTTTACATACTTAAACTTCTTTTTACATACTTAAACTAAACGATGGTTCGATCCCACCGCCAGCTTGAGCTTCACCGTATGGTGGAAGGGCATTTTGCGAATGCCCGCCTGGCTAACTACCACCCTCAATTAGAAAATCTGCCACCAAACACTTAACAGTGTGTTCCTGCAGCAGTCCTTGAGAGCCAGAAAAATTACAGGCACATGTGACTTAATAACTGTATGTCTCAATGTGACATGATGAAATGCATCTGATATAGGCAGAGGTTAATCTGCTTAACATCAGGCGGGCCTCGTGCTTGTTCCGTCACAATCACTTAAAATAACGTCTTTATTCAAAACTAAAATTCAATTAACAGTGTTGAGTAGGAGGTCTGTTGTTACCAAGTCAGACGTTCATGGACCGCCCGAACCCGCCTTTTCTGTATTATCTTCCGACGATCTCCAAGTGTTGAGCGCATGAATGCTCGGGGACCCTTTCATATGCGCAATTCACCACAGAAACAATGAGCGTACCCTTTGCCGCTCCCGGGTGAAAGACTACAACGCGAAAAAAACATTTTTATGTTGTACGTACTTCTTGGGAACCCTTTATTGCTGTCGAGGGCAATCGAATGCTTAAAACATTGCAATCGAATATGTGGCGGTGGTTGCGGGGAGAATGGTAGCGGCACAATAGCCGCGGCGGGCCCGGCTAGGTGTCGTATGTCGGACTTCGCCCACGCCGCCGCCTCTGCTTCACCACTCACCACCTCTCGCAGCCGACATACGATATCGCCTTTTTATTTCATAATTTCTATACAATGGCATCGTTCTAAAGGCGTAGGGTGAAGACAATACGCCCGGAGGTAAAATCGCTCGGAAACCCTTTATATTCAATTCATTGTCTCAAAATAAAATCGGGTGCAAATTAAAATAAGTATTCGGGGCATACAACCGGTGCCGCCAGGCCGTCTAGGCTTTCAACCGTTTGTCCTTTTATATTAAAACCTGCTTAATATGACAAAACCGGTTATTTTTCTGCCGCGTTCTCTTAGCAGAACTTGCCTAGTCGTTGTCGTCACCGATTACCTAGATTTAAACGATCAATATCGGCTGCGGTTATTTCTCGAATACGCTTGTAGCATTTTAATACTACTGAGCCAAAGAGATCCAAGCTCGAAAGCACTTCGGAGGACATGATTAGCCGTAGGTTCCGGCTGTTGTCTTAGGATAGCAGTCGTTATAGCATGGTGGTAATTTTTTTTTGCAAACGTTGCAAAAATTTTGCTTGTTACCATATACTCAAGTAGATAATCTGTCACCAAGAACTTAGAAATATCTTTCAGCAGCTGCCCTTAAGAGCCAGCAGGGCGATCACGTATCTTCTATAGCAATGAATTCTGATTTCAAAAATCAAAAATGACAGTTTTGACAGATTTTGTAGCTATAAAATCATTGATAAGTAGCTACAGAATCACGTTACGACGTATCTATCGATTGTATCTATCGATAGAAACTGTTTTGTATGAAATAGCGATCACGTAAAATCAGTATCAATTTGAATGAAACTTTTCACAAATTATACTATTTAATAAGGTTTTGACTTGGTTATTTTGACATTCATATTAGATGGTGCCATTTAAATTGGCCAGATAGCCAATGATTCGTATCAACTTTACTTTTCAATTTATCGATTGATACAATTTGATATTTGATTGCTACTAGATACGTGATCGCAAAATATCGATTGCTACAAAACTTTGATAACATCAACTGTCTTATCTTATAGCTACAGAGATACGTGATCGCCCTGAGTTCCCGTTCTAGATTATGCATGTGCACCAACTTTGATTACAAATTCTTGCTTACCATCACGTGAAATTGTGCTCAAAGGCGGTAAAACAATAATTTAATTGACTCTCTAATCCAATATTCATGTTTGGGTTAGCGTTTTACAAGAAATATAAAATTTTCTGGTGCGTAACTCATTCCGTTTACTAGAGCTAGCTAAGCTAAAGCCCCATGACATACGGATGGGCGGAAGGACAGAAGGACTGACTGAAAACAGTGGAGTCTCGTTGATAGTATTCTGTTTTGCCCTTTAGGCACAATAAACTTAGAAAGATTTAAATGTTAAAGAATTTGTGGTCTAGTGCTGAATTTATAGCAACATATTGTCATCAATGAACACAAATAGATGGCAATCAGGACGGCACCGTAAAGATTCGTTAGTTCATTGGATGCGTACACTTAATGAGATAAGAGTCGAAAACAACTCGTCAGCGACCGCTAATAAATTGTGGCGGGCTTATCGAGATTGGCGATCCTGTGTAATGTGTGTGTTTGGGTAATCAGATGTGAGCCTTCCAACTTTTAATTCCCCGAGTAGTCGAGAGGGGTGGTGTGCGGGTGAGTGCGGGGGCGAGGGTCCGGCGCCGACGCCGATATCGCATATAAAAAGGTTGCGGATCGCTCGCTTCTCCATCCGGCGATTGGCTAGGCGGCGCCCGCTGCTCCCCGGGGCCCTATACGAGAAGCGAAATGGGCCCCAGAACACCCATAAGAGAGCGACCCCGCCCGCCACGGCCGAATAATTAGGGCTCTTTGTTTAGATAGCGGCAATTTTATTTGGGAGAGAGCGGGCGCTGGGGACGTCTTCGGCCATTTCGACCGCGCCTGATATTAATAAGAAACGTGTGTGC
Source organism: Plagodis dolabraria (assembly GCA_963854805.1). NCBI lineage: Eukaryota > Metazoa > Arthropoda > Insecta > Lepidoptera > Geometridae > Plagodis > Plagodis dolabraria. Next base: position 20,290,648 of record OY978442.1, read on the forward strand.
CCCTGCTAACTGTCAAATGAAAACGGCTCCGGTTTTCATTTTCAAAACCAAAATATGACGGGTTTTCTTGACTTTAGTATCTATGTAGGTATCTAGTATACCAACCACAAAGAATTATATAAAATAACTTAAATTCCAATTCACGTTCTTGTTTATGCTCGGTCATCGGTGTAAGCGGACTAAAACAGCTTTATCTAATCTAGAGCATAAAAGCTAGCACACGTGCATAATAATGTTTTTTTTCATTTGAAAATGTTTAAAAGTTCAATTTGTAATATATTTCATGTAGGAAGATTGCTTGGGTCTTTCATTATACCCAACCCATAGATCAGGGGTTTTATCAAATTGACACAAAACATTTTTCAAATATCAGGTACAATTTAGATAATATTTCAATTAACGCGAACATATTTCCTCGTAATTAAAGTGAAAATCTGAGTATATAACTCGTGCAATAACTTCTACTTAAATGTCAGCCTTTGCCTAGGACTCGGACTTTATAGTCTCGCCTAAAATGACTTGTTTTATGCGTGTAGAATCTACTATTAGGTAATCTGTATTTACAGCAACCAAAAAGGCAACTTTGTCATGCTGAAACAAAAAATAAATCAAGACTCTTTTGTCATTTTTCACATTGGAGCAAAAAGTTGTGAAAGTGTGGATTACAAAGACCGCAAGTTCATAGTAAAGAAAAGGGGGACGTAGACAGGCACCAAGCAATATCGCATAAATAATGCAGCCACCAAAATTGGGATTTTGATTTGTTTTCTTGAAAACTTTTGTTTTATCTTATCACAAATGGCTATCGAGTACAAAAGCTCTCTACTTCATCGAACTTTGCGTTTCGTATCTATTGAAATGGAAAAATTAATCACCCAATTGTTTTATCGGGTGACTAACACAGCAAACTTAATAAAAGTGGCACAATGCACTAAAACTTATATTATACTCACCTTATCATCCTCCCTTGACCCATTTTATGTGGGGTGTGAACAATATGTTTTCTCAAACAAAACAAAACAGCAAAACAAAAGTATATTTAAGAATTATATGTTTGCTCTAAATGCACTATCCAACAAATACAATAACATAATACCTATTAGTTTGTTAGGCCGGCCGCCTTCCTACGACAAAATCTCTTTAAAAATCTTTTAAATTGCTGATAGTTTTTAACCACTGTCTCAATTAGTAAGTGATGATGCTGTCGAAGATGTTGTTCAGGCTATGGCTCTCTAGGACAGCTGCCGGAAATCACCGCTTGACGACAGATTTTCTACTTCGGCTAGCTAGACCGGCAATCGCAAAATGCTCTACGACCATGCTATGCTATACGTCTGCCATTCTAACATAACAACCGGGACTGACGGCGGCTTAACACTTCAATGGTAGTAAATGCCATTAGGTGACCGACCTATCCAAGTAATATAAAATAGACTTTGCTGATCGGTTAAGGACGCCTAGGCAAGTTCCACTTCGGTGCTTCAAGAATGCTCTCGTTGCTGGTGTATCTCCGCTACCTTACGATATATAAAGTTGTTCACCCATACAAATCTTTTTTTTTTTCTTTTTTTTTTGCCTGATAGTTCAGCCTTTGACCACTATCTCACCTGATGGTAAGTGATGATGTGGTCGAAGATGTTGTACAGGCTAACCTAGAATTACTGGCTTTTGTAGCAATATAAATTTATTGTTATCTTGTGAATATATTTACACTAGATCAATTATGGTCCTATTGTAAAACAACACCTTACTAAAGTAAACGTGAAAACGGCATGCGGCCCATTCCAGGCACTTTTCTCTAAGTCTGTTCTGACGAAATGAATCGATAAAATGCCTATAATGCAATTTCAGGAGAAGTTCATACTCGTACATACTACGATTTTCCTTGCATGGCCAATAACAGATTTAGATTTTCTACAAAGATAGTGTTAGCACGGTAATGATAACATTACCGTGGTGTTGGTGAAATATTTGTAGTAGGTATGTGGTCCAGTACAAGCAACATTGCTTATTGTAGAGCTACACGTAGCTATTGTACGAGATCTGTACGTAAAGAGTAGAGATCGCGGAGCTACGTCGTCGCCGCCGTCGCGGTCGGTCCGCGGGGGCCAGGCTTTGTCTCGTCCCCGCAAACTTGCCATAAATGTTAATATGGGATCTTCTCACATTTGAATATCTATTTCTTCGCGAGGCCGGTTCGTTAACGCGGCCTTGAATTTTAAATTTTATCGCCGCACGGGGAGTGCCGCAGATGAGGTGCGCGCCTACGTGATCTCCCCAAGAAAATAACAGAGGGCAAATTCTTTTTATTTGTTTGTTTTATTTGTGTACAGTTGAAATATACAAGAATTGATCTGTTAGTTGTGTGTGAGTGCTAAGCACTAGCAACTACTATGAAATTTAATATTTATTAAGTTAGTACTGACCATTAGGTGGACAGACAACATCGTAAGAATTACGGATAGTCAATGTTATGGTTACAAGTGGCAATTAATAATCGTTTGTTGTGGCATTATATGCGATAGGCCTTTGTTTAACAGTTGACTTCTTCCGGCTGATAATTATGATGATGATTTAGGTATTGAGGTTTTATGGCATGAGCGACACGTCGGATCCACGAGGTCCAGGATTTGATCCCTGCTTCAGCAAACCTTTGTTTGTTAATCCTTAAGGAAATTCTCTTAAGAACAGTTTTTTGTCAATAAATGGAAATAGACTCGACCCCTATAATATTTATCTTAAAACATCTAGGAAAAGGTGGTATGTATGTAACTCTGCCTTACCCTTTCGGTTTGTCAAAACTAGTAGCATTTGCTCCCTTGATCTTCCCTTGCCTTGATGCAATTAGGTTGTCATAACAAATCAGTAATAGATAATGGGTCTAAAAGGGGATAATGGCCTAAAGGAATGTCACCCCGCGATTAGATACAAATAATGATACCTCAGTTCCTTTACAAAAGGTATATAGACGGATTGCACAGTTCAAATATAGTTAAGTCAAACTGTTAGATACTACCTTGGGTCGTTGTAAGCATACGAAACCTTAAAGCTTAATTAATGCTTAATTACTAATTTTCTTGTTTGTTACTACCAAGTTCACGTAACGTCTGTCAAGTGTCACGCTCGCAGCTTCCGCCTACTGCCTCAAACACCTACGAAAAGTAAATTAACTCGCAACTAGCATACCATGAGTAGGTAGGTTCTGAGATCTTAATTACCTTTGCCCTTAGCGATAGAAGGCTTATGTTAAATGTTCTTACTCGCTGCAATATATATTAAAAGTAAGGCAATATCAAAATCGGCTGTTTCATTGTTACGATTTATAACTGTGGTGAAAAGTCAGTGATTCAGACACAAGGTTATGTATTGTTTGAATTATTTTATTTCGTTGTTCTTTGTTGAGATCTCTATTGGTTCAAAAGCAGACATTTTCATAATATATGATTATTATAAAATATATACCTATGATATTTTTTTTAAACATAAAATTACTATTTGTATTGAAAGGTAAACATATAAAAAAACTAACTTCCAAAACTGAATAGTTTAAATAACTTGTGGAAGTCGGTACCATGCTGATTTAAAACATCAAACTCACATTAGCAAGATCCGACTTCTACAGATTTTTCACTTTTTTATTAATATATAATCTGCCTATAAAATCACTCCCTCGCCTAAAACTGCCTATGCGCCTATTTACTGTTTTCGATACACTATAGTATCGGCAACAGTAAATACCATTAAATATTCTAGGTAAACGAATACATTTTTCTTTTCACACTTATGCGCTCGAAGAGGAGAAAGTCCTCCGAGTTGTCATCCGCGGTGTGCCCAAGGAGGTACATACCGATTCGGTATGTGCCGACCTGAAGGCACAAGACTTCCCCGTACATGCAGTTCACCGCATGTACAGCGGGAAGGACCGCAGTCCCTACGATCTAGTACTCGTAGTACTAGATCGTACACCTGAAGGCAAGGCCATTTTTAATTTAAAAAAGGTCTGCGGCCTCTCAGGACTCGATGTCCAAGCCCCATACAAGAATGGGAGTCCCTCGCAGTGCCATAACTGCCAACTATACGGGCACGCCTCCCGTTTCTGCTTCGCTCGCGCTAGGTGCGTTAAGTGCCTAGGCGATCACGCGACAGCAGCGTGCACTCGCACCCGGGACTCGCCGGACCCACCCAGTTGCGTTCTATGCGGTGCTCAAGGGCATACCGCGAATTACCGTGGTTGCCCTAAAGCACCACGAGTGAACCACAGGGTGGCAAGGCATAGGCCGACCCGTCCCTCTTATGACCGCTACCAACGGGTAAGCCCTAAACTAACGGTAGTACCTGCCTCACAGGTAATACCCGCGCCGCTCCCAGCCCGTAACGCATGGTCTAAACCACCCAGTATGGTTAAGACCGTCGCTACCGCCCGCGCCCCGGCCCGCGCGCCCGCACCCGCGCCCGCACCCGCACCCGCCCGCGCCGCGGCCCCTGCCCGCGCACCGGCCCCGGCTCGCCCCGCGCTCCCGGCACCCGCTGCCAACACCGTTCGCGCCCCTCCCCGCGCCGCTTCCCGGCCACAAGCTCCCCCTATGCCATTGATGGCTGCCCCTCTTCAAGAGGCAATCAACCTAGTCAGCGATCTGGCTATGTCGGTTGACATCAATGAGGTACAAGAGCTATTCCACAAGATGCAATACGCTCAATCCCCAGCGGACGTGATCCAATACACATTGGAACACGCAAACTTACTAAGCGCCCTTAAGCGCTTCGTCCCCCAGGCCCCTCCCCACTATGGGTAGTACAACCGAACGCACGAAACCGTACTCAGTTTCGTTAGCGTCATTTAACGCTGACGGCCTCTTCAAACAACGTGACCTCGTCCACGACTTTTGTTGTACCCACCTTATCGATATCTTATGCGTGCAGGAAACCTTTCTAAAACCGGGGAAGGCGAACCCTAGGTTTGCCAATTACAGAACGGTACGTAATGATAGAGTGAACTCCCGTGGGGGAGGCACTCTTATCTATTACAAAAGGTCCCTGCACTGCATTCCCCTACCTACCCCGACTCTTGTTAATATGGAAGCATCTTGTTGCCTCCTAGCTATGACTGGTCATCAACCTATAGTCATAGCGTCCTGTTACCAAGCTTGCTCCAAGCCGATCGTCCGAGCTGACTTAGAAGCCTTGTTCTCATTAGGAAGCGCCGTCCTTCTGATTGGCGACTTCAACAGTAAGCACATCCTATGGAATTGTAACGTCAACAATCCCAAAGGTATTGCACTTGAAAACCTAATCGCAGAACTTAACTTTGACATAATTGCGCCCACTGAGCCCACTCACTACCCTTATATGGAAGACCATCGACCTGACTTGCTTGACATGGCACTACTCAGAGGCGTAACACTCCGGTTACGCTCCATAGAAGTGGTTCACGAGCTTCACTCTGACCACCGACCCATTATACTGCGACTAGGTCCCGACCCAACGACTGACCTCCCCCGCCCCACTAAGACGATAGTGAACTGGAAGCAAGTAGGCGATGCCCTAAAGGCTATCAGTTCACCGGACCTTGACAAGATCCCTGACGACATCCTGACAAAAGATGACGTAACCCTTGCGATCGATTCGTTCACCAATCACCTCTCCACCGTAGTAGGTGCATCCGCAAAGGAGGTCATAGTGCCGGACGACCGGCGCCTTGTCATTCCAGCGGATGTGAGACGATTGGTGACGGAGAGTAAAGCAGTGACCCGACATTACGACTCTTACCCCAGTAAAGAGAACAAAACTAAGAAACGCCACTTTGAACGCATGGTTCAAAGTCGCATGTCTGAGTTGCGTGATCAACAATGGGGCGATAAACTTTCAAACCTCGTGCCAAGCCACCATGCTTACTGGGACTTGGCGCGAGGCTTGAAAGGAAGTAACCATAACGACATGCCTCCCTTATACAGACCAGTCCCACTAGTCCCAGCGTTCTTTGACGAAGACAAAGCTGAGTGCCTAGCTGATAGCCTAGAGGCTCAGTGTTCCCCTAACGTAGATCACGTTGACCAAGCTCACCTCGATTCGGTGGATGCTGAAGTCGAACGTAAAAGCTCTGTGGTCACCTCTGAACTCCCACCAATCACCTTAGCGACTTACGCTGAGGTGGAGAGACTGATCAAGGCCCTCCGACCGCGCAAATCCCCCGGTGCCGATGGCATCTCCAACAGGGTTCTTAAAACCCTCTCTCCTCCTCTCATCCATCTCTTAGTCAGCATCGTCAATGCTGCTATGAGCCACTGCTTATTCCCAGACACCTGGAAATGTGCAAATGTCATTGGCATTCACAAACCAGGCAAAAGCTCATCTGACCCCACCAGTTACCGCCCCATCAGCCTCCTCAGTGCCTTAGGCAAACTTTACGAGCGGTTACTTGCAAACCGTCTCCAGTCCCATGCTAAGGAACACCACCTTATCCCAGATGAGCAGTTTGGCTTCAGACCCGGACACTCATGCGTCCAACAGGTGCACCGCCTCACGGAGCACATCATTGAGGGCTTCAATAAGTACCCCAAACCCCAGACTACGCTAGCAGTCTTCCTCGACGTAGCGAAAGCTTTTGACAAAGTCTGGCACAATGGCTTGATCTACAAGCTATACCAATTTGGCGTGCCAGAACGTCTTGTGCTCATCCTACAAGACTTCCTTAAAGCTAGAAGCTTTCGCTATCGCGTGGAAGGCACCCTCTCCTCCCCCCACCCAGTCAGAGCCGGAGTCCCTCAGGGCTCCGTGCTATCACCTATTCTCTTTGCACTGTATACCAGTGACATCCCACGCTCTCAGCCCAAAGTATTCCTAGCCCAATATGCGGACGATACCGCCATTTACACCACTGGGTTGCATATCAACAGACAGTCCTATTTCGTCATTCAACGGGCCGTCACCGAGATCGGTGACTGGTTCCGAAAATGGCGCATCGCGGTCAACCCAGCTAAAAGCACAGCTATGTGCTTTACTGAGAAGACACGCTCCCCTTACCCGAAACCGCTTATTTTGTTCGACGAACCCATTCCCTGGGTTCCTAGAACAAAATACCTCGGAATCACCCTTGATCGTCATCTCACCTTTAACGATCACATAACAACCGTCCGTAACAGAGCGGCCTTCGTAATGGGTCGCCTTGGTCCCCTACTTCGCAAAGAGAGTAAAATGTCTCTTAGTAATAAGAAGACACTTTACACTGCCTGCATCCGCCCCATCATGACTTACGCATCAGTAGTGTTTAGTCATGCTAGTGAGGCCCACCTTCATAAACTTCAAGTCATCCAAAACCGTTTTCTTCGTAATGCAACCGGCGCCCCGTGGTATATCCGGAACACCGAGTTGCATTGCGACTTAAACCTTCCCTCTCTAGCGCAGTTCAATAAGGACTGCGCCCGCCGATACTTTGATCGAGCGCCCCACCACCCGAACCCATTGGTTGTCCAGGCATCGAACTACTCGACTGCCTCTTCTATCCCATTTTTCAAACCTCCCCGTCGCCGACCACGGCAGGTATTAGACGACCCGGATGACCCCATCGCAGCCATTACATTGGCAGCTTTAGCGTTATCCGCAAGTCGTCGAGGTAAAATCCCCAGGTGTGAGGTAATCAGAGGTCACACAATCAAACACCGAGCTCGCCGGCGAGCTCGAGGCTTTTGCCTCGAGCTCGTGACCTTGTTTTTACAAGGTCACGATAAATTGCTCTCCAAATAGTCAAAGAGTATTATTCAGTAGGGCCCAATTGTGCAACACTGCAGTTGCACAGAGGCATTTTGCTCCGATCCCCCCCATGTCTCTCGACAGCGAGACAAGCCGAGGTCCGAACCACAGTGGTGCCCTTGAGCTCGCTGTCAACCCCTCCTATAATAGCGGTACGTTTTCGGCGTCCGCAGGAGACGGAGGTAGAAAGCGCTTTTCGCCTTCTACGCCCGTCTCGGGAGAAGTGCCTTCGGCACTTCTCCCTCCCGGGCTATTGTAGGGCCAGGCCCTCGCCCAAAACCCGGTGGAGCTGGACGACCGCACAGGCGGTAGCCAGCATCTATGTCCTCCCTAAACAAACAAATACATTTTTCAGTTAATTAATTATCATTCATAAACTAATACCCAACCGAATTTGATAAAGGACTATCTAGGAAGTATATACCCTTTTTAATAAAAAAAATAATTATCAAAATCGGACCACTCTAAAAAGTTATGCGTGGTCATACATAAAAAAATATACGCGTCAAAATGAAAAACTCCAACTTTTTTGGAAGTCGGTTAAAAACATAAAATAGTGATTTTGATTTAAATACTTAAATTAAAAAATTTAGGGGTCTTACAATAATATAAACGCACGTTTTCGAGCTACAATAGATTTATCGTCCTATGATTGAACAACACAACCTGTATCCTGTTATCCTTTAGAATTAGATACTTGTACCACATGTTTTATTTTGAGGGACTGGAATATGTGTATTTTGCATGACCCACGAGTATTACAAATACGTAAGTTTTGGAGTGTGGAAATGAGGATGTTAATGTATCGGTATGCTAATTACTACTTCTCGCTGAAATGGCCGAACTAATAAAAAAAAAATATAGAGTTTAGGCATTGGACGTTAACCATAGCAACATACTATACTTGCCATCACCATCGCTTTTCACCAGTGTCTACGAGGGTGAATCCACGGGCCGCAACTAATATACATTGCTGTATAAAAGCGGTGACCTATTCACCTATAGGGCTTATTCCCACAGTTCAAAAAGTTTATTACGATTTCGACGGCTTTTCTTATGCCTACAATTTTATACCCGCTACTTCCAAAACGTATAAAGCACAGTCAACATGAACGAAAGTTTTTTTTTTCATTTAAGCTGATAGTATAACTACGATGATATTAGCATGTATATGGCATCACGGTCATTCTATCCAGTATCTTTACTAAGAACTGAGATGATATGATCCGTTATGTGCCGTCAATTTAAGGTGTGTTACTCGTATATATAAAAAAAACTAGGAAATTTTATACCCTCTAATATAACCCGGCACCCCCCGGGGCCCCGAAAAATAGGGTAATATTTTTTTCCGTTATGGCTAGTTCTGAAAATGGCAATAATATTGTTTTTTTTTTAAAACCTTTTTTTTTAAATTAAATATATAATACTACACTATTTGTATTGAAAGGTAAACATATAAAAAAAACTGAGGCAATAATATTGTTTTTTTTTTTTTAAATATATAATAATTACTATATATATAATTTTACTTTTTTTTCCCCCTTTTTGAAGCACGTAATTAAAATAATTTTGAAATGGATAAGGATTGTTTTCATAAGTGGTTATAAAAAGTTACAAATAATTCTACATACGTTACAGGTTACGAAAAACATTACAAAACTACAAATTTACGAAAGGAAAAATTTAAGTCATGTGTGAGATTCGAATCCGCGTCCATCCACCCCTTTAGCCGGTGTATGCTCTAATCCAATAGAGCTAACATGACAATGAGTCCATAACTCGATTTTTTCCTATCATTCTATAACCATCGTATTGGGATGGAACGACATCTATAGTTCAACTTACGTTGTACGACGTTTACGAAAAACAGTTGTCAATACAGCCCAAAACTTTGACTGATGACCATCTTTCATTATGCGCGATCGCTGAAAGACGGCACTCGGTAGCAGCTTGGAGTACAAGAATGTGCCCATTACCTTAAACATCAAGACCAGAGAACAGAATTTTTTTATTATTTGGATATTTAGAGAGATATGCTTTTTGTTACATATCTACTTTTTCAATTATATTCTGTTTCTTTTTATAACTGTATCATAATAATCTGCTACGATTCTTCCGGCATAAAAATAAGTAGCAGTCCATTTTCATTTTACGTTTCATCGTCCATTAGTTTCCCGATTTAGCCCGAGCGGTCTCGTGTCGCGATCCGCTGACGATCGGAAAGTTTGGCTGCGAGCATTTTAATCCCCACCACCCTGTCTGACCCTCAATTATTGAAAATGCATTCCTGTCCGCACCCTGCTACGACTGCACCGACTCACATTGCAAATGCACATTTTAAACTCGACCTGATTGCAGAATCATGTTACCATTCGCGGCTAAAAGTCTCGCTGTCGCTTTATTTTAACCGACAATTGGCTTTAACAGCTACCAGTTATACTTCCTCGGTGCCCGGCGCGTCAATCCACTCGAATAATTATTATCCATTTGAATGGGATTAAATATTCAATGACAAAACGTAGGGAACGAATACCAGGCGTGGGTGCAAATTGAAATAAGTACTTTGACGGGGGTGTTTGTTTTACGCTATCAAATGTAAGTACGAGTTTTATAAAAGGTTATAAACTCTTCCTTCTTTCGTGAATTCTTTTAGAACATAATTATAGTCAGTATTGGGTAATTTTTTGAATCGCAGATTAATCTCAAACTTATCAATAGATACAGATGTTACTTTGCGGAAATGTATATAATAAGAACAAACATAATATTTAGTAATAACTCCACTAGATTATGTTTGCTCATAATCAATACTTCGTGTAGAAACGAGATGTAAGTAACAATAATTGTTGACAGTGTGACGCGCCGTTACAGACTTAGCATGCGTGTACCTAAGCTGGAAAAATTGGCACAATAATCACTGAATACTTCATATTGTTATCATTAACTAAATGTTGCTTGCCTCAGACACACTGGTATTGTAAAAATCCCGCACGAAGTTGTGGGATAAACTAGAAGCGTTGTAAAGCTTATTTGAAGTAAGCATAGTGCCTTTTAAAATACCCTGATAATTATTTCAGTACTATTTTCAGCGTTGGTCAGCCTACTCGAGTTCATATAAAGACAGCCTCTCACGTGGAGCGATATAAAGCTCTCCCCACAAGCTTTCTAAGCGACAAACGATGTAAACAATTTCAGTCGTCCATTTTTATTGCATAAGTTCGAAATTTCTGCCGACGGTAATGCAGTTTTGGAATTCCTTTATTCGAATATTAGTACCTATGCCTGTAGACGCCAGGTCTAGCTTCAGCCTATTATAATCGAGCGGTAACGCGACGCGCGATGACGTATATTACTCAACATTTGCCTTTTGAGTAATATTTACTTAAATATGGATAATATATATTCATTTATACAATGGATTCCCTAAGACAACTGCTTAGTCAAGTCCAACAAGCCCAAACTCGAACGACTTACTGTTTTTAACCGTATAAAGCTTCTTCCCGCTTCCATCATTATAGTAACGTAAACGCTTTCAAAGTTTTAAATCAACAAATCAATTATAGAAATGCCTGAAAATGAAGTTACAAGCGTAGTAGTAGCGAGTTAGGTTTATGTTATTTTTTTAGTTTCATTATGTTGGGAAAGAGCAGGTATAAATATAATGTCAGTATTTGTTGAGAGTCGTCCCTGAGCGCACAGTAGGTACGCGGAGTTTGGTTCCGCAAACTGCGTGCCGTGCCGTCTTCGGTTTAGTGTCGCCAGGAGGGAAACTACGATTCCTCCGAGCTGAATATCTGCTCCTCAACTTTATGTTCATTTTATCTTTCCGGCTGTATTGCGAACCGGGACTTGGCCAAGGACTCTCTAGGGCTCCGTTAACGCCGCGGCTGGCCCTACCACCTCCCACTTACAACACTTTTTTATATACTTCACTATTCAAATATTAACGCGAGTGTACTTTTTCTTCGCTCTCGTTTTAACTTTCTTATCATTACTACATATTATATTTCAGTCATGAAGTTTGTTCTTTTCTACTCATATTATATTCACTTACCCGATTCAAAGCTGTCCATGCTCTCTGATTTGATATCAGCAATATCTGAAACAATAAAGCAAACGTGTATGTGCTATATAATCATGTTGGATGAAGAAAGACTTGAAATATGAAATAAAACCAACAACTGATTACACTTCATGAAACTTCGCCACGGCAAATCAATGAGAAGACACCAATTTTTGAGCCCATGACTGGCCCTTGAATCTTATGTTATTTATATGAATACCCTTACGTATATTTTATTATTGTGTGCGTGGACACTTTAGCGCCGTCACATCTTTCTGAAACCAACGTGAGGGCTGGCGCTGCGGCTACTTCGGCGGAGCAACTCAAGCGGCGCAAATATGCTAACCTCGGTATGGGTTACATATTTGAGCCGTTTGGTGTGGAGACGTTGGGTCCGTGGGGACCGGGAGCTCATCGTATTTTCCAAAACCTATCTGAGCGCTTGGTCGATGCGACGCGTGATCAAAATGCTGGCACATATTTGGCTCAACGAATAAGCATTGCAATTCAACGGGGCAATGCTGCCAGCATGCTGGGCACGCTGCCAACTGGGAGTGGGCTGGAGCATTTGGACTGCCTATGAGTCTGCTATGACTTATAGGTGTCTAAATGCTTTTATTGTAGTAGCTGTAGTGTTGTATATAGTTCATAGTATTTTGTTTAATAAAGGCATACCACCGGTAAAAAAAAAAAAACTTACGTATATCAACATTACACTCTTCTACACTAATATTATAAAGAGGAAAGATTTGTAGTTTTGTATGTAACGAATAAACTTAAAAAGTACTGGACTGATTAAAAAATATTTCACCGTTAGAATCCTACATTATCCCTGATGAACAGGGGATATAGAATAGTTATAAAAAAAAAGATTTTAATTTTTTTGTTAATAAAATACCCGTGCGACTCATGCAGGTCGCTAGTATGAAATATAAATATTAAAACCTAAATGCTCTATGTAGAAATTTATAACGCGCTATATCTTGGACTTACCTCTGTGTTTAGCAAGGCATCCACAATTTACCCTGCCCCTTTGCGAGTCACCAGTCTCACCACCATTAGGAAAGTATTAATATAGCTTGTTAGAATTAATGTACAGATGGATCAGATGGATTGTCCACTGCTGAATACAGCCTCGCCACTAAGTGGGGTGTCTTGGGGATCGCAATGTAAGAAAGCAGTTTCTCAGAAGGCGTTGCTGCCCACCTTCTGGTTAGTCGCCACTTACGACACCCACGGGATAAGATGGGGAGGGGGGAGGGGTGATATTCTAGCCCGGCACCACACAGACAATAAATAATCTAATATTATTTTTAAGCTTAGCTAAATTGTACAGTCAGCAATATTTTGACTTCAGACAAGGCAGAGATTATAAAAATCAAAATATCAAAATTTCAGGTTTTAAACGTAGTTACACAAGAATATCAATAAAGGTGCCATTTGCATAAAATGTCCCAACGAAATCGAAAGGCATCAAAAAGTTTCTGGACCCTTTTCTTCCAGTCGGACCGCACTAAGTTGGTCGCCAGCGGAGCCCAATGGCTCGAGGCGAGGCTGAGGCTGCGGTCAGACGCTCTAATCCACTTGCAACCCTGCGAACCGGTGTCCCTGCAACCCCACACTTTTCCACCCGTTTTAAATTCGAATAGGTGATCCAGTTTAAACTTTTAGTCTAATTTAGTAGTTCCGAGCTCCATTCAAATATTTAGGCGGGGGTAAAACATTTTCCGTGTAGCGTGTAATCTACATAATGTGCAGAGTACATCTCAATATACACTTACCTATTTTACATTTAAGTGCGCTTAGGTTTTGCTTTAACATATTTATATTTGCAATATCGTATGCTCCGCGATTTACTTAATTTAGAGATATGCACATGACTATAATTTTTCCTCGCGTTGTAATTTTGTAAAGAATTTTATATAATCTCAATCAGTAATATTCTAATAATGAAATGAAATACAGACTTTTATTGTCATATTTTATTTACATACTTCTGTAAGAAAATTAAAAAATTTAATTAAAGCATTATTCTCCTAACAAAACAATGCTTTAAAACATTTTATTATTAAAGTACAATGTGTCCGACCAAGAAGGTTTCAATTCAATTTAAGTACACATTATCTGTGGTGAGCGCGCTGCGCGCGCAACGCGCATGGTTTTTATAATAATGTAGCTACCTATAGCCATGAGATTAAATAAAATAGTGTATGCAACTGCATATAATTAGGTATCAATACACTCGTGTAATCTTATTTTGAAACTTGCCTGCGGCTCGTTTCAAAAACTACACTCATGTTTTAATACCCCACTATTACCTATATGACAGTTGCATAAACTACTATAATGCTGTTTACGATAATAACGCCTTGTCTATATAAGGGCATGGACATTCCCTCTTCCCTTGTTTAAAGACGTTTAGGATAATCGTGGCTTTTATAGGAAGTATACATTTTTATCTCTTGAAAATGTTTGCTCATGTATAATCGTGTAATTCAGTTATCATCATCGAGATATACGTTACACTAGAGAAGACATTTGAGACCAAAGTCGCTGCCATTTTTGCTTATTTTAAACTCAAGTGCGCTTCAGCGCTTTACGAGATCGGACTGCAGTCTAGAACTAATTATATCGTCTAACCAAATATCCAAACACGCAGCGCCACAACGCTGAGGTATGGTTTCTCAATATCAAAGACTATAAGCACACAGAACGGACATGGCTTTTGTACCTATGAAACATTGTGAAGAGTATATTAGTTAAAAAATAAAGTTAAAAATTAAAATTAAGTATTACTGAGGGTCACTAACTACGCTATTCAGTTTTTGAAAGTAAAGGTACAATTGGCTTTTTACTAGAAACAAAGTGTTACTAAGTTTTTTAAATCTTATATCATATTATATTGTTAGGAAGATGTCCGCTGAGTCAACGGGCAACCCTACCCACATCGATAAAACCGAGCGCCGACCGAGCCTCGCTCTCACTCGACACATTCCGACCTGTGCCGCCACGCCGTGCACACCTGTCTACAGCTCCGCCAGTATCTCCCAGTGAGACCGCAATAGTCCCCGCACTATTGCCGTCTCACTCGGGTCATCGTTCCGACGCTAGTTGCAGACCAGTGCCTTGGAATACGCAGTCCTGACGAAGTTTTGTTTTGTGTGCAGAAGCTGAGCAGCCGCCGAACGCCGTGCAACGTGAGCTACGAGCTCGCCGTGCCGTCGCGCAGAGGCGCTCTAAGACGTCAGGCATTACCACCTACCCAAGTCCCTTGTTTCGACACAACAACATCATATCGGGCTGGTGGTCTTGTTTTGACCGCACTTTTCGGTGCGCATTTCACAACTTTACTACTCGACACAACATTGTAACAGTGCGCGTAACAACACACTTTGTGCTGTTAAGCGACGTCGTTCAGGCGTGGGGTAGCGTCAGCCAAACCCGTCTGAACGATCAAATCCGCCATTTGCTGCGGTCGCAGTGTGACACCCTACGGTGACAACGGCCACTGTTGTTGTTTTGGTTTAACCTTGCACCGTGGCCTTTCCCGCTTCACGGGTCAGCCGAAGCAAGCTGGGCTCCGGGACAACTGGCCTTGGGGTCGCCCCTAGTCAATCCCGGAGCAGCATTAGGAGCACCCCTCTCCGCCGAGAAAAAAGCTCGGAGAGGGTACACAACTAGGGCACACCATAGGTACTCACTCCCTCTCACACAAGTGAGCTCACGAGTTGCGAGAGGGAGACAGAACCCGTTAGGCCATCCTGAGTATTCCCCTCAGGATGCAACGTCCCTCTAACGGTGAGGTGGAGGTCCTTCAGACCTTCGCCCTCCGCCACCCCGATCTGTATGTTGCTCATATGCAACTCCTCGAAGAGGAAGCGAGTGCCCGCCTCACGGACACTCATATTGCTCCCTCCGGGACTTCAATCCCGGAGGCCCACGTCCCTCCTCTGACCCGGTCCTTCTCAGAGGACAGTCCGACTTCGCCCGCTCCGGGCCCAGACAACAGACGCACGGTGGCAGCCCCTCCCCGTGAGAGGTCTCGCTCGCGCTCACCGATCGGGAGGCCAGCGAGCACCCGTCCCTCCATCGCCGTTGTCGAGCCCACTTCGGACTCCGAAGCGGAGATGGAGGTAGATCCGAGTCGCGCCTTACGCACCGACTCGGACTCAGACAACGACGGCTATACCGTCGTAGATAGGAAACGCAAGCGTGCTCCTAAAGCCGCTAGTTGCGCAACTTCCGCCCCTCCCGCCAAGGCACCCGCTAAGGCCCCCGCCTCCGGCAAGAAGCCGACCCCCGCCCCGCGCCCCGCGTCTCCTCCCTCCGCTCCGGCCACCACTGCCGCGTCCCCTCAGGACGCGAGCGCGCGCCGCGAAAAACCGCCTCCGCCCCTGTTCATTCAGGACAAAACCAAATGGGACATGCTGTCCCGTTTAGTTTCGGATCGTGGGATCCATTATACTAATGCCCGCTCCACGCAGCAGGGCATTAAAGTCCAAGTGTCCACCATTAGCGACCACAGAGCGCTAACAAAGCTCCTCCGTAAAGAGAGCATAAGTTTTCACACTTATGCGCTCGAAGAGGAGAAAGTCCTCCGCGTTGTCATCCGCGGTGTGCCCAAGGAGGTACATACCGATTCGGTATGTGCAGACCTGAAGGCACAAGACTTCCCCGTACATGCAGTTCACCGCATGTACAGCGGGAAGGACCGCAGTCCCTACGATCTAGTACTCGTAGTACTAGATCGTACTCCTGAAGGCAAGGCCATTTTTAACTTAAAAAAGGTCTGTGGCCTCTCAGGACTCGATGTCCAAGCCCCATACAAGAATGGGAGTCCCTCGCAGTGCCATAACTGCCAACTATACGGGCACGCCTCCCGTTTCTGCTTCGCTCGCGCTAGGTGCGTTAAGTGCCTAGGCGATCACGCGACAGCAGCGTGCACTCGCACCCGGGACTCGCCGGACCCACCCAGTTGCGTTCTATGCGGTGCTCAAGGGCATACCGCGGATTACCGTGGTTGCCCTAAAGCACCACGAGTGAACCACAGGGTGGCAAGGCATAGGCCGACCCGTCCCTCTTATGACCGCTACCAACGGGTAAGCCCTAAACTCACGGTAGTACCTGCCTCACAGGTAATACCCGCGCCGCTCCCAGCCCGTAACGCATGGTCTAAACCACCCAGTATGGTTAAGACCGTCGCTACCGCCCGCGCCCCGGCCCGCGCGCCCGCACCCGCGCCCGCACCCGCACCCGCCCGCGCCGCGGCCCCTGCCCGCGCACCGGCCCCGGCTCGCCCCGCGCTCCCGGCACCCGCTGCCAACACCGTTCGCGCCCCTCCCCGCGCCGCTTCCCGGCCACAAGCTCCCCCTATGCCGTTGATGGCTGCCCCTCTTCAAGAGGCAATCAACCTAGTCAGCGATCTGGCTATGTCGGTTGACATCAATGAGGTACAAGAGCTATTCCACAAGATGCAATACGCTCAATCCCCAGCGGACGTGATCCAATACACATTGGAACACGCAAACTTACTAAGCGCCCTTAAGCGCTTCGTCCCCCAGGCCCCTCCCCAGTACAACCACTATGGGTAGTACAACCGAACGCACGAAACCGTACTCAGTTTCGTTAGCGTCATTTAACGCTGACGGCCTCTTCAAACAACGTGACCTCGTCCACGACTTTTGTTGTACCCACCTTATCGATATCTTATGCGTGCAGGAAACCTTTCTAAAACCGGGGAAGGCGAACCCCAGGTTTGCCAATTACAGAACGGTACGTAATGATAGAGTGAACTCCCGTGGGGGAGGCACTCTTATCTTTTACAAAAGGTCCCTGCACTGCATTCCCCTACCTACCCCGACTCTTGTTAATATGGAAGCATCTTGTTGCCTCCTAGCTATGACTGGTCATCAACCTATAGTCATAGCGTCCTGTTACCAAGCTTGCTCCAAGCCGATCGTCCGAGCTGACTTAGAAGCCTTGTTCTCATTAGGAAGCGCCGTCCTTCTGATTGGCGACTTCAACAGTAAGCACATCCTATGGAATTGTAACGTCAACAATCCCAAAGGTATTGCACTTGAAAACCTAATCGCAGAACTTAACTTTGACATAATTGCGCCCACTGAGCCCACTCACTACCCTTATATGGAAGACCATCGATCTGACTTGCTTGACATGGCACTACTCAGAGGCGTAACACTCCGGGTACGCTCCATAGAAGTGGTTCACGAGCTTCACTCTGACCACCGACCCATTATACTGCGACTAGGTCCCGACCCAACGACTGACCTCCCCCGCCCCACTAAGACGATAGTGAACTGGAAGCAAGTAGGCGATGCCCTAAAGGCTATCAGTTCACCGGACCTTGACAAGATCCCTGACGACATCCTGACAAAAGATGACGTAACCCTTGCGATCGATTCGTTCACCAATCACCTCTCAACCGTAGTAGGTGCATCCGCAAAGGAGGTCATAGTGCCGGACGACCGGCGCCTTGTCGTTCCAGCGGATGTGAGACGATTGGTGACGGAGAGTAAAGCAATGACCCGACATTACGACTCTTACCCCAGTAAAGAGAACAAAACTAAGAAACGCCACTTTGAACGCATGGTTCAAAGTCGCATGTCTGAGTTGCGTGATCAACAATGGGGCGATAAACTTTCAAACCTCGTGCCAAGCCACCATGCTTACTGGGACTTGGCGCGAGGCTTGAAAGGAAGTAACCATAACGACATGCCTCCCTTATACAGACCAGTCCCACTAGTCCCAGCGTTCTTTGACGAAGACAAAGCTGAGTGCCTAGCTGATAGCCTAGAGGCTCAGTGTTCCCCTAACGTAGATCACGTTGACCAAGCTCACCTCGATTCGGTGGATGCTGAAGTCGAACGTAAAAGCTCTGTGGTCACCTCTGAACTCCCACCAATCACCTTAGCGACTTACGCTGAGGTGGAGAGACTGATCAAGGCCCTCCGACCGCGCAAATCCCCCGGTGCCAATGGCATCTCCAACAGGGTTCTTAAAACCCTCTCTCCTCCTCTCATCCATCTCTTAGTCAGCATCTTCAATGCTGCTATGAGCCACTGCTTATTCCCAGACACCTGGAAATGTGCAAATGTCATTGGCATTCACAAACCAGGCAAAAGCTCATCTGACCCCACCAGTTACCGCCCCATCAGCCTCCTCAGTGCCTTAGGCAAACTTTACGAGCGGTTACTTGCAAACCGTCTCCAGTCCCATGCTAAGGAACACCACCTTATCCCAGATGAGCAGTTTGGCTTCAGACCCGGACACTCATGCGTCCAACAGGTGCACCGCCTCACGGAGCACATCATTGAGGGCTTCAATAAGTACCCCAAACCCCAGACTACGCTAGCAGTCTTCCTCGACGTAGCGAAAGCTTTTGACAAAGTCTGGCACAATGGCTTGATCTACAAGCTATACCAATTTGGCATGCCAGAACGTCTTGTGCTCATCCTACAAGACTTCCTTAAAGCCAGAAGCTTTCGCTATCGCGTGGAAGGCACCCTCTCCTCCCCCCACCCAGTCAGAGCCGGAGTCCCTCAGGGCTCCGTGCTATCACCTATTCTCTTTGCACTGTATACCAGTGACATCCCACGCTCTCAGCCCAAAGTATTCCTAGCCCAATATGCGGACGATACCGCCATTTACACCACTGGGTGGCATATCAACAGACAGTCCTATTTCGTCATTCAACGGGCCGTCACCGAGATCGGTGACTGGTTCCGAAAATGGCGCATCGCGGTCAACCCAGCTAAAAGCACAGCTATGTGCTTTACTGAGAAGACACGCTCCCCTTACCCGAAACCGCTTATTTTGTTCGACGAACCCATTCCCTGGGTTCCTAGAACAAAATACCTCGGAATCACCCTTGATCGTCATCTCACCTTTAACGATCACATAACAACCGTCCGTAACAGAGCGGCCTTCGTAATGGGTCGCCTTGGTCCCCTACTTCGCAAAGAGAGTAAAATGTCTCTTAGTAATAAGAAGACACTTTACACTGCCTGCATCCGCCCCATCATGACTTACGCATCAGTAGTGTTTAGTCATGCTAGTGAGGCCCACCTTCATAAACTTCAAGTCATCCAAAACCGTTTTCTTCGTAATGCAACCGGCGCCCCGTGGTATATCCGGAACACCGAGTTGCATTGCGACTTAAACCTTCCCTCTCTAGCGCAGTTCAATAAGGACTGCGCCCGCCGATACTTTGATCGAGCGCCCCACCACCCGAACCCATTGGTTGTCCAGGCATCGAACTACTCGACTGCCTCTTCTATCCCATTTTTCAAACCCCCCCGTCGCCGACCACGGCAGGTATTAGACGACCCGGATGACCCCATCGCAGCCATTACATTGGCAGCTTTAGCGTTATCCGCAAGTCGTCGAGGTAAAATCCCCAGGTGTGAGGTAATCAGAGGTCACACAATCAAACACCGAGCTCGCCGGCGAGCTCGAGGCAAAAACAAGGTCACGATAAATTGCTCTCCAAATAGTCAAAGAGTATTATTCAGTAGGGCCCAATTGTGCAACACTGCAGTTGCACAGAGGCATTTTGCTCCGATCCCCCCCATGTCTCTCGACAGCGAGACAAGCCGAGGTCCGAACCACAGTGGTGCCCTTGAGCTCGCTGTCAACCCCTCCTATAATAGCGGTACGTTTTCGGCGTCCGCAGGAGACGGAGGTAGAAAGCGCTTTTCGCCTTCTACGCCCGTCTCGGGAGAAGTGCCTTCGGCACTTCTCCCTCCCGGGCTATTGTAGGGCCAGGCCCTCGCCCAAAACCCGGTGGAGCTGGACGACCGCACAGGCGGTAGCCAGCATCTACGTCCTCCCTAAACAAAACAAAACAAGCCTCGCTCTCATTCTGCACGTGGCGTTTAGGCTTGACGGTTCTTTCGTTAAATTCATATCATTTGTAATAATTTGCTTGTGAATAAATTTAAGTGATTATTGTGATTTTACTTTTAAAAACTTAAATTCCCTTCTGATCGATAAGATCAGAAGTGGGATTCAACCACGTGTCTGTAAAGCTTAGCTATCTGACATATATTTGTGTTTGGATTTATTCTTTTCTTTAGTGGATTTTTTACGGTTCAACATTATTGAGGGTAAATTACACTCGTGACCGTTCTGTGAGTAATGGAAGGACACCTAGGCAATGTTGAGAATGTCGTCGTGAATCACGCGACCGTACCTTAGGTGTAATTCTCGCGAGATTAACCGCTATAGAAAGTCCTATACCGGGACCAATATCGAATAGCACACCGTCACACTAGGGAACCAAACGCCACGCGCAGATACCTTTGTTCGCAGCCAGCCAGCCAGCCAGCCACACCTGCTACTGTCGAGGCAAGTAACGCAAGTGCTCTCGCGACTGTTGGAGCTGCGTCATGCGTTTCATTGAGCGAGGATGGCGTCCCTGGTCGGCGAGAGGACGTGCAGTACAGGATTGTTGGAGCATTAATGGCGTTATCTAAAGTAAGGTCTCAAAATTACTATTTCATCACTTTGTCCAAGTGTGCACGATTTTGACGCATGGATGGCGGTAGTTGATCGCGCTAAAGAAATAAATAGCTGAGACGTTTCGTTCGTTGCTTGGGCCGAATTGGCGGTAGTTTACGCGGAGATGTTAAGTCGTGGTTAAATTAATGGATAACGAATGATAGATAAAGGACTTGTTTGCCTACTTAAAACGTAACGAAAAACTTATGGTGTTTTTGAAGGAACAAGAAAGCCATTATTTTGAAATTGGCTTTTCTTTTCAATTGCGTCACGATAACTAAATCGTTTCTTTGTTATTTGCTTTGATTTTGTGATGTTGATTTGGTGCGTACGTCACGAAGCCGTGAAGGGCACACTCGAGGTCAAGTATAGCCGAAAGCGACGTTACTCGAGTAATAATTCACGAAGGCATAATTCACGAAATAGCTCACGTGTCCAAAACCGGTGAGGTTCTCGTAGAACTGAAGTGCGTCAATTGCGTGACAGGATCAGGCGTCAAGCGAGTGATAGGATTAAACATCATTCGCATATTCGCGTATTTTCTCGTTACCGAGATAGAGTATTTGGGGAAATTAATAAGACAGGGTCAGGTTAGGCCGAGTCAACGGATAGTAAGCCTCGGTGAACACTTCGTCACCAGAAGATGTGAAGCAGACAGGACGAGCAAGTTAACTGACGACGACATCGACCTCGCCAGTTCAACCATATAATGACTGTGTGTTTGTTATAACGTTTGCTTAGCCAACAGGATAGCTTGATTCTGGAATACGCGGTCCTTACGAGGTGGTGCGTACTTCGTTTGCTGAGCGGGAACTATGGCAGGACCTTGTGCAGGTCATGGAGCTGGTCCAGCCAGCGCCGCCGGTCCCTCAGTCGGGCCGATCGGCGTGGCTCTCGCAGTCACCCTGGTTGGTGAGGGTGGCGCGGCCAGGCTGCTCAACAGCTGCCGCGCAGCCGTGTCAACCAGGGCTGGCCCTGCAGCTGGTCTAGCCAGCGCCGCCGGTCCCTCAGTCGGGCCGATCGGCGTGGCTATCGCAGTCGCCACAGTTGGCGAGGGTTGCGCGGCCAACAGCCGCCGCGCAGCCATGTCAACTGGTGCGGGCCGTGCAGCTGGTCCAGCCAGCGCCGCCGGTCCCTCAGTCGGGCCGATCGGCGTGGCTCTCGCAGTCACCCTGATTGGTGAGGGTTGCGCGGCCAGGCTGTTCAACAGCTGCCGCGCAGCCATGTCAACTAGTGCTGGCCATGCAGCTGGTCTAGCCAGCGCCGCCGGTCCCTCAGTCGGGCCGATCGGCGTGGCTATCGCAGTCGCCGCAGTTAGCGAGGGTTGCGCGGCCAACATCCGCCGCGCAGCCATGTCAACTAGTGCGGGCCGTGCAGCTGGTCCAGCCAGCGCTGCCGGTCCCTCAGTCGGGCCGATCAGCGCGGCTCTCGCGGTCGCCTCAGTCGGCGAGGGTTGCGCGGCCGGGCTGGCCAACAGCTGCCGCGCAGCCGTGTCGGGCGGTTCGCGCCATGTGGCCGGTCTCTCAGTCGGGCCGGTCAGCGAGGCTCTCGCAGCCGCCTGGCGCAGGGTTGCGTGGCCGGGCTGATCAACGGCGTTCGCGCGGTCGCATCGGCCGGTGCAGGCCGTGCGGTGTGTCCAGCCGGCGCCGGTCCAGCGGTGGGGCCAGTGAGCGCGGCTCCCTTGGTGGGCCCAGGCGGTGCTGGTCATGCGGCCCAGCGCATGGTGCCGTGGCGTGGAGTATGGTGCCCGGAGACGTGTGCTGACTTCTTCGATAGTAAGTGTGTGCTCATGAATCCTTAAACATTGTCTACTTTTCTGTTGGTTGCTATCCTTTCACTTAGATAGGTCTTAACTATTTTAACTAGACACATACACACACATTCCATTCTTATTTATTTTGAACATTTTAGTTACAATAGGATGTTAGTGGATAGCCTCCGGCAGTTTGGTATGCAATGAGTGGATTGAAATGAGGTCTCCACTGGATGCATCTCGGATGCGAAAGGGCTTTTGGCTCTGGTCTCGCTTCGGCGACCGGCAGACCCGCTATTAGTGGGTAGACGATTTTGTCGTCTGGAGGAAGACTTTTGAAGTCAACCTCGAGCCTGAGATGGCTGGTCCGTGCAGTGCAAATGCGCTTGGTCGGACGCCACCCTTGAAGAGGTGGAGGCGCGCGGGGTATCTCAACGACATGTGCAGCTTTCGGTGACGGCCCCAAGCTGACGACGTGCAACGAGGGAGTCTCTTCTGCCGAAGGGACAACTGAAGCCACGAAGAAAAAGACCTAGGCTGGGTTTGATATTTAAGAGAATTCTCTGCTTTAATTTAGAACGATGGAGGAGTCTGATGTATGAACTGTTTACAAGATGACGTTTGAATTGACTGAATGATGATTGAGAGAATATCGTGAAAGCGTGTGTGCATAAATTGTAGCTGTTGGAACAGTTCTTAATATGATGTTGTTTTCAGATGTATATGAAGACAATGGTGAGACTGCTTCAACAGGTCCTACTCCTCTGATGTGGGACCTTCATTATCAGGCGTCACTGGAAGCTGAGGCACCGCTCGAAGAATAGGTGTCGAGGACGACACATGGTCAGGAGAGGCCGTGTTAGGAAGATGTCCGCTGAGTCAACGGGCAACCCTACCCACATCGATAAAACCGAGCGCCGACCGAGCCTCGCTCTCATTCTGCACGTGGCGTTTAGGCTTGACGGTTCTTTCGTTAAATTCATATCATTTGTAATAATTTGCTTGTGAATAAATTTAAGTGATTATTGTGATTTTACTTTTAAAAACTTAAATTCCCTTCTGATCGATAAGAATATTATATAATATTATCATTATATAAAATCTAGATTAAAAAAAGTTAATAATCGTATTTTGCATACATACATTTAAGTAAATAATATTAAAATAATATACACATTGGATTTTTTAATTAAAGTTTTTTAATATTTATGAATTAAAAATATAAATCCGAATTTGTTGTATTTATTTAGTAACTTATTTTAAGAGAATACGTACAAGTAATTGACATTATATAGTTATGAAGGGAATAATAAATATGCTCCTTGGAGTGTTTCAACCATTTGGGAGTTATGTTGATAAATAGACACGTCAAACTTTTTTCATCGTGAGTAAAAAATAGGTAATTTACTCAATGTTGCTAGTTGTCATATCTGTCCACTTAATCTATGAATTTCACTACGTTAACATGGCTGCCTATGCTGTGTCGTGAAGCATTGTCTTTCGCGATTACAAATCGACAAAATAATAATGTATTCGGGCGTGTTCAATTCCAAAATCTGAACTACCATGTGAAAAGAGATTCCATCGCTTTTATTTGTTTTTCCCGAATGGTTTCTGCAGTATCTGAGGACGCAGGATGGCATTTTGAATACACAATTTTCACGTGTGATTTCTATGAGTGCCCAGCTGCGTGTGGGTGAGTACATGCCGGCTAGCTGGTCCTACCTATTCGACTTTGCTCGTTTGTTGAGATGTCGAGTCCAGTATATAGAGGTCAATGGTTATCATATACTTTCACTGATGAAATTCATAAGGTATAAAATGAATGTACTTTTTTATAGGTTATGTCATAATAATTTTCTTAAAGGTTACATAAACATATGAAGTTAGCTGATAGGCTAGTCTTTGACTACTATCTGACCTGATGGTAAGTGTTGATGTGGTCCAAGAGGTTGTTCAGGCTAACATAGAATTACTGACTCTCAAGGACAGCTGCTGGAAAAAAACGTTAAATACTTAGCGACAGATTTTCTACTTGGGCATTGACATAATGCCCTACCACCATGCAAAATTTTAACGAATTTTGATGAAACTTTGAGAGTAAATAATATTCCATAGGTCCTGAATAGGATTTATTATACCATTAATTGAGTATTTTCCAAGAGTTGCGACAAATCCCATTACTATGGGATGAATCGTTCACCAATCACCTCTCCACCGTAGTAGGTGCATCCGCAAAGGAGGTCATAGTGCCGGACGACCGGCGCCTTGTCATTCCAGCGGATGTGAGGCGATTGGTGACGGAGAGTAAAGCAGTAACCCGACATTACGACTCTTACCCCAGTAAAGAGAACAAAACTAAGAAACGCCACTTTGAACGCATGGTTCAAAGTCGCATGTCTGAGTTGCGTGATCAACAATGGGGCGATAAACTTTCAAACCTCGTGCCAAGCCACCATGCTTACTGGGACTTGGCGCGAGGCTTGAAAGGAAGTAACCATAACGACATGCCTCCCTTATACAGACCAGTCCCACTAGTCCCAGCGTTCTTTGACGAAGACAAAGCTGAGTGCCTAGCTGATAGCCTAGAGGCTCAGTGTTCCCCTAACGTAGATCACGTTGACCAAGCTCACCTCGATTCGGTGGATGCTGAAGTCGAACGTAAAAGCTCTGTGGTCACCTCTGAACTCCCACCAATCACCTTAGCGACTTACGCTGAGGTGGAGAGACTGATCAAGGCCCTCCGACCGCGCAAATCCCCCGGTGCCGATGGCATCTCCAACAGGGTTCTTAAAACCCTCTCTCCTCCTCTCATCCATCTCTTAGTCAGCATCTTCAATGCTGCTATGAGCCACTGCTTATTCCCAGACACCTGGAAATGTGCAAATGTCATTGGCATTCACAAACCAGGCAAAAGCTCATCTGACCCCACCAGTTACCGCCCCATCAGCCTCCTCAGTGCCTTAGGCAAACTTTACGAGCGGTTACTCGCAAACCGTCTCCAGTCCCATGCTAAGGAACACCACCTTATCCCAGATGAGCAGTTTGGCTTCAGACCCGGACACTCATGCGTCCAACAGGTGCACCGCCTCACGGAGCACATCATTGAGGGCTTCAATAAGTACCCCAAACCCCAGACTACGCTAGCAGTCTTCCTCGACGTAGCGAAAGCTTTTGACAAAGTCTGGCACAACGGCTTGATCTACAAGCTATACCAATTTGGCGTGCCAGAACGTCTTGTGCTCATCCTACAAGACTTCCTTAAAGCCAGAAGCTTTCGCTATCGCGTGGAAGGCACCCTCTCCTCCCCCCACCCAGTCAGAGCCGGAGTCCCTCAGGGCTCCGTGCTATCACCTATTCTCTTTGCACTGTATACCAGTGACATCCCACGCTCTCAGCCCAAAGTATTCCTAGCCCAATATGCGGATGATACCGCCATTTACACCACTGGGTGGCATATCAACAGACAGTCCTATTTCGTCATGCAACGGGCCATCACCGAGATCGGTGACTGGTTCCGAAAATGGCGCATCGCGGTCAACCCAGCTAAAAGCACAGCTATGTGCTTTACTGAGAAGACACGCTCCCCTTACCCGAAACCGCTTATTTTGTTCGACGAACCCATTCCCTGGGTTCCTAGAACAAAATACCTCGGAGTCACCCTTGATCGTCATCTCACCTTTAACGATCACATAACAACCGTCCGTAACAGAGCGGCCTTCATAATGGGTCGCCTTGGTCCCCTACTTCGCAAAGAGAGTAAAATGTCTCTAAGTAATAAGAAGACACTTTACACTGCCTGCATCCGCCCCATCATGACTTACGCATCAGTAGTGTTTAGTCATGCTAGTGAGGCCCACCTTCATAAACTTCAAGTCATCCAAAACCGTTTTCTTCGTAATGCAACCGGCGCCCCGTGGTATATCCGGAACACCGAGTTGCATTGCGACTTAAACCTTCCCTCTCTAGCGCAGTTCAATAAGGACTGCGCCCGCCGATACTTTGATCGAGCGCCCCACCACCCGAACCCATTGGTTGTCCAGGCATCGAACTACTCGACTGCCTCTTCTATCCCATTTTTCAAACCCCCCCGTCGCCGACCACGGCAGGTATTAGACGACCCGGATGACCCCATCGCAGCCATTACGTTGGCAGCTTTAGCGTTATCCGCAAGTCGTCGAGGTAAAATCCCCAGGTGTGAGGTAATCAGAGGTCACACAATCAAACACCGAGCTCGCCGGCGAGCTCGAGGCAAAAACAAGGTCACGATAAATTGCTCTCCAAATAGTCAAAGAGTTTTATTCAGTAGGGCCCAATTGTGCAACACTGCAGTTGCACAGAGGCATTTTGCTCCGATCCCCCCCATGTCTCTCGACAGCGAGACAAGCCGAGGTCCGAACCACAGTGGTGCCCTTGAGCTCGCTGTCAACCCCTCCTATAGTAGCGGTACGTTTTCGGCGTCCGCAGGAGACGGAGGTAGAAAGCGCTTTTCGCCTTCTACGCCCGTCTCGGGAGAAGTGCCTTCGGCACTTCTCCCTCCCGGGCTATTGTAGGGCCAGGCCCTCGCCCAAAACCCGGTGGAGCTGGACGACCGCACAGGCGGTAGCCAGCATCTATGTCCTCCCTAAAAAAAAAAAAAAAAAGCCTCGCTCTCATTCTGCACGTGGCGTTTAGGCTTGACGGTTCTTTCGTTAAATTCATATCATTTGTAATAATTTGCTTGTGAATAAATTTAAGTGATTATTGTGATTTTACTTTTAAAAACTTAAATTCCCTTCTGATCGATAAGAATATTATATAATATTATCATTATATAAAATCTAGATTAAAAAAAGTTAATAATCGTATTTTGCATACATACATTTAAGTAAATAATATTAAAATAATATACACATTGGATTTTTTAATTAAAGTTTTTTAATATTTATGAATTAAAAATATAAATCCGAATTTGTTGTATTTATTTAGTAACTTATTTTAAGAGAATACGTACAAGTAATTGACATTATATAGTTATGAAGGGAATAATAAATATGCTCCTTGGAGTGTTTCAACCATTTGGGAGTTATGTTGATAAATAGACACGTCAAACTTTTTTCATCGTGAGTAAAAAATAGGTAATTTACTCAATGTTGCTAGTTGTCATATCTGTCCACTTAATCTATGAATTTCACTACGTTAACATGGCTGCCTATGCTGTGTCGTGAAGCATTGTCTTTCGCGATTACAAATCGACAAAATAATAATGTATTCGGGCGTGTTCAATTCCAAAATCTGAACTACCATGTGAAAAGAGATTCCATCGCTTTTATTTGTTTTTCCCGAATGGTTTCTGCAGTATCTGAGGACGCAGGATGGCATTTTGAATACACAATTTTCACGTGTGATTTCTATGAGTGCCCAGCTGCGTGTGGGTGAGTACATGCCGGCTAGCTGGTCCTACCTATTCGACTTTGCTCGTTTGTTGAGATGTCGAGTCCAGTATATAGAGGTCAATGGTTATCATATACTTTCACTGATGAAATTCATAAGGTATAAAATGAATGTACTTTTTTATAGGTTATGTCATAATAATTTTCTTAAAGGTTACATAAACATATGAAGTTAGCTGATAGGCTAGTCTTTGACTACTATCTGACCTGATGGTAAGTGTTGATGTGGTCCAAGAGGTTGTTCAGGCTAACATAGAATTACTGACTCTCAAGGACAGCTGCTGGAAAAAAACGTTAAATACTTAGCGACAGATTTTCTACTTGGGCATTGACATAATGCCCTACCACCATGCAAAATTTTAACGAATTTTGATGAAACTTTGAGAGTAAATAATATTCCATAGGTCCTGAATAGGATTTATTATACCATTAATTGAGTATTTTCCAAGAGTTGCGACAAATCCCATTACTATGGGATGAATCCGTGGGTGGAGGTTAGTAATTATGAAATTTAATAACCTTGTTGGTGGGTTGGTGTAAAGCAACGCTTTGAAATGTTGAAGTCCTGAGTTTGATTATTGAATTTCTTTTGACATCAAAAATATGCCGTTTTACGTAAGACCAAACATTAATTACGAAAAGTAGGGGTTAAGGCTCTACCTACCCACTCGTATTTCGAAATATTTTATGCCAGAACATCATCTTAACCTTTAAAATTGACCCATAATCTCAACTTGTTAGGTCAATGCAACATTAGATAATACTGTGGGATACCTTCTTCTGTTTAACAAGTAGATTTCAGTTTCAAAAATAACGACTCCGTTACGACGTCCTCGTTAATGTTGAACTGGCAAACAGAAGTTTCACCCCCACATAAACATAATGGAGCGCAGAAGGCTGCACGTTTCCCTGGAGCGTCACGATTCCCCAGGGCCTTCATTATCCAACGAGTCAACGTATGCATTGTATCCAGCTGGCCACCTTGCACGTACTCGTAGGTACAATACCTTCAGTCGTCAAATCAAATCATTTAGAATACATATTTGCTAGAATACATATCATAAGAATCTTCATATTAGTCATGTAGATACAATGTATATTCAGTCTGCAAGCAGGCATGCAAATAATTTGATGAATCTAATTTATTAACTGATTTCCAAAAATTTGGTATGGAAATAGTTTGAGACCCGGGAAAGGACATAGGATAGTTTTTACCCAACTGCGCAAAAATAGGAGTTTTGCACAATAACCGACATACGCGCGGGTGAAATTCGGCCGGAAAACTAGTACCTAATCTATAAATTCCTTAACACTATGAAAAGAATTGCTAAGAAAGTTCTTAAATATCCTTTCATTCAATATTTTAATGTCATTAGGTACGCAATTTTAATTTTTTATACACATATTATTAAATGTGTCTCTAATATAAATATTTTCGGGCGAGAAGTTCATATGAACTACATTTCATTACAAAACTTGGACCTTAGTTGGCGCGTAAATCATCATATTTAGTGTGCTTATTACCGCTTCCTAAGACTTCTTACATTCGTAATCATGACAAATATGTATTAAAATTACAATCTTATGATAATGATTTTCAATATAGAACATGTTGAAATAGTTTAGATATGTGTACGTAATATTGTCACACATTGCACTGACAACAGTCACTTCAAATCCTGTGAATGCAATATCACGTGAATGAATCCTGTTCTTATTATCTAACCGTTACTTTTCTCTGTTAGTAGATGGTTACTAGCCTAGATACTTTTAGTATTAGGTATTTTGAAGAAAATTATTTAAAAAAAATATATTTAAAGTTTTACGAAAGAAAAAATAGGAACACATTATATAGATTCCTAAACACTTTCTCAAGATTTTGTTTCGTTGTGTAATTTTTTTGTAATTAACTAGAAAAGATTGAAATCTCAACAAAAATATTTGCGAAAATTATTTTGGGTATATTAGTAGCGGAGTCAGAATCGTATTAGAAATCCTGCGCATACAAGAACTCGCTGAATTTAACCATTATGCTTCAGCATCAGCAGTATTCCGTCGTAATAAGCTTGATAAAGCCTTCACTCCTGCACAGCTATTCTCTTCATCCTTTGAGGGCTCGGATCCCATAAGATTTTTTTGAAGCACTCGTAGCCAAGTTTGCTTAGCCATTCTGAATCGATCAGCAAAGTTAAGCAACGTCCGCCGCGGTCATGACTTGAATGGGTGACCGCTGGTTGGGCATTACTACTGAGCGCTTCCGTGATTCGGAGGGCACGTTAAGCCGTCGGTCCCGGTTGTTTTCTTAGGATAGCAGTCAGTACAGCATGGTGGTAGGGCACTTTGCAGATGCCCGCCTGGCTAGCTACCACCCGCAAGTTGAAAATCTGTCGCCAAGCACCTAACGGTGTGTTCCGGCAGCTGTCCTTGAGAGCCAGTAACTCTAGGTTAGTCTGAACAACATCCTCGACCACATCATCACTTACCATCAGGTGAGATAGTGGTCAAAGGCTAACCTATCAGGCATAAAAAAAAAAAAAGATTTCGTTGTCCGATCGCTTCGCTCTACACCATTGTAGGATTCCTACTGATCCATATCGCCGCGGCTCCGCTTGTGGGTATTTCGGTTATCACACAAAAACATTAGCCTCTTTTTGCGCGGTTGGATAAAAACTATCCCATGTCCTATCCCGGGTCTCAAACTATTTCCATGCCAAATTTCATCCAAATCGGTCCATTGTTTTTTAAATTGATTCGTTGCATACACAAATAAAAATGTTTCCTCTTCATAATATTAGTATAGATATAGATTGTTAGAAGAGGTTCAAGAGGGTTTTTAAATTAATTTTCAATATTTTTAGTGATGTATGCAACTGCGGAATCGATTTAGTCACTTGCCTACACGATCACCCTCAAGAATAGTTGCAATTATTAGATCATCGAGGTACTGGCAAATACCTACCTTTCTCAGTTGAGTAAATACATAACCGAAATTGATGGAATTCAATTGGGACTAAGTAAGTTTTTTTTAGCTGATAGGCTAGCTTTTAACTACTATCTCCCCTGACGGCAAGCGACGATGTCGTCGAGAAGATGTTATTAAGGCCAACCTAAAATTTCTGTCTCTCAAGGACAGCTGCCGGAACACACCCTAAGGTGCTTGGCGACAGATTTTCTACTTTAGGGTGGTAACTAACCACGGGGGACATTCGCAAAATGCCCGACCACCATACCAAAAAAAGAAAGAAGAACTTGAAGGTAGGTACTACAACTGCTACTACTCAACAAAAAAAATCATCGTGATAAAATGATCCAATTACAAACATGTGCGCGATTTTAATTATTGTGAGTTTAGGAAAGTACAAAATCTGTGCATCATTAATGCCAAGGCGTGGCTTAAACAAATGAACTTTCAGAATCAAAACATACCTTCCCGTACATCTTCAACTTTATTCTGTGAAATATGTAAATAGTTCTATTATTCATGGAACCTAGTCGTTATCACCACAAGAATTCTCCTTGGTATTAGACGTCCAGGTGTGTCGTCACCAACTCACAGATATTAAATACATCCCAACAGAGAGGCGAGGCGCGCGGCTGAGGCGCTAAGGCTGCCGTAGATTTCCCCCGAGGGCACGTTAATTTTCTGCCGCCTTGAGCATAGTGCCCTCCCGGGACGCGCTACCTTTCAGACCGAAGGTGTTATTCCAGCAGCGGACTGATGCCGATATGCCTCTCTAGAGGGATTTTTTCAACGGATAAAATAACAACACGTACTGTAACTAACAGCTACTCGGCGCAACGACTACGAGCTGAGGCTGTTTACAATTTATCGCTTATGTGGATTCATAATGTTTTGACGACCATTACGATTACAATTAGATATTATATTATATTGGTTTTTACAAGCCAAAGTCAACTGATACCGAGTATGAGGTGAGAAATGTATCTGTAATTTTATGATCTCTATATACAAATACACACAGAACTGTTTCAGTTTGTTGATAGGAAACTAAATGAAAATACAAACAAAAATACTATTACTATGTATATAAAAACTTCATATATCATACACAAATTAGTATCGATCCTATTGCAATCTATTTATCTATTAGTGTTTATGTTACGATTAGCGATATACATACATATATATTCATGAGAATCTTTAATATGCTTTTGAGTGCAAGTTTAATTAATATGTTTCGTAAAAACTGTTGGATTTCCAATGAATAAATCAAAATTAAATTGTCATGACAGTCGTCTTATGTCCCCGAAAGCTGACAGTAGGTGGAGTTATATACTTGAAACAACGTAATTTTTGTAGATGTTTTGGAGTCCCTATATAGGGGATACATGTTTATATATTGTATATTAAAGATTTTTGTAGATATAATCCATGTAAATTCAATGTAAAAATGTCAAATTGATAAGTACTGTTTCATGCTTTTCTGTAGTTTCAGTATTTCAGCCGTTTAAAGGTAAAACTAGTGTTTGACCCAATCACAGAATCGTACCTAGTTGAACAAATCGCTTTGTAGTATAGAATGTTGCAGTAGCTAAATTAACGACAAAACTTTTACATTTTAATCTAGACACGTGTAAAACTGATAGTGGCAACAGAAAGTAATTTATGGCCGCATATCGTTAAAGTTGAGTTCACGGGCAATGTTTCCAACGTGCGTGGGCGGATAAAGGTGGAATGAGCTGATATGTAGAATTATATATAATGTAATGAAGTTGTAGGCATTTCACAGCATAGGAATTATCACAGACTGACTGCTGCCTGTTACTTCTTTGGCATCGATATATCAGAAACATTTTTTAAACAAATATGTATCGAGTTCGTCCTACTTCGTTCTCTATACACAACAAGTCTGTACAGAACATATTCTATCTAAGGTCATCGTAACATAAGTTCAGTTTTTTTAACGTATTATCAACAACACACAGTATTTTCGATTAATCTATACTTCTTTCAGTAGCATACCCCAACATTGAGGGAATTCTGCACGGCTGTATGACCCTTACATTTTGGCTTGGCAGGCATCTTGAAAATTATGGAAAAATGTGTTGACATCTCAGCCGCAAGAGACGCTAAAACCCGTTATCTGGTCTTCCCTACTCCTAAAATATTGAGAATTGTATTATAAGTACATGATATTTATGAGCATTAGCAATTGAACAATACTGTGGCCATGATTGGTATCCTGCGACGAGGTTTAAAATGGGCACACTTTTGGTACTTACTACTTTAGTAAAACCTATACACAGTTACAACAATTAATTATATTCTGATTCAGATTCTTGAGCTTTGCTATATGATGGTAGGGCCAATACTCGCCTGTATAACTTAAGGTAGCTATCTTAAAGGCCTGTTTGCAGTTTGATTAATGTTTAGTAGCGCTGTTTAGTGACTGTCACAACCAAAAAACAGACGAGACAGACCTTCTACAAACTACATAAAAGATATGCTACAAGCATCTATCTGCAAATAAACGTCCGTCCAAGTGGCAGGCCGCGAGCACATAAGCTGAGAGTGAAGCGAAGGTAAAGGAGGGATGTGCGAGATGTCGCTATTAAAAAAAATAGAACTCGCTATTAAACACAATCACTAAAAAGATACTGAACACAAATTAGTAATTACTAAATACTAATCAGTCTCTGTTCTTAAGCACTATACACTCACACTTATCAATGTGCAAGCAGGCCTTAGACTAGAAAATCTGTCACCAAGTCTGTTAGGTTTTCGGTTTAAGATCTATGACCACATCCTCACTTTACTACAGGTGAAATATTGGTCAAAAATCTAGATTATCGGCAATAGAGATGAACATATTAATTAATGTTTATGTTTGACGATGTGTCACTTCACTGGCAACGTCGGGAGAAACTCATAATTATATTTAATAACTAATCTATCTGTATTGTGATGTCTGTATTCTAGTTTTTGTTCTATTAGTAACTAGTCAGTACGCAGTGACTATTCGAATAGCTACTAGATATTCCATGGCTTTGGTCGTGATTAACATCGCCTCAGGGGGTTACGAACTGATTGCCGCCACGCTCCCGAGGGCTACACTACACATTTTAGCCGCGCCTGCCAAAATATTTTAGGCACTAGAATTTGTTTTAGATTGGTTTCGGAAATAGGCCGTTGTTTGTTGACCTATCTTTAGCATAAACTAATAATGGGACAATTTTACCTCATGTCAGTTATAAGTAGTTGCCAGCAATTAGACGCAAAAAGGGCTATATCTACTTTTAATATATTTTGTTTCAGTAGAAGTAGAACTCTTTAGCATGTTTGTCCGTAGGACCACTTACTACCACAATACCTATTTCTACCGACAAGTATTTAATGTTCACATTACTGTATTCCGGTTTGAAGGATGTATATAATATAATATGTGCCGTTGAAATTACAGGCATACGAGACTTAACCATCCATCATGATGGTATAAAATATTCTTTTTCATTAATATAATAAACCATAAGTAAAATTTAAAGGTCTACCAAATACTGTAGGCAAGTTGTTTTTGAAAGAATATGTAACGTTATTTAGACGCTGATCCCCAAAAAGAAATCAACTCCAAATTGATAGACGTAAAAAGACTTCATGAAGGGACGACAGGTGGCAAATAGTCACCGGCTCGGAGTACAATTGGCTCGGTGCCAATACAAGCTCTAGTCTGTGCTACTAAGCACTGTGTGCACGTTAGTTCAACCTATGGATCAACTTATGCTATAAACGTTTTGTAACAAACAATTATCAGGACTGGAAAACCTCGAAAACGCTTGTTCATGTTTGTCACAAAGTGCCGTATACTTCTGAACAACACTACAATTAAGGCGAGGTGTTCCCATTTCTGCCTGTTATAGAAGTTATTTTTGAATGACCAATTATTATATTTCAAATCTGAAATAAATCTTTGTTCTAGTTACATTCTTCCTTCTTACTGTAGTTAAAATCGCGATAATGTTTTTTCGATACAAAAATATACCGAATTACAATCAATTAATTAAATTTTGAACAGCATAATTTAATTTCAAACAGATTAATACTCAAATTCTTCTATAACTCATATAAATTTGAGGTAATTCAATTTGGAATCTAATCTGCCCGGTCGGTTTTTTTTCATTATTTTTTTTATCTAATAATCAAGTCATCACCATTATCGGGATTCGGGACACTAGTGAACAACGCAAGACGTCGGCAAGACTTGTGCCAAATTAATGCGCGCGCGCTCTTTTTTTCTGCTGCGAAAATAATATTATAAGGAGACAAAATAAATTACAAATAATAATTCTTTTATTGAACTCATATTGAACAAAGTTAAGCTTTATTGTGTTTATAATTCTCAGTCTATATACTCGTATGATTATATACAGTCTATATATAAGTAATATAACTTTAAGGATAATATTGTTTTTAATTAATTTTTATTTATTATTATTGTAACTTATCTTGAAATCAGAATACTGCTCTTTACACGACTGCCCAAAAGAGGAGAGTTATGTTTTCAGGCTTCATGTATGTTATGTACTTATATATGTGAGTTTCTTTACCAACCAATAACTTTCTGGCGGCGGCTCCACCCTCGCGAATGTCGGTTATCGCGCAAAACCGTTTTCGCTCAGTTGGATAAAAAAAACTATCCTATGCTGCGATGAAATTAGTATATTTCATTGAAGATTTTATGTCGTTCCCGGGTCTCAAATTATTTCCATACCAAATTTCACCCAAATCGGTCCAGTAGTTTTTAAGTTTATTCGTTGCATACAAAAATACAAATCTTTTCTCATTTTTTTTTTTTTTTTTTTTTCCTGATAAGTTAGCCTTTGACCACTATCTCACCTGAGTAAGTGATGATGTAGTCGAGGATGTTGTTCAGACTAACCTAGAGTTACTGGCTCTCAAGGACAGCTGCCGGAACACACCGTTAGGTGCTTGGCGACAGATTTTCAACTTGAGGGTGGTAGCTAGCCAGGCGGGCATTTGCAAAGTGCCCTACCACCATGCTGTAACGACTGCTATCCTAAGACAACAACCGGGACCGACGGCTTAACGTGCCCTCCGAAGCACGGAAGCGCTCAGTAGTAATACCCAACCAGCGGTCACCCATCTAAGTCATGACCGCGGCGGACGTTGCTTAACTTTGCTGATCGATTCAGAATGGTTAAGCAAACTTGGCTACGAGCGCTTCGAAAGAATAGCTATAACCACTCGGCTATCATTGCTTCAAAAATCTTAAAGAGAATTAATATTTAGAATTTTAAAAATATGTGACAATTCAAATTATTAATTATATTTAAGGTTTTTGAAGCAATATTAGCCGAGTGGTTATAGCTATGGACTGCGTTGCCGCGGGTCCATGGTTCGATGCCCACCGCCGCACCGCCTTGACCTTCACCATATGGTGGGAAGGCATTTTGCCAAAGCTCGCTAGCTACCACCTATACGAAAGATGTTAAGAAATAGGTGATAATATTGTTATTTTAGTCGAAGTGATTTATTTTATATATTGT
The DNA here is from genome assembly GCA_963854805.1 of Plagodis dolabraria. NCBI lineage: Eukaryota > Metazoa > Arthropoda > Insecta > Lepidoptera > Geometridae > Plagodis > Plagodis dolabraria. The sequence goes on from OY978442.1 coordinate 20,327,684, forward strand.
ATCGATACTTTTTAAAGAACAAAAGAACTCAACCAATAATATAAAAAAAACTCTCTAACTCATTTGTCTAATAGCAATGAAAAAGTCACAATTTGATTACAGGTGTCATTTATGCGATTAAAATAAGAAGAGGACGGGCTCTCGGCTAACGTCACTCATATAAGTACGATCAGCAGAACAAACTTAAATAAAGAGCAGCGCCATTTACTTATACGTAATTTTAAATGTGACCCGAAATTGTTAATTCTAATAAATTCATATTTTTTTATGGTTGACAGCACAGATGCCGTCTTGGTTTAATGACATCGCGGGCGTCAGGGTCTTATTTCTCCGTCAGTGTACTACTTGTTGATATTCCCGTTTAATTTGTTTTTATTGACAGTTTAATTTGTTTGTGTTGATTGATTTTTTTTTTGTTACCTGTTAGTGTGATTACGATAAGTCTGACTCAGTTGGTCATCAGGACATGAGTGGCATCGAAGAGCTAAGCGATTCAAATTAAGATACCTAAGTACAAAATATTGCTATCAAATAAAATCAGTTCAAATTATTTATTTGTATGCTGTACCTTTGTTTATGATTACTTGTTTTTTTTTTAAAGAAGCAATTTTGCTTCCACATAAATTTATTAACTTCGTTCGAGTAAATAGTCGAATAGTCATTTGTTATGCAGCACTTTCTTTGTAAAGATTTGATAATCTTTACAAAGAAAGCCTATCCTTACAAAAGTACTAGTTGTTTTCAATATTCCTTCAGTCAATTACTAATTATATTGGCAAAAAAGTGTTGCGTGAAAATTAAATACAATCCTCTCAAATTATAACCTAAAGTCTATAAATAATAATAACAAATACTTATTTTCAAAGTATTCTAAGAAAACATCAAATTAATACTTTAACAAAACACTTAAAATATAAAGAATCGGCCAAATGTGAGTCGGACTCGCGCATTAGTAAGTCTCGGTCGTGCGCTCGTTGCGCTCGCATCAAATTCAAATTCAAATTCAAAATCATTTATTCAATTTAGGCGTCTACGACGCTCTTATGAAGGTCAATTACAAATTTTAATATTGAAATATTCTACATTGTACTGCCACGTTCAGCAAAAAAAGTTTATAGAGCCACTGCGAGAAGAACGGGCAAGAAACTCGGGGCCATTCTTTTAAACGTCTTTTTACAATGTGTTATAAACAATATAATACAATTATTACAATATTTGTTTAAATTACGTAGGAGACATGTGATGGCTTGGCAGAGGTGGAATTTTCCAAGCATTTTTGTCGTTTAAGTAATCACAAACTGTGTAGTAGGATTTCTTCATCAAAATATTTTTCACGTGCAATTTGAATTTTCCTTCTGTGAGCATTGTAATATGTTCGGGAATTTTATTATAAAACCGCACACAATTACCTAAAAAGGACCTTTTATTTGTCTTTGCTAATCTAAAACATGGTACCGTTAATTTATATTTGTTCCTAGTGTTGTAATGATGGTTGTCACTGTTTAATTTAAATTTACTCAAATTTTTCCGAACATACATAATATTTTCAAATATATACAGACTCGGTAAAGTTAATATATCAATTTCTTTAAAAAGATCCCTTAGAGATTCCCTAGGATCCATTTCATATATGGCTCGAATTGCACGCTTTTGTAAGATAAAGATTGTCTCTATCTCAGCAGCAGCTCCCCACAGCAATACACCATACGATATAATACTGTGGAAGTATGCGAAATAAACTAGCCGTGCAGTAGCTACATCTGTTAACTGTCTTATCTTACAAACTGCATATGCAGCAGAACTAAGTCTTCCGGCTAGATCATGTATATGTGGATCCCACTGTAAAGTTGAATCCATTTTGATTCCCAGAAAGACTGTCGCTTTGTCAATAGAGAGTTTATCTAGGCCAAGCTTAATGTTTGGTTCAACATAAGGAACATTTGGTAATGAAAACTTTAAACATTTGGTCTTTTTTGAATTTAACAGAAGATTATTAGCGGCGAACCATCCAGAGATCATAGATAACACATTATTTACATGAATGAGTTCACTATCTTTCCTATCTACTTTAAAAATCAGAGAGGTATCATCCGCGAATAAAACAATATCACAGAAATCTTTGACCATGCAAGGCTGCTTTGAAGCGCTCGTAGCCAAGTTTGCTTAGCCATTCTGAATCGATCAGCAAAGTTAAGCAACGTCCGCCGCGGTCATGACTTGGATGGGTGACCGCTGGTTGGGCATTACTACTGAGCGCTTCCGTGCTTCGGAGGGCACGTTAAGCCGTCGGTCCCGGTTGTTGTCTTAGGATAGCAGTCGTTACAGCATGGTGGTAGGGCACTTTGCAAATGCCCACCTGGCTAGCTACCACCCTCAAGTTGAAAATCTGTCGCCAAGCACCTAACGGTGTGTTCCGGCAGCTGTCCTTGAGAGCCAGTAACTCTAGGTTAGTCTGAACAACATCCTCGACCACATCATCACTTACCATCAGGTGAGATAGTGGTCAAAGGCTACCCTATCAGGCATAAAAAAAAAAAAAAAAAAGATCATTAATATACGCTAGGAACAGAAAAGGTCCCAAAATTGATCCCTGCGGTACACCTATTTTTACGAAAGACCCGGAAGAAGTATTGCCATTTATTCCAACCATCTCTAGCCTGTCAGACAGATATGACTCTATTAGATTCAAAGCTTTTCCACGAACACCATAGTGTGAAAGCTTACGAATCAGAGTGCAGTGTTCTACACAGTCGAATGCCTTGGAAAGATCACAAAATACGCCAATAGCATCATGTGAACTCTCCCAGGCTTCAAGTATATGTGACATCAATTGAACACCTGCATCTGTTGTCGATCTGCTCTTAGTGAAACCAAACTGATTCTCATTCAATATATTATGCTCATTAAAATGAGATAAAAGTTGTTTGAGCATAATTTTTTCGAATACTTTAATCCTCCTGAGGATGCTTCGTGTAGAATCGAAACGCGACGAAAATTCTTCCGGTTTGCTGCGTGGCGTTTGTAACGTCACGTCAGCTTAATAAGAAAATTAGGTGGAATTGTCAGGAGATATATATTTTTATGTGTTTTATTAAAGTATTAAAATGATGTTTTCTTAAAATACTTTTAAAATATTTTTTATTATTAAATATCCATTTCCGAGAGTAACGCCTGAATCTATTCATTATCTAAAGTCTGTAAAGACTATAACAACAAAATAAAGTCACCATTATGTAGAACTTCGTAAAAAGGAAAACTTGAAACCGGCAACAATCAATATGAAACATTTTATCCAGTTACAATAATACAGCTATAAGCAGCAAGTAGGTACGTCATGTACGTGTGAGATACCCTGTGAAAGTGTGCGTTGGGCATTCCCTCGGGACTGAAGGAAGTGTGGCCGGAGCTTCGCCACCTGGGACCGCGGGAGAACCCCGACCGGTGTTGCTAGCTGAGAGTTTTTGCTGCCTTTTCAACTTTCCCCAGCTTTTGTCTGAGCATCGTCAAATATTATACAATAATGCTTTCGTGTAGGAGATTCCACAATAGATATTAAATGAAAATGCCTATACGGTATCAAATTACTGTGCCAAATTGCCCGTTGGTGAACTCCCCTATTTAGGGAAGATAAGCACTAATCCCAACACTTAACAGGAGTCTTAGGAAGATAGCAGTTCTCCAGAAAGCGCTGCTGCCCACCTTTCAATATTTTACCCACATTCACCCCCCACGACACCTACGAGAAGAGATGGGGGAGTGACATTCAAAACCGGTTACCCGCAGGTACATAAATTAATTATATACCTAGATACCTACTCACAAACGAGCAATATCTTTATAGGAGATTGGGTATGGTAGTCTCAGGGGTTGGTTGTGACAGCAGCCATAACAGAAAACTGATGGAACCCAGGATAAGAAGATCTTATCTTGGGTATTATTAGGTACGTACACAATTCTATCTTCATTAGTAAATACTTATTTGATTCAATACGTTGTATTTTTATATGTACTTCCTCGTTTTTTTATTTGTGATCACCTACCACAGACATTGTAAAATCCATTCCAACTAGATTAGAAACTGCTCATTGATATATAAAAGTAGAAGCCAAATTAAAGAAATAGGCACTGAAAATTCAAAATAAAAAAATGTTACGTCCATCCCCGGTCTTCCCTATTTTTTCTGTAATATATTTTAAATTCTAAGCATTTTCTTTTAATTCCTTCAAAATTTTTCAATTGCGTTTGCGATTTCATTTCTGTGTATATAGTATATAAATGTATGAAGTATATAAATAGGGTCCTTTGACACAATTAAATAACTAGAGTTATGCGAAATATTGTTGTTTGTATTGTTGCTACATAATGCAAGCCTTTTCTTTTTAATTAGTGATTCGTTCGATGAGTAACTACTGAAAAATAAAATATAGTCAAAAAGTGTATGAACTTTACCTGTTTACATCTTAGAAGATAGATAAATAATGTCATTTGAAGTTCTTTCATTATCGAGCCCTCAGAGAACATCCGTCTTTACAATACCCGGACTGCATTCTGATAGTTGTAGTAGGGATCTAAGAATGTCAACTCTATCTCATTTAAGTCCACATTAGGTAGTTCCTTATGTTGAACCACGCTTATTTTTGATTCCATGCTGATCTATAGCATAAAGGATAAAAAGTATATATATATATATATATATATTTATATATATAGCATATATATATATAGCATAAAGCGCATATAAAATACAAAACTTTGAAGAATATTTAAAGCTTATTTTACACTATATAAATAAGCTGCATTTATATCTTTACAAATGCTGCCTACAGCTACATACTATTTAACAATGGTCTAGTCTACGAAAAAACATGTAAAGAAATGTAAGTCATACTCAAAAACAACAGCCAAACCTTACGGTTACGGTTGTGCGGCGGTACAACGTTACCTTGACGTGACCAGATGGATGCGATCAATTCTATTCAATATATATATTTATTCGTAGCGTCCACTAAAGATGCGCGTTTAAAGATGATCCCATAATGAAGCGCTACGAGTGCTACGACAGCAACTCGTATATAGGTACATAGATAACAATTGCCCACTAACTTATCTATGCTACTAATATTTAGGTTTGACGATGATCCCATAATGAAGCACTACAAATGATACGACTGATATTTTCTATAAAACAATTGACTACTAGCACATTAACGCTATTAAGTGTAAGTGTAGGGAATTCTTTAGTACGTAAAAGTTCCAAAACATTCATTGGTTCATTACATGTAATTCATTATATCGTATTTTTTTTCAAGTTAGTGTATAATTCGGTGCAGAGTTTTCGGGATAACTTACTTTGATTATTTAGGGTACAATTACATCTGGCAGCACTGCCGGAGCCAGGAGGGAGAAGGGGAGAGTGTAGCATTAGACAAGTAACAGACGTATCCAATGGACGCGTTTGATGGACACGAGCGAGTAACTTTACGATATCTGGCTGGATTAAAATCCAATCCCCGGAGTGAGGAGCGAACACTTTTAGTAATTAAGCTGCATTGAAACAACGGGTCGCGGGGTCTCTAGTGGCCGCTGATAATATCTAAATGCCTAATGGCTGCTGGGCCCGTGACGAATGTATCGGGCCTCGGGCCACCACCGCCGCGCCGCTGCCGCCGCCGACGCCGCCTCCCCGCCTGCTCCTCCACTATGTGATAATTCCAAACGCTGCGGCCGCGCCACCTGGGATCGCGCAGAGACGGACTATGGGTTTTATTTTAATTTATTTTAATATTAGTTCCCTAAACCTTATCCTTCTTAGATTATTTAGTATTAAAAAAGTACACCGATCGGAGAAAACGACTATTAAACACCGTGAGTGCTATCTTAGGCACATGTAATTAAAATAGCCTTCGGTCTACGGTGGCTAGGATGATTCATAGTGAAATATATTAAAATACCATAATGAGAAATCTTTCGTCTCATACAATTCACTAATATTTCCACTCAACGTATGTTTGATGCAATACAAGTTACAACAACGGAAAAAAATCAAAGAATAAGTAAATTATAGCTTAAAAATTCACATTACATTATACTCTACTGCACCAGCCGTATTGTACACTGTTGAACACAGCCTCCGTCATTAAGGGAGGTTTTGCCAAAATCCCCACGCTTGCCAGACATCTTGGACATCAGTTCCTCAGAAGGCGCTGCGTAATTTCAACGTTTATATTGTATTTCAACTTTTAACCCCTCATACGACATCCACAGGTAGCAAAAGGGGTACATTCCATCCCGGCACCCTACGGGCAATTACATTATAAAATTTTATTAATTCATCTAGAAATATTTACGATATAAGCCAGATTAATGTCTGAATCTAAACTTGTCATCATCTATGCAATACATATTTAAATATCTGCCCATATACTAGTTATTGCCCGAGTTGCAGATCAGATTCCTATCTGCTACCTAAGTAGGTAGATCATGAGAACTAGTAATATCAACAGCCACGAAATATTCGAACGACGTGTTACCAAAAGCGTTGGTATACACAAATCAACATAGTAACCCGATTGTTGGGTCCAAGTTCGACAACAATTCGGCATTGTTGACGGCACAGGAGCCAGGCACGCGATGCGGCGCCGCGCCGGCCGACATTCCGGCACCTCCAGTGGCCGGCTCGGCTCGCTCCCGGTCCCGGCTTCATCGGCATTTAATTACCCACGTGCCAGCCCGAGCCTCGATCCTGTGCCCGACCGACGCGACATCGCTCACATTGTTGACCGTCTAACTTTGGCAGAATAACTTACAAATGTTCACGTTACCCTATTGAGATATTTCGTCTTTCGCGCTGCGGTGATGGTTTAGCTTCGGTATTAATTAATCAGATACTTTGCGCAATAATTTGTTTACGCATTAGACTGCGACTACAATATAAATATTTAGAATACTGAGACATGAATATTAATTTTGAGATCCTTATAATGAAATGATAGATAAATACATGCATATCATACGCCCGTGTAAAGTCCCACAATGTCTCACGTTGCATTTAATGGGGGTGATAATAATACTTTACGAATTTTCAAAATAGCTTAGTCTTATAATAACAAAGTTATAAACGTGTAGTCTCCGAGTGCGATCCCTGTAGCAGAGTCCCTTGGGAGCTAGCCCGCGCGCCCAACTTCGGGCTCAGTGGCGCCGCGCGCTCCCGCGCCCACCGCCGCGGCCGCCCTGCGCTGTGCCGCCCGCCCCACCAGAGAATACATTTGCGCAACACTCGCGTTGCCTGGCACAACGACTTTGCGACAACGAGAACCACTGAATGCTTAAACTTACTTATTTTCCTATTTTAGTTGCCTTTACGACTGATACTTTGGTTGGAACAAAGGAACACAGAAACCTTAAATACTTGTCAGCAAGTGCCAATATTGAGTTCAAAATTGTGTACTCAATGAAACAATGCATAATTTTAGTAACTGGGTGTTTTGCCTTGTTGCTCTTGTGCTCAGAAAACGTGTGCACTTCTGTTTATATTCCGATTGTTTTGCAAACATCTTTCCTATTTTATCTCTTGAAAATGGACTCCTTATCCAACAACAAGAGAATGTGCAAAGATAAAAGAAGTAAAACTCCTAGTTAAAGCTCGTAGCCAAGACGCAACTAAATGACAAAATTTTACAACCGTCAGTTATTCCCATAAAGATTTCGTTACGACTAGGTAACATAAAATCCAAATTATCTGGGTGGCATAAAATTAAAACGTCAAGTCTGCGAGATGGGCCACTGTTTTAAAAAGTTCTAAAGTCATGAAAGATAAAGCGGTGGTGGCGGTCGATGATGGGGCAGAGTAGACAATTTATTTATAATCTCGGGTGCAGAATTGGCTACGAATTAGCATGTAAATATTTGAAGTCCAAGAAGCCCGGTGGAGATTTATAGCGAATGGAGCGAGATAAGCGAGGACAGGGTCGTAAAGCAAGGGGCGGCGGCGCGGCGGCACTGCGGGCGCTACCAACTCGCAGCACACCCGCCGACCAAGTTGTAAAAAGAGCGTTAAACCGTAGTAAAAACGCATCGGCCGCGCGTGGTGTACCCGAGCCTGCTTGTTATTATACGCTACTACTTATGAATTTCAATGAAGACGTAACGAGACCAGAACTGGGCTCTCAGCAGTGTTAATGTTAAGTACTGAGATTAAGAAGAACCTACCCTTACATTCAAGGCATTAAAAAGTTTCTCGAGAATTTGAATTTATTATTCTACTCCTGATGTTACTACTTGAGAGATAAATTATTGCAGCGGTAAGACTTCTACAACTTAGAATCCTTTGAGAGATCTAATGTACTTTAATAATTATTATTATGTATAACTTACCCGGCATCTCATCGGCTTCATAAGGCTCTGACGTTTTTGTTTGATGTGCATCGTCGTCGGGTTCATCTTCAGCGTCTGTAACAAGTTAAAAATGATACGCTAATCTTGACCACAATTTCACTGCTGTGAACTAGGAGTACGAGTATCCATAAAAGATTCCATAAGCAGGCTAAATGTAGGTGCTTGGGGACTTTCTAAATCGAAATTTCTAAATCTACAATCTAAATAAAAAAACCAAATCTCGAGAGAACTTTTTTGGTCTCATGCAATAGGAGGCGAACCAAAGCTATCTAGGTATTATTAAGTGCTATCAAATAGGCAATATTGTAAAGTGCCTTGCCACCATGTAAGCTACGAAGCTCAATAAACTTCTGGGATTGCAAACAATATACCAAAACCGTGCCATCTTTGCTCCAAAATTCACCCATTATCTTTATTAACCTACATACTGAAATGAAATACCAACCTACCAGTAACATACCGACCGAGTGCAACGAGAAGGCCAGCACAGCTGATCACCGATCGCTTAACGTCGCAACTCCCGCGCGTATTTAATCAACCACGATGCGGTATTTATATTCTAACTGGCACATTGGGTCCAAGCTATTTACCACGCGGGAGACTAATCTGACAATGAATGGGTGTGTGCGGACGCGGCGCGGCAGTGAATAGCACTGTCCGCTGCATGTGACACTTGACTAAGTGCTGGGTGCCGACGCGACCGCATCTATAAATTATTTTCAACTATGCCACAACTGGGATTAAATCAATTTTCATTGGTTACGCGTTGACGTTGATTGGCGTCATATATTTGCAATGTTAGCTCTCAGTGCGCTTTATCGATATAGGTTTATCACGAGTTTTTCTGGCCATAAATAAAAGTGACGTCACGATTTGCAAATTTTAAGATAATGCTGACTTCAAATATGGTTTAATAAATTGTGGCTTTGGAAACTTCGACTTTCACAACATATTTTATAAAAAAAATTTGTTAACTTTAGCATGGAGGTGCCACCCACAAGTTGCAAATCTGTCGCCAAGCACCTAAAGGTGTGTACCGGCAGCTGTCTTTGAGAGCCATTAATTCAAGGTAACCCTGAACAACACCTTCAACCACGTCATCGCTTACCATCATTATCTAGCTAGCCTATCATCTATTAATAAGATAAATAAAACGTTATTTTTTTAAGTATGTATAAGTGTAGCCTTAGACGCTGTTCTAACATTTAGCGAAGAATAGAATAAGAACTGCATCTCAAACCTAACACACCTTTGTGTGCTGCTAGCTAGGCAAATATTTGCTAAAAGCCATGCAATTATTCAACATTAGGATAAAAGGTAACTTCTGAAACTCAGAACACGTGAATAGTAGTACTTTCAGTCAATTGCAATTTGCAGAGCTCTTCATAGCAGACATTGAGTCGTATAGCGGTGAATGTCGTAACAGACACATGCCATGCCGGGTATGTCTGTCGCAGTGCAGGGCGGTGCAGTGCACCCACTGTCCGACGTCGTACGTCATGCGTTATCAGCGGCCGTGTGTCAGTGTCATGCAGGACAACGTCGGCAGTCGGCAGAACCGTGCATACTCACTGAGTACCGAACATATGGACGGAATGGACAGTTTTACAAGCGTAAATGTCGATGGGCATGTCTTAAACTGCCCGTTTATACTTCCAGTAGGCTCTTAACCGTAAAATACATGCGTGTGGAACAATGACAACTTTAAAACTATAGAAATATCATCAACTTATGGCGATGTTGTTTATTTTTGCTGGATTTTGATTAAATACTACGTACGACTTTATGATTCGTGTGATAATTGGTAAAACAAAGCAAAAAAATGTTTACAAAAATCCGCAATTGAAATGGTTAGCTAACGACATGTAGAAAAATGAAGATGTTTTGAAGCAATGATAGCTCAGTGGCTTTGGGTATGGACTGCCGCGCAGCAGGTCCATGGTTCGAATCCCGCCGCGTGCTTGAGCTTCACCGCATGGTGGAAGGGCATTTTTGCGAATGCCCGCCTGGCTAGCGACCACCCTCAAGTGGAAAATCTGTCGCCAAGCATCTAACGGTGTGTTCCGGCAGCTGTCCTTGAGAGCCAGTCATTCTAGGTTAAGCCTGTTAACACCTTCGACCACATCATCACTTACCAACAGGTGAGATTGTGGTCAAAGGCTTACCTATCAGCAATAAAAAAAAAAAAAAGGTAATCCAATGTAAATATAGGTACCTATCGTGTAACGAAATTGGTTAGTAACTTTTAGTGTCTACATGCGAGAGTATGTTTTTTAAAGTAAGCTGCTCATTACATGCTCCTCATCATTACAAAGATTATGTTAGGTATACGTACTTATAATGTATTTTATATGTTTTAAAAATAAGTAGAAGTATTAATAATATCTATTTATATGTATGTTTATTTTATTGTTGTATAATTCATATATTACCTACGACTATTATCTATTTATATAACTCATAGAATTGAGTTTACCATCGAAATTGTGGTCCTCGCTGGGTTCTTCGCCATCTTTTTTATCGTTGTCATTACATTCATCATCGTCGTCGTGCGTCTCATCATCACCCGCTTCAGGTTCAACGTCTGGGTCCTGATTGCCATCACTACCATCATCACCAGTAGAACCTCGTTCGTCTTCCTCCTCGGCTGAAAGAAATAATTAAATATATAAAATTGAATTGATTCAGGCGTTACTTTGCGGAAATCCATACTTAATAATAACAATTATGATTTCAAAATAAATTAAGAAAACATTATATTAATATTTTTGTAAGACTCATAAAAATAAAAAAGTATATTTATTTACAATTCCGCCTAATTTTCCTATTAAGCCGACGTGATGACACAAACGCCACGCAGCCAATCCGGAAGAATTTTCGACGCATTTCACTTCTACACGAAGCATCCTTAGGAGGTCTGACTCTCTGGTCTCGACTTCGAGAGCACGGCAGCGTGGCGTTGTGTCGTCACGTCGCGTCGGCTTAACAGGAAAATTAGGCGGAATTGTTATTAGATATATTTTTCTATATTTTTAAGTGTTTTATTAAAATATTAATTTAATTTTTTCTTAAAATATTTGTTATTATTAGATATAAACTAATTTTAGTCAATAACACCGGAAAAGTGCTACTTTTACTCTCACATCAAAGTTTCCGCAACAACACAAAATGAAGGTACCATAAAATCGTTTTAATTTTTATACATATCGAGATCCTTAGCGGAAGTAATTTTACAATAGAGCAAAAAAATAAATTTTAAAATATACACTTTTTTTTAATGCCCGATAGGTTAGCCTTTGACCACTATCTCACCTGATGGTAAGTGATGATGTGGTCGAAGATGTTGTTCAGACTAACCTAGAATTAACTGGCTCTCAAGGACAGCTGTCGGAACACACCGTTGGGTGCTTGGCGACAGATTTTCTACTTGAGGGTGGTAGCTAGCCAGGCGGGCATTCGCGAAATGCCCTACCACCATGCTATAACGACTGCCATCCTAAGACAACAACCGGGACCGACGGCTTAACGTGCCCTCCGAAGCACGGAAGCGCTCAGTAGTAATGTCATCAGCGGTCACCCATCCAACTTATGACCGAGGCGGACGTTGCTTGACTTTGCTGATCGGTTCAGAATGGCTAAGCAAACTTCGCTACGAGCGCTTCAGTAAAAGTTTCTTGTAATATTATAATTGGTGGCAACAATAACACACGAACCAAGTTTCGCATTTATAATAATAATACTGACTATTAAAATAGAGTAGTCACTATTTATACTTGTTTATCTAGACTCCAGTATATTCCAGCTATATTAATATATAGCTGGACTATAAAATGGAGATACTTTGTAAATTATTTTAACCTCATAAAATCAAAACAGACACCTTGAATTTAAAAGGATTTTCTCTATTATATGAAATTCTTTACTCTACGAAATAAGTCGGACGGTAAAAGGCGATTCCCCTCTGTTCATCTACACGATTATGATAATCTTATTGTGTGCCCCTATTTCGGAAATGGTTGGGATGATAATAATGATAATGGTAAAATAATCGAAATTTATAAGTATTTACAGGTAATTTAAGGTCCTCTTTAATTCTAGCTTTGTTTGAGATTACTTTCAGCTGCATATTGCTACATCTTAGAATGGAAACTCTGAAGAAAAGCTACCAGAACGCACCGTTAGGAGTTTGGCGATAGATTTTCTACTTCAGGTTCGTTTGTCAAGCGTGTATTCGCAAAATGCCCTACCACCGTACAAATTTATGTAATATTAACGAGTAAATACACTCGAGAGCAATGAATCCGGGTCACTTAAAGAATCCTAAAAATCTCGGAAACTAAAAATGCTAGGTTAATGCAATAAATTGTATTTAATAGACAATGTAATACTCCTTAAATGAAGGTATTAAAACTTCTTAGTTATTGTAAAGTTATATCATAAAAAAATCAAATTTGAAAAAGGGCCACTTTCGAAGATGAAACTACGAAATTACAGCATTTGGTTTTGCTTTTGTTTGTAATCTGTCAATTATGTGGGTACATAAACCATGTTGATAGTGCTCTATATTCATTATTCAAGCTGAAATTATGTCGCTTACGCCTGAAGAATGCACCAGAATACTTACAATGCTGGAAACCGGCCGGAGTCAGCGCGATACAGCCAGGACTGTCGGTGTGTCGCTGTCAACAGTACAAAGAGTTCTCCGACGTTACGAAGAAACTGGTTCTAACCTACGCAGACCAGGAACGGGCAGAACCAGGTGTACCACAGCACGAGAAGACCGATACTTGGTGAACACCATGCTTCGAAATCGCTTTCTCACAGGAACTGAACTCACCAATCAGTTTCGACGCCTCGGAGGAAGTAACCCAAGTGCATGGACAGTAAGACGTCGGCTTGCTGAATCTAACTTAAAACCCCTTAGACCTGCAAACGGCCCTAAACTGGAGCGTGGGCATCGTATTTCGAGACTAAGATATGCCCAGAGCCACGTAAATTGGAGTATTGAAGATTGGTCAAAAGTTATGTTCTCCGACGAATCAAAATTTATGCTCTACAAGCACGATGGAAGACACAGAGTGTATCGAAGACCAGGGGAAAGATTCAAGCAAGCATGCATCGAAGAAAAAGTAGCCTACGGTGGTGGGTCTGTACTTGTGTGGGCCGGAATTTCTTCTGAAAGTCGCACAGAGCTGGTGATCATAGAAAACGGCTCTTTAACTAGCGTAAGATATGTGGAAGAAATCCTCAATGATCACGTTGGTCCATTTATGGTCAATTTAGGTGAGGATGCTATATTTATGCATGCAATGCCCGACCTCATACAGGTAGGATTATGAATGACTACCTTCAAGAGATGAACATTACTCGTATGGAGTGGCCAGCGCGCAGCCCGGATATCAACCCGATCGAGCATGCTTGGGACGAGCTAGGCAGATGCGTAAAACAACGAAACCCTCCCCCAATCACGCTTCGTGAGCTCAAAATTGCTCTCACAGAGGAATGGGAGAATATTCCCCAAAATCGTATAAGGAACTTGGTGTACAGCATGCCAAACCGCGTAAACGCAGTAATGGAAGTACGAGGAGGCAATACGAAGTATTAAAATTCAAGAAAATCGTAATAAAGTTCAAAAATTTCATGTTTCCTATTTTTGTTTTAAGGAGAGATCAGCAGTTTTTTTCTTTATGTAATTTTGTGTTAATAAAATGTATGGTGACTCATATTTTATTTACTTTCATTTAAGGAGTATTACATTGTCTATTAAATACAATTTATTGCATTAACCTATCATTTTTAGTTTCCGAGATTTTTAACATTCTTTAAGTGACCCGGATTCATTGCTCTCGAGTGTACTTAGAAAACCCAATGCGTTTCTGGCATTCCTTAAAAGTATCGGTTTCCTCCTAAGAATAGGTAGGACTACACCTTCACAGTAATTAAGTCAGCATAAATTACCTTTTTACTCCTATACCAGCCTTGAGCAAGGGTCGGTATTGGCATTATTGTTCCAAGTGTCATATCGTTTTGGAATATTATTAAGAATTTACAACGCGTATAATTGGTGAAGTTTTGTCAATGTCTTTTACTTTATTAATGTAGAGGCAGTGATGGAGCATTGGCTACGGACTGCCGTGCAGCTGGTCCATGGTTTGAATCCCGTCGTGGGCTTGAGCTTCACCGCAAGTTAGAAGGGCATTTAGCTAGGGCAGTAACTCTAGGTTAGCCTGAACAACATCCTCGACCACATCATCACTTACCATCAGGTGAGATAGTGGTCAAAGGCTAACCTATCAGGCATAAAAAAAAAAAAAAAAAAGCTACCACCCTCGAGTAGAAAATCTGTTGCCAAGCACATAACGGTGTGTTCCGTTCCGGGAGCTGCTTTGAGAGCTAGTAATTCGAGGTAAAGCCATTAAGAACTTCGACCACATCATCACTTACCATTAGTTGAGATTGTGGTCAAAGGCTTACCTATCAGCAATAAAAAAAATTGCGTAATGCTGTCCTTTTTTTTATACATTGGTAAGTGATGATGTGGTTGAAGGTCTTAATGGCTTTACCTAGAATTAGTAGCTCTCAAAGCAGCTCCCGGAACGGAACACGCCGTTAAATGCTTGGCGACAGATGTCTAATGTAAGTATATGTACTTAAGGCGAAAGGTCCAATTGATGTTGTGTAATTAGCGGTCGCTCGCGTGTTATCTATTTAGCTAGAAGTGCATACATTTGAATCAATAGACGGCACTCGGCCTTACTATTATTTCCTGATCATATTTGCGAGCAAATGAAGTTTGTTTTCGACTCAAGTAGTTGTTATGTTTTAATAGGCGCAAATAGCTTATAATCCTTATTTTTAATTACCGTTCGAACCATGAAAACATTCATACAAACTTAATGAATAACTAATACAAGTTTGGTACTAAACGAATATGGTACACCTCTAAAAATTTACTGAAATCTCGGCTTCAAAATGTTCAAATATGTAGTTCCGAGTGCTAATACGAGTATTATCCTAACTACTAACAAAATAAATTTGAAACCTGGATAACAAACTTCAA
Organism: Plagodis dolabraria; assembly: GCA_963854805.1. NCBI lineage: Eukaryota > Metazoa > Arthropoda > Insecta > Lepidoptera > Geometridae > Plagodis > Plagodis dolabraria. The sequence goes on from OY978442.1 coordinate 20,343,138, forward strand.
GATACGTGTTCCAGGATATATTTATTTCAAAGCTTACACTTATTTTTGCCAGAAAACGTACCGCTTTAAGCAGAAAATAATATAAATATATTAGGTAGGTACCTTTCGAATTAGCAATTGCAGAAAAGCCCGGCATCTAACTTTAATGAATGCTATCGATCGAGATCTAATTAGTGTAATTGAGAACGTATAGCGTGGACATGTCAGCCGTAAGCCGCGGTGGTAGTAAGCTCGCTCTCAGGGGTCTGAAATCACTGACTATTTATTACACCACTAGTTGACCCACCCGCGACTATGTCCGCGTCAGGTTTGATCATATCACTAAATATCGCCTATGTTTTATTATTTAATTGGAGTTATTATATTGACACAAAACGTAAAAAAAAAAAATTACAGAGTATTTTCGCGAATTTTTTTTCTAACCATGCATATATTTACAGTCTTGTTTTCGAATCAGGCACGTTATAAGTATATCCTGTAGCGTAATATATATATTTATTTTAATACTGTAACATATGCGCTTTTTATTAAAAAAAAAACCTGTTATGCTCGCTCACTTCACCTTAGTGGTAATTTTCGTGGAATCGGCATAAACAATCATGTCACTATTTTACCTAGTATCAATATCAAGATAATAAAATCAAGTGATCAAGATGTATTATTACATTCCCCGCATAAGAATGTACGTGCCGATGGATATCCTTCTGTAGGATTTCTCAAAAGAGGATTAAGGTTGAAGCCACATTGCATGAGAACATAGGAGGGAGACTTCTCACCTCTTATAGGTGGGCGAGCGAACCGGAACTACACAATATAGCTGGAGCTTGCGAAAAAAAATTTTTTTTTCGCAAGCACCATTTTTTTTAAACAGAAACTACTTTTTTAAAACGAAATTAATGGACCAAATTTTGTCGGTTCACAACGTAAACAAGCCATAGAATACATGGTTGCTACATGATCTATAAAAAACGATATTATTATGGTGACGTGAAAGAAACAAAACACGATAAATTATTACTTCAGAGTTGTATTTACGACTTTTTCAATAGAGGAATGTTTTAGAATTGTGTTTTCTGATTGGGCTAAATGTCATATCCTATAGAAAACTATATATTTTACTCATATATGTAAGGTACACCATCGTTCTATAGGTAAAACTAGTTCAAAATTACCCTTTAGATGGCACAATTTACATTGGGAAAGAATGGGTATGCTGATTTTGTGACATAGAGAATACATATTGTAATGACCAAGAATAAAAAACAATTCTAATAGGTTGGGTACGGGTAGAGAAATGAGTATATATTTTATTATTATACTAGTGCGTTCAACCCCGTTGCTGATCTTCTGATCCCTACTTGAAACCTCCCCGTATCGCCGACCAAGGCATGTATTGGACGACTCGGATGACCCCATGCAGCCATTACGTTGGCAGCTTTAGCGTCATCCGCAAGTCGTCTCGGTAACTTCCCCAGGTGTTATTTATAGGTTACAGAATCAAAAACTGGGATCGCCGGCGAGATCTAGGCAAAAATAATGTCACGATTAATGCCTCTCCAAATAGCCACAGATTTAATATCCACTGCTACAACACTCTCAACAGTTCCCACCTCCCCAAATTCTCCCTCTTCTCCCCAAATTCCCAATATTAGTTTGACGCTGCTAACTGATGGTCGATTGGAGCATTTGGACTGCCTGTGAGCCTACAATGGCTTGTAGGTTGTCTAAATGCTTTCTTTGTAGTATCTAGTATGCTCTATAAAGTTTTCAGTAGTTTGATAATTTAGTAATAATAATAAATTAAAAAATCTGTCATTATAGTATTTCAATTCATCTGAATATTAACCATGAAAGTCAAGACCTTAATTTTAGTTTTTTTTTTAAATACTGAATTTATATTTTCTTTATTGCTTAGTGGACAATCACAATACAGTGGCGGGTGAATTGTAGAGTAGTAGTTATTCGTGTGACATCGTTAATTAGCCACGCTGAGGGTGCGGGTGGCGTGATTGCGCCCCGTCCATGTCAGCCGCACCCTGCGTGCTACGCGGCTCATTCTGCAATTAAACACAAACCTCTGCCAGTTGGTAAGTACTCTTCCATACCTACATTATCTACACACATTTACTGGCCACAACGTGCTTATCTTCAACCTAAATACATATATTGGCATTAAAGACCATTTCTTTATTTTTGCCCTGCGTTGATACACATCAATTGAGTACTTATTTTTTTGGAAATAGTTATTTGTTAAGCAAGCCTGCATATTTGCAATTTCGCTTGAATGCTTAATACGAGGATAGTAACCTTAGGATTAAATTTATTTTAAATTCTGAGCGTACAGAAAGAAGGAGTATCATGATCGAGGCCCACGTTTTCATTTCACCACGAGTTATTTAAAAAGCTACTTTTTAATGTTCAAAGTCAGCTCTGATTTTTATATTTTCCTTTAATGCATACTAATTACGGGGCGACCATTTAAAAAATTGCTCTTTATATATTAACCGGGGTTAGATCTTAATTGTTTAATAGGTAGGTAAGTGTTAATAATTTTCAATAAGCTGCGACAGAAATATACTCTAAATAAGGTGCTCTAGTTTCATTCTAGTTGCAGCAGAAATTCTAAATTATATTCCATCTCTCCATCTCTGTCTTTAATGAATATCTTTAAAAGTAAGTAAACCCCAAAATTCCAGAACAAGCCATTATCAGCACTCCTGACACGCTCTCCAGATCCACATCATGGTGTCTAGACGGGAACACAGGAACAACAACATGTCCTTTTCATACTACCTAGGTGCATACTAAAAATCTCTCGTACCGGTGCTTGCCTGGTCCTTCATAACCTTCGAGCTTCTATCTTACTATCGAACTTCGTAACCAATCAACTAGGCTAGGAACTATCAACGTTCCCAGCGGTCATCACTATTACAAATTTTAACCCTAAAGACGTACTAACAAAACTAGTTCAAAAGAGCGTGGTTGATCCAATCATTAAGAGAACATATATGTAATGCAGGGTTAGGCGTTAGACCAAGTTTATTTTGGATAGGATGGCCTTTGATCCTCTGTTGGTATATTGATGTGATTTAGGATGTAATCAGGATTAATGGTATCGGATGGTATCGTTGCTGGAACACACCTTGATGTATTTGGAAACCAATGAATGCACAATGCCCTGCCACATGCTTTCGATTACATATTATATACTCGTATACACAGAAATTCTTCACATCTAATAGCAAATAAGTTAAAGCTCCACACAAAATTACAAGAAAAGGAAAAATCGATTTTATTCAGCGTTACTGCAAAAATGACTATGCAATTAATCCGCCATATATCGAACGAATATCAATCTAAATAATGTCCTGGTATCACAGGCTCTTAATACCTCTTCGGTTATGTCTCCGTTAGAGTGCCAGGAATTAAAGACAAAATAGGGCCCACGTATAAATTGTTCATATCCGACAGCAAAAATCATTTCGTTCAAATTGCGTAAGAAAGTTGTCATATGATTTTCATAAAAAACGGCAGAGGACACTGACTTCCACAGATCTTCCATCGATCAATCGGAAACCTGGTATCAAGTTGCCCGAAATCTGGCCCAATCAGATCAAATCGAAGAAATAGGCAGCAGGAGGTCTACTGCCAACAACAAAGTTCGAAGCTTTGTTTCGGAACGAAGTAACGACGAACATCGAACTTATAATTATATTAGTAACACAGCCTCTTTTTAAAGTGATCAAAGATCATCATTTTATCCTTCACACATGAGATGTCAGTACCCTATGTTATCTCGGACAATACCATGCACGACAGAACGTATTGCAAACAGATTTTAAGGTGATGAAGATGGCCACCTGACGTCGTTTTTGAGAATACTCTTGGTAGTAAGTATAGGTATAGGTATACTCGCTACTTTGAAACGAATGTTTTTATTCAAGATAATTTATTTCTAAATTTACTGTATATTTTTTTTAATTCATAAGTACATGTTTATAACAATAAGGTTTCCTTATAAATGGCAACTCACTTATTACATATTTAGATTGGCCGATACCATTTAGGTCTAGCAATGCCTGTGGGAATCAGCCCGGCCTATGCACAGGGGATTTTATCCATCGATTCATCAAAAGTAGGCCGGAGGCTAAATCCCAGCATTGTGATGGAATCTAGTGTCCCAGAGGAAAATAAATATAGGTATGGTATGTGCTTATGTAGTACCAAAACGTTACATCTCTACATAGATATATCTCTTAGGTATAAGTACGAGTTCATACTGTTTCTTACGATCTACAGAAATATATTGTCATAAAAACTAACGTGTTGTCATGATTATTAACTAAATATACCGGCTAGCACTCACGGTGTTTAGTCGAAATCTCCGACCGGTGTTCGAATAGTAGAGATGCTCATTCCTTGAGAATGAGCATCTTTACAATATAGGTAGTAATAAAAAAATAAACTTGAGATTCAATTAAAAATTTTCGAGTGGAAAAGTTTATGTCATGTGCGGTATTAGAACCTGCGTCCATCCACCCCTTTAGGCGGGTTTAGCTCTAACCAATTATTGAAGTAACATGACAATGAGTCATAACTTAACTATTTTTATCGTGCTCTAACCATCGTATTGGGATGGAGCGACATCTATAATTCAACTTACAGTGTATACTACAAACAGAACTAATTTTGCAATAAGCTTGTGAATGATGACGCAACCCTATAATTTTAATATTTTTAAGTTTGTAATAAAGCATGCTTTGCGGATTACATTACACATTTACCAGAGAAAAAAATTAAGTCATGTGTGGGATTCGAACCCGCGTCCATCCACCCCTTTACAGCCGGGTTATGATTTACCTAACCAATTGAGCTAACATAACAATGAGTTATAACTCAATTTTTTCCCATCGTATTGGGATGGATGAGATTCAATGCTCGCAATTGTAAATACCTCACGACAAAAGCATCTCCTCGGAACAGACTTAGTGACGGTAACAGAGATTTCTATTTGAAGTTTTGAAGTAGCGAGCACATTCTGCTAGGGGTGAGAGCCATCCTCCCATCATAACTCGAGCGCAATGTGCGACGCGGGACGCATTGGGCACCACAGAGCGCCAATAACCACCGCGAGCAATTCAATTTTTATACTGACCATATCGCTATCGTAAAACGTCTAAAACTGCAGATAGGTTTCGATAATAGCAATTTTAAAATTTTGGTCCACTGTTGTCCGAAAGTTGGTGGCGTTAAACCTACCCGCTACCAGCACTACTTACTGCACAACTTGCGTCTAAAATTCTAATATAGGTATGAGAAAAAATAAGTATGTGGAATAGAAGACAAAGATGCTTAGCCAAACCACCGCCAATCATCTATGTAATAGTGTAATAATTTATAATACACATACTAATTGTAAAAGATCGTGCGAGTCCGACTCGCACTTGGCCAACTTTTTGTATTTGTTGTTATAGCGGCAACAGATATACATCATCTGTGAAAATTTCAACTGTCTAGCTATCACCGTTCTTGAGATACAGCCTGGTGGCAGACGGACGGACGGACGGACGGACAGGGAAGTCACAGTAATAGGGTCCCGTTTTTTATCCTTTGGGTACGGAACCCTAAAAAGTAAAGTCATAAAAATATAGGCCCCGAGTTTCTTGCCCGTTCTTCTCGAAGTACCATTTTTGCTGAATGCTGCAGTAGAATTGTAAATTGTGTATTTGACGTTACACGATCGTCGTAGGAGCATTAATACCAAAAGTGTATTAATGCTCCTACGACGATCGTGTAACGTCCTTTGAAAAAATCTATGGGCATTTGTGAGACGAGACTACGAAATAGATCTTTCAAAACACACATGATCATAATATTCTCGGCAGATTTGTAGTTGCACGGCCGTTTAGCTGTTTGAAACTGAGCGTACCTCACAAGATTCACAAGCCAGACCTTGAAGTTATATTCATAATTTCACTAACCTAGATACGCTTAATCAGGCCATATTTCAAAACAATTATAAGGATCCCCTAAGCCATTTTATGTTATCCAATCTAACGTAAAATTTCACCTCAGTGGGTGTTTCATCGTTGCCAATATTGCGTTGGAAACGAGCTGTATTCCTGAGGCACCACTAAACGCTGGTAGGTAATAACTTTGATTAAGGACCACGCGGGCGGCCGCGCAGAGGAATAATAACGCTTACCCCATCTCGGGCAAGTCATTGTAGTTTCTGTATATCCTTGGAAACTGTAATTTTAATGTGTTCGGAGGCGTTGGTACTGAACGCTGTGTAAACCAGTGATTTAGCTTTTAGTTGAAGCTCAATCCCTATGTAAGGATTACGTTGAACAACTGTGATTTACTCATATGAGTAACTATACTTAAAGAAATCTATAAAGTAAGTATTATCGACTCGCAAGAGGGATGCTGGCTGGCGGGACTATGAGAAATTCCCAAAAGATTGATAAAATCGATACGATGTAGATGTTTCCCTGTGTCCTTCTTCAAAAGCTGAACAATACAAGCTTTTGGTATCATTTCAACGAGAAAGAAATGTCCTATGTCTAATTTTCTCTGAGGGTTTTTATACGCTTGGCGGGACTTCATTGGACTGGAATTAAAACTATGCTTGAAACACTCGGAGAACTATATTCTCGTGTTCAAACTGATATGGTACACTAGTATGACTTTTTTGTTGAAAACTTATGACCGCAGCCTCACCTGATGGTAAGTGATGATGTGGTTGAAGGTGTTAACAAGCCTAACCTAGAATGACTGGCTCTCAAGGACAGCCGCCGGAACACACCGTAAGGTGCTTGGCGACATATTATTATCTACTTGACTGCAACAAGAAAATAACAACTAAGAACTACCTGACTTTAGAGGTACTTCGTAGACTTAATTTTGATAGTTCATGAGCTCTGGTACTGTAAAGATCACAGTACCGTAGTGGTGTGCCGGCAGGGAATAGAAGAGGCGGTCTCAGCGGCACACGGGTCCGAAGCCGGGCCGTCAGGACGGCACATCGTTAACTAATGTACCTACTTGTGCTAATACAATATGGATGGCGACAAAACACTATCCTCAGTGGCTTGCGACCCAGCTTATATTTACTGCTGTAGCCTTGGAAATATTACACAAAATTAATAATTTTTTCTATTCATAAATTTTTAAACCATGTTCCTTTGGAAACTATATTAAGACCTGATTGGAAATTACGGGAGAATAAATAAATTCGATTTGTAATTCGATTTTTGAGACACTTTCTTGATAAATATTAAAATTGTTAGTAGACCTTTAATTTTACGTTGTCAATAAATTCTGAACTTAAAACAAAAATCCTGAAGAAGTCAAACGAAACGTGACTGTGCAACCCTCATAACAGTTTCGATAGCTATTTTCTGTCTCCCCATGTACCTATCAATTAAAAGTGGAACGTCTCAGCGCCTCAGTAGCTATTTTCCTCGGAGACGGTGGGTGAGGAGCAAGCGCGGGAGGAGGTGGCCCCGTGGGAGCAGGCGGCATGGGCCAGGTCCCACGGGAACCGCGTGGGCGGCGGGCGAGGCCGCTCCTCAGGGAACTCGCCTCCACTACCCTTCCCGGAGCAAGGACGCGCAGTGCCACCGCGCCGCTTCCACCGCTGTGATATTTTTAAGCACTGTTGCGGGTGGAAAATTTCTGGATTTAATCCAACTCACAGTCTAAAATGCATTTGGATATTGCACGAGTCTTAGTGGGTGAAGCGATGATGAACGCTCTGAAGCGCTCGTAGCGAAGTTTGCTTAGCCATTCTGAATCGATCAGCAAAGTTAAGCAACGTCCGCCGCGGTCAGGAGTTGGATGGGTGACCGCTGGTGACATTACTACTGAGCGCTTCCGTGCTTCGGAGGGCACGTTAAGCCGTCGGTCCCGGTTGTTGTCTTAGGATGGCAGTCGTTATAGCATGGTGGTAGGGCACTTTGCAAATGCCCGCCTGGCTAGCTACCACCCTCAAGTTGAAAATCTGTCGCCAAGCACCTAACGGTGTGTTCCGGCAGCTGTCCTTGAGAGCCAGTAATTCTAGGTTAGCCTGTACAACATCTTCGACCACATCATCACTTAACATCAGGTGAGATAGTGGTCAAAAGGCTAACCTATCATGCATAAAAAAAAAAAAAAAAAAAAAATGATTACGTGTGCTGATGAATACCATATTGAACTTTATTATTATTATTTTATTGTTTTATTCCTTTTGCTTCAATAATTTTGCTTTTTGAATATATAGTAACTCAATTTTCTGAGAATCGGGTGCGATCAACATAGGACCTTTAAAACTTGTGGAATAAAGAAATAACACGATGTTATGGTGATACTTTGACAAACATTTTAGCTTTGTCGAAGGTTTTATAGGTCGTTATATTAGATCGAGGTCTTTGCCTTATAATTTATGCCCTAATAATTAGTACCTAGGGATTTTATGAAGTACACTACCCGAAGTTCTAATTACACCAATATTATCTATCCATTCAAAAGTAACTGTGAGATTGTATATGTGTGTGTTGCCATTCGCTGCTGAATGGAAAAAGATTTTTTAAGAACCTGTTAGAGGATGTGATATGCTTTTTGTTTTTATACTTGTTCACCTTTCTAACTGTAGTAGATTTTGTATAAGGAAAATAAGTATTTTTGGTCTGGGAATAACATAGGATATAGCTATATCCCTATTACCTACGTAGGTACAAAGATTCTGTAGGAGGTCAATACAAACAAATTCCACGCGGGCTAAGTCTAAGAGCGAGCAGAAACTTAGTACCTACTATTATAGTATCTTTAGTACAGCTGGTAGGTAAGAACATAAACTAAGGGCAAAATTCCGAAAGTATTCAGTATATTCGTAAAGCTATCTTTACATAGCGTAAGTAGAAAGTAGAAACACTAATGAATGAGGGAGATGTAAATTAGATAGGCAGCCTAGACAGGTGAATGAAAAACTCCCAAAATCCCTTGTTGGGGAATTCTAAGTGAGGATTTTTGGAATAACCAAATAAACGTTTACAATGAACTTAATTAACGTTATGAAACGAGTAAATTAACGATGTACCTATATAGATCAATTGCGATGTAGAACAATAAATATGCTGTTTATGGATCACTCAAATATTAAATTCTGTCAAGTATATATAGGTAAAAATTGAATATGGAGAGAATTCGAAAGAAGTTGAACATGGGTGCTTATATGTATTGTTACAAGCTTGTTATGCTTTACCCACTATCTTAAGGGATATTGTTATGCTACCCATATATGCCGATATAGGCTCCATGTGGCCTAGCTGCAAACAGCTGGAGCTCAGCTATATATGTTTTACAGATTCTCTACTTGAGGGTGGTAGCTAGCCGGGCGAGTGCTCGCTTAATGTCCGTCCAACGAACTATTTTATATGATGATGATGAAAAGTACACTATATTTTAATTAAACCAAGACCTAAACAACCTATATTATTTTCATTCAAATTAGTTCAGCCATTTAAGCATGAAGGATTGACAAATATACACCCACATCCTCCCTGACAAACTTTCGCTTACCTATATTATAATTTTAGTATGATTATAATATTACCAGCTTTTCCCTTAGCTTTGCCCGCGGTAGGTTAAAATCTTAAAAATATCTATTTCATAAGCTTTTGTGAACGAAATGTAGGTTTAAATGCCAATTTCGGGTAGTCGAGATCTGTCAATAATACTATTTTGATTTAATTTGTGCGCAAATAAAATTATAAATAGGTATCTTCATATAACCTCGTGATTTCTTACATTTTGAAGCTTGCAGTAACTCCAACTGAACTTGTAAGTTATTTAATGGCATAATTACTTAGTTTTAAGGTGCACTGGCTGCTGCAGACGAAATTAAATTTCTACCTCAACTTATAGGCAAACATCATCTTTATTATCAACATTAATAGGATTTATAAGATAACGTTGTGGAAAGGGAAATTTGCAGAATTATATCAGTGGACTAATTTCAAACAAAGGAAATGTTCATTGTATTATTGAATGATTTTGTCCTTGGGTTTTGCCCCTAAATGAAGATTATTTGAGGATTGGACACATGCATACGCGAAACATGGCTGCAGTGAGAGCCATAAAACATTTTGAGTAAATGTAGTTTATAATATAATTTTCGGTGCAGGAATTGCTCTAATTGACAGCCCTTGTTAATATTAGTAGTTTCCGTGAGTATAAGACATATTAATGTTTTATATAACCGTCTGTACTCACGCGTATTGGTCGAGATTGTCGACCTAGGTTTCGGGCATATCCGATGCCCTTCCTCAGGTGAGTTTACGCGTCTAAATCGCGGCGACGACTCCGCGTAACTCGACCAATACGCGTGAGTACAGCCGGTTATATAAAACATTAATTAGTAGTTTCGTTTGAAATTGTTATTTTATATATTATTATTATTGTTATTTTATATAAAAACATATTAGTATTTTTTGAGTATTTAAAAAACCTAGCCTTTGACTCTCACATGATTCTCACATGATGGTAAGTGCTAATGTTGTTCAGGCTAACCTAGAATTACTGGCTTTCAAAGACAGCTGCCGGAACACACCTAAATCCACTATATAAGTGTGTATGGTTGTTAATCCTTCACACTGAAACTGCTGAACCAATTTGGATGAAACTTGGAATAAAGATAGTTTAGTACTTGGATTAACACATAAGGTACTTACTATGGTACAATATCATTATCGTCATAACTTTTCATCATTATCGAAACGACAGTTTAATAAAGAGATACTAATAAAGCTAGTGATATAATAGTTCACACATGTAGGTGCTTGGTGACAGATTTTCTACTTGATGCTAACACCAGGCGAGTGCACGATATGCTACGCTTCAATACCACGTCAAAAATTATGACCACATCATCACTTAAGATAGCGATTTAAGATTAACCTAATATTAGATTTATAAAAAATACAAGTACAAACACCCACATTTAACTCCCTTTGAATTATCTCCCTGACCATATTTGAGGCTATTCAATCGTAATTATAATGCCGATATATTATATATACCTGCTTATATTTATCTTTGTCTAAATATAGCGCACCTTAAAAGCACGAATCTCGTCTACAGGCGCCTTATTACGGATCTTTCGTCAGAAAACTCATGAGTGATTTATGACAGTCGATGGGGAATAAAGAAAATATATCATCGCTCACAAAAACACTGTATTTTTATAAAAAAGTAAAAATTACTCCTGTTTTGTAAGACATTTGGAATTTAAAAATTTACTGATGGATTGTTGTAAATGCCTGATATGCTTGCATTTTACTATTTTCTTACCTCTTGCTGAGTGATGGTGTGTCCGAAGATGCAGACAATGCCTAGAATACCTGTAACTGGATTTCATAGGCGCTATCGTATTTAGATAGATACCTACCTCTTTGGTGACAGATTTTCGCAGGTTACCCCCTGAGTTTTACTATAAATCTTGTTCTTTTTAGCTCTATGGTTAAACAATTAATCAACAAACTATGTGATATAAGTAAAGATACCTTACTACGTGTATAGATGATATGATTATCATAATCAATACCTTCGGACAAGCACACTACCAATCACATAGTACCTACTTGTTATAGGTACGTTATAGCATGTTTTTTTTACTTTTCACCCGTTTCCAAAGTAGATCTTAAAGGAGCGTGAAATAAATGAATTGCATAATATTTCAAATAAAAAAATATATATTATTACCAACTTCGTGCCTTATTCGCTCCCGCTTCAGAAATCTCATTGCTCCCATCTATATACCTTAAAATGTATTAGGTGGACATAAAAACTGGCTTAAACTAATATATTTTGTCAAAAAATATAATCAGTAGGTATCATAAATCAAAAAAAGAATGCTGTTTTAGTTTTTTAGCATTTTGTGTTAAGCCATAAGAAATTAATTATCTCATAGTGAGGTCGCAAGGGCGTTATAATCATGATTATCCGCCCTTATCGTTCTACTGCTATGGCTAGACATAGTCCTCTAAGTTGTGAGTATCACGCCATTCTCTCTGGTTTCGTGTAGACTTCATCCACGACCTAGTACGACCCTGAATATACAGCTTTTCTTGCTATATGTCTATGAAAAAAGATTTTTTTTAATGCTGAAAAGGTTTTATTAAAAAGCTGTAAATATGAAATAATTTATTGAAGTCGATCCCATGCTGATTCAAATCACTCTGAGTTGCCATTTTCGTTGTCCGACTTCCACAAGTTATTTCATAGTACTTTTCAGTGTTAGAAGTCAGTTCTATTTTTATTCCCCATCGACATAACATGCCATAGGGTTATCAATGCATTTTTACATATACTTTGTTCTGTTATTTGAGTATAACTTACAAATTACTTATGTACAATGTTGATGAAATTTTAATGGGAAAACCTGTGAAGTATGTATAGTACAATCAATAATAGGCGGACTATTCGTGTGACAAACATATAAAAAAATACTGAACAAAGAAAATATTGAATTGAGAACCTTTTCTTGTTTAAGTCAAAATTAAGATTATAAAATCAAAATATCGTTTCAAGTCTTCCACAGTGTTAATAACACGCAGCAGAAGCAATTTTTGCTACGAGTGTGTTTTATAACTGTTTCTAACTTTTCACCTGGAGATTTGTATAAACTGTTTTGATCCGTTATTTTCTGTAAGTAGTATTTGTTTGTTAGAATAAACTTGTCGTTTAATACTGCCTTCATGCGCGTTTCTTAATGGTTTCTAACCTAAACACTAGCATTTTTCTTGCTGGAAGAGGTGAAAAGTTTTAAGTCTCATGCCTTTACATCTCACTGTGCTCTATAGTCTATAACTTTTAGAATACTTTGCTAGCTTGGGATTCAAAATACACACGGTACACACACCAAAAAACAATTTGGTTCACTTGTTGGAAAAATACCAAATTATAAATCAACTTAACCAAAATATGTAGGTAGTTTGGTACTGCTTACCTATCCTAATGATCGATTTACAAGCACTGTTCCCAAAACTTCTCAGTGTTCCATGCACCAATGAACAAATTGCATCGATTAGCAGCGCCGTATCTGAGAGAGGTCAACATCAACATAAAACTGTTATGATATGCCTTTAGCGTATTTCCCAGAGGCGCGCGGGGAGGGGGGCAGGGGTGCCACCCAGGGGAAATTTGCCGTCGACTCTCGACGGGGCCTCTACAAGTTTTATGGACGCGCAACACCCAGGGCTACGGGTGAGTGGTTTTGTGCTGGGAATCTAGATTACAGATCTTAAATTTTTCAGTCGTATGTTTGTATGAGATCTAGGATGACCTTATTTAATGTGCGTAAAATATGCACTAATAATAATGTAACATCTACGAGGCGTTATAATTTTACAACTTGAAAACTGTTCACCGTGGATTATCTTAGAACCCAAATAGTGTCAAGCTTATGTTTTACCACAGAAAAGAGAAAATAGTATTTTATATCTCTAGGGGTTTTACTTACGATGCTTATTATATGTTGACTAAATTTGGCAATGGTGGAGATTTATCTAAAAATTGGCGATTTTGCGAGCTTTTGCCGTTTGAATTTGGCATAATAATGCTACTCGTATATAAGATGTACATACAACACGGTTGGTAAAATTAGGTTCTAAGAATAAAAAGGGCAAGAAATGAGAAATTCTTACCCTTTTTATTATTAGAACCTATTTTTTGAGGGGGGAAATGCCGTTGCACTGCCCCTCCACCACGGGGGTAGTGGAGGGGATGTGTGGGACTTGAACCCACTAAAACCCCCCGTGAGCAGTCCTCCGCCTAATTTAACCTAGAGGTTGTAGTGTGTCGAGGTAACAAAGACATTAACAAAAACATAACGGGGGTAGATTTAAATCACTCCACCGCTCCTCAACGCGAAGACACCCTCTTCTTCTGTCTACCCGTGACCACGGTCAATGCAACTTAATCGAATCGTCGAGGTTAGTCATAATATTATTTTGATGTCAATTCTTGCGTGATTACAACCGTTAATAATTTAGAAACAAATCTTGTTTCCTTTTTCAATAGAGTACTTACCTTATTATTGGGGAAATATTTGACCAAGCAAGGTCTTAATGGACCTTGTGTGTATATTAGTATTATATTTATATTCAACTATATTATATTTTTATAAAATAGTTTCAATGCGATATACTGAAAGTTTATTAAATTTTCTAGAAAGGTTACAAAAAGATTAAGCTTAAAAAAATCTCCCTCGTTGGCTTTTACTTATGAGTATATTTGTTTGGGAATTTGTCATTATAACCTATTTTATGAAAATGTGGTCTTAAAATGGTAAGGACGGGCGGAAGACGGATGGAGAGCGTAGGCTTAGTATTATAATCCCTTATTTTACGGAACCCTACTAAGTACTCCCTTCACACTTGAAGGATTCTGCAGGTGTGTCTAAACATGTGTAATAATCTGAAATTGAAGTCAGCAGGAGGATTTGATGAGCAGGTCCTAGTCCGGACCTTTATACAGGCCGTTGCCTTTTTATATACAGTCAAATATACAAGACTTGTCTTAGATGTCGATTTGATCGAATCAAGTAGATTCATTGGACGTAATTACTACAAGTTTATTTTTGTCTTTATGCTGAAATCTTATTTGGCAAGTCGAATACTTATGAATGACTGTTTTCTATTACATAGCTGAAGCATATAGAACTATTAGTCTTCATGCAGGTACATTGGTGCTTTATTAACGTAAATACACCCGTATTTGAATATTTTAAATTAAGAATTGGCGATCATTTGGACTTGAGCATAAACAGAATAAGTACTTTCGTATTTTATTTAAGTTTAGTTTATAGTGGAAAGCAAAATAACGGCCATTATCTTAAATTTTTTGTACTGAACAACACAGTATCGTACAGCAAAAGTGCTATGGGGATGCGGCAACCCTGAAAGTACCCGCACCCCTCTTTCACCCCCTGGGGCCATCAACTTCTTATCGTTACACATAACGGGGCTCCGTAATAAGTGCCGCCGCACACATCACAGATTAATTGCGTTAAATTTAAAAATATCATAAAAACTAAGGCATGAGAAAGATAATCAGATATTGCTGTTGTACTGTAACTAAATATAAAGGATATTAAAATTAAAAAAAGTATTTAAGTCGTAAAGTAAAACAAATATTGTGACTGAATGTAATTTCAAGATTACCTTTTATCTAAGACGTTTTCTACAGATGCCAAACATTTGCGTGAGGAGGCGGTAGCTACTTGAGGTATCTGGGCTGAAGATGACCTTAAAAAAGCTATGGCTGAAGAGTAAAAAAACAATGATAGTGTATAGAGCGTCAATTATTTCTGTAATACCCTGAACCACATTAGAACGTAGACTAAAATTGAACACCAAAATCCGCCAATTACTGTTACTGTTCTTGCCTTGAAAACCAGCTGGTAAAGTACTTCTCTTACTCGATGGTCATTCTACCCACTGCAGACGCAATATAAAAAAGAAGCGGCAGAAAAGAAAGAGAAATATAACAAACCTAAAATTATTAAATGAGAAGTAAATATAAACACACCGAAGGAATGAAAGACGTAAAGCCATTTATAGAATCTCAGACAGCAGTTGCGAAGAAATTTCCATGGTTCTTTGCGACTCTTCTGAAAGTGAAAACGAAGACAAAGAGGAAGACAATTGCAGAGGCTGTGGTGAAAACTACTACAAGACACAACTAGTTGAAGACGGACTTCAATGCAGAATATGTATGCTGTGGGAACATGAACATTGCACAGAGTATGAAGATATGTGTTCAGTATGAGACAGTAAGAATAAAAAGCAGGTGATCGGGTCTCTAAGAGCAAGGGAGTAGGAAAGAAACGTAATGGCCATCACACCCAGTACTCTACGGCCGTCACTCCCGGGCACTCTGGGTGAGATGGCCAGTCCAAATTTTTTTTAAATGACTGATTAACCTTTTTTTTATTTGATATTGTTTCCAATAAAAATCGTTATTTTAATCATCACGATTTCTCTACTATATGTCTTCAAACTTAGTAGGGTCTACCCCGGAATTACCGAACTGTCAAAGATAACTTCCATAGTGCATTCCCAAATATGCTATCGAAATTTTCAACTGTCCAGCACCCGCTTCCGTAGCATAATCGAAAATGCACCGGACGGTATTTCCAATTATATCATGGAAGTTATTATTTTGCATCCGAGAAAATTCTGTTTTCGCTTAGCATACGTCAATGCTGTTTAAATAGTACTTATAATTATTTAGTAGTAATAGAACTCCTTGTGCAAGTTAGGCCGGGAAAGTACTGGACCTTACGTTTCTCTACCACCAACCTAATAATGTGTTCTGGTTTGAAAGGTATTATGGTCTGGTGAAATTATAGACACATGCGATTTAACAACTTTATCACGTTTTTATTTAATTTACGTCTCAGGGAGATAGGTGCAGTGCAGTCCGCAACTTGTGACGAACTGCGTCGGTTATAGGCAGAGGTTATAGCTTAACACCTCGTGCTTGTTCTATCACGATAGTATCAAAAAGTACTAAGCCTGTCTAAGTATCAATTATTTGTGATTTAATGAGCGAATAATGAGATCATTGACAATGATAAATTTGATAAATACAAGCAATTTCTTTGATCAAAGGCGGATTTATATATTACTTTAAAACGGACTTGCAATAACAAATACAACGTACTTTTTGATTACAATTTTGGCACTCTTTGGTAATCAGTACTAATATTATAAATGCGAAAGTAACTCTGTCTGTCTGTCTGTCTGTTACACTTTCACGCCAAAACTACTGGACCGATTTGAATGAAATTTGGTGTGGAAATAGTTTGAGACCCGGGAAAAAACATAGGATAGTTTTTATCCAACTGCGCAAAAAGAGGTTAATGTTTTTGCGCGATAACCGAAATAAGCGCGCGCGGAGCTGCGCCCGGAAAGCTAGTTCTTTAGTAAAAATACCTGTATCATCCTTTTTATCTCGGATTTTGCCTCCGCATTTTTATTTGCTGATAAGCTATCGTTTGAACACCTGAATGACAATGATGATTATATCATCATTCGTTACATATTATTACATAGGTACAGTATTTTGAAGGGCGCTGTTAAACCTGGGCAATATTGTCTAATTCCTTTGAGTAAAATGACTTTTTAGTCACAGGGCAAAGAATGGTGCTCATGGAGCATTCCAATGGTGCCCATAAGCGATTTCTAAAGACAGGTATTTGGCACATTCATTGTGTACCTAAATCATTTGTAAGTACTAACTGTTCTGTTTTGGTGTTGAATTTCGAAAATATATGTATCTGATAACTTTTGGTAGCATCAATTGCATATTTGTCATTTCATAGCTTTTATTGTACCTACTTACTTATTTTAACATTATACTTACAATTTATTCCAATGCGTTACTTATTGATCGGAAATTTATAAAATGATATAAATTGTATATCTCACAAAAGGGATTTTTAAATACATTCAAAAACTATTTCAGATCACATAATTTTGAATACGCACTTATATTTAATATATAATTTATGTTAAATAAGTACTGGTTCACTGTACTTTGAAATTCGCGTAAGGATTATCAGTCTGACTAATATAATCGTCTAGCACACAAGTCCTGCAAAAAAGTATGACGTTCAAAGCCAAATTGACTTTACCCTCTTCAAACGGCTTACAAATGCGTCCGTCCAAAGCTTTTACCTCGTATAAAACATTCATACCTTTTATTGTGATCTTCACACCCCACCCTTTGCTACAATGAATCTAAAATTTTATTTAGTATTTAATTGTTTTTTTTATGCAGCCTGAATTAAAAACCTGTGTAGAAAAGTCGAATTCTATTTTATTAGTAACTATTATTTAATCTGTGCTCTAGGTGTAATTTTTTGTCATGCTTCTAAAAAGCCTAGATCATCGGTTACAGGCAAAAAATACAATGATATCTTGACCTAAGAATAGTATTTTTTTCAGCCCAAAGGAATATTAGAAAAAGCAAATAATATTGATTTTATTATTTGCTATTTCTACTAGGAATTGCTAGCCTCCGGTTCCTTCACGCATATTTTTTCTCTGAAAGTTTCTTAACGAGTTTCCTTATAAATGTTAAGCTTTTCCTAATCGCAGTTTAAGCAGGCAACACATTGAGATGGGCCCTGGCCCTGGCTCACTCCAGGTAGCGGTGTCAGGGTAAACAATTCAAGATACGGCAATTCGTTTTTATTGCCTGCTTGGGACCGGGAAGGATTAACATTTTCACTGGATGTAAAATTTTAATTCCTCCGCATGAGGGCCGGCGAGCTGAAATTGACGTGTTATTGGACCCCAGCGAGTGGAACAGGGCTCACTGATGTTATATACGAGTATAAAATCAAAGGAGAGTTGAGTATGAGATTATTATTTCATAAGTCAAACTTAGGTGCCAAAATTAATCAACTATACTGTAGTAATTTTCTAAGTCGAGATTGTTGAGGATGTTGCCTCCCTCTAGACGCGCGATTTTATAGTACCTACCATAGAAAAGCCAATTATAAGATATAGTATACCAATTTCTACCAAAAACAGCGTCACCTTCCATGGCCCCGCATGACATTGCATTGCACTCGTCGCTCCAAAACGTTAGTGTCTCGTTCGCCCTTTCGAAATAATTTCACTAGCTATATTGCCTTTCACGCCTAAACTCAGTACTTACCTGCGCACCACTGCTTCAAGACAGAATATCTGACACTATGGCATGGAACCCACCAAGACAGAAATCTTGCTAAATAGAACTACTACCTTGTCCTAGAAAGTTACAAACTAGTTTCTAAAGTTTACTAAAAGGATACAATTTATATATTTAATATAGGTATATAAACAGGGTTTTAGCCCTGTGACCCCACAGGGCTAAAACCCGGGCTATAATGTCACTCTCCTATTGCTACATACGGGTGTCGTAAGAGGCGACTAAGGGAAAAATACCGGAAGGTGTGCTGTCTGAGGAACTGATATCGTACATTGCGATCCCCGAGACGCCTGCCAAGCATGTGGATTATGACAAAGATTCTTAATGGGGGAGGCTGTGTTCAGCAGTAGACAATCCGGCTGATACAGTATATACCTAAACAAGGTTTTAGCCGATGTTTCTTTGCTCCACTACGACGTAGAACGCACCAGCTCTTTATTTTATTTAATCTAAGTTGAGGAAAATAAACAAACACATCTGTAAATTCCAAGTAAAATAATTGTAATATACGTTGTATTGTTATAAGAAGGAGAGCTCTGTAGTATTGCATTAGGTATCCCAGGAGCCCGGGGAGTCGCAGCATCCTCGCGCTTCCCGCGGGACGCATTACGGAGTACCTACCTACTAGACTCCTCTAGATCGATACCTAAAGTTACAACATTACAGCAGCGGTGGTTGTGCAACGTTGTTCTGCTACGAGCTTTTATACATGAATGAATCTAAGGTTGTTGACATTGTTACCACACAATCGATGGGTATCAGGTATAGGTAGATAATAGTAACATTAATAAACATAAAAATCTAGAACAAATCAAGTTGATTCTTATACTATTCTTCTAGGATTTGTCAATAAAACTTTTAAGGTGTTGACTACGTATTTCTGGTTCGTTTTGAAGACGTTTTTACAATTTAATTAATTTTTTTTTACGATTTTTATTTACTGTCTTGGTGTTATAAATTTTAGAAACAATAATGTACTTAAGCTTGCACCGAGGCAGCGATACGTAATTGTGGTTCGTTTGATCCCGTGCTGTATCTTTATTTCTTAATTTTGAATTAGGTAGTTACTATATATATTATATTTAAGAATTCATTCTATAAATCATACACTTTGGAAACACGATTAGGGGAGAAGGGGGGAATTGGAGCCTACTAAGGAAAAAGTTCAATAAAAGGCAAATTTATAAATAGTTTAGGAACTTTTTATTAGAAACGAAATCCTTACTCATTTGACTATCATTTAATAACAGCAATAACGTTACATCATTAGGCATTTGTCCACAAATAAACTTTAAATAAAAAAACAGAATCGCTCTCATTACCCGACTTTGCGGAAACTAAGAGCCTATAAATTCCCATATATGTGTAATAAGAGCTACTTAATTATAAAATCAGCCTCAAAAATGTCTATGTCAGTCTGAAATCTTACTTAAGCGCAAGCAAAAAACGCAAATATTATCAACCGTGCTGGCAGAACCAGAACATTCTTTATGTTCCCATTTACCGCGACTTCTGCAACGGTACCACATTTCGTTATTTTTTCCTGTGTCACAGCAAATAGGACACAGTATCTCTTCTTCGAAATATTCTGACTCATCGTCGCAGAGATTCTCTTCTTCACGTCTTCTTCTTCAGACGTGTCAGTTTTGTCCTCTAAAAGTTTCTTTTTTACTTTTCCCTTTTTATTGGTTGCCTGCTTTCCTTTTCCTGTGGTAAATCTTCTTTCTCTGTGTCTGGTTTCTCCCTTCTTTTTTGCAATGATTATAGTTGTATTTTTTTTCTCTAAACGTTTCTTCTCCTTCTTTTCAAATACTGTTTTCATTAGCGTGCTAGATAAGCATATGGGGCAATTGGAGCTACAAGGGGTAATCAGAGCCTAATAAGCTATGATTACCTGACTACCACCGTTTAAAATACAATAAAATGATATAGTGAATATAGCTTGTAGCGAAATTATACGCACAGATACTCATAATCGATAACATGAGCTATAAAATAAAACAGGTTTGATTGTAATAAACGTATAACTTCACACATACCCGGCCGATGATATTTCGTATTTTTTATAACACGTGGCACTGGTGAGTCTAGCGCCAGAAGGAAACACGATCGCAGCGTGCCGAAGGTGCCCGAGTGGCAACCGAGTGAATACGAGTTGTAGTTTTGTGTCTAGTCGCACCGCTCCCACTACCCTCTGGCTCCCATTACCCTCTGTTCCCTTACTTAACATTTTCTGTATAGATAAAAAATCCAAAGTTATATTAAGTTATATTGTGGGTCTATTGAAGATATTACCTGCTTAAATGAATAATCATCTTCCTAAGTACTTACACGTTCAGATTTGAAGACTGTTAGAAGTTTTTTTTAATTGAAGACATTAATTAATTTTTTATTTTATTACTAAAATCCTTTTATATAATTTATACATGTATAACCGACGTAAAGTCTTAGTCAAATTTATACTAAAGTCCCGCACTTGGCACCTGGTCCCAATGTACCCAGCACACTCGCCGCATTACCCCGTTGTATCGTTGTGTTGTATTTTATGACTTGTATTCATAAGCATCATCGTCTTCCTACCCTTGTACCATTAATATGGGGTAGTTACAATATTTTTTTCCATAAAAACATAAATGTGTGATTGTGGAATCTAGTGTGCTCCTTCATTGAAATCAAGGATCAAGACAAGAACTATTATCACTTGCTCTAACTTTCTATAATGACAAAATCTTAAGGACACTATGGTAGGTACAAACATCCGGCGGTGACGTCACGCACGTTACTGTCTACAGCTTCTGACGAACTAAGAAGAAAAGATGGACTCATTAAAACATCAAACTGAAGCCACTATTTTATATATGTGTGCGATGGAAGTTTTGCCATATAAAGAAAAAATTACATATTTGAGGGATTAAATATACAGAATATAATTAAAGCAAAATCTGTTCGTTAAAGTACAATTACTGTATCAGCCGGCTTGTCCACTGCGAACACCGTCTCTCTCGTTATGGGGGGGGGGGGGGATTTGCCATAATCCCCACGCGTGTGCGAAAAAACAATAAAATTGCACAATTTTCACTATTATGATTGAATAATTTTTGGTTTATCATAATTCACTTTTTTAAGATATAAATGTAGAGAATATACTTATAGCTTATACTTACAGCAAAATCGTTTTATTTTAAAATCTTCACAATAATATTGCACAATCATCATGATTATTATCGTATAGTCTTTCTCAACTTTTTAAATATATATTTCACATTTTTAATATACATATAAATATACAAGATATACTGAGAAATTTTTACAACAATATTTCACAATCCTCACGATTATTATTTTATATCATCATCATCATCAGCCGGAAGACGTCCACTGTTTAACAAAGGCCTCCCCCATAGATCGCAACAGAGAACGGCTATTAGCCACTTGTAGCCATGGGCTACCCGCGACTTTCACGATATCGTCAGTCCACCTAGTGGGGGGCCTACCAACTCTACGTCTTCCGGTGTAGTGTGGTAACCACTAAAACACACAAGACGATTCGTAATGACGCTCGAGAACAGCTTATAAACATGGCTCAGAAGTGAAATGGGCCTGTAGTTCTTCAGCAAGATCTTGTCACCTTTTTAGAAGAACAGTGCCACTTCACTTCTGCTCCACGCTTCTGGCGTTTAACAAAATTCTGGAGGACTAAGAGTAACGGTTTTTCATCCGCTCTCAGAAATACTGTCCTGATTCCGTCATCACCTGGCGCCTTGTTGTTCTTAAGCTGTTTGACAGCCATTCTAATCTCGTATAGACTGATATCCGGGATATCTTCGGTATAGTGTCACGTCAGTTTAGCTCTCTTGTCCTGAGCCGCACTGACAACGGGTACTCGTGTCGAGGTGTATAGCTGTCCATAAAACCTTTCAAGCTCTCTCAGAATCTCTGGCTTATTTTATATAATGGTTTAATTTTTTAATGATATGCTAACGTTCTCTAAGACACTAATAATTGACCAAGGGACACTAATACGTCACGTATATGGTAGAGTTTCGACGCAGGTGCCGTAGTTGGAAATAAAACTACTTGGCGAGTCTCCTACAGAGATAACCCAGCTACCTCTACCAAAATTAAAAAAACAGTTATTTTCATGGCTTTTAGGGAAATGTTTTTACGATTTAAAAGAGTTTTTTATGAATATGTAATGAAATATAATATTAATCATACTGTGACATGTCATAATATTTAATTTATATTTTGTTTTACTTACTTTTAGTATATATAATTGATTTATTATTTTGTGACAATTATTTTAAGGTTTAGTCATATTAAATTAAATAAACAAGAATATTTTCGAAATAATTATAACATTGAATTGTATTAATGCATGTGGATTTTGATACTTAACTCTACAAATAATTAAGGTGAACACTCGAAAGAGTAAATTGTACTCGGAAACTCTTTAATGTGTAACATCTTATGTACCTGCAATTATGACAGCAATAAATGGTTAAATGGTTTTTACCGATTTCAAAATGGAGGTAATCAATTCGAGCTATGTATATGTAATATTGTCAGAACTGCGCAGTTTTTGGATATGTACACTTATGAAATTGGCACAAATGCTTAAAAGTTAATATAGACGAACACTAGCTTCTAAACATTTGTGCCAATTTCATAGGTGTATGTATGTTTGTGTGATAGTATAATATTTGTATGTTTGTCCACGTGTTACGCAGAAACTAGAAATGGTATTCTACAAATTTTTGTTTTTGGGAATAAAGTACCGCTCAACTTTGGAGTCTTTGTAATTTTTATCAGTAGTTTCCAAGGTATGGACCTTGTTTATTTTAAAATATGAGGGTTTCAAGGACGTTGTACCAACTACTGGGCGGATTTGAACGAAATTCAGCAGGTATATCACACATTATATGTAATAAAAAGATCTGGCATGCTTTATAATGCAAAAATTAGATGTAACAATAGTAGTGAAGTATGTTTGAAAATTTAACGAAATTATACCCAGTGAAATTTGTGAATAAAACTTTTAGTTTCAAACATAACGAGAAAATAATTTAAAATGCATAAATAAAAGGTATTTAAAGAAATGAAACCGACATTAAAATAATTAAATTAACCAATAAGTGATAAATAATACGAAAAACATCAAAACTGGGCTTCTTCTACTAGTAAGTATGTAAACCAATTTATTTTGAGGCCTGTAAAGTACGTATTGATCATAGTTCAGGGCCTGTTAGCAACCTCAAAAAATAGTTGGTTTACGTACCTACTTACGTAGAAAGTTTATTTTATTTTTTTACTATTTGATACACTAGCCTCTTAGATTTCCCTATTAAACATTAGCTTGTTGAAATAAAGTTTTTAACCTTAGTAATACGTACACATAATTACATAGTAATACGGAAAGAACCTAAAATATATGTATGGCAAAACTTTTGTTTACATTCTTATTCGAAACTAGCTTTCCGGGCGCGGCTCCGCCCGTCAGTTATCGCGCGAAAACATTAACCTCTTTTTGCGCAGTCGGATAAAATCTATCCTATGTTTTTTCCCGGGTCTCAAACTATCTCCATACCAAATTTCATTCAAATCGGTACAGTAGTTTTGGCGTGAAAGCGTAACAGACAGACAGACAGAGTTACTTTCGCATTTATAATATTAGTACTGATTATAACCTAAATTTCGTTACATAATATTAAAGGAAGTAAATTATATTCAATACTTACGTGTGTTTTAATGCTCAAGTCGGTTTATTTATTTATTCCGATAGGTATGTGTGACGTGCGTAATGTATGCGACGGTCTATCGTGAAGGAGGACAAAATTGGCAGAATTTGGATACGTTTGTGTGAGTGAGTTGTGTCTTAGATAAAAATTGGCTGAATTTTATGCCTCACTTTTGATTATCTTTAGATTCCCTGCGAATTGAAGAGTCTACAGCGTACTTTCATGTTACAAAATTACAACGAGGGGAAAAATTATAGATATTTATGTGCTGAATTTATAATTTTGCAAGCGTTTCCTTTCGGAAACATTTGGTGACTCCCTGAAATTATAATCCATATCATACAATATGTATACGTACTAACGTACATGTAAGGTAAATTTTTAGTCGTAAAACGAATCCTATAACATAAAACAAAGAAAATAAAAGCTCGGAAATCAAAATATATAGGTACATAGATTGGGTAGATAAATATGTGACATGCTTTATTCATACAGAAAAAATATTTTTGATAAGTATATGCACTGGTTGTAGGCATTGCTGCGAGCCAAACCGCGGCCCGCTGCGGCCGCGACTACCACTGATAAAGTGGCAGTATTAGAGCAACGCAGCCTGCAATGCAATGCGTCCGTCAGCTGTCTTTCCGGTGGACGGGTGCTACCGAATTACGCTGATTGTAATGAAAAAGGGTATACGGCATAGAAAGGGGAAAAAGAGATGAGGTGGCGGCGTCGTCTTCGAAAATCAAAAGTAATGTATACAGAAATTGTTATAGGGTTATAGAATAACGTGTTTTGTCGACTAGGTTAATTTTTTGGACACATAATACGTGGGTATTAGTATTTTTACATGAACTTAAATTTTATGCATGTGAGTAGGTTAGGTATAGGTACATATATTTTTTTCCACATAGCCTTATGGGTGAACTGGCCATCTCTTCTCTATACAAAGGATGATCACTCCGTTATGGAGTAGAATAGAATACTATTTATAGTTACTCCACAAAAAAATAAAATACATGTTGACTAAAACAATAAGTAAAGTGGGCAATGGGTGGCTTTATCACTAAAAGTGATCTCTACCAGGCAACCTTAAGATGGAGTTATAAACAAGCTAACATTTTGAAAGCGGGTGCAGTTATGATGTAGTAGAAGATGAATAATATTTTAATTATATAAATATTGAAAAACTATATACGGTTATATAGCTTATTATAGGCTTAAGGTCCAAAATTAGTATAAATTATATCATTTTTTATTATCTAGGCTATTATCGTTACAAATTAACAATAAAATGATTACCATGGAAGATATCAGCATCGGAAAATGTAAATTAATATATTTTGAAGCTCATTACCTACATTACGGGTAACGTGATTATCTTTTTTACAAATTTGTAACAATTCAAACCTCGATGATGAAGAGGTCTATATCGTACTTAGTTTTCAACTTTAAGGTAATGTGAGTCTCATAAAGGGAAAATTTGAAAAATTATTCTAGAAAGACTGAAAACGTTACTGATGTAAATAAAATGTATATTATTCAAGAGTATAGGCACTATGCCTGAACCGAAAAGACAATTTCATATATTTCTCATGATAGAAAAAAATCATTAATGCAGCTTTAAAATTCCGCGTCCATATTATAAACCGTATCAATACAAATTTTATTTCTAATTATTATCTATCAACCATGTGATGAAGTGCCTGAATGATATTTTTAATTGTGTATGTTAAATAAAACAAAATACTATGAACTATATACAACTCTACAGCTACTACAATAAAAGCATTTAGACACCTATAAGTCATAGCAGACTCATAGGCAGTCCAAATGCTCCAGCCCACTCCCAGTTGGCAGCGTGCCCAGCATGCTGGCAGCATTGCCCCGTTGAATTGCAATGCTTATTCGTTGAGCCAAATATGTGCCAGCATTTTGATCACGCGTCGCATCGACCAAGCGCTCAGATAAATTAATTATTATTATTATGTTAAATTAATCACACATTCAAGTCGCAAACGCTCTTATGAGCCATTTTTATGGAGGATCTTGTTGCTTATCCGAAAACACGGACTAATTTATAGTGTAATACAACATTTTATGCAGACCTGACAGAATATTGTTTTTATAACTTTTCTGGAGGTATGCCTTTATTTAACAAAATGCTACGAAGAACAATACAGCAACTAGAATAAAAGCATTGAGATAACCTATAAGTCATAGCAGATTCACAGACAGTCCAAATGCTCCAGCCCATTAAATTATTATTATTATTAATGATCGAAAGTGACGTCACAGCTTACTTAATAGTTACTTCAGAATGATCCCGATGTCTTAAACGTATAATGTACATATTATGATAAACTTTATCTAGTTTCAGAGTTCCAAAGCCGAAGAGTAAAACGAAACCCTAGTAATGACTCTCCACTGTCCGTCAGTCTGTTCATCCGTTAGTTTATTCAAAATCTAGGCCATATTAAAAACAAATACTGGATTACAAACGCCATAAAACTAGTAGTTCTGAGAACAGTGGACCTCACGAGATCAAACTTTCTTGCTATAATTATGTCAACCTGTAACATCACGTAAGTATATAATTCCATCTGTGGTTGTTTATATATAGTAAATATATAAATGTTGTTAGGTATCAGTCTCTAATACTATTATAATATAATTATGAGGCAAATAAGTTGTAAAGTCTAAACAAAAAATAACTGAAAACTTCAAAACATGGAACTGACTTCAAAACTGAATGGTGTGAACTAACTTGTTGAAGTTGGTATATACCATGTCATTCTATTTCAATATTATGTAAAATTACTAAAGTTTTATTTCTGGACAGAACCGGTATGTGTTTTATTCATCAGAACTGACCATTTTCGTTTACGACCTGCCTACCAAATATTTCACATGAATTTAATTTATTATTTTCTGGACGAAACTAAATTGCAATATGCTTAATGCGTCAGACAGAACTAAATTCAGTACTTACTAAAGACAGGTCAAATCTGAGAAAAAAGGTAATGAAAAACTTAACTAATATTATTAATATCGACCGGTAGATATAGCACCATATAACTAAATAGGGGGACCTATTTAGTAGAAATACCACTTCAATACAAATATGCTGAAAAATACGACCTGTACGCGAGTACCAGCATACGGAGAGAAGAATAGTTATTAGATATGCAAGGTTGTTATTTGGCGCGAGTACTTCTATTGAAACCTGAGGAAGCGAAGGATTCTAGGATGGATAAACGATTCAAAGTTCAAAATATAGAATCCTGAGTATACCGAATGTTTCAAAGGTACGAGAAGAAAAATAACTTTGCTGCCAACAAACAATTTTTTTCAACTCATTCCAGCTAGGTAAATGCTAGGTGCAAGAAAAAAAGCTTAAATAATGTAGAAAATTCGTTGTTTTATACTAAACATTAAAAGTGAAATACTGAAATTGGTAATATTTCAACTAAATTCATTTTTATGGAGCTTTTATAGAAGTTTGTTTTTCAAAATATTTTCCTAGTCTAGCGGATAAAAAGCTCTTTCTCGTGAATTTGAGTCGTTGTAGACTTCGTTCGCTTCGGTTACCTGTCAATTATATTCAATAAGGGATGGTAGCCGAAACAACAACTTGCACTGACGATGTGCCAGATCTGTTTTTTCGATTAAAATTGATTGCCTTAATTCCCAATTTTCATTTTGATGATATTATTGATTATAAGTTACCTATTATAATAGCAAACCGGCATACCTATTTATATTTTTGTATCACATGACACCTCTATTCGAAAAGGGCTAGTTTAATCCTCGTAAACAGGGACTAAAATAGCTTATTATAATCACTGAGGGACATAAAGCCATTTGAATTTAGAATGTGGATATTTTTAGTAAAAGCATAGAACATAATATAATAATACGTAAAAGTTCCAATCACCAAAGAGATCAATCACAAACATTGTAGGTATATAAACAATATGTGGCTTTGTAATGTAATCCGCGGAGCGTACGTTGTTGCAAAAATAAAAATATTAAAATTGTATGAACAAGTTATGGACTGCTTTTTTTAGGTTTTTTATTTCTATTTTTTTTTAACCTAAAAAATAATATACTTGCTCAAAAAGTACATCTTGAGACGACGTTTTCTGAGACTATTTCTAATTCTCAAGCTGTAAATAAATTGACAACGGTAACGGATGGTAGTGGTAAAATTGTTACGATACACTTCCATAATTCAAATATAGACGAACTATTTCTATGGTACTTATGTCTTTATTTTTCCTAATTATATCTAAATAAATAAACGTACAATTGTTATTCATGAATTGAACTTACTTTATTTTTGTACAGAGGTAATAAAAAGTAGAGTGTCCACGTCGGGAGCCAACAACTACTTATTTTATCTCGAGTAATTTTGCATCCCTCGCTGCACTCAGGATTCTACTTTAGAATCCCACATTACGCTCGTAATTCTACTACAGAATCCTTCGTCCCGCTCTGGATTCAAAGAAATACTCTCGCCTTTTTAAAATAATGGATTCGTACCTTGGTAAACAATCTACCATTTAGAGTTAGTTACCAAAGAGCGAAATGACGCCTAAATAGTGTCAAGTGCTGTCTGTCTTTCAGTGAAGTCCATCCGTGCGATGGTAGGTATACCACGGGTCTGTAGCTCGTAAAACAGAAGAGTTACCGTCCTGATATTAATATACATATGTTTTGTGTAAAATTGTTACCCAATATGGAATAAGAAATGTCATTAAATTCCCTTGCCCATAAAGTTCGAGCCGCAGAACTAAATATTATCTTACAGTCGACTTTAGAATTATTTAAAAAAAAATATTGTTACATCAGTCTGTATCAAAATGCTTAGTTGTAGATGCTAAGTGCATTTGTAATTAATGAGTGTGTACAATCTTGTTTTGCTAAGGTATATACTTTGATACTCTGTTTTATGAGTATATTTTAAGGTTTGTGATGGTTAGGTACATATTTGTAGGAACATATATGTACTTACGTAAGTACGAGTAAATTAGGTAACCTGTCACTTTAAATATAATAACAAGAATCAATAAATTTCCATCAATAGAGAGCGAAGTTCATAAATAGTTAGGTACTTACGTTTGAGGGACCGCGGTTTTGCCTGTTTTCTTCTCGACATCCTGAAGTCCACTTCAACAAGTAAACTAAAGTCCACTTCCACAAATAAAGTCCACTTCATGCAAGTCCTAAACTCACAAAAATAGAAACATGATACTAAACCCGAACTGGCACGAAAGTTTATCGCAAAAGTAGGGTAAATGCGTCGAGTTGGGAGGCGCGCGACACGTGGCCGGACGCGCGGGCCACCCCGCGCTCACTGAGCTTTCTGGCGCCCAACAAGTGGCGATAACAATGTTGTTACCTTACGCGCAAACTCATAAGACAATGCATGTTTTAGACACTTGGGTTTCGCTTTTCTAGTGTAAGTCGATAGGGACATTGCACACACGCCAAGTTCATTGGTATATCGAATCTATCTCTTAGTACCTGCTGTACTCGTATAAAAAGCAGGTTTTCCAAGCTACGACAAAAATCAGAAAAAACATATTTGCAAATAGTCAGTAGGTACTAAATTCTGCTCTAGATTATAGTCACCATTTTCCAACCTAATCCCCTCTCGTCTGTGGTACGTTTATGTAGGTATAGACTACACCCGCCCCAACTGTTTTGTTTATTCAACTCCATCCTAAGGTTGCCTGGTAGAGATCACTTTTAGTGATAAGGCCGCCCATTGTAACACTATGTTATTATTATTTAATTAAATGTTATGATGTAAACTTTAATATTTTAAATGTGGTGTAATAATAAAGAGTTTTCTATCTATCTTCTATCTATATGTCTTCTCTAAGAACTTAATACATATAAAAAGTATAGGAACTTCAGCTATATATAGCAATACACAGAACGTTAACACCAAGGACTACACAAGGAAATAACTCAACGTTATGATTATAACCAATCAGTCATTATTTATACTCGAAATGCACAAGACGTGCGAGACCATAACCCGACCTGACATAGGGAGCAAAAAAAATAATACTGTCATCATAACGTTTACGTAACACGAAAAGCACAATTTATTCGATTTTGAATTAAACTTACATATTATAGAACTCATGTTAAAAACATATATATACACTCGAGAGCAATGAATCCGGGTCACTTAAAGAATCCTAAAAATCTCGGAAACTAAAAATGCTAGGTTAATGCAATAAATTGTATTTAATAGACAATGTAATACTCCTTAAATGAAGGTATTAAAACTTCTTAGTTATTGTAAAGTTATATCATAAAAAAATCAAATTTGAAAAAGGGCCACTTTCGAAAATGGAACTACGAAATTACAGCATTTGGTTTTGCTTTTGTTTGTAATCTGTCATTTATATGGGTACATAAACCATGTTGATAGTGCTCTATATTCATTATTCAAGCTGAAATTATGTCGCTTACGCCTGAAGAATGCACCAGAATACTTACAATGCTGGAAACCGGCCGGAGTCAGCGCGATACAGCCAGGACTGTCGGTGTGTCGCTGTCAACAGTACAAAGAGTTCTCCGACGTTACGAAGAAACTGGTTCTAACCTACGCAGACCAGGAACGGGCAGAACCAGGTGTACCACAGCACGAGAAGACCGATACTTGGTGAACACCATGCTTCGAAATCGCTTTCTCACAGGAACTGAACTCACCAATCAGTTTCGACGCCTCGGAGGAAGTAACCCAAGTGCATGGACAGTAAGACGTCGGCTTGCTGAATCTAACTTAAAACCCCTTAGACCTGCAAACGGCCCTAAACTGGAGCGTGGGCATCGTATTTCGAGACTAAGATATGCCCAGAGCCACGTAAATTGGAGTATTGAAGATTGGTCAAAAGTTATGTTCTCCGACGAATCAAAATTTATGCTCTACAAGCACGATGGAAGACACAGAGTGTATCGAAGACCAGGGGAAAGATTCAAGCAAGCATGCATCGAAGAAAAAGTAGCCTACGGTGGTGGGTCTGTACTTGTGTGGGCCGGAATTTCTTCTGAAAGTCGCACAGAGCTGGTGATCATAGAAAACGGCTCTTTAACTAGCGTAAGATATGTGGAAGAAATCCTCAATGATCACGTTGGTCCATTTATGGTCAGTTTAGGTGAGGATGCTATATTTATGCATGACAATGCCCGACCTCATACAGGTAGGATTGTGAATGACTACCTTCAAGAGATGAACATTACTCGTATGGAGTGGCCAGCGCGCAGCCCGGATATCAACCCGATCGAGCATGCTTGGGACGAGCTAGGCAGATGCGTAAAACAACGAAACCCTCCCCCAATCACGCTTCGTGAGCTCAAAATTGCTCTCACAGAGAAATGGGAGAATATTCCCCAAAATCGTATAAGGAACTTGGTGTACAGCATGCCAAACCGCGTAAACGCAGTAATGGAAGCACGAGGAGGCAATACGAAGTATTAAAATTCAAGAAAATCGTAATAAAGTTCAAAAATTTCATGTTTCCTATTTTTGTTTTAAGGAGAGATCAGCAGTTTTTTTCTTTATGTAATTTTGTGTTAATAAAATGTATGGTGACTCATATTTTTTTTTCTTTCATTTAAGGAGTATTACATTGTCTATTAAATACAATTTATTGCATTAACCTATCATTTTTAGTTTCCGAGATTTTTAACATTCTTTAAGTGACCCGGATTCATTGCTCTCGAGTGTATATGAATGTTTTTAATTGGTCGGATAAACTAACATTGATTTGTTAGTATTTTTTAAACAGGATTCACGTATGCAATTATTAGCTTGCATCAAAAGATGGTTTCCCGCTAGAAGTTATCTTTTTCCATCCGAATAAGTCGTTGTGAAATATATAGGTAACATATAGGTATTTTTTTCATGAGGCGTAGAGTAACTACTGTTATTGATCACATGAAAGGTGCAGCAACACCCCACTCACATGGAAGTGAGTGGTAGCATGCTGCACATATTCAGCTATGTTTCTTTAGTGCAACACGACATCAATCAGGAGTATATAAAACAGTCATTATATTCTTAAGCCAGGAACTGACGATTAATTTAGACTTGAGACGAAGTGGTCTTTGAAAAATTTCAGACTGAGGGAGAAGAACGAAGAGACCTCGTTTTGCATTAACCTACGTGATCGAAATAGAATTCTATCAATATATAAACTGTGAGCGATCCTTTCATATAAAAGCGAGCTTCGGAAAAAATCTTTCAGGTCCTGTATCAAATTTATTTATTTATTATTTATTTATTAAAAATATAAGCACGGCATTACAGTTACACCAATGCGCCGTGATATACAGACAAATGATACAATATATATATATATATATATATATATATATACAAATGACTGCTGCATTATAATTAGAAATAAAATTTGTATTGATACGATTTACTATATAGACACAGAATTGACTAAGTGAAATTTTAAATCATTATTCATGTTTTTATCCATCGAGACAACTAAATGAAATTGTGTTTTCGGATCGGGCAAAGTACTTGTCATATTCTCAAGAATATTAGGTATATATTTTATTCATAGTAAGCCGTACATTTTTTTTAAAAAACGTGTTCAATATTTGCCTTTTTGAGACGCACCACATCAAAATTCCTAAGGCTAGCCCGGTCCTCAAAAAATATTATAGCTTTTTACAGCTCCAGACCGTGTACTGATCTTGGGCAGCAAATATATCGCTCTGTGAAAAAAAGTAATCTATAACCATTAAAAGGGCATCCTTACGTTTTCAGCTTGGCCTTTGCTAATTTTAAACTAACGAGATTTAAACCCCCGAGAGGGGAATTGATGGTTCGCCCGATCATGCAACTGGTGTGTGATTTCTAACACATTTAAGTCATAGCATGAGCGCACATAAACAGTACGCGACCAGAAGCTTGATCCGTATGTACGTGTTTGAAAATATTTTTATTTTTGACGATTGTAGGCACTCAGTGCAATAAAAATGACTACCTGCTCCATTAAATGGTGTGGAAAAAGAAGCAAAACATCCAATTATAAAACAGATGGAATTACCTTCCACAAGTAAGTAAAATTATTCAATTTACGTAATTTATCTACTTCATTTTAATAGGTCAAGTTAAACTGGACAATCTAATAGACCCGTATGAATGCATTTCACTCCCACTTACTACATTCAACTATTGTCATCCTTGTCTTTCTGTAAACCGCGCCCTCTCCTAGTGTTGTGCTTATACAGTACGGTAATTTATCGTTTTAGTGGAACTAAAATCGATATCGTCATACTCTGGACCATAAATATATTTAGCCATGGATGTAAAGAGGGTTTTATATGTTTGATTTGAGTTTACAATAATAATAATTTATTTCACAATTTACAGTTACATGTCTTAACTTGATTACAATCGGTACACTAAATTGTATTGTTTTTTTGACAGTAAAATGACATGCAGATCCCACACTAAGAAAAAAATCTTGTGTCAAGGGAGTCAGCTTCCTTCAAATATTTCGATTTTAGCTTGCTTAGTCGTGTGTGTTCTCAGATTAGTGATGACTTTACTAGTTTTGTTATATACATTGAGCCAAGAAAACTCTGATGACAGTGTGCCAGTTTTGTGTTGAATTTCTGTCTAATAAACACCAAATCTTTATGTTTTTTATCTTTATATAATCTTATGGTATATCAATATACGTGTATCAATTTCAAAATCATATTTTTGTATTAAACATATATAGTCCTTAAGTCATTCTATGGTAATATTAACAAACAAAATTGTTATTTTTTTTTAATAGAACTAGTGAACCAAATCTCAAACAAAAATGGATTGAGCTAACAAGACGAGAAAATTGGTTTCCAGCATACTACAACAGAGTTTGCTCCCGTCACTTTTCAGACGATTGTTTTTATTTAATGAAAAGTGGCCGCCGACGTTTATTTCATACTTCGATTCCTACAAAACACTTGCCTGTTGTGGTAAGACATACAGGATAATTTTACTTCAAATATAAGATATTTACTCCAATAGTAATTTGTTAGGGAGATATATAAATTACTAAATTACAAATATACGAGAGGAAAAATTTAAGTCATGTGCGGGATAAAATTTTTCCTCTCGTATATTAATTGTAATTTTGTAATGTAATCCGCAGAGCATGCGTTATTGCAAACATAAAAATATTAAAAGAGGTATTTAAATGTTTATCATTTTAGTAAAGATATTTAAAGCAGAATTGTGGAATCACACAACCATATCATTATTCTATATTTTATTATAACAAAACAGCTATACTCATACAAAATACCGCGCGAGGTATTTACAGTCACACTCAGTGTTCGAAGCTAAACGTGCTATTACCAAATGGTTGGGTTCACTTACTTACGAACAGACTGAACATATATTGGAAAAATAGTTTATACATTTACGAATGCAGCCTCGTTATGTTTAGTTAGCTTATCATAAATATATATTTATATATATTACAAATATTTATGTATTGAATATATATTATGCATGTATATGTACCTAATTTAATTGTGTTATATTAGATAAGTAATGATGATTAGTGCATACTTTTATTAAGAATTTATATATGTTTTCTATATCCTATATTACAGGTAACTATCTTTGGTTACCATATTTGTAATTTAAGCTTTTAATTTGCAATTTTATTCAATTTGTCAACTTAGCATAAATACTTCATTGTAAAACTAAATTGGCCATCACGATACAGACCGAAACGTCTAGTGTGATGACTATAGGTAATCTGTAAATGTATATGTGCTTTTGGTAAATAAAGTATTTTGTATTTGTATTTTTGTATTTGTATTGTATCTGCTGGGTATTATTGCCAACGCAAGTGGGAGAAAATATCACTTTTATCTAAATAGGTCGTCACGGAGGAATAAATTATACGATCAGCTTATATATGTCGTACGACTTATTGATATCGATTATATTTGCATAAGAATCATGTCCCATCACTATGGGACTCGGGTGTTTACCGCATGGAGGTGGCTTAGCCAATTAGAGCGCGTTTAGGTTAAACAGAGTTTAGCATCAATTCATCTCGAACAAACCAAATCTTATTGCATCTCTTAGTGTTATTTTCTCGATGTTAAACAAATACCTAAGGTACCGTATACTACATATGCTATTATCAAAGAAATAGATTAGATTTTATGTATCGGTTATTCACGAGATTAAACTTCATTGATCTTTCTAGGGAGCCATCAAATTTTCATCGACCTAGCTTGGCCCCAGAGAGTTGAAATACTTAGAGTTGTTATATCCGAACACCACTGCTCTAAAAGCTTACTAGAATTTACCTATGTACATACCTACGCACATCTATAAGCAGTTTGTAATGACAAGGAAAGAACGTTCAAATATTATGCGTCATATCTGTTGTTAGAAAGAGATAAATAAGCAATTCGTGTTACCACCGAACCGCCACGAGACGTTCCGTTCACCATTATGCTGCATCTCTTTCACTCTCTCACACCAAACGATACACATAATAATATCTCGCTCATCCATTTCATTGTGATTCGTTCCAAAGATAAAACAAAATAACGATATTTTCTATTTCAACAATAAAAGCAATAATTACGCGTGAAATGAAACAGTTTTCTTATCTCTCACAGTGCCTGTATAATTGGTGCAGAGTCTAAAGACACCAGGAAGGTGTATTGTCCACAGATTATTCCGAAAAAACACGATTAGCGGCGATGTATTCACCGGACGCTCGGAAGTGCTAAACTGGTAGTGACTCAGGCGATTACCCTGAATTCGTCTAGTAAATATGGAGGGCAAACAACTGATCTAAAGGTAAAAAAATTGTAGGCTTGGCCCTATAAACCGTCTATATCTCTTTATTACCACACTAAACTAAAAAAGAACACTTTCGGGAGTAAGAACCTAAAGTAGTATATATATAAAATTAATTGAGGAGTTAGAACAATTTGTAGTATTATTATTATTTTTTCTTTTTTTTTCTTTATAAGTTACCTTATAATGTAGTTACCTACTAACCCCGCCAAATGACATAGTCTTTATTAAATTTTAAATATGGAACACAATGCGTATCCTTCAGGGACCAACCCGTGTATGTATTTTTTTAATTCTGACTGCTCATCAACAGAATTAGTCACTAAAATTTTCTCATAACATAAGTAGGTCCACTAAATTGAGAAAGACAGATTAATTATGTTATGAACTAGTTATTTTAAACCATTTTAACATAAAAGTATCAAAATTATAGGGATGCGTCATCATTAAAGCTAATTGCAAAATTAATCTTGTTTATAGTACAACCATAGAACATATAATAATACCACGTAACGTAAGTTGAACTATAGATGTCGCTCTATCCCAATACGATGGTTAAAGAACGATAGGAAAAAATTAACTTATGACTTATGATTAACTGTCATGTTAGCTTAATTGAATAGAGCATACCCTGGCTAAAGGGGTGGATGGACGCGGGTTCGAATCCCGCACATGACTTAAATTTTTCCTAAATTTGTAATTTTGATTTGTAATTTTGTACATAAAATAATTTAACTTACATTTGATTAACGTAGTTATTATTATTTGTTTTATAACAGCAGAATATTTTCAACTTAGACATCTGATTTTGTTAACAACAATTGTTACCGTGGTAACATGACATTCTGGCCTTTTTTCTTTAATTATTTGCCTCACTAGTTCGGAAACGTGTTGTTTATCATTCGAAATCTGCAAATGCCAAATATCAACTTGGCAGCCTTACATAACTAATTTTATATTTACTTAGGGTTAGATACTTATGGTGGTGTCTCGGTCAGTAGTATGCCTGTTCCGGTTGTGACTGTGTGAACGTTATTTATATGTGTAGTTTTAGATTAAGGTAGTAGGTAGGCTACATACTATTTGATTTTATTTACAACCAATTTGGTAATTTCCCACAAAAAAAGAAAACACAACAAAAAATTTAACAAATATATTATTACTATCAATGTCGATATTTAAAAAAACATGTAGTTCCGTACCTACGAGTAAGTTGGAAAACAACCAAACTACTACACTCTGAGGCTCTGAACGTAGCCCAGCCTCGAAGAGAAAAAAAATAAGTCAAAATCAAGTAAGTGTCAATGTCACTGTCACTGACCAATATTTCCGAACTTCAACTTATTCCTTTCACCACACCCCTAGGGATAATCCGATACCATCAGTATCGATACTTATTCATAATGGGTAGTACTCTAATAATTGTTCGATACTACTTATAAAAGGTTCCATACTACACGTACATGTTTTGTTTTTATTTTCATAGGGAAAAATGTACTTACTACTTTCTACTCATTTTTTTCACATTATTAAGTGTGAATAAGGTTGGCCTTGACGTTTTATCGTGTGGCCCATACTTTCGTCACGATTATGGAATAAGCTTACATAATTTACAGTTATTAATTGAAATAGATATACCTTATATAAGGTGGATATTAATTCATCAACACTGCGGGGGATGGTGTAGAATCGATAACGGAATGTGTTCCACTCATGTTTAATTTTCACATACACAAAAAGTCTGTTCTATTGCTTAAGCTGTGGCACGTTGGCTTGGGGAATAATAGCAGGGAAAACCGCGGTCTACGAACACGGTGTATCTACTCTATTCACACACACGCACGATTGGTACGCGAAGTCAATGAACTGCTATACTAGGCACAATAGACAGCTGTTTTGTGTACCTATTCTGCCTAGTCAGTCTTTGGCGGCTTGCGACAAAAGAACGCGCGACGCGGTAGCGGTTTAACACAATACGGCATACCAAAGAAGCTGCAACACAATACAGTACGTATCTACGTAAAAAATGAAATTGTAAGTAAAAATAATGTAGGTAAGTAAATTTTTTTATCATTTAGAAGAGTTTAATCCATTGGCGATTATGCAAAGCATTCGGCAGTCCAGCTAGATTGGCCAGTAAGGCCATCGCGTTCGTCAGAATAGGTACGTGAAACAGCTTCGTCTATCACTAGGGCAAAATAGGTGTTTTG
Source organism: Plagodis dolabraria (assembly GCA_963854805.1). Lineage (NCBI taxonomy): Eukaryota > Metazoa > Arthropoda > Insecta > Lepidoptera > Geometridae > Plagodis > Plagodis dolabraria. The sequence continues at coordinate 20,381,693 of OY978442.1, forward strand.
CCATAGTGATAGCGTCTAATTGACATCGGGTAGCGTTCGAACGTGTGAGAATGAAGTAAACCGCGGTTCTCGCTATCATACTAAAAGGCAACGTGCCGCGCTTAGAAAATAGTTATACTGATTTTTTTGTATGTGAAAATTAAACCACATTCCGTTATCGATTCTACACCGTCCCCCGCAGTATTGTTGATGAATTAATATCCACCTTATATGTTTTTGCAAAAAAAGATAACAAACACTAAACTTTAGGTGCCAAATTAATAGATTCAGGCACTACTGTGTAGTAAGCTATTTCCGCTATCTAAAGAACGCGTCAAGAAAGTGCATATGAGTGATAAAGAATTTATTATTCTAATCACAACATAAGAAAGAGTAAGTAATTGGTTGGTGCGTTCACGTCCAGTAGTGCTTGGGAATGGTCGCAAATAGAGGGACAAAATTTATTCAATCCAATCACCCGTTCAATCATCCACTAGGATGCAATTTGAAATATTTTTAGTCATATTTTACAAATTATTGGAGCACAAAATTTTCTTTAAGTGGTTTAGGCATCCGGCGCGAAATCGGAGGACGTGGGTTCGATTTAATAAAAACAAAAGTTTTGTGCTCCCATAATTTGTATAAAATTCTTTTCGCTTCTCAGAAGATAGTGATTGTAATAATATTTAGATATATATTTTTTTGGTCATATATGATTCAACTCGCTACAAGGACTTTCTTTCCGATACGTAGTAGGTATCGCAAAACTGATTCGATACTAAATGTATTTTGTACCGAAGGAATAGTATCGAGTACTTACTCGTATTTACTATTGTCGGAATAACCGATGAAGTTTCTTTCAACAATAGTTTCAATAAAATTTCAAACCAAGTAACCAAATTTATCCAAGTCCAGTCAGTATTTAAATATTTCCTTCTATTCTAATGACGAGTTTTATTACAAAGTTAATCCCACTTAAAAATCATCCACATTATAATATTCTGGTGTAAAGGCATTTAAAATGGATCTTCCTTACGAGGTATCAGTATTTTACAAATAACCATACATTTTCCTTATATTCTAATGACGAGTTTTATTGCTTAAGTTAATCACACTTAAACATCATCCACATTATAGGCCATATTCTAATGTAAAGGCATGTAAAGTGGATCTCCCCTATGAGGTAACAGTATTTTACAAAAAACTATACATTCACTTCCTGCTGCCTTTGTTTGCTATTGATTTTTTCACGTGATCGATCCGTCATTGGTGTTATTTTTATCTCGGTGATAAGCACTTAGAAAGTCAACATGTAGGTTTATATAAAAAAGTTCATCTTCATAATGTAATTTAGTTGAATCAAATTGACCTGGGTATATTTGTAAAAAATTACATCTATTCTATTTCTTTCCAGGTGCTGGTAATGATTTTTAAATATCTGCCGGAAGCAGACCTAAAGGCTGCCAGTGAAACTTGTCAGTCTTGGTACATCGCAGCAAATAACCATTTCTTTCTGAAAAATAAAGTTGCAGTGTTTTACAGATCACCTTTAAATGATGAAAGCTCATCACCTTTAAATATTTTTGAAAAATCTTCAGTAATATTCTACAATTATTTTTTTAATGAAGTAGAAATAACAAATAAACTAAACAATTTTTGGGAGAAAATGGGAGAGCACATCAAATGTTTGACTCTTAAAAGCTGTGATGTGTGTGAAAAAGTATTTACTCATATACTGGAAAAGTGTACAAACTTAGAAATGTTAAACATTTTAAGCTGTAAAGATCTTTTTATGTCAGGTAGATTACTGGAAGGTAAGACAGAAGGCCTATTGAAATACAATTTGGTTAATCTGAAAGCCTTAAGTTTAGCAGGCAATCAGTACCTTACAGATGCACTCTTCAGCAGATTTGTTTTGGCATCACCAGCATTAGAAGAATTAAATTTCTCTGGATGCTCATTACAATTTCACATGGGCTTAGTTAAAAAGTTTTATGGCAATGGTGTAGATATGTTTCAGAATCCCTCAGAAAGTGTTTTAACATTTAGCTTTATATTGAAAGTAATGGCCTCAAGAGCAGGAAACATCAAACATCTAACACTTTCAAATACTCTTATTGATGGATCGAGTCTTAAAGCTTTATCAGAAACTAAGGATTTGAAATTAGAATCTTTATCATTGCACTGCTGTGATCAACTCACAAATGTGGGTATATTAGCTTTAACAACACACCAAACTTCCTTAAAGGTTCTTGACTTGGGCTTGTGTAACAGAGTGACAGACCAGTCTCTTGTATTCATCTGTCGAGATCTAGTCAATTTAGAACAACTTAGTGTTCAACGTTGCAGAGCACTCACCAATTTAGGAATTGTGGAGCTAAGAAAATTGACTAAATTAAAATCTCTCAATATATCTCAATGTGAAAACATTACCAAAGATGGTTTGGAAAATGGTATTTGTATTGAGGAGAATAAAACTCTTGAAGAATTAGATGTACATTCCCTTAATTTGGATCAAAGTGCACTGATAATGATATCAGAAAAACTGCCAAATCTGCGCTCACTTAACTTAAGTTACTGTTTTAATGCTGTCACTGATACATCTATTCAAGTTATTTTCAAGAATCAGATATTACTTGAAGTTTTAAAAATTAGCCACTGTGATAAAGTATCTGATGCGGGGTTAACTGGCATGGGACAAATTCATGATGATGAAGCAGAGACCAATGAAGAAGGCCCCATCAATTCATACCATGATTATAGAGCAGTAAATTTAAAGATACATCTTGGGTCAAGAGCGGAAGAAGAGATTGTACGTGATGCACGCAGAAAGCGTGATGTATTGCTGATGTGTGAGAAGCTATCAACAGATACTTACTCTGGCTATTCTTTGGCACGGCTAAAACACCTTAGAGAATTGGATATTAGTGACTGCAATAGGATAACAGATGTTGGCTTGACTTATGCATTTAATTTCAAAGAACTTGTTATACTAAACCTGAGTCGTTGTCAACAAATAACTCGCAGAGGAATGGAATGCTTGGTTAAAAACTCTCCAACCATAGAAAATTTGAATATGACAGACTGTTATAGTTTAAAAGATGACGCAATAGAAATAATTGTACAAGGACTCAGGAGATTAAAACATTTACAACTGAGGGTAAGCTAAGTGTTATTTTGATTTTAGATTAGAGTAGATCTGATGAAAATTATATGATATCATTAATCTTCCTAAAACTACACTGGCTAAATGTGGACCTGTTGCTCATTGCCTAGGAAAGAATCTCATAGCATGGGGTGGAAAGGGCTGGCATTGTATTTGTATAAGTTGTAGTGTATTATATTGTTATGGCTAAAGAAAGCTTAGCGGGCTTATTAAATTTATTTTCCAGGATAGACTTATGTCGAAGATAATATTCATATCATTATATGATTTCATCTTTAGCCGCTTATACTGTTAGATTAGCCTAAACACAATCAATTCACCTGAATTGATCTGTAAGTGTAGGGGGATAAAAGGATCAGTCTTAACAATTTTAGCTGCTGTTCTTATAGAATTTCTTCTGGCTTCTTCTGGTCACCAGTAATATCTACTCCTGGCTTGGCTCATTATGACACCTACATTTATATGCCTTTATTAGGCTTTGCCCTATACTAGTCAATAAACTTGAATGTTAATTTTAGGCAAGACATTGTTGGGCTTATCTTAATTTTAACCAGCTGAATATAAAATAAATTGTCATTAGTTTTTCCTCAAAATGAAACTTAAGATTAGCCAATTAAACATAATATTTAGCCATAACATATCCATTAACAATGATGTCATCCCTTCACGATTCCTCATTATGGACTCAATAGCTGTCAATGTATCACTTTTCACTGAAATACCTATAGATTTGGCATAGGAGACAAACATATGGTGACGAATGGAGCCCACTGGTCCTTAAGATTATGTTTCGTCTGGAGCTGTGTTCTGTATATTTATTAAGCACTAGCTTTCCGGGCGCGGGTCCGCCCGCGCGTCTGTCGGTTATCGCGCAAAAACATTAACCTCTTTTTACGCCCTTGGATAAAAACTATCCTATGTTTTTTCCTGGGTCTCAAACTATTCTACAGACAGAGTTACTTTCGCATTTATAATATTAGCACTGATAAGTGGTTCTTAAGACTTATGGGACTGAAGACACTTGTTTATCTCAATTTACATAATTTACCTAGGCTTTATTTAATGGATAGTGATTGTCTCATCACAAATGTAAAGGCTAGTTTTTCACACTGCATCAAACATATGCCTGGTACTTATTATCAAATAAAATATTATCACTGACTATTTTTGTTACAGGGTTGCAATCAGTTATCAGATAAAACAATCGAAGCTGTGAAGATTTATTGTGACAAACTCAAGTTTCTAGATGTACAAGGCTGTCGCAATATATCGCCTGAGCTTGCCTGCTCAATTGGGCTTCCAACATTGCACACAGTTCTGATGACTAAACCAGGACCTTACATCACTGATGGTATTAAAGAAAGGTCCCCGCCCGCAGCTTTCCTTCCTGCGTTGATGAGGAAATTGCGATTACACTAATATCTGAGGTGGTGAAGAAGTGTGAAGCTGGTCGGTATGCTTAGCGTTATTGCTATATACCTAATTCAGTCTTAAGTTTAATTGTTTTGCCTCAATACAATCACCAGACAATCTGCAAGCTTTGCTTATTATGAATTGTCAAGATATTTAATTTATTAATCCATGCCACGAAATAATTTGCTGTGTGATTTTCTGTTCAGTTTGTATGTGTCTGTCTGTGTGTCATTATATTGTGTGCACCGGAATGCCCATTGCTGAAAATAGGCCTTTATATTATATTATAATCAATAATACCCAATAGTTTTTGTTAAACATGAATTTTATATTGGTTGCCAGTACTTTTAATCCTTCTTTATCAGACAAATACATAAATTGTTATTGAACTCATAACCTTATAAATTTTGTTATACATATTAAGAATTTGTTTGTTGCTCGGAATACTGACTATAAAATTACAACTTACGGCCGTGGCTTCGCGTGCGTCGAAATCTTCGCTATCTGGGGGGCACTACTCATACTATCGCGATAAAAATACCTAATATGTTTATACAAATTACAAAGAATCTGTTGCAAATTTAATCAAAATCTGTTTAGCTACACAAACATTCGCATTTTATTAGTAGGGTTAATATAACGCTGTAATTTTCTAAACATGGTTTCCCAAGCGCACAGCACTCAGGTTCTGGCACTGGCGCGGGCATGGCGAGGACATAGCACTTAAATTAATTTGGCGCGAATGCAAAGAGAGCGGTCGGCCAGTCTGTCTGTCCAGCATGTTGTTCTCAGAAGACGAACGTGCTCTTGCTCTCTTCCAATTTAATCAATATACAGAGCGTTTAAGGCTCTTCATATTTTAAATTAGGACAGGATTCCAGACTAGAGCAATGCGCGACTATTTTTATTAAATAATAGATGGATATATTTCTATTAATTCACAGTACGCTATGTGTAACTTGATGCCGTCACGCATTTTTGCTTTACTAGCAGACGTCAGTCACAAGAAAGTGCATCTGCAAACTGGCAAGGCCCGAGCGCGGGCGCCTAAATGGACCGCCATACCACCCGATTTGTTCAAATTGCTACTTTTTTTCGCGCTTTATGTACGAAATTAGAATGGAAAGACGTCATGCCCGCGCCTGGTTCTATGTGGCTTACGGGCTAAGAGTTGCTAAATCAGTATTTTCATCTCGATATACTGAATAAGTACATGTTCTATCAACATTATAAAAATAATATGTATAAGAATAAATTCATCGTGATTAATTGCAATTGCACTAAATTCAATGACATTTGCTACATTACGGTAGAAAAATATTTTTCTAACGTCATTTTGTCTATTAAAGCCCGTATTATCATGATAACAACAATTGCTTTGAAATCAATTCTTACTCCAAAAGATAGGAAAGTTACTGTCCTGACAACTTTTTTAATCCCGTTCCTGTGTTTCATAATGTTTTGTGTGATTATCGTGGATTTCGGACGAAAATATTAACGTAATGGTCACGTCGGGGTGCGGGCTAAAATGACTCTTATTTCAACAGTAGTTTTTTGATTTTCGTACTCGCTGACAGAGAGCTGCTAATTTAGCAACTGTTAAGCCCTCAAGCCAATGGTGCCCATTGTAAAATAGAAATATAACGAAGAATAAAACGTACTGACCTTGAAATTATATTTAAATACAGTTGGTAGAATGGGATTAGAAAAAGTGCCGAAGGAATGATACTATTTTATTATGTAACATAGTCAGACGACAGTTATAACCTTTGTTCTATTGTCTGTAAGATTTACATGTAAAAATAGTTAAAAAGTTGAGTTTAACGCAAGTCTTATTATTAAGTTTATCTATGTTATTTACTAATACCATACCAATGTATTTGTTAATATTATTTAAGATCTCTTCATTCCATTTACGGAATCGGTAATACTTACAGCTGTGATAACATTAAAACCATTTCAGTACTAAGTGCTAATTTACAAATAAATTAATGTTTCCCCATTTATTTTTTTACTTTTACACATCCCATATACACCGTTTTTAGGGTTTTGTACCCAAAGGGTAAAAACGGGACCCTATTATACTGAGACTTCGCTGTCCGCTGTGTGTATGACAAAAAAGGGTTAAAATATGAAGTCTAATGTTGTATAGCTAATGGTACGGAACACTTCGTGCGCGAGTCCGACTCGCACTTGTTTAATCTTTTGTCTATATATAAATCAAGATTGTGTCCACGGCCAACCCCTCATATAATTTATTTATTTATTAAGGTTTTCCAACAGACTTAACACTAAACAAGCATTTCATACCGAGTTCAATATAATTTTCAATTTCACTTGTTCGTACGTATGTAGGTACTACGAGCAAATCAAATTCTATATTAATAACTTTTTTTTACATTTGAGCAAAGCGAACTCATTTTTAAATACCAAGTATTCAAAATCGGTGAATTTTTCACTCCTGTCCTTGAGCATATATATACCTATATGCTTCTCGTTTGCTCCAATTTTTATCTCTAAATGTGACAACGATAATTCCCATACGTTTTTTTGAAAATCCATGATTTTACGTTAACCTTGCAAACAAGTAGCATAGATTTTAGTATTTTATTTTTGCGATGACGCATGCTCTGCGGTTCACATTACAAAATCACAATGAACGGGATTATAGCTGTACCGCACATGACTTCTAATTTTTCCTCATAATAATGTGACAGAAGGACATGCATGCAAAGTCTCAACGAGTTTGAACACGTGTTAAAATAACACGAAATTACTTTGGTATGGAAAGCACTTTGCCTTAATAAATTCACAATTTCATTTGTATTTCCTTTGTCTCGACCTTGGCACCCCTATAACGAACGCGTACCTCCCCTCCATCCTTACCTTTACAGCTTCCAGCTAATCGGTGACTGCACAAGTTAAATCTATAGACATTACCCGCCACAGACGTTAGTTTTCACCTAAAATTTTTTTATACATATCTCATAGGCTAGCCTTTGACCACTATCTCACCTGATGGTGAATGATGTGGTCGAAGATGTTGTTCAGGCTAACCTAGCATTACTGACTCAAGGACAGCTGCCGGAACACACGTTAGGTGCTTGGCGACAGATTTTCTACTTGAGAGTGGTAGCTAGCTAGGCGGGCATTCGCAAAATGCCGTACCAACATGCTGTAACGACTACTATTTTAAGAAAACAACCGGGACCGACGGCTTAACGTGCACCCATCCAAGTCATGACCACGGCGGACGTTGCTTAACTTAGCTGATCGATTAAGAACGGCTAAGCAAACTTCGCTACGAGTGCTTCGCACATATTGTAAAAGGTATAACCTCAACGGCCCCCACTCAAACTAGCCTCAGTGGGGGGCGGTTGCGACCACTTAATGCAATATATTTAACTATCCTTATTAATACTTACCTCTTCTATGTTATTGTAACGGAACAAGCACGAGGCCCACCTGATGTTAAGCGGTATCCTGTGCCTTTAACACTTAGTCACAAGTGACGAACTGCAATGTGCCCGTCACCCTGAGACATACAGTTGTAATTCTCATCAGGTGCCTGTAATTTTTACTAGCTCTCAAGGACTGCTGCCGGAACACACTGTTAGGTGAGCAGTCACCCCGTGACCACGATCACTGCAAAGGGTTTGAAACATCAGGACAAAACTATTGATAAATATTCGCCATTTAAACCGTTCAGTTTTTTAATCACTATGTGTAGTAATCGCGAAAACCTACAACACACTGTTAGGTGCTTGGCGACAGATTTTCTACTTGGGGTGGAGAACAAATATATGCTTTTGTGGATAACACCTCTTTTCCGCTAGACATCTAGGTACTTCAAAATGTATAGTGAATTAGCACCCGTTTGATTCTTATAAAGCGCGCATTAAAACAAAGATTATCTTCTAAATAGCTTCCCTGGATTCTAGAAAATATACTTCAGTAAAATTAAATTAAATCCATTTAATCGTTTTTGTGTAATGTTAGCACATACATCTTAAGAATGTTTAAACTAGATTTGGATTCTACTACTTCCTAAAATACCTACCAATAAAAAAAAAATACTATCTTATGTGAAGACAGCTTCAGATTATATGTACATACTTTTCTATACATGTCAATGGGTATATGTATAAATAAAAACATCAAAATTACAGTTTACAACGTTTTATTACATCGAATTTAAAAATAACTTATGTTATAATATATTTTTTCTTACATAAATCTTACCAAACTTTGTTCATAATGATGTTTGCTATTTACATTACAATGCACTTAACGAAAATAGGTTAATAGTTGAATATGTACATAATATAGATGTAACGTCTTAGGTGTAAACATAACATAAAAAGTGCCACGCCTTTATTCCCCGAGGGTAATAAAGTAAAGTATATCAAGTCCACATTTCGCTAGACATATCTTAGAATTAAGATATTCTTATAATGAACATAATAAATTACCAAAATATATGTAGGTATCTAACAGTTATTTCCTTATTTAATTAATGTCATTTCATTCTGCGCACTACAAAATATAGATATGTTAACCACAATTAATTAAATAGTAGAACTATACTGCTTTTTTTACATATCTCGGTGTTGAGACAATTGTACTTACTGCGACCTATAGCGAGCTTAATAATAAAGTATAATAATTTTATATGCATAATATTATTATACTACAGTGGTAGAATGTCCTAAAGCGTCGCCTTGTAATATACGAGGTGCTGGTTCTATACTGTATCTAACTTTGACATTTGGTAGAAAATATTTTTTTATTATTACAGCAGTGATGACTTTGTGGCAATGGGTTTTCGATCGGGTTTGAGCTTCACCGAATGGTGGAAGGGCATTTTGCGAATGCCAGCCTCTAGGCAGGCTACTACCCAAGTAGAAAATCTGTCGCCAAACGCCTAACGGTATGTTCTGGCAGAAGGTAACATTAACCACATTACCACTTACCTTTAGATGAGATTGTGGTCAAAGGCTAACTTATCAGTATTAAAAAAAGCAATTAGGGAATGTGCCCGGTAGATGACAGTAGACTTGCCCTCTATTACTCGGGTCTAAAATATATCTAACCGTGCGAGTTTAGATACCTGCATCTACCACTTCGGGGAAATAAAGGCGTGATACGTAGAACTTAGATATCACCAATTATACTTTTAAAAATAAACAAACATAGACCATACCCAAATTCAATATTTAAAAAGTTTTTTTTTTTTAATATTTCCGGTATCTGTAGCAATTTAGGTAAGTAACTGATAATATGTATAACAAGTAAATTTTGCATTTCTAATTAAATTAACGTTCCAGGTATTTCTGCTTTTATTCTGCACTAAGTTTACTAAGGCCTGATGTTTATTTAAAACAACTGAACTTTTATTTTCAACATTCGTTCAAACATTGGCAGTGTATACATTTATTCTGAGGTATATTAATTACTATCTGATGATTCAAAAACTGGGCCTTAGTGTCCTGTAGCAAGTATATGGAAGAACAATCATATAAATGACATTCTTACAAATCACACAACTAAATATTTAATATCTATACAGACAAGGATTTCGGTTTTCATGTAAAATGCAAATAATACTCATGTAGGTATGTAAAAGATTCTCCACATAAGTGGGATATGAAGGGTAGAAAGATACATGCGAAAAGATAATATATGTAGGTGATAACCAAAGAGTAATAATATTATACAGGTAGGTAGAGATTTGTTTCAACTGTACCAACCTCATACATATTCGTGTTCAGCTGTTCAAACAAGTGTAACTCGCCGAACATGAGAGAAATGTCGACGGAACAACAAATCAGAAATGTATTTAAAATAAAGAAATAATTTTATTGATGAATGTTCATTGGCATGAAAGACTACACATTTTGTTTTGCTGCATATACGTAGCCAGCAAGTGATGGTAGAATGTAGTTTTTAACAAAAATAATCAGATCTTCATTGAACTGAAATAACGATGTAGGCCGTTCTCCACTTGACGCCAATAACGTTATTTTCTATAAATTTGACCATATTTTTTGTCTATGGTTATATTAAATGTACCATAGACGCAAAACATGGTCAAAATTATAGAAAATAACGTTATTGGCGCCACGTGGAATACGATCGTATTTTAACGATACGGTGAATAGAAAACAGTATTTGCCGTGGGCAACTTTGAGGTAATGAAACTACATAAAAAAAAATGCCGTGGTACCATCAAAGGAACCATCTAATCGTACCACAGCGAACAATAATTTCACAATTACCCAGAGCTGGTATGTCAGTAATTTTTTTATGTACTTTCATTTTCGTGAAATAGATTATTATATTAGTTATTTGGGATTTTTCTAGAGCAACATTTGTAAAATCTTTAAATTTGTATAGTCTATTTTAAGGCACCGATGCAGTGTTCATTCTTGTATATTAATAGGCATTCACCTATAACTATGTATATAAAATTTAGTTTTACGTATCAATGTAAATTTTTAGATACATTTCGTATATACATAAAATTAAAACTGTAGCAAACAATATAAATAAATCTGCAATAAGTAGGACCTAATAAAATTTTGAAACTATACAAAATATACCAAAAACAGTTACATATTAACATAACAAGCAATATACAATTACACTGTATTATTATTGGCTTACACTAGAGTTCATACACTTTACGTGGACTCGTTGCAGAAATGTTCACTTTTTCATAGTGTTTCATTTTGCGGTGCATTTTTTGTGCTTTCCTCATGGTCTCAGAGTGTAAGCGGGGGAATTGATCTGAACCTTGGGCGTGTTGAGCGTGGAGCTACTTGGGGACGGCGCGAGCCCGTCCTCAGAGTTGTCGCACTCCAGGTCCGGCATATTTATATCCTCAAAGTCTGGAATATTCCCTGAATACGAGATTAGCTGATTCCCCTCCACTGAAAGTTGCCCAAAAAATTGTTAAAATAACTGATTCTTTCAAAAGCAGGTAACTTCAAAGAAATCTTAGCGTAAAACAACGACTCCAGCAACGCCTTAAACATAATCATACTAATTTGAGCTGAACTACTTGGTCTATCAGTTACATTGAATAAGGCTCCGCCCTACAAGCATCAATCATGCTAATACAATGAACGGATACTTTGACATGAACGCTCATGAAGCATACAACTAGATAGTAGTTCAACTGAAATATTGTACGTACAGTCAGCGTCACAATTACACAAACACCCCTCAACAAATAATTATGTTAAACAAGAAGAGGTTATATAACTCTGCAGCCAACGCCATTAAAGCCGAAAGAAACTAAGCCGGGTTGCAAAATCAGAAATATGCCGAAACTAAATATTTAATGAGCACAAATTCCTTCTGTGGAAGGTTCAGAAGTTCAGTCAGGCTTATGATTCGGTCAGAAATGCTTTTAAAAGACATTTATATATCGCTTTCCATTTTCTAAACTATTAATAATAATATTAAACTCGATGTAATGCTTAAAATTAATTTATAATATAAGTACATTACATACTGCTAAAACATGCAAACAAACGGTATGAATATGCCTTATCTACATTATCACTTAATTGAGAGCAAAATTATATGTTTACAAACGAATATTATAAAATACGTAAGCATAATAATTATTGTGGGCCCCATAAAGATACACAACAATTTTATGTGCATTTCTAATAATGTTATTTTAATTAACATATTAATTTTTATTTATCCATATGGGTATCTGTGTAGAGCCCAGTTTTAAAATACATAAACAAATAGTAAAATATTGTGATACATATTTAGAGCAATGTTGTTGCTTTTTGGTTAGCCATGATATAAATATGTATTCAATCGATAATACAAACAAAATGCATTCCAAAATAAAAGCATTACCAACAATATTCTATTTTTTCAACACACTTGCTCATAAAATGACTCTTGCTGCACTCATTTAAATTCATAATGCACACCTTATGGGTGATTACACCCATGCTTTTGATTTTATAACACAAGCGGTTACACTCTCTAGTGCTTTTTAATTTACATTTTGTTTAAAATGTCAGCAATGTCCATACATTTTTTCTTTTTCATTTCCATCGCAAGTGTGTTGAAATGCATCGTATGGAACGCATGAAAATACTTCTTTGTCATTAAACTCTCGGTTCTATCCAGCCTCGAGTGTAATCACAATTAGCTTACTGGTATTATAATTCATATGTACTATAGCTTGCGAAATACATATATAAAGTGCTTACTATAGCAACATAGTTTACAATACTAAAAAGATAGAATATACCAAAAGCATGCTATCTAACTGCGATAGTAGGGACAGTTTTATACCATCTTCATGAGAAAACAACGGATGCTGTTTTTCATCGCTCGTTACATTCGATTTCCCACCCTTCTGCTTCTTGCCTTTGATTAACAAGAAAATTTCTAACATCAATATCAACTATGTATACAATTTAAAAATATAGTCTTGTTATGGTTCATTGTTTGAGGTTTAGATGTTTTCACATAGCGGTTTATCTGGGATACTAATATTTAGCATCACAGTGACATTTCTTATACGCGTATGTTCTTAATTATTTAAACATATATATATTAATATTTTACGCTCCATAAATAACAAATATAAACTCTAACCCAACAAATAAGAATAATAATATATCTAATCTCTAACCCATCCAGTACTTACCAATAACTAACTTAACATATGATATAGTCACCCTTATGGATTAATGTAACAAATTGTGCTTAATGTATTAATGTCGCAAAAATATTTGTAAAATAACATTAATAAAATAATAACACATTCATATACCAAATAGGTATACTAATTATATATATGAATTAGTATAACTTTAAAATATACTTAAATGGTAATGAAATCGTGTAGGTACCTACTCATCCATTGCGTATATTTACCCTTAAGTTGCAATATATTTTTAATGAGAGGTCAAAAAATAACCTGTGCCAAAAAAATTACAGCGAAATATTATATTTTTATGTACCTTTTGTACCAAAAGTGTGGAAAAATTCAGCATACTACGACATACATCGGAACTTCTACGTTTTAAAACATAAGCAAGGAATTAGTATAGTAATTTAAAACAATATCACAGCGGCGATCTTACGAGGTAGGTACCCATAATTTTTGGCCTGGAAGGAATTCAACCTGAAATCATGTTGTTGATACATTATTCAAGGCATCGACATCACACAAGGTCATATTATAAGTAATATTAAAACATTAAACACCATATGATTCAGTCGTAATAATCAATTTCAGTGGAAAGTTTTCAATTTTCCCATAAAACTGATAATGCAATATGTTTCTGGATTCAATATGCAAATTATATTAATTATATTAATATTCAAATCCAAAAACACATAAATACATTTAAACGAGAAATGCATAGAACATTTTAAAATTACTGTACTAAAGTGATTAAGTCTGCATTTAATGCCCAACTGCACATTAATTAAACAACTTTAGCTGGGACGACACTAAACACAATGTCTTATTTGTTGAGACACAAATACTCTATATCGCTGCCGTCCACTATATAAAATCCTTTACCAAAATAATCCAAACATGCCACATGGACATGTTGCATAAACTCTTCGATACGTGGCAAGCAGCCAATGGCTACTTTGGAGGTGGCTCTTCATTGTTACCGATCAGCCAATCAAAATCAATCATCGGATACTGTTTGGTTGTATCTACAATTTAACATAAACTTGAAATAAAACTGGATAACGGAAATGTGTACAAAGAATATGTAAATTTTGAAAGCGTGACTTATTTGACAGATAGTTTATTTAGACAGCATATTATGATGAAGTTATGTAGCGCTGCATTTGAACTATGCAAACGGGCCCAGCTCTGATTCTACATCTGATATGCTCTGGGTTAGAGGTAAGTGTAAATAAGTCTTATATACCCCTGCCTAAAGAACCAAACATAAGTGAATGAGAGTAGGACCCTTGGTATTGAGTATATTTCCGAAGGATTATTCTCAGCTTCTTTAAATATCTATTGTATAACATAACTAAATATTTAATTTGTGTTTAAATCATCGTAGCGAGAATCCTAAGATTTCAGATAAACTTACGAGTTATTTCATGAGTTAGGCGCAACAGTCGTGTACTATGTATTACATAAAACCTACGAAAAAAAAAAAAATGTCATCTTGTATAAAATTATAACTTTTTTGTAACTGTGTTATTCTAGCTTAGGCATTTGTGTGTTTGCTAAATATATAACATATATTTTGCTAAGCTTAAATAATTCAATGGTATGTTAGTTATTTTATAACATTTTTGGTTACTTCGGAAATACAAATATAACATAATGCATAGTTAAAATAAAAATGAGCACTTTGGGTGTGTCAAACCTTAAACTAAAGCGAAGACAATATTGGGGATCATAAGATAGATAATAGTCTCTAAGTTGTCACTCAAAAATAATACATGCAAGTAATCAAAAATCTTTGATCAACTCACCATTGCTAGGCGCTTTGGACCTGTCGCCTATGGAGTTGTTGAAAGATAGACCATAGAAGGGGTCATCGGCTCCAAATAGCTGAAATAACATATTATAATAAAAATTATATAAAAATTAGTTTTTTTTTATTAAGCTTATATCATAATTCTCAACCAGAGCACCATACAGGAGCAAATATTGTGTATTATTTAATTTGTCTGTCACACAACAGCAGCGGATCGATTACACAATAATTGTGACTTATAAGATACTTAATTCGGTTCAAAATAACGCATAATATTTTTCGCTACTGCGATCATCAGTTTCGGTATGAGCCAATTAAATACTATACCACCAATCCAGTTAATCACTTAGTACAATAAAACAATATCGGTACCTATGTTATCTTACTAGCCATCGGTTATGCAAAAAAAGCACTTGGTTTGATGTAAAAAATGTATTACCCAAAAATGGAACTGACTTAAACACTCAAAAGTGTGAAATAGCTTGTCTTGTTGAAGTCGGTACCATGATAGTTCAAAAGTACCTACTGTCACAATATTGTGCGCGTGGTACCGACTTCGGCATGTTATTTCACACTTTTGGGAGACAAAGTCGGTTCCATTTTTAAGCAAAAAAAAATTATTCGCTCTTTTTAGTTGCCCTTGCTATTTACGAAATTGACTGTCATTCACTGTCAACGACTATATCATCAAGATAGGAAAATATTTTTCAGTTATTGGAGTGTAACTGAAAAACGGCTTGACCGATTTTGATTAAATGTTAATGGGACTCCAAGACAAGCATCTGCTATCATATAAAAAAAAGCATTATCAGAATCGGTTTACCCAGACAAAAGTTCTGAGATAACAAGCATAAAAAAAAATAGACGAATTGAGAACCTCCTCCTTTTTTGAACTCGGTTAAAAATATAGAATTAGGACAATAAACTGTCTCCCTGCTAGTTTGCTTATAAATCACACTCTACTGAACACTCGGCGCTTGTGTGGCCATGTGCCTAATATATATAATATTATGTACCTATAGTTCGATGCAAAGTGGAATTAGATGTAGGAACCTGCGCGGTAGCAAAGTTAAGAGTTAGCGAACACCAACCTTCACTTTAGCGAAATCGAGCGTTTAGCGCACTTCACTGACTGCTGTCTCCATTAGGATTGCAATAAATCGAATCGAATCCTTAATGGGATCCAGAAGTCTTTGGGTTTAATGAGATTTTTCCTTACAATATTGAATAATTTTGGGTTTTACTGACATTTAATTTTTCAGTCGGCAAAAGGCTAACCACATATTACATGGCACTAAATATACAGGCGTGATTATGTAATTTTATCACAGAATTTTGTAGCCAAACATATATATTATATACATATATCATTTTCATCATATGTTGTTATAAAAGGACGTACATATAGTAATGTTTAATTTTTCATATAACATATTATCATCTCATAGATAAAATTAGAAAAATACTAACACATTTTTACTAGACTAAAACCCTTTAACTCTAAGAAGGTCAAATTCACCAGTCTTTTGAAATTGAACCTTGACACTGTGTGTTTGTCTTCTAGTCCACTTTTGTCTATTATATTATGACATTAAAGTCATTATTTAAAACGACATTATTTTTGTTCTATGTAATCTCTACCATAAATGGGTGGCAGTAAAACATCAACAGTCAACAGCTTTATCTACTATCAAGTGAGATGAATCCAAAAAGAAATGCAGCCAAAACAATTACAATGAATGTACCTACTTACGTTGAAAGCTACTATAAATTTCAATAATGAAACAATATGTAAATATATAAGTGATTGTAGATTCTTCTTGATTACTCTTAACTTACGAATCTACAAAATACACAAAATCCAAATGAAGACATGTGTTAAATATCTGATTTACTTTATGCGGGAAAATCATTTCATATTAAATTATTTTTATCTAGATATTAACGGAACTACGTTTGTGCGATCCACTCCAAAGCACTAAAGCGCCTGCAAATGAAATGAATGGTATGTATATAATATCCTATTTAAAACCTGTCGATAAAAAGTTATTATTACATAATCGTTTGTTGTTTGATGAGGTATAGCGAGCGACATCAGAGGAGCTACTCTTGCATCAGCATTCTATGGACAATACAGAATTAACATTGATTTAATTCATAAGGTAAATACGTGTTCTCAAATCCTGAAAGGTAATACCTACTACTATGGGAGCATATCGCCAATAAAGGATACATGTGAAAGTATAATTAGGTGACGATGCCAAAAGACGCAACGCAATGCATCGAAGGAAAGTTTCTGAAGTAACTGTGATAAGTGATAAATTGGAGTAATGACTCCAACAAGGCCAGTCCATTAATGGAGCATCAATTGCAAAGTACCGAATCACAGACGCACATCGTGGCTCGGCGTAGGGTGACAAAAAATATCAATACACAACAGACCGGCATCGCTTGCTTGTGTGGAATATAACAGGTCTGTTTACGTAGCTATCGTTGATAGTGTGCGTGAGCTGGCACAAGGCAGCACACGCGATAACTACACGTTGGCTGCAACGTGACCTGCGCGGGGCTACCAACCTTGCCGACATAAAATGTCAATGTTTACATCGAACTAGCTGCTAGCTGTAAGTGTGTGAGTGATACACATTATGAATGCGTTCAACGAATACTTATATTGCCATTCGAATCATTTGATCAATACTACTTAATCGATGTGTTACTATACTAGATATGATAATAAAAAGCAAATGTTTACATACCCCCATCAATGTATTTGTGTCAAAGGCATATGAATCGCTTCTGAGCAGCTCTCTCAGCGACTCCAAATCAGTTTGCATAGAATCCAAGTCTTCATCGATATTGTCCCTGGAATTTACATATAGAAGATTAATAACTAGTATATTGTGTATGTAGGTATTTTACGATTATATAGGTACAGATGGCAAACCACTCAACAAACAAGGTTTACTTATTGCCTTAATTTTTAACACATAATATGCAACACATTTTTGAAATAAATTATACTATTTTCACATGATTATTGTCTTTGCATAATATTATGTAATAATTGTAGGAGATCAGAGATGAATGGCAACGGTATATATTTGCATTGCATGTAAGTAAGTATATACAAGTGATTATATTAATGATTTAGTACCCCAAAACCAAAGCAGTGGTTCGTGCCTTAGTCAGAGCTTAGTAGCTCAGACAAAGTTAATTGTAACATTTTATTATGTAATGTAAGACATTGTTATGACATAATAAAGATTACATAATAAGTTTAAAAAAGTGCTATAAATTAGTATGCCATAAAAAACTTTTCATTAGGTACCTATGCATAAGACTATTTATTTCTAATCTTAGGTATCTAGCTTAGGTATGTTTTATCTTACGTTAAGCATTTTATTTACATCTATAATATTCGTATACAGGGTGGAAACTTTCAGCGGGGCAGTAAGGGTAAGTACCTTATCCGTTGCAGCTACTCGGAAATGGTATTAGGAGACTATCCATAGCTTTTTATCGAATTTTGATCCCCATTCACAGATTTAAAAAAAAATACAGTTCGCAAGAGAATAGCCATTTTACACAAAAACATTTTTGATGCCAATCGATCCTGTTTATAATACTGATCAAAAACTTCTATGGGACCAACCATCGATGGAGTACTCAAAAAGTCACAAATAGCAAAAACTTTTCCCTTACATTTTGTAAAGAATTTTTGTAACTGAAATATAAAAAATAAAATATAAGACAAATGATCACGTACAATTTTACACATATGAAAAAGGCTATTATATTTTTTTTTAATTAACTAACATAACTTGATGATTACCCTACGATATCAAGTGCTAGAAGTGACGCCATTTTAGCGAATACATAAATTGATTTTTATCTTATCAATAGCTGTCCAATTATGCACCTAATGTAAAATTCACAACACATTCAGAGCTTTTCTGACGCAACAAACTGTCAAGATTGTTTTTTTTATTATTTAGTAATAACAAGTTCGAAAATTTAATTGTTTTTAAACTTCTCTTTTTATTCAGTCAACAAAAAGATCTCAACCGTCACTATAAAAGCTTTTGCGTAATTTTCATACAAAATGTACAGGAAAAGTTTTTTTCAATTTGTGACTGAGTAATCCAACGATGGTTGGTCCCATAGAAGTTTTTGATCAGTATTAGCAACAGGATCGTATGGCATAAAAAAAATGTTTTTGTGTAAAATGGCTATTTTCTTGCTAACTGTATATTTTTTTGAAAATCTGTGAATGGGTCTTAGGTTTTCGCGATTGTTACACATAGTAATTAAACAACTTTAAACGGTTTAAATCGCGTATATTTGTCATTATTTTTGTCCCGACGTTTCAAACACTTTGCAGTGATCGTCACCCCGAGTCACCCCGTGACCACGATCACTGCAAAGTGTTTGAAACGTCGGGACAAAAATAATGACAAATATACGCGATTTAAACCGTTTAAAGTTGTTTGGGATCATAATTCCATAAAAAAATTATGGATAGTCTCCTAAGACCATTTTCGAGTAGCTGCGACGGATAAGGTACTTCCCCTTACTGCCCTGCTGAAAGTTTCCACTCTGTATATATAAATGATAAATATTTTTGGCAAAACGTAAAACAAAATTAACAGAGTAAACATAAGAACATGATGAAACAACCAAAACATATTATTAGTTTAAGTCTTAATAATGTAGGATGAAAATCAGAGCATGTATCAATGTTAACACAATTTGTGAAGCATCGTTTCTGGGATCATCTATCTCTTAACGATGATTCGTGTAGCGGCGAAAAGCGGTGAAAATTCTTTCAGCTGAGATACGTGGTGTATCAGACGATAATTTGATGATTGATTACTTACCACATTTCCATATTATTATTGGGAATATATGAAGAATTCCGCAAAGCAACGCCGGAATATGATTTTATTAGAAAATAGTGAACTTTGTCCATTATAGATACTTATCAAAAATCAAAATTACTTATTTGGAACAAATGCAATAATTATAAATAAATATTGCAATGACTCTACTTTCAATAAATATTTATACTGGGACACTGGTTACTCAGAAAAATATTAAACATACTTGTTCTTATTTGTTCCGAAGTGGGAAGAATATTCCTCCCGATTTTTGCTGATGTTATCTCTCCTATTCCTGAATATTAAAATAAAACTCAAATTATCAAATCAAGCAATACAGCATTTCATATACTACACACATCATTTGCAAGCATTAGGTAGTCACATTTTTTACGTAGAAAAAAAATTATATACAAGAAACGTAAATAAATGTTTCATAACTTTAGGTGAGCAATATAAAAAGCTTTTAATCAATTTGGTTATCATAGTTCTTTCGGCGTCATTATAAACAAAGTGGCCACAACATTTTGTTCGCAAAAAGTTAAATTCTAACTGCAAATTAACGCATCTGAACTATCTTTATATGTACGCAAAATGATTTCTTTGTCAGCAAAAACATTACAATGAATTTTATGGTGCCTCTATATTTTTAGTTGAAATGTGTAAAATAAAATGGACTATTTAATGAGATCTCGAAGACTAGTATTCCTGCTAGTTAATCGGAAAGCAAATTGTATACATACATGTAGTTGATATGTTAACTTTAGAGCTAACCAAACATACATTATTTGATAACATATCATGTTATTTTCGCTGACCACAAACAGGATCTCAATTCACTAATTTGCGGACGGAAAATATACGAGTTTAGTTAAAGGTTTTAATAATAGCGAATAAAGAATGTGATATCGTGTAAAATCATACCTGGTTTGGAACCTTGATACATTATTATTGGGATTCACCGTCGCCAGCGTCATGTTGTTCCAATCAAAATCATCCTGCAGCTCAGTCTTGATGTCAGCCAAATTCAAACTAGGATCAACATTATTTGTTTCCTTATTTTTTTTAGACTTCTTATTTGTAGGTTTCGGCGGATCCAGCTTCTCTACTTTTATGTTTATGCCACCCAGCATTTTGTCTCTCGAAGAGATCATCGAATCGGCCGCCAACTCATTTAGTACATTGTTGAGATCTTCTGAATTAGCAATTCCAGCGTCACTCACAGAGTCGTCGCTGGCGAATATCTCAGCAGGAAGCTTTAGATCAGCTGATGGATTCAATGCATGGTAGTTGCTTGGTGACGGTAGTGGTTTGGAAATTGAAGGAGTCTTGGCGGCCATCCGCGACCTTGTTTTCGATGTGGAAGGCTGAACCACATTGTTATTTAAAGGACTCGTTGCAGGGTTGGCCAAAGGAGAAGTTGCAGAAACTCGTGCTGCATGAGGAGACAGAATCAAGGAAGGCATTTCACCCTCTATCCTCGACGTGCGGCATACAGGATATACCACTCTGGTACCATCTGTTAAACAAAATAGTCCAGTTTTAAAACACCTTTACTGAAAGGCTAATGTAGGCTTCATTCCATGAAAAGGCATATTATTAGTAAAATATACATATAACCATGCATTGAATCCATTGTGATATAATATGTCAATTACAATAGTGAATATGTGAATAGATTAAAATTTTAATTATATTATGTACTAGTGGTGGTATTACTTTAGAATTTTAGAGTTATTATTATTACTTATGTAATAGCTATAAATTCTTAATTGTGTATATTTAACAATAGGAGAGATTCATAATAAAAATAGTTTAATAAAAAATAATTAAGATTTTGTATTTAATATTATTGTCTTATAACAGCTAATATTATGTGACTTGGCACATATCTCTTTACCTGTTTCAATGTCATCACCATCTTCCATCGTGACATGGTACTGGATGGGATCGGTAGGGTCAGCAGGGCTGTTGTGATTTGAATCACTAGTGTTACTTGTGGGTGGCACATCAATGGTGATAAAATCATTTGGTATCATTGAATCCAGTGATGCTTCATTAACAAGGTTATCGTCATGGGCCAACTCATGAATGGTCGGGCCATCCTCCTTGAACATTCAAATAGTTTAATTAGATTTGAAATAAGATCAATGAAAAAACACCACATTTATGTTTTCCCTTACCATATTATCTTCATTTAAGTCTTCCAATATAGTATTTCTGTCAAGTTTAAGATTCTTTAGTCTGCCAGGGTACTCTGGTGAGTTGTGTGCAGCATTATTAATCATCAATTGGTATGGTCTCTTTACTCCTACATTATTACTGTTAGGATTGCCTCCTCTTCCAGGTTGTACAAGAGACATCAAGAATTGTATCAGCTGAAAATAAAGGTAAAACTAGATGGTTTCGTATTATCTTTATTTTTTATTTATTTAATTTTATTTTCAGGGCAGTGGATATTCCATAAAATTTTTTTGATCTGATATAATAATTGTCTTCCAATTATTAAATTATATATAATTTATATTTTTTTTGCTTATGGGTAACTCATTTTCGGTTTTGGATAATCTTAAAAGTAATGATTTTGAAAATGAAAGAATTCTATTGTTTAACTTTAATGTTGCCATCATTTCAAATATATTTTACGTGCTGAACTTAAGTGATGATAATACATTATTGTAATAGAATGTTTAAGTTCACCAGGTTCTCTTTAGCAATAGTCCTTCTTGTAGGGTACCACCGCAAGTAAAGGAAATTCTGCCTCGGCTACGAAGCAATAGTGTGCGAGCACTATTGTGAAGGGCACTGTTGCAAGTAAATTATTGGGCGATATAGAAACGAAAGTTTCAGAGAGACGAGCGCAGTGTAGTGTCAATTAGAATGAGAACGGTGACACTGCAACTGTAATGGACTGGCGTGAACATTGCCATCAGGCAGGCAACTAGTTCGGCACACCATTAAATAACAAATAAAAATATAGGTGAAATATTTATACTGACATTGTTGACAATCTGCTGTTGTTTGATATGCTTCTGCCTAAGTATCGCCACCTCTCTCCATAATGCTTCATTTTCTTGCTTCATTGCGCTGAATTTAGCATCAAGACTCTCTTGTTTCCCTTTCATTGATTTCACATCTGCCAGAACTTTATTCATCATTTCAGGTTTTATAAGGACCTTCTCTCCACTCTCATTGCTTGTAACAATGGACTTTGGATTTGCTATTTTCCTTTTGATATGCTCCAACAGATAAGCATGATTTTTCATGAAACATGGATGTGAAAATTCAATATCATCTTTTTCATATCTGAGGCCCCCATTCTCCACAGAAGTGATCTTATGAAAGCCATACATGTTTAGCTGTCTTATGAAGCTCGCCATGTTGTTATGTTTATAGTACAAGGGCAAGAGTTCCCTGGCAAAGTCAGCTTGATTTTTTATAATAAATGTTTTCCCTCCCTAAAACAGATAATTTATGAATAAGATAATTGTTATCTAAGTGCAAAATTTGTTTTCTGTATAGAGTATACCTTAGTCCCAAAGTACAAGTGCTTTTCTGGGAAAATAAAACAATTTCCCAAAAAGGACTTTGCACTTTTTCTTGTGAATCAGAAAATGAAAAACATGAAAAAGAAAGGGAGTTGGTAAAGTATTGCTTACAATATTAAAGATGCCACAACATAGGAAAGACAAATAACATATTATCACGCTTATATTCACCGAAGAGGTTGAAAGGACAGACTACAGAGTTGTCTGATGCCCCATGTTTTGACTCCAGACAACTACTGGAACTTTCTTTGTCAGAAAAACCCAGTCACTTGTCCAATCCGTGGGTAAAAATCAGGACCTAATGTGCTAAACACACCTAAATAATTCATTTCGTTCCATACAGCATGTCAATCTTTACTAAATAATATAATTTTTTATGTATAGTAAAAAGTAGTAAAACAAATTTGTAATAATAATGTAGCATATAAGTTTATTATCTAACTGATTTAGAAAATTATCTTAATTTTACAGAGATACACTAATATTATAAATTTTTATAATAAAATTTTATAAGAAAGCTAGTTTTTTTTTAGTATGAATTGTTTTAATTTCAAGTGTCTACCTATTACAGTTGAAAAGATACATCAATGTAATAGATGGACAAACAGGCAGAGCGCCAGCAGTTTAGGTTCAGGTGACTTTCCTCCCCATTTTCACTCCTTATCGACCCTAGCAAAAAATATTATTATGGCTTATTTTTGTTTTTAAAAGTCTATTGAGATACCAATTTTCATGGCTATCACTTCAAAAACAATAACCTTTCCATACAAAGTTTCATCCCCAATTTCACGCACTTATTTAATTATATTTATAGTAAATTTGATATAGGTTTAATTCTTTGTATGCAGTACCTACCTACCTCATGATAATGTCAGTAAGTTGTATAATTTACAGGAAAACTGCCTCCCATATCAAATATATATAAATCCTTTATTGCTGGTTGTCTGGAAGAAATCGCTATAAGCGATAAGGCCGCCATTTTGCACTAGATTATTTCTGTATAAGTTTTTATTGTAATGTTATTTTTTAAGTCCTTGTACAAATAAAGTGTTTTCTATCTAATTCCTGTCAAAAAAATGTTGAGCAAGTCATTTTTTTAATCGACTTCCAAAAAAAGGATTGGTTCCTCTACTGACTGCGGCTTATCAGCGGTGCACCGTGCCTCAGACCCCACTACCCTCTACGGCCCTTGGGATGCAACTGTTCTGACCGGGGTTTCATACAGCGTCACTGGGCATCGCGCCGGAACACGGCTAAGTCGTTGGCGGCGTGGCTTTGTCCAGTGGGTGATCACTAGCCTCGGCCGAAGCTTACCACCAGTATGTCATCTGATAAGCACCACCCGGGGACCACGTGTAGGGATTCGCTATAGGGTACTCTTCTACAGACGCGGATGAGTCAGCCCCTAAAAATCTTGTATTGAAATATCTTTGTGTATCTTTAAATTCACTCTAATATTTTGCTTTATGCACTATTTTCACTGCACTAATATTCATAATATTCTTTGCGGTTTCTTCTTCACGACGTCATCTATCTAATTGAGTCTCGGAAATGCCTCATCACTACAGGTAAAAAAACATACAACAGTTGAATCTTAACTAAGTTATATTTATGAAGATTTAACTGTTACATATTTTAATTCAACCTAGTTGCCCCACAATGGGAATATCATAGTTTTCTTTCACAATCTATGCAAATTCTGAAGGTCCAAGGTAATAGAATTATAGTAGGTACATCTTTACTATGACGTTGGTATTATAAATAAATACATACAATGTTATGTTTTAATATCATAAATTATCAGTACTTCAGTACTAATATTATAAATGCGAAAGTAACTCTCTCTGTCTGTCTGTCTGTTACGCTTTTACGCCAAAACTACTGGACTGATTTGAATGAAATTTGGTATGGAGATAGTTTGAGACCCGGGAAAAAACATAGGATAGTTTTTATCTGACTGCGCAAAAAGAGGTTAATGTTTTCGCGCGATAACCGACATACGCGCGGGCGGAGCCGCGCCCAGAAAGCTAGTAAGATAATATTGTTGGAATAGATTCTTAAAATCAAATATTGGGAATTTATTTACAGCTCTGGTAAGTAAAATGTAATCTATGATGATTATAGTTTTTATGATATCAGAATATGTGCAATAATCAAAGTTGTATATTTTTGTTAATAATAGAAATAGTAAGTTTTCTTTTTGATTTATAGTTTTCTGAATTTATAGAGTTCTTGCTCTTTTTTAGTATAGCAGACGGATCATCAAGGATGTTTAGAACTTAAGGTTTTGAATCATTGAGGATGATGGATACGAGGAGAAGAATAACTTAACAAGTAACTTAGCAAGTAAGTTTTTGTCGTTGAAGAAATACTGGAAACTCTCCATCAGAACTCCAGTTTTTGGTAAGTGAATGTTGTGTTTATTTAATACTAAATTAGCAAGTGATTGTCCACTGTGGGGTGCTGGTTAGAATTGCACCTGCCCATTTCTTCCCGTGTGGGTGTCGTAAGTTGACTAAGGGAAAAATACTAGCAGGCGCTTTCTTTAGAACTATGTCATCTTGCACTGTGATCACCAAGCCGCCTGCCAAGCGTGGGGATTATGGCAAATACCCCCTACATAGGGGAGGCTGTGTTCAGCAGTGGACAATCCATCTGATACAGTACAGTAAGTGATTGTAAATACGTGATTGCAGAGTAGTGGCAATATGTATAATTAGTGCGGCAAAATAATTAAAAACCAAAAATCAGTACAATATGAACCCAAAAAATCAGTAACTTGAGCCCAGAGAGTTGAAATATTAGAGTAGTTATATCCGAACACCACTGCTCTAAAAGCTTACTAGAATTTACCTATCTACATACCTACGCACATGTATATGCAGTTTGTAATGACAAGGAAAGAACGTTCAAATATTATGCGTCATATCTGTAAGAAAGGGATAAATAAGCAATTTGTGTAACCACCGAACCGCCACGAGACGTTCCGATCACCATTACACTGCGATCTCTTTCACTCTCTCACACCAAATGATACACATATCTCGCTCATCCATTTCATTGAGTTTAGTTCCTAAGATAAAACAAAATGGCGATATTTTGTATTTCATCAATAAAATCAATAATTACGCGTGAAATGAAACAGTTTTCTTATCTCTCACAGTGCTTGTATAATTAGTGCAGAGTCTAAAGACACATGGAAGGCATATTGTCCACAGATTATTCCTAAAAAACACGATTAGCGACGATGTATTCACCGGACGCTCGGAAGTGCAAGACTGATAGTGACCCTGAATTCGTCTAGTAAATATGGAGGGCACACAACTCATCTACAGGTAAAAAAATCTTAGCTTGAGCCTAGGGCCAAAGTAACCTATTTGTTGAGTTTTTGTTGGAATTTTAACATGAATTGTTGTTTTCTTTACAGTTACACCACGCCTGCGGTATACCGAGGAAAGACTGTTTCTCATCACTGTACAATGAGGTTATAAGGGAACATTTGATAATTGCTTTTTCGTTTTATTCCATTTTGATATTTTTTTTTTTTTCCGTTTTATATATATTTTATTTCGTTATAATATGATTATTTCATAGTGGTCTATACACGTCTATACAGCTTTCAAGGCTTATTTGTTTAGTTAGTAGGAGTACAAGATAATTATTATGCGATTTTGTGTCACCTATGACTTCCCTCTGTGTTTCATTTGATATGATTATATACGTTTAATCTATTCATCTTAATAATTTCAGCTTCCAAAGTAAAGTCATTCAAAAATAGTTCTGAGATTATTTATAATGCGCTCTTCCACAGGTGAATGTTTGGAGAGCAAAATGTATTGAGAAAAACTTTTTTATTTTCATTTCACAATTGCAAACATCCCCTTATTATAAAACACCTAATATACATTTGAACCTAGGATACCTTCTTACTGACAATGATGGAATTATAACAATTGGTTACAGCTCGGAACAGGTAAGGGTCAATATTACAAATTATTTTTCTTAAACTTTTTTTTCTTTTTTTATGCCTGATAGGTTAGCCTTTGACCACTATCTCACCTGATGGTAAGTGATGATGTTGTTCAGGCTAACCTAGAGTAACCACCTAACTTTTAATCCTTATCCTTGAAATATCTTTTAATACCATTATTGACTTGTTGTATATACATATGCAAAATTATAGCTTCCTAGGTTGATTAGTGTTAAATAAGTAACGAGATTATTACAATGAGACATAATATTTTGGTGCTAAAATGTAAATTGAGCTGGTTTCAGGTTTCACTTCAAGCTTTAAAATACTTTCCAATATAATATAGTACTATGGTTGTTTGTAGTATAGCCAAGGATGCCTACTTGCAAAAAATATTTGTATTATGAAAATCAGATTTACACAAATCTCAGAGTAATTCTGTAAATATGACCATTGACCACCAACCGGGATCCGAGTTTGAACATATGACAGGTAATTTGATGGTTTGTACAAATTAGGAGATATGGTGAGGATTTTCACCTGTCATGTGAATAGTAGTCATTTGTAATTTGAGTTATACTAGTTTTTTTGAACAGTCTCAAGTAAATGTACAAATTCACAAAAAAAGGCAGTACTGAGGTAAATTTTACATTCACCCAGTGATTTCTGAAGATGCTTAATAACTAAAGTATTCAGTTATTCATTGTATATTAAATTCATAAGGATCAACCAAAGATCTTTAAAAATCATACTAAATGCGCCCATATATAACAAGAAAGCTGGCATAAACACAATTTTGTTATTGCTAACTCACTTTATTTTCCACGCATACTTAATTACATGAGAACAGCTGTTCACAAAACTTTCATTCAATTTTAGAGAATCATGATGTATCCAATCATCATTATATGAAGTGGTGATATCTAACTTAACCAAAATATATACAACTCTCTCTCTCTCTTGAACTTCACATTGGGTCTGAGAGCATGGAACAAAACGTGACTTTATCTATTTATTTATCGATGTTCCACTCTGACAACTTGCGACATTTTTAGGTTGTTTTCGTAATTACTTTCTAATGGGAGCAGGTAAACATAAATCTTTTGATTAATTACCAAGTGAAATAAGCTCATTTTGTAAACATTTAGAATCGCAATATAAATCACTTACAGGACTCCATGATATCAAATGGTTTGTCTCCGAATCATTCACCAATTTCCATAATTTTCCCAAAAAAGCTGGGACACTGGCTCCAATTTCAACAACAGAACGCATATTGTATTTTCTTTGTTACACAAAACACATAAATTGTACAAACTTGATTAGTTTAAATTGTTTTTACTGCATTATTCGTTTCACACTTCACAGTCAAGAAGATTTCAATTTTATCAATACGCCATTTTTAACACACACATAAACATATGCATTTTATTTAGCAACACTTTGTACACGGATACAGGAACACTCACACAGACAAATTATATAATAGTTTTATGCTTTGACCACATCTACGAATGCTCGACTTGAACTATCGATCGACCGCATAGTTCAAAAGTCAACTATGCACAATATCTCTCCTCACATTAGAAAATTTCTTACATTCTCTACCATAACCAGAGGTCGGAATTAGGTAGAGTTATTTACGTGTACTTGCATCGAAATGTTGATATTAATATGGATCCCGGGATTTATATTACAATCCCGTGTGGCCAACAATATTACAAATATATAAAAAACTTAGAGATAGATAAGACAAATAAAACAAAGATAATCAACATAATTTTTTTTATTTGTACTTACATTAATTCACAATATTTTTTTTATGTTTACCTTGCCCCACACTAGGATTAAAGCGGATGCGTTTACAAAGATTTAAACTCGCACTTAAACACACACCCAGACTCGTAAAAACTACTCGTAGATCATACCAATTTTTGTGCCGTGCGGGAAAATATTTCAAATGTTTCCATTAGATAAATATTGGGTTTCTTACAGCTGTCAAAGCACTTTAGAAGCCCGATCTAAAATACTTTTTTTAATTAAAATAACTTTTTTTTTTAAATCAATGGATTTATCTGCACTTTAAAATTAATTTAGGGATTTGAGGCATATCCACTTTATTCTTTCGCTGTATGAAATCAGTGTAAGTACATAAATAACTACTTAATTCCGACCTCTGCTCATAACACAGTTTTACAGTCCATAAAATTATGAAACGAATGTTATTGCATGGAGCAACGGCGAGTTCCTCGCGGGGAGTCAGGCGGCATGTTCCGCAAGGTAATAAATGCATAAGGTAATGGTAGGCAAGCTCCTTGAGTTTACAAGGCAAGCTCCTTGCTCCTACTCGAACTGTAAAGGCTGACGTGAACGTGTTATTTACT
Organism: Plagodis dolabraria; assembly: GCA_963854805.1. Taxonomy (NCBI): domain Eukaryota; kingdom Metazoa; phylum Arthropoda; class Insecta; order Lepidoptera; family Geometridae; genus Plagodis; species Plagodis dolabraria. The sequence continues at coordinate 20,411,535 of OY978442.1, forward strand.
GAATTTTATGATAATTGTTGAATATGTTAATTAAAGTGGTGTACGTACGCTCTGCCTACAGAATTTACCTGTATTTACAACAAGCATTTATGATTTTATCGATTCCCTATTGACGCAAGGTAAGTTTTCCTATATTTCCATAATAGCTACGTAAAATTACCTACCGGCAGTTTATGTTTTATTGTAACTAACATTGTCTAGGAGCATTATTTTGCTTAGCCTTTGTAACAGTATCATACCTGTTGCTAACTGAAGATGTGGTCGAGGGGGGTAAACAGGCTTAAGCTAGTATCAGACTGGCTCTTAAAGACAGCTGCCGGCACTAATTACATGCCTCATTACCACTATCTATCCTTCAGTCCAACCTCATCAAATGCTTATATCCTTTGGACCACAGCACCTAGGTAACTAGTTGATTTTTTTTACAAAATATTTGTTATTAATTATTATTGCTGATTTACATAGAAAATAATAAAAATACAAAAGTTCGAAATTAAGTAGGAAGCCCCTTGGCGTAGGTATATAGCAAAAATGAATTTTCAAAGTTTTTTTTTGTATTTGCTTTATCTTAAAAACGATAACAGAGGTCAACCTTGAAAGGCATGGCTATGCTATGAGTTATAAGATATAAAACGAAATAAATAAAACCTTCTATGTGCCAGTTGTAATCTGGCTAAGGTTGCTGAACTGTATGAAAAAATATTTTTTTTTGGTGTTACGGAACCCTCGGAATGCGAACTGGACTCCCAATTGGCCAGTTTTTAAATGGTATATGGACTTCATTTTATAATATATTTACGGATCGCCACTGGGCCCTACCATACTTTCTTACACTGTGACGCTCACCAAAGACAGAAGTGAACGTAATGTAATATGATTAACTGGAGTCCAGGAACTACAGCTAACGCAGGTGTGGCCGTAGCATAATAAACTCACACATACAGCAAGATTGCACAGAATCACAGATGATATAAACCTCTTTTCATGAGTACCAACATAATATCCAGACGGTGCGTTCATAAATTGACATCGAGTGGCTCTTCCAAAACAAAAAAAGCTTTGAGGCTAATTCGGGATTGGTTCGGCTTTTACTAAACTATAACTTAATTCAAAATAATTTTCCTTGAAACTAAAATAGAATACGCTGAACCTTCTAATTTTTATATGATTTTGCAACATTATATTGTTCAAAAGATAGGGAAGTACAAAAAGCCAGAATATATGTGGCGTTGCCAGCTCGCTCTTCGCGTAACTTATGATGAAGTAGAACTTAGTAGAAATAACAAAAACTTGCTAGAGTCGTGATCGTGAAACGCACTGCATCCTAACCGTCCCATTTATCATTTTTTTTTTTGTGGTAATCCTTAAGATCATAATATTGCCATGCATCTTATCACGTCTCTTATTATTGACCTCTTAGCATCCGCAGTAGACGATATCGTCCATATCTATTGTTATAATTTTCTACGATAAGCATGGGTTAATAGTTACCGGTAGAAATGAAACTGTTACCTCATCAGTGTCCGATTAACCACATAGGAAGAGTAGCAATTGCTACGGGCCCCGCGCGGAAAGGGGCTTCGCATATATAAACTCATCCCTACCTGAGCGTAATTTTGAGTCAAATTTATTAAGAAGTGGTATATTGAATTAACTGAGATCGTTTTTTAAAACGTGAAAAGTTACAACTTTTTCTACTAAGACAATCCATGTCAGATACTCGGTAATCGACTATTTTCGTGGCGTAAATAAAACACCGAATTTCATACGGTAAACGCGCAAGTTCTACAAAAAGTTGCTTGTATAAACTTGTAGAATATCAGTCGGCCTGATAATCAGCTCTACTAAAGTCTGACGTATGCATATATAAGTACCTACTCTTACCCAACACTTAGTTTCGATGTGTAGTAGAATTAAAATGGCTCTATTCATATTGTTTATATCATCTATTTGTTTCTATATTAGATTAAGGGCCTGTTTCAGAATATTCGAGTAAGTTCCGGTTACACTACCCGAAAACATATTTATTAAACAAAACACTATCTTTGCGTTTCAGTCATTGATTTAGCCTATCCATCGGTTAAAGCTTGAAACGCGCTGCATGTTAACTGTCATTTTTATCATTCAGTTATTTTATGTGTTGGTTAGCAACCCGAAACTTTATTAGGACATTCTGAAACGGACCCTAAGTCTACATTATTTTTGGTATAATTATAGTAACCATTACCAAAAAAATTTTTTCTAGAATATTAGTATATAGAAATTATGCCTAAAAACATTTAAAATATAAGAGAGATTTGAATTTTTCATAACTATTTCGTAATCTTGACTTAGTAAGATTATTACCAAATACATGAAGAGCAATGCATAAATAAACTATTTCCAGATCCAAAAAAGTTTAAATCCCAGACGCGAGAGTCTCACGCGTGTTTCTTTTTATACTAATGATAGGTAATAGGTACCTACCCCTTATCGCTACAATAAATACTCGGCCAATGGATAGATGGCGGTATTAGAGATACACTATTAAATATCAAATTGCAAATATTTCTAAAACTTACATAGCACAAGGCACACCACAAATCGAAGTATTAACGGGGGATTTCTTGACATTGACATCGCGTATCGTAACAAACAATCCGCCAATTAATATAAATTTCTGTTAGCTACCAACCAATAAGAAATTAATTAATATTTTATTTTGTGAGTTTTAATCTTTCTTTGTAAACATGATGTGAGCCGTTTATGAAAGAGGTTTGTTTTCGTCCTGTGTTATTAATTGATTTTTGTCGCAGTGTTGTCGATAATTCTATAAAATACTTAATTCTTAATGGTTAGGTAAGATATATTTTACTAGATTATTATTTATTTCTACACGCAGATAAAAGAATAGTTTTAACTGTAGAATAGCAATCATTACAACTTATATTGTATAGAACCCTCATGAAGAAAATTTATTTAAAAAATTTACTTACGTTAACATATTTTTAAAAAAATTTCATACAAAATATATTGACACAAAAATATATAAAATATATGAAAAATATATTTTGAATAGATGACTTTTGGCCAATTGTTTAGCGAGGAGAGCCACGAATAGTCTAGTCGAGAAGTGAGTATCCTGCGAAAAATTGTTAGAGTTGTGGCAAAAATATGAGCTATAGCTCATTTGATATAATTTGAAAAAGGCGTTATTTCTGCTGAAAATCAAAATTTTACATTGTAATCAAGATTATGACTAATAAACATGTATAAAATAGGGGTCTCATCAACTTTTCGATGACAACTTAATAAACATGAACGATATCGAAAATCTGAAAATATATTCTTAAAGAGGGGGAAATTTCTTTAATCAATTTTGCCTCCCAGACCTCTATCCCTATAGACAATAATTTTATATAATATTGAAGATGAGGTCGCGCGTGGCTGCTGTCGCACGGGCGCACCTACGTTAGAAGGGTCAGAAGGGAAAAAAATATTTTTGGGTTGGGTTATAAGAAATATTTTTTTTCAGTTTAAATTCACAAATCTCATACAATCCAAACACTAAAGAAACCAGTTTTTTTATCGATTTTTCAAGAAGGTACATAAAGTGATTGTTTATCAATTTTTTTTTTCCATGTTTAAACAATAGTACCAAGTGTGGCGCTGCACCACAACCAAGCATTTCTTTCAGCACCGTATCGAGTGGGTGCAGAACAGTAACCCCATTTTTAATATGAAATAAATAATATATTTTCATACTTTTACCATAATGCTAATGATTTTTCGTATGAAACTCACTTCTCGATCTTAATACCCGTAGCTCTCCTCGTTAAAAAATCTTTGTCACCATTTAACATGGTAATAATTACCATTCTACATTGGGATAAGAACTTTTTTCTTTCTCCCTGCAGTCATCGAAACATGAATATTAAATTCATGTTAAATAATTTCGTATTTGGTAGCTTCAGTTTTTTTTATATTTCGAATTTCTGCTTTATTCCAATCCCAATGTATTGCCAGTGAAATTCTTTTTTATTGGAGTTTTTTCGTCTAAGAAAAAAAAAATCCCTATAATCAAACTTGAATACTTATTTTTTTTTATTTATTTATTTAGAACATAATAATAATACATAATTATCCATTGACGTCAACCACAGATTACCCCCTCTAGATACCACATTAGAAGATTTTTATTCGTATCCGAGCTCACCAAAGTTAGAGGTAGGTGCGGGTTGCGGGAATTGAAACAAAAGCGCTCTCATTGGCTTTTTCAAGGTCGCGCTAGTTATTTTACAAAGCGGACACTCACCGTAGGGATGGGCAGAGTCGAAGGAACATATTATACTTGCGATAATTACGTTTGAATCATGTCGATAAAAATACTATTTATATTTTTACCTAGACTTCTCTGAACAATCAAGGTAGTTTTCGTTCTGCTTATGTAAAAAATAATATAGTTAGTATTGTATTTTCTTTAAATACCTACTTGTTGACTTAGATGCGTATATACCTAGGTATATATAAAATTTTTAAAAATAAATTAACCAAAAGATGGAACCTACTTCAACACCCAAAAGTTTGAAATAACTTGTTGAAATCGGTACCATGATAGTTCAAAAGTACCTATTATCACAATATTGTGCGCATGGTACCGACTTTGACATGTTAATTAACTTTTTTGGGTGCTGAAGTCGGTTTAATTTTACGGAAAAAAAAATTTTCTCACTCTCTTTAGTGACCTTTGCTGCTTACGCGATCAACCGTGTTTCGTTGTCAACGACTATATCATCAAGTAAATATTGTTCAGTTATCGGAGTGTAACTCAATATGACTTAACCAATTTTTATGAAATTTAAATGGGAGCAAATGACAAGCATCAGCTTTCAAACAAAAAAAAATTTTTTAAAATCGGTTCACCCACACAAAAGTTCTGAGGTAATAAAAACGAAAATTCGGCCAAGTGCGAGTCGGACTCGCGCACGAAAGGTTCCGTACCATTAGCTATACAACATTAGACTTCATATAACCTTTCATCATCATCATCATTTCACCCGCAAGAGTTCCACTGCTGGATATAGGCCTCCCCCATAGGTTTCCAAATAGAACGGTTAGAAGCGGCCTGCATCCAGCGTCTTCCTGCGACCTTAGTAATAATAATAATACATATAACCTTTAATAACCTTTTTTTGTTTAACGTGCGCGAGTCCGACTCGCACTCAGCCAACTTTTTGTAAGTATTTTTTGTTATAGCAGCAACAGAAATACATAATCTGTGAAAGTTTCAACTGTCTAGCTATCACCTTTCTTGAGATACAGCCTGGTGACAGTCGGACGGACGGACGGACAGCGAAGTCTCAGTAATAGGGTCCCGTTTTTACCCTTTGGGTACGAAACCTAAAAAAACATACGAAATGAGACCCTCCTCCTTTTTTGGAAGTCGGTGAAAAAACTATGTAAATCTTGTTATTCCCTGGTGGGTATTTATAATATATTTATATATTATGTAATATTATAATGTATTGTTTGTAAATATAATATTATATTTCGTTATTGTATTTATGTTTTAATTATATAAGTATAGTTTATGCACAATTCAAGACAATTATATGTGTGCTGTGCTTATTATAATGTATAAATACATATGTTTTATCATTAATTTTTATTATTATTATTTTCTCTTTTCGGAATCCCTAAACCGCAATATTGTAAATCCTCTCCATGCAAGGTTGCCTGCAAGAAATTGCTTAAGCGATAAGGCCACCCTTTGTCCAATCTAATATATTAATATGTTTGTAATAATTTTATTGTTTTCTTTAAGATTGTTGATGAATAAAGAATTTTGTATTGTATTGTATATGGGAAACCTTAAAAAAATGTGTTGTTCAAAAATATAATTGCTAGGCTTATATACTGACTGCTGTTTTAATGTTTATATTATTTCTGTAATTTCGTTGGAAAATGTCGATACCGTCTTTAATTTAGAGAATTTCACAACACTAGCGTTGCACGTGCTTTCGCCAAAACGAGACAAAGCTTGCAACAGCTACCATGTGGAACAGAGACAAGTAACGATCTTTACCCAATTAGTACCAGTATACGCTGACCCCTCTTATAACCAGTAAAACAAGATTATCTGACTTATTATGTAATTAAATCTTATTCCTTCTTTTTGGTAATTTGAACTCCAAGGTAACTATTCATACCATTTCACTGTACATGTAGAATTTTATCTTGTTTTGTTTATTCTAAACAAATATTCACTGGCGCTAAACACAGGAGCGTATAGGCGCTTACGGGTCTGACACCTGGTCGAAACTGAAGCTATGATTCAAAGCGTTTATTTATATCTAACCATTTGTGCCTATGCGTGGCGCGCGACTTCCGTCTTGTTTGCGGAATCTAGAGGGGGTAATCTGTGACGTCAACAAAAAACCTCGCAGAGGTTTGTCCAGTCCTCACTCCAAAAAATAACTAAATTTACAAATTAATTTCAGGCAGAAACTAGTAACTAATTTATACAAATTATACCTATTCAAACTAATAAAATGATATGATATATAGAGATATGATATTTAGAAAAGAACATTAAAACTAATAAGTATTGAGCTTATGCAACGCAGACTGTTATCAAGTTATAAATTCGTGATTATTCCAAAGTGCCTACCGTAACGCTTTTAGGTAATAGTTTTTCAAACTAATCGTGTATTTGGACTCAAGCAAAATGTCTTATATCTTCATTTTGTCGGTGTCAGCATACATTTCAATACAATGAATTATTACTCAGTAAATATTGATATAAAGTAGAATTAAATACGTAGTAGTAAAAATGTTCGAAAAATGTGTTGTGTTAGTTTCTTATCAAAATTATTGTAAATTGCAAGAAAAATCTCGTCTCTGGCTTTTTGTAGGGTTTTCAACATGAACTTTGTTTTTTGAAATAA